>JAOTAY010000009.1:7438222-7459707 GCA_025629805.1 Erythroxylum baracoense | reverse complement strand
CAGTGTCTATTCTCTACTCTTTACTTCAGTTTACTTTGTTGTTAAAAATCATATAGAAGTAATTTGTGATTTAACTAAGTAATAATTTTCATATAAACCGTGTGATATTTTTTTAACAAGAAAGAGAAGTTCTTTTCAAGATTTTATATTAAAAAAGGAGGATACACCATTCAACCCTCCCTTATTGTGTATCTAGTTTCTTGAACGTAAAGTCTATACTAATGTGCAATTTACTTCAAGAAGCACACATGAGGCTTAAGGATAAATTCAAGCAAGTTACCAAGAATTATTCCTCGTCCATACACAATCTAGAAGTCCAAGTGGGGCAATTAGAGGAGGCAATGTCTATTCAGAATGCTAAAACTCTTCCAAGCAACACTGAGTCCAATCCAAAGGAACGTATCATGGTCATCAGTCGGACTTAGGATGATGAACCTGAGAAGGTAAAAGGAGGAGAATATGAAGGAGAAAGTCAAGCAAATAAAGAAGACTTTCCAAGTGAACCTGTGGTCGAGTCATTTAAGGCAACTTGATATGTATTTCCATTTCCTATTATGTAGCAACGGGAGTTATATGCAAAGAGGGAAATAAAGAAATTACAAGAGATTGAACAAAACAAGATCAAGAAACTGACAGAGCAAATACAGATGAAGCTCAAATTATAGGAATCTGTCAAAAAGAAGGTCAAAGAGTGACAACTGAAAGATGACCCCAATATTGTAGAAAAGAAGAAGAACCCAGGGGACTTTTTCATCCCTTGGAGCATCAAAAGAATCATTATAGATAAGGCATTCACAGATTTTGGCGCAAGTATAAACATGATGCCCTACACCTTCAGTCTGAAATTGGAGTTAAGAGAGTTAGTACCCACCAAGTTTCTGGTAAAGACAGCAGATAGAACTGAGCATAAACTAATGGGGATTATTAAGGATGTTCTAGTAAAAGTTGATAAATATACCTTTCCCACAGACTTCTACATACTTGACATTAGTGAAGATGTGGAAACCCCAACAATTCTTGGACAACCGTTCTTGGCCACTGTGTATTTAATCATTGATGTCGGTGGGGGCGAATTAACTCTGTGAATAGGAAAAGAGAAATTGACCTTCAAGGTGGTAAGAAGAGAGTATGGTTCTCCTTCACCTCCAGTGAATATCAAGGAACCCAAACCTCGAGGAGAACGGGAAGATATAGAGAATCTTGGGATTGCTTTCAAGAAGAAGTGCTTGTGAAGGAGAACGTGAGAAAAAGAGAATTGCAAAGAAGGTGGGGACTATAGCTGGGTAGCTCAAGTTCAAACTTTGAGATTAATGACGACGCTACCATCGCACCATTCATTCCAACCACTGTGAGCTTAAAGGAACATTGAGCTACCGACGTTAAAAGAAACGTTGTATGGGAGGCAAACCATCGAAAAGTAGTTCTTTGATTGTTTTTGTTCTAATGTTTGAAATTCTGTAGTTAGGATTAGTTTTGTTTTTGAATAAAGTTGAGAAAGGAATAGGATTTTAGAATTATATGGATGAAGTTCAAGTATGAAGAGAGAGGTGAAAAGGGCCACAAAAGATTTTAGAAGTGAAAGTGAACAGATTGGAAAAAGAACAAAAGAAGAAAATTAGGAAGTGGTGGTAAGCCACAGGCCACGATCAGAATAAGTGAGGGTGCAAATCTTTAAAAGAACTATTACCATTTTACCCTTTTACCACCTATATATTCAGTTCTAGCTTAACTTTTACTTTCACTTTCATTTTTACTTTATCTCTCTAGAATTTAAGCATCCAAACACTCTTACATATCTCTAGATTTTTTTTCAACTTCCAATTTCTTCCAAATGTCTACCTAATTATGCCACGCATTAAACAATCAGCCCGACAGGAACTATATGGATGATAGTCAGTTGCGGGACGTGGACAAAGAAACTGCTCTTCAGACTTTGGCACACCCTTCCCAATCTACAGAGAGGAGGAAGGTACTCGTTTTCGATCCTTCCGTGCTAGACAAATTGTGGTTCCAAAGTACTTTGATTTTGACACACTTGATAGGCTAAGGTTGCATGAGCGAGTAGAAAACTTAGCTGAGAGGATCCAGTGGGCTCAATTCATACAATTTCAATTTCCTGTTTATCAGGAACTTACATTGGAAATTTTCACTTCTTTGACCCATAACCCTAAGAATTCAAAAGAATTGAGGTTTAGGTCGGAAGGAGGAGCCTATGAATTAAATGTCGAAATCATGTGTAAGATGTGTGGATTCCCCGAATCCTCCATCATCGACAATCATGAAGACTTTTGTCCTTCCCAGTACTGGAATAAGCTTACTAGATTGAACAATTTTATGCAAAGAATGCTCATAACAACATTATAAGGTCTTATGAACACTTGTTATTACACAAATTTATGTGTCAGCTGGTTTTCGATAAAACCGAAACCAACAAGTGTTCTACAAAGGAACTTTTTATATTATGGTGCATAGACCACAGTATTCCAGTTTGCACATCTATATATGTGTTGAATGCCATTGTTGTGACTTTGAACAGAGAAGCAACAATCTAGGAACGGGGTATATAGTGTCTGCCATTGCAGAATATTTTGGTGTGGAAAGGAGGGGATTAATTGTGCATCTTCCGGAATTCTTAAACCATCATCACTTATGGCAGGCTGAAATCCTTAAGTCCCATAATATGGTATTTAGGGATATTAGCCAGAAGACACATATTCAAATCAGGGCAAGTTAGGCAAGTTCGAGCTCAGCGTCACATATGTAGGCATGAGAGGAATCCACTAGTAAAGAATCCGAGGAATAAGAAGATGAAGAACCATGTTGGAAGAAAGTTTTGGATGCAATCTTCAAAACCAACAAAACACTTGTGAAAATGGCACGGACACAATGAGGCCAAAGCTAGGATATCCGATGGATTCATCGGTATTTTGAGTCACAAGGTGTTCAATTGCCGCCTCTGACACCATCACCACCTCCATCTTTATAGGATTTATGCCTAACTCAATTTTTCGATTAAGTTATTTTTCTTTTTCAAATTAGCCTTCAATTCTAATTTTTATGTTAATTTTTCTGTTTACTTTAAATTATGTTGTTTCTTTTCTTTTATATGTTGCGTGCTTTCTTCTCCCATTGAGGACAATGCGTTGTTCAAATGTAGGGAGGGATTATGTATTTTACTTTTGAATGTGATTTTTACATATTGTATGATAGTTATTAGGTTGCATTTTGTGAACTGTTTGAATGTGTCAATGGCTTAAATGGAGTGGAATTTATTTAGTTTTGAACATAGTCTATTAGGCTGTAAATAATCATTAGCTCACAAAATTAGTGAATTAGGAGTTTTTGGATAAATATACAGCTTATTAGGATTTAGTGTAAATTTAGCACCCTATAGGTTGTCTCATTCATTCATAATTTGAGGTCTTTTAACTTAAGTAACTTAACTAGTATTTTCATGGAAATGAGTAAACAACAAGGTAGGTAAGAAATGAAAAAAATATTTTTGTTAAATAAATCACTATTCTGCTGGCCTTCACGCTATAAATAGAGCTAGTAGCTAGTTGAAAACGTGATATAACTAAGTAACTAGATCGACACGCATCACAAATGTGTGTGTTCGCATCAAAAGGCTATAATGACGTTTCAACTAAGTTGTTTAATAAAAACATGACTTAGTTGAGTAACCGGATCAATATTCATTACCAATGTTTGCCTCCGCGTAAAAAGACTAAGTCTATGTTCATTAAAAAAAATATCTTCTTAATAAAAACGTACCGAACTTGCAATAAGCTCGATTTTTCATTAAAATATACTTAGGAACAGTTACAGAGTCGAAAAGACCAAAGAATTATTAATGTGTGTGTACAATTGGAAAAGGTAAGCAAATTAACAATTAGATCTCGATTAAATTGTATATTTATTTCAAAGCCACTAGACATAGATTTTGCTTGTTAATGATTAGATATAACTTGTAGGATTGTGTTTAAGATTAAATTTATTTCATGAAGTCAAAGCCATTGCCTCATTATCGCATAGTGTGTTGTGTGTTTGTTGTTTTGTTTGCTTGAGGACAAGCAAACGTTTAAGTGTGGGGATGTTGATAGTTGTGATTTGCATTGTGTTTTAAAGTTTGATTTGTTAAGTATTTAATGTTAATTTGAGTGTTTAGTGTGTATTTATGTTTTCATTGTGTTAGTTTATGTGTTTAATGTTTTTATGGGTTAGTATGGGTCTTTGAGCTTAAATGTTATATTTTTGAGGTACTTTGATGGGTTTGTTAATGTTTCAGGCTAAACGGCAAAGAATGAAGAAGTTTTGAAGAGTTTTGAGCCAAAAACACAACCCACAATCATGACACAACAGGCCACGATTGTGATAGAAAGAGGCGAGCTGAAAGGACTCTAGCCACAATCGTGCACTTTGGGCCACGATCGTGACAGAGAGCTATGTGCTAGGCCACGATCGTGTGCTTTGGGCCACGATCGTGACTTAAAGGTTTCGGCACTGGCCACGATCATGGCAGGCAAGGTCACGATCGTCCTTCCATGATCGTGGCCTACATCTGGCTAATATAGAAACTCAAATTTCACATGATTTTTCGGACCATTTTGACCCCGGATTAAACTTATGGCTTTAAAGATATAAAAGGAACATTACCAAACAAAAACAATAGCCTTTTATAGAGCTTTTCGCTTAAATAAATTCAAAATCCTGGAGAGCTATTGAGTGATTTAAGGAAGGAGACGAAGGAAGAGAGACATGAAGATGAAGCTTAACGCGAAATACTTCCCGAAACAGGTGGTTTCCCGCCGTCGCTACCTCCACGAGTCTGTTCCAAGCGTATTTTTCGATATATTTCAGTTTTGTTGATTTATGAAATTGAGATAATTATCGAGAATATGTTATGTCGAATGTCGATTTTTGCCTAAACATATCTTCGAGATTTTAGTTCTTGAGATTTATGAAATTTGATTCATTGTGTTTTATTTGAGTTATTTTTTGATTCAATATCTATTCCTAATAATTCGGCAACAAACTGAGAGGGTAAGCCGAGTGAATATCATCAATTTGGGCTAATCAGAGCAAGATAAATTGATAGATAAGAATTGAATCAAACCAGTGAAATTGTGTAACGAGAGATCAAGCATAGGCTCCCAATAGGTTAATAGACAATTTTAAAACTAATTTAGCTTTTGGGTCAATTGTGAATCGAGAGATCACAATTCCATAATTTAAATTAGGGTTTAAAGATTATAACTCGAGAGAGAGTAATCAACCTTAGGATTGTCTAGACCCAGTAACCCGGTAATTACATGATTGATTAGATTTTCAGTAATTTTAGACCCTCTTTTTCTCATTTGGTAGTTCCTAGGTTAAGTTTGGATTGGGTTGGTGAATTGCTACATGTTATGATTTCCAAAATTTAATTCTCGTAGTTGCTTGTTTGATTGATTAATTTTTTGCATTATTTATTTATTTTAGATTGTTGCATTTTAGTTCCACCTTAGATTTTAGAATTAGATTACCCCTCCTCATGGGATTGATACCTTAGGTACTACGTGAACGACCCGTGCGCTTGTGGTATTATCATGATTAAAATAGTAAAACTTAGCATACATAAGCCTGCGATTAAAGAGGAGAGGAAGTTGACTAGATGTACTTCTCAGATCAGGAGTTTCCTAGCATCGCTGTCTCCCATCATCTGTTCAATTTTGTATTTCCTAATAGTTTTAGTTTTATTATTGTATAAAATTGGAATAACAATTGATGATAGGATTTTTAGATGTTGATGTTTCTTCTAAACTCACCTTTGGAGTTTTATCTTTGATTTAATAAAATTTTATTCCTTTTATGTTATTTGAATTTATTGTGATTTAATTAGGGATGTGCTTAATTTGATAATAAACTGAGAGGGTGAATCGAGTAAAAAATAATTAAATTGGGCTAACGAGAGTTAGTTGATTTAATAGAACAAGAATTAAATCAAATCCGTAAATTGTGTGAAGAAAGACCTTGCATAGGTTTTCGATAGTTTATTAGACAACTTCAGATCTAATTAAGGTTTCAGATTGGTTGTTAATTGAGAAATTACAACTTCCAAAATCTGATTAGGGTTTATAAATTATAGTTAATGGTTATAACTCGAGAGAGAGTAATCAACCTTAGGATAATTTAGAACCAATAATTCAGTAATTCATAAATGATTAGGTTAATGTTAAAGGTAGGTAAAATTCCCTTTCTCTTAATTGGTAATTTCTTAGGTTGATTCTTGAATATGTGTTGCAACTGCTAAATTCTTAATATTTTTGTAAGTGATTCTTGAATTGATTTAATTGATTTAATTGAATTCTAGTTTTAGTTTCGTTACATTTTGAATCTGTGCGAATTTTTCTGGCCTTAGATTTTAGAATTAGATTACGCATCCTCGTATCGACATCTTAGGTACTACGTGAATGACCCGTGCGCTTATAGATTATCAAGGTTAATTAATTAAAACTTACATACATCAAAACACGATTAAGTTTTTCGCATCGTTGTTGGGAAGATGATTAGTTTAGTTCTTTAGTCTAAGGCTTTTTCACTATCTTTTGTTTTTAAAAAAGAAAAAATAGAGAAAGAAGTTTAGGGCGTAAAGTAGAGACACAATAAGACATCTTATAATGAGAAATGAGACATCTGAAGAACTAAATGCCAAGAAGAAATGGAAAGAAAATGATGGAAGATAGATATTATAGGGAGCAAGGAACTTTTTTGAATTACAATGAGGCACGGTATGATTAGGGAAGTAACGATCCTTATTGGAATATGTACATTTCGGGGTGGCAGAACCACCCTAATTTCTATTGGTCCAACAATATAGGGACTCATTTAGGACCTTAAGACCTATTAGGACTTCAGCAAGATAAGTCCAGTTTATGGGATTCTAAATTGGACAAGATCCTGGTTAAGCTCATGGACATGGAATGGTCAGAAGAGCAAATTAAGAAAGTAACGAAAAATCATGCCTTGTCTATTCACAACCTAGAGATTTGAGCGAGATAGCTTTCCTGTGAATTTTATAAGAGAAGTGTGGAAGACTCTCTAAGTAATATGGAAAAACATCAAAGAGAGCAATATGAGGCTATGGCATTTAAGAATGAGGGAGTGCCAGAAGGACCAATGAAAAACCAAATTGAACCCTATCTTATTGAAGACCAAGAGATGAAGAAAGAAATTGAATAAAAGAATGCCAACCCTCCCTTTCATTCACTACTTCTTGATATACCATATGTGAACATAAAAAAATCTTAGGTAGATGTTCATGAAAAGAACCTTATCCTTCTGATTAATGATGACCAAGTGACATTTAACATGAAAGATGTATTAAAGAATCTGAAGGAAAGTAACTCATTCAGGATAATTGATGTGTTCGAGTCTTCTAAAGAAAAAAAGGAAGAAGAACATATGACAACAGACATCGAGTTTGAAGAAGCTATGAAAGTCTCTATTTGTGAAGCAGAAGAAGCAAAGGAGAAAATGGTGATTAAGGAAGAAAGAGAGCAACTCACCTTCTTACAGGATAAACTTTTGGATTCGATGAAAGATTCAGAGAGTTTTGTTATTCCCTGTTTTGTTGATAGTTCACTCGAAAAAGGACATTATTGAGCCTAATTGGTCTTCATAATGTTATCAATATTATCCTTCTGATTATTTTGCAATTTGTAGCTTATAGGCTACAAAACCTATGTTGAACAAAAAAGGTGGAAGCAAGCCACTCACAATTGATCCCAGCTGAGTTTCTAAGGATAGAGCATCCAGCTACCGATGTTAAAAGAAGCGCTGCATGGGAGGTAACCTATAGATTATTAATTTCATATTATTTCCTTTGATTTTTTAGATAGTTTGACTTCCGTAGTTAGGTTATTTCATTTCCAAATAAAATTGGGAAGGCATAGGACGTCGATATGGATTAGATGATCAAGGAAGTAAGTAAAAGAGAGGTGAAAGAGATATAAAGAGTTAAGAAGTGATCTCTAGAAAGTGTAAAAGAACGAAAGAAGAAAAAAATCAAAAATTGGTGGAAAAATTGCAGGCCACAGTCATTTCCTTCAGTAGGATAAAAACTAGAACATGGGAATTTTAGTTTAATTTTTTACCATTTTACCTTTCATTCACCTATATGTTCATTTCTTACTTCACTTTTTCACTCACTTTCATTTTTACTTTATCTCTCTAAGTTTAGAACCTCCAAACACTCTCACCTCTCTAACCAAATTCCAATTTCCAGTCTCCTCCAGCTCTTACCTACTTGCAAGCTAGTATTTAGTGCATTAAGCAGTCAGTAAAGTGCGATCAATCATCAGGATGACACCAAGTCTCAAGAAGAGGGTGAAGGAACAGGGCGATGGACTTCAGAGCACCCTTCCTGATTTACAAAGAAGAGGGAGGTATTTGTTTCCAATCCTTTAATGCTAAACAAATTGTAGTCCCAAAATATTTTTATTTTGATATACTTGATAGGCTAGAATTGTGGAATAGGGTAGAGAACCTAGCAGAAAGAATTCAGTGGGTGAAGTTCATACACTTCCAATATCTTATCTACTAGGAGCTCACTTTAGAATTCTTTACATCCCTTTTTATGAACCTAGTAACCCTAGGGGTTGAAATTATGAGCTGAATAACAAAATCATGTACAATATTTGTAGGTTCCCTGAGTCTTCTATTATCGATCAACACGATGACTTTCGTGCTTCTTGATATTGGAATGATTTCATTGGGTTAGAGCGATTCGATGCTAAAAATGCCCATAATAACATTATAAGAACACATGAACACTTGCTATTACACAAATTTATGTGTCAAATGGTTTTTGATAAATTAGAAACTAACAAGTGCTCAACAAAAGAATTGTTCTTATTGTGGTGCATGGATCATAGCATCCCAGTGTGCACCTCCACACATGTGCTGAATGCTATTGTTGCAACTCTACATAAGAGGAGCAACAATTTGGGTATGGGTTACTTGCTTTCTGCTTGTTGAGTATTATGAGGTGGACTGTAGTGGTTTAATTGTCCACCTGCCAGATTTTCTAAGTCATCATCATCCATGGCTTGTTGATATCCTTAAATCCCATAACATGGAACTCTGGGATATCAGCCAAAATACGTATGTGAATATCAGGGCTAGTTAGGTGATTTTGAGTACAGTGTTGCCGCCTCAGTAAACAGAAGGGGAATCAACGAGTGAAGAGTTCGAGAAGGAAGAATAAATAGAAGAATCGGGCTAGAAGAAAGTGCTTGATATAATCTTCGCAAACACCAATGTAATTACAGATACACTTACGGAGAACTTTGGAAGAATGAAATAGATGGCCCGAACACAACGACGTCAAAGCCAGGATATACGTCGTATCCATCTTTACTTTAAGGCTCAAGGAATCTAATTGCCACCTCCAACATCATCCCTGCCTCCATCACCATGAGGCTTTGTTCTAATCCTTTTCTATTTAAATTTAGTCTTTATTTTATTTTATTTGTTTGGTTTTACTTTATTTTATGTCTCTTCTTTCCATATTTGTTTGTTTGTCCCCTCCTCACATTGAGGAAAATGTGATGTTCAAGTGTGAGGAGGGTTATATGTTTTGCTTTAAATGTGAATTTTGCATATTATATGATAGTTGTTAGGTTGCATTTTGTGAATTGTGTGAATGTGTTAATGGCTTAGATGGATTGAAATTTATTTAATTTTGAATATAGTCTATTAGGTTGTGAAGAATTATTAGCTCGCAAAATTAGTGTTTTGGTTGGTTAAATATGCAGCTTAATTAGGATCTAGTGTTAAGTTATAGCCCTCTAAATTGTCACTTTAAGTCATAATTTGAGGTCTTTCGATTAAAGTCGCTCTTATAGTATTTTTTTATGAGAACGAATAGCTTAAACAACAAGGTAGGCAATAAAAAATTGTATTTGTTAATTTTAAATAAATTACTATTTCACTAGCCTTCGGGTTATGAATATAGCTAGTAGACAGTTGAGAACGTGATGTAGCTGAGTAACCGGATCGGCATGAATCACAAATGTTTGCCTCTGCGCTAAAAGTCTGTAATGACGTTTCAATCAAGTAGCTTAATAAAAAATCACTTAGTCAAGTAATCGGATCAACATTCATCACCAATGTCTGCCTCCCAGTAAAAGACTAAGTACATGTTCACAAAAAAGTAAATAAAAAATGTTTATAATAAAAGCCTATCGAACTTGTAATAGCTTGACTTTTTATGACAACATATTTGGTAGTAGTTACAGAGTTTGAATGACTAAAGAATTATTAATGTGTGTGTGCAATTGAAAAGGGTAATTTAACACTTGGATTTGGATTAATAGGTATATTTAATTCAAAGACTCTAAATGCAGATTTTGTTTATTAATGATTTGATATAACTTAAACGATTGTGTTTGAAATTAAATTTATTTCATTAAGTTGAGCCATTGTCTCATTACTGAATAGTGTGTTGTATGATTTTGTATGATTGTTGTTTTCTTTGCCGGAGGACAAGCAAACGTTTAAGTGTGGGGATGTTGATATGTGTGAATTGCATAATGTTTTAGGGCTTAATTTGTTATGTATTTAATTGTTAATTCAATCATTTAGTATATGTTTAGGTTAGAATTGCGTTAGTTTGTGAATTATTTATGTTTTAAGTGTTTTATGGGTTAGTACAAGTCTTTGAGCTTAATTATTATATTTTTGAGGTACTTTGATGTGTTTGTTAGTGTTTAAGGGTCAACATCAAAGAATGGAGAAGTTTCGGAGACATTCGGGCCAAAACAACAACCCATGATCGTGTCATAACAGGCCACAATCGTGACAAAAGCACTGGAGTTGGCCCACGATCTTGGCCTATATGTCACGATAGTGACAGAAGCCTAGGACATGGCCCACGATCGTGGCCTGCTTGCCACAATCATGATAAAAGGCTTGGATGTGGCCTATGATCGTGGCCTGCGTCAAGGAGACGCGCAGACACTCAAAAACGTCAAGTTTTGAGAAATTTTTGGGACCTTTTTGACCTTAGAAGAACCCTAAGGTTCCCAAAACATAAAAACGTATAAAAAGAACATTAAGAGGGAGAGAAAGGATCTCTTGCATCAACCACTTTTGAGAGAAACCCTAGAGAGAATTATCGAGAGATAGAGAAAGAGAAGAAGGAAGAGAGAAGAGGAGAAGGAGTCGACTTGACGTACCTCCCGAATTAGGAGTTTCCCGACGTCACTACCTCCTATCTTCTGTTCAATTTCGTATTTCTTGTTATTTTCAATTTTATTATCGTATAGAATTAGAATGATAGTTGATGATAGGTTTTGTGGATGTTGATGATGTTCTAAACTTACCTTCGAGGTTTTATTTTTGATTTAATGAAATTTGATTGTTTATGTTTTATTAGATTTATTGTGATTTAATTTCTACAATTGCATAATTCAGTGATAAACTGAGAGGGTAAATCGAGTGAAAAATAATTAAATTGGGCTAACAAGAGTTAGGCAATTTAATAGAACGAGAATTAAATCAAATTGGTAAATTGTGTGAAGAGAGATCTTGCAATAGTTTTTGATAGTTTATTAGATAACTTCATATCTAATTAGGGTTTTGGATAGGTTGTTAATTGAGAAATTGTAACTTCCATAATTTGATTAGGGTTTATAAATTAGGGTTAATAGTTATAACTCGAGAGAACCTTAGGATCGTCTAAAACCAATAATCCAGTAATTCATAATTAATTAGGTTAGTGTTAAAGATAGGTAAAACCCCCTTTTTCTCAGTTGGTAGTTCCTTAGGTTGATTCTTGAGTGTGCATTGCAATTGCTAAATTATTAATATTTTCGTGATTGATTCTTGAATTGAATTGCTTGATTGAATTACATTCTTGTTTTAGTTTCATAACATTTGAATATTTGCAATTTATTTTGGCCTTAGATTTTAGGATTAGATTATCCCTCCTCGTAAGATCGACACATTAGATACTACGTGAACAACCTATGTGCTTGTAGATTATCGAGGTTAATTAATTAAAACTTACATACATCAAGATAACCACGGTCAGAGTGTATGCGTACATGCATTTGTGTGGATGTGTAATTTGTTTTCAAGACAATATAACTCATTTTGATAGAGAGCGAATCAAGCAAAAAAGAGTTCTAAGCTAGTAAGCCTTAGGTCTAGGAGAAGCCTCTTTAACTTCTTGGCTTAACAAAAAACCTACAGGCTTGTAAGCCTCAAGTTCATAATAAGTAATTTCAGTTCTTTGTCTCAAAAAATTTGTTTAAAAAACTTATAGGTCCATAAGCCTTAGGTCTAGAAGAAGCCTATTTAATTATATAGCTTAAGTAATAACCTACAGGCCTTCAAGCCTCAAGTATAGGAGGAGTTTCTTTAGCTCCTTATATAAAGAAAAACCTATAAACTCATACGTCTTAGGTAGAAAAAAAACTACAGATCTATAAGCCTCTAATTAAAGAGAATTGCCTTCAATTCCTTTTCTTAATATAAAACTTGTAGGTCTATAAGCATAAGGTCTAAGAGACCTTATTTATCTCCTTGGCTCAAGAAAAAAAATTGCAAGCATGCACGCATCATATCTATAAAAAACCTCGTCAACTTTTTGGCTAAAAAAAAAGAACATGTAAGCTCGCATGCCTCAAGTAAAAGTATTGCAAGCTTGTTCGCATTAGGCCTAAAGGAAGTTCTTTTAACTTTATGGCCTAAGAAAAAAAATGTTAGCTTACATACCTAAAGTAAAAACCTTACAAGCCTATACTCTTTATGTAAAAAATATCTAAGAGCATAAATTTTAAGTCTAAGAAAACTCTTTTCAATCAATCTCTTTGTTTTAGTTTTTATTTTGTGATTTCTCTCTATTTTAATTTGCCTTCTTGTCTTTTTTAAGGATGATTTTATGAATGATTCCTTTTCTTTATTGCTGATATCTTTTTTAAAAATGTTTCTTCTTCGTTATAAGTTGAGCATCTTCGTGGTAAAACTAATCTTTAGGGTTCAAACATGTTGATTTTTTATGGCTTTTATCATTATGTCTTAGATAGACTTCAATGGTAATTTTTATTTTTTCGAAAAGGGAATTTTGGACGAGCAATTCACTTAATTGCAAAAATAACATTTCTTTTCTTATCTTTCAGTATGATAATTTTCTTAATGATTTCATTTCTTACATTCTAAAGGACCTTAGATTGCATATTCTATACATGTTGACAACCTTAAAAACAACTTAGAGTTGGGCTTTTAAGCATGACCCAATTCAATCATATTGAGCTTTAGGTTTCAAGGCTTGCCTAGATTTAATCAATTTAAAATTCGATTGGGCCTAAGAATAGACCAAATGGCTCAAGCCTAATTGGGCATTAGGCTTGACTTGGACTTAAAAAAATCTAGCTAGGTCCAACCCATAGGGAACACGAGCCTAGCCTAACCTATCATTATCTTTAAACTAAGATGTAGCTTTTTTGGGATGTTAAAACCATACATCATTCTTGAATTTGTAAGTTTGATAACATGTCTATATATATATATATATATTGTTTTTCATTTTCAAATTTCTTTTTTTAATTTTTTACCATTTTGGAACTTATAGTCTATTTTACAAATATTGGTTAACATGCTTATATATGGTCTAATGTGTCTCAAGTTTCATTGAGAAATCACAGATCTATCATTATATAAAATTAAAATAGAACCTTTTTCTATTAAAGGCTAAAGAGGCAATAAGATGTGATAAAAAGATTTAATTTCTATAACAATGTCGAGAATCAATTGCAAGAGTTAAAGTTTGGAACAAAGGAACCAACATTGCCTGAGCATACCCCACTAAGAAAATGTAGATAATGTACAAAAGACTAAAGCCTATTATTTTAGGTTGTCATAGGAGGTTGGTAATTGTTTCATAAAAAATTTTGGGAGGATTACAGGTTTAATGGATGTCAAGATAAAGTAGATAGTTGCAAACATCTTGATTAAATTTTGGAATCCAAATTATGAAATTTTAAAATTTTGGACAAAATGTCATCATGCCTGTAATGGAAGAACGTCAATAGTTGTTACAAAATGTTATTGGGCTTGTATAGGTTTGCCTAACCAAAGGATTTCAAAAATATGTCAGTGATGTTTGTATATATACAAAAAGATTTAGTTAAAGAGAAACATCAAGTAATGGGAGAAAGGATTGTAATGGTTAATGAGCTACATTTATGTTAAAAAATGGTAAAATATTAAATTTTATTTTAGATTATACGCATTGGCCTTAAGAGAATATAGGTTCTTTATGTTCTCATTAGTTTTGAATTTTATTGAAGAAATAATAGTTGGCTTAGTGGATAGATTAGTATTCGAAAAGGATAACATGATTCCAATAATCCTGTAAAAAGTGGATGACTTCATTATTACATTAAGTCACTCTAGGTATGGATATTAAGTCATTTGATACATAATAAAATTTCTTATCCTCAGGTTATGCATTTTTATGAGAGATCCTTACAACATTTTTTAATTCAAATATAATTGAGTTAAGATTGGATATATAAATCAAAATTTCATAAGCAAAATATCCAAATAACTCATAATCTCAAATAGGGTCATTAGGTAAACAACAACAAAATTTAATAAATATCAAAAATAAGCAAACCATATCATAAAGCTAATCATGAGTAAGTAGAAAAAAGGAGAAACAAAGATGAAGTGTGTCATCGAGAAATAATTGGAAATAGTAATATGGGGTTAAACTTAAGGAATGACACTAGCAACTATAATTGTGTTAATAGGTCATAAAAAGTTATGTGATATTAAAGCCATTAATAAATGTTAGGAAAAGATTTTAAAACGTAAGTGATCTCAATTGAACTTTTAGATTTGACATATTTTAGAAAGAATTATGTATAGGTCAGTTAAGAAATTGGGACAAGCTACGATCTCGATTATAGTAGAATAATTACAATGCTTTTTCTTTTCTTGATTTCCCAAAAATCAAGATCACTTTAATTCTATAAAATGATTAACAATTAAATCATGATAAGGCATGAATCTTAATTCGTTCCTTATTCCAAAACTTTATCATTAAATCTTAATTTGATCCTTATTTATTAAATATCTCATATTTAATTATAAACTTTCTCAAACTTTACAATAAACTCCAACTTTATTGAAATATTTTTACTATCTTCAAATTGTTCTTTATGTGACACCCATTAGGTTGTCAAATATGTTGGAAATGTCTATAAATTATAATTATAATTATAATTCATAATTAGAATTAGAATTAGATAAATTAAAACTCATTTTAATTTATCTTTAATTCTCTAATTAAATAATTTATAATCATAAATCAAGATTGACATCTAGTAACACATCATGATTATTCATATATTTAGGAATGTCAAAGTTGTTTTAACTAACCTTTCTATGCATGATTTTTTTATATAATTTAACCCTTTCATCATTCAATGTTTCGATTAGACATAAAATATGAAATTAATGTCTACTCTATTTTGAGTCCAATAATATTAGTTATCCACCATTAGCTATTGATTCATTTAATGAAATTTGTAAACTATTTACAAAACGTCATTCTACTTTGGCGAAGGATTTCCCAAATTAATACTAATAGAGAACAACAGAACATTCTCCCTAATTACTTTAGGGCGATGAATGGTATCTTGATTACTTAACTACCTCAAAATAGTTCATCCTACATCTAATGACTACTGAGTGAGCTATCCATGATTAGAATAGGTCATAAGTAGTATAAAAACATAGCAATCCCTATACAAGATAACTTTAGAGACCTCAATTCAAAGGATCACTTATATAATCATCATAATGAGAATTTACATAGACATATAAGTAATGTTCTAAATAGATTTCTCATATCGGGTCAGTTCGGTGAACTTGTTCCCTGATAAGCACCCATATGTTTATTTTAAGTATCTCCATACTTTAGTTTATGAGATCAACTACTTCTTTCATAAGAAAAACATAACATATACTAGTCTTTTTACGTTCTATTAATATCCAATCTTAATAGAAAAATGATTAGAAACAATTTAGAGATAATACATAAATGCAATATGAATCTCATTATTTTAATCTCATTATAATTTCATTTGCAATGTATAATTATCCCGTGGACTTTATCGTAAACAACTAAACATGTACAAGATAAAGAATGGCTTTAAATAATTGTCAATAAACTAAAACCAAACTGATTGGCTATAGGACATAAACTAACAAGATCAAAATTGATAATAAATCAAATTAAGAAAACAATTATTGAATATTATTTTTTAATCATTTGAGTTCTTTTATACTTAAAGAAGTTCGTGATCGAGAATTAGTTTTATATGATTAGTAAAGAGGGTTTTAGATATTTTATTTTTGTAAACTCTCTAATTTCCTTATGTTATTTTCTTAGTTTATTAATTATTTATTTCACACATATAAAAATGACAACATGCTTATTAAATTTTTTCCAGCCAATTGACTATATATATAATCATAACACTAAAAAAGAAAGTTAAGAAAATAGCCAAGAAAACTTCATATCTTTCCATATCAAAGGCAAGAATGATGGAACCCCTATAATAAAAAAGGTCTAGTATAAAATAGTTAAAGGAGAAGCTTGGTTATATGACTAAGTAGCTCAGGTTATCTAAGTTGGCCAAAGGGAAAGATCTAATAAAGGAGGAAATATAACCTATAGCGTTAAGAGCACAGATACTCTACTCCCTCCATTCACATTCAGTTCATACGTTGGGTCCGTGACTTACTAAATCTATCTATAAGCATACTAAGTCAATTATACAAAGTTATTAAAATTAGAGCAAAATCCAGAGTATCGATCAAACATGAATCATCATACTCTATCTATTAATCTTAGCTAAATAAAGAAATCAAATAAATCAAAGTTAGAAAAAGTAAATGAAACTACTGAGCAATAAAATTAACTGATAAAGAGAAAACAAGATAACAGACATTAAGGCTTCAGGGTTTTCTTATAAGGAGACTCTAAGTAAGATTGCTTTTGATAGTTGAAATAAAAATTAACCTAATGAATCTATGCTTTCTCTCAAGGCATACATGTATATCTAATAAGGTAACCACTACCTCTTGATGCACAATTCAACTTAATTAAACCCATTATACCTAGTTAATCCTTTTATTATCATAATAGTATAGGATACTTTCATTATCCATATCTAAGGGTTTTATTCTCCTAGTGCATAGATCGTACTTTTCTATTCAATCCTTCATACAATCACTAAGATTGAATCTATGATGGCCATTTATAAATCCAATAATTAAGAACGAAGAAAAAAAATTCATCCAAACAAATAATATATCATACACCAATAGTCAAAGGATCCATCACAAGTTATATCCCTAACCATAACTAGGGTTTTAACACTAGTGATAACCATAAAAATTATAATAAGGAAATCTTAACATAAAAGAAAGAAAGAGTAGAAAACACTTGAAGAATTGTCACGGTCTTCTTTAATTTGGCGCTAAATCTTTCCTTGATGTGAAGAAACCATAAAACTAATAACTTTGTGACAAAGAATGTTGTGATCAGCTTCTAAAGTTCCTTGTAAAGAACCCTTATAAGAGTATTTATAAGCTAAGGTTATACAAAATAGTTCTAAAGTGATTAAACTTATAAATATATGCATCCTTAAACACCAAATCATGAGTCTGAAGTATGTTACACTTCTAGACCATTCTTAGTTTTGTTTTGGAACTTTTTTAATGAAATTATAATAATTACGGTGCCAATTCCACTTCATTACTGGAACCAATTTTGTTTTGGAAAACAATATGACCGATATAAGGCAAACACCAACCTATGTTAGTCCTATTTAGCCACTTTGTTCCTTTTTTCTTAAGTTTTGGACATCTTTGAACTAGAATCAATCTCCAAAGTCTTCTAAAAATTTGTTGCTCTTCAAGTTAGCTTTTCAAATGACTCCAATATTTCCTCAATCAGAAAACTAAGGAGAAAATTATGCTTAAATATGTGATTCCTCCTAAAAATCATCACCAAAAAAACAATAAACCAAACATTGGAAAACATCATATAAAACATCATATAATTCCATAAAAAATGCTAAAAAATTCTAAATCATAACTAATTTAGCCTAAAAAAATGAAAAATATAGACCTATAAAAAATCCTACATTTAACACATTGTTTGTCATAAAGAAATTAATAATAAGTAACCCTAGCTGACTAAACACCACTAACTAAACACAAGAATTAATTACACTTTTACATATGTGTGGTGTTTAGCGTATACCTTAAGCCTTTAAACCACTACATTTCCCTAGTGTAGAAGTTAAAAGTCTCATAGGGGTTTAGTAGAATGATACCCATAAACATTAACCTACATTTATTAGTTATCTTCATAATCAATAACATAAGATATACATATTCAAGTGTCGATTGAATTGTAAAACGTAAAAATATAATAATTCTTAAGTAAATCATTATACAAGAAAAATAATACAAATGCCTATTTACCTCTTCTATCAAGTTTAAATACTTCAAATTAATAATTTTTTCATAAGGAATCACTCATTCACATGTGTTTGAAATTTGGATGAGGTATACTCATCATATTCTTATGAAATTGAACTTACCATAAACTTAAAATGCATCTAATATCCACTAATTCAATGGATACGTATAAGAAAAAAATCGAAAGGACTTTGAATAGAGTTCTAATGGGATAAAAGGATAAGTAAGTTAACCAACGAAAGGGGAAAGGAGACACAAAATATATTCACAATTAGTAGAAAAAGAACTACTAGATCAAGAGTAATAACTATAAATTACTCTACTAACTCTTCATATCTTTGCAATAGCCTTTTTTCCTTCATTCTTTGCCAGCACAAGATTCCTTGCTAATCAATTTTCAATATTTCTCTTTCCTTTTCTTTGCTTTCTTTATTTTTTATTTGATTTTGCATGAATTTCCCTTTTATATTTCCACTTTATACATTTAACCATCTCCCTACACTTATTTCCTTACATACCATATTCAAAAACTAAATTAAATTATAAGAAAAAGCTCTATTAAATTAGGGTGCAATTATTTATTTTTCCTTTTAAGCTCAAGGCTCTCTCGAAAAGGGTTACAAAGAAGAGGTTAGAATTTTAATTTAATATCAATGGGGATCACTAATGAATCAATGTATAAAAGGAAGACAATTTGACTCAAACTCAATCCTAAGTGCCTTTATCAGCTTAATGCTTGTTCTTACATATAATTTCAAAAAGATAAAATTTGAGTTCTAAAAGTTCAAAACTAAAGAAAATATCCATGTAAGAACCAAAAATTTTGCATAAAAGCTCATATTCTTATATTGTCAATCAAGTTAAATCAAAGCATCTTCACTTAATAATTTTATTTCCTAGCATTTATAAAGTCAAATTTGCATTGCAATCCACCAATCATATTATGCACTTAAACTTTAACAATCAATCTCAACTAAGAATGATGTTTAAACTTATGCCATCAACCTAAAGTAATTAATGAGATCCTAAACATAACACAAAAACACATGAAAGTTAAAATTTTAAACGTAAAAAAATTAAACACATAACTTTAAAAGATGTGTTAGTTAAAACATATTAAAGAAAAAAAGAAAATAAGATTTCAAAAATTCATCCTTACAATTAAACATGAAATTATCCTCATTGTCAACAAATAAGATAATGAAAACAATCATGAAAATTTATTAGGTTAAGAAAAATCTCCCTTTATCCATGCCTAGTTGGTGAGATAGAATCCTAGAAAGTCTATCACAAAACTAACTAAAAAAATTAAACATTAGCAAGAATCAAAAACTAAGAAAATAAAAAGAACTAGGGTTAAAACATTGGGATTCCTCCTAATAAACAATTCTTTATAAATCTATTAGCAAGACTTCTTTCTGAAACCTTTCCTTCTGGATCCATAATTAAAGGCTTACTTCCACTCTTCTTCAGAATCAAAAGCTCCCTAGTTGCGCGTTACTTCCCATTGAAATTGCTTTGCCCCAGTTCCCTTCTTCTCCTTTTAGGATATAAAAGATTTATTCACTTAACTTAACCACCGTTAACTTCTTCTTGTGAGTCTGGTCTCCAAATAACCCAATGCTTGTAGGCTTGAACAATTCAGGCCAATTGTTTGCTACAATATACTATACAAAACAATTACTAAGATACTTGTAAGTAAACTGAAGAGGAGTTTGGAAAACATCATTAATCTAACCTAAAATACATTCATTAGAGGGAAAACAATAGGCACAAACATTTTACTTTGTCAAGAAAATTTTAAAGGATACAATACTAAGACAAAAGTGAAGAATGGCATAATAAAGATAAACTTAGAAAAGGCATATGACTCATTCAATTGGAGTTTCATGTTTAACATTTTAAAGGCACCAGGTTACCCCCTTTGTTTAGGAAATGGATTGAAGAATGCATGACTAGAGTTTCCTTTGTTGTTTTGGTGAATGGAGAACCTACTAAACTAATCAAAGCTAAAAGAGGGCTTAGGCAAAGGGATCCATATCCCTTACCTATTTGTGTTATGTATAAAGACCCTCTCGGTCATAATTGCAAGGAATATGGAAAATAGCTCAAGATTTCAATACCATCATAGATGTAAAGGTAACAAAATAACACAAATTTCCTATATGGATGACTTTTTTTAAAAGGAAAGAAGAAAATTTATTAATAAAGAATGAAAGTAAAGATTACAAGAGGGTCTAGGGGGATACCCTTCGATACTAGATAAGTGTAATGTTTTTTAAGTACTTAAAACAAATAAAGAGACTATAGTATTGATAACTAGAGAAGGCTGAAGCTACTAAGGATTTAGTTTAAAAACCAAGATCTTCGATGCTGTCAAGAGTTTCATAAATAAGTAGATCTATATGTTTGGACTTGAGTTCAAACCTCCTGGCATTTTGTTCTTTCCATACTGTTTGAACACATATACAAATAGTTGCAATATGAGGTAACTTCAAGGGATTTCTTTAAGTAGCTGGCCACTGGACAACACTGAAGAAAGTAGTAAATTGATTAGGCCATTGGCAACTCAGTTGCTTTGATTTCCAAACCTGATGAGTCATCTCACATATGAAGAATAGATGGCCTCGTATTTCTTCTTGAGTTAAATAGAAGGGATAGTGTAACATTCCGTTTCCATATAACGGGTCCAACCATAGAAACGGGTACACGTGAGATCAATAGAAAAACACATCTCATGCTCATGCATTTACGAACAGTGATTTCTGCACACGAAAAATAACTGTACATGCATTCATGACATTTTTCCGGTATAATTGTAAATAAATGGGAATTTTGAAAAATAGGCTTTGAGTGTGTAAAAATTGTGTTGGAGAGGGTCATTAGGGTTTTGAGATTTTTAGAGAATTATAGAAATTTTCTGGGAATTTTTCGGA
>JAOTAY010000009.1:7419394-7433012 GCA_025629805.1 Erythroxylum baracoense | reverse complement strand
AAGAAGTGTTTGGCTGAAAAGACGTGAAGGAACGAAATGAAGTTTGTTCATTTGTGCCCCGAGCGAAGGAAAGTTCCTGCTCTTGGGAAATAATACTGCACAACAAAAATTGGGAATAAACAATAAAACGACGCTATAATTAGGGCCCCTCTTGACAGTCTTGAAGACAAGACACCAGAAAGAGAGGAATAAAATGACCTTTTTTTTATGCAACATATATATTATTTATTAAGAAGGATGTCTTTCTTTGTAGTGGAGCATTTGACCAATGACTTCCTTATAGTCTAAAATATCGTAGGGAAGAAAAGTTTCCAGGGGAAGGCAATACTTTACCGGATCATAAAATTTACCCGAAAATCAATTTCTCCGGTGGAATTTGTAACTTAAAAAAAAAAAAAAGGGGAACTTTAATAACGTTTCCTTAGTGTGTGCATTGAAAATTTAGTGAGATTCTATATATATATAGAGAAAAAGAGAAAGTAAACTCTTGTAACCACATTACAAAGAAATTAAGAAGTATAGAAATAAGGGACTTTCTATTTCTATTGAACAAGCGCCATTTATTCCTTCATATCTACCCAGTCTGACCAAGCATAAGCATAAGTCTACAATGATACCCATGAATCTTTATATATAAAAGAATGAATCAACTATAAACAGTAAAATTTATAAAGGCAACACGATCAAATAAGAGTTTCTAAAGTTATAATGGTTAATTGTTGTCTAATATTATAAAACTAAGATAACTTTAGGACTTAGATACAAAGTGTTCATGTTATTGAAATTTAATATTTTATTAACAATGTATCTACTAAGAAGAGATAAATGACATGTTAGTGATAACTGTTGGAAAATTAGGCTGCGATTTGATCCCGCACGTAGTAAAATAATTACAAAATTTTTTATTTGATTTTTCAAAACTCAAGATTACTATATTTTTATAAAATGATTAACAAATAAATTATAATAAAGAGTAAATTTTAATCATACTTTATCTCGAAACTTAATCTTTTTCTTTTTACATCCCTTGAACAATTTCTAAAACTACTTCATCTTGACCACTGTAGCTGCATGAGTTTCGACCTCTAACAATATTCACATAATGACTTAACATAACTAGTTTTAGAAACGATTCGATGGATACGACGAGATAAAAAAGATTAATCTTTCTAAATAGTAGTAAGGGCTATTATTTGCTTTTCTTAAATTTATATTTTGTTTTTGAGTAGAATTTATGTTGTGTAGTATAGTCGGTACTAAGTTAGTGAACTGAATTTCTTGAAAATAAGTTATGTTAGATAGAAAAGTTGTATGTCCATTATGCAATTTAGCTGTTAATCCTTATTGAGAATTTGATATTAAAATTTTATAAATATGTCAAAATCATATAAATGACAAAATATATTGACATTTTGAGTTAAATAATGTCTCATAAATTTTGATGACAATATGTAAGATATATATCAACATCATAATAGTAAGATGTAAGAGGTTACATGAAGTACAGCTGAGAGGTATTGTACCCTGATGAAATTGTTTTACTTAATTTAGCCTATTAAAAGCATAAACATGGACTATAATTGAAAGTATTTATTATAATATGATAATAGTTGTCATTAGAAGAAAACGATTGCATGGTTTTTCTTGCGTATTCATAATATGATATAGATCATATATATTTCTAATTCATGCTTTTGGGTATTTAATCATGATTTTAGATTTAACATTACTTCAATGTTCAAATCATGATAAGAATAGATTGTTGGGTAAAATTAGTTCATCCATGTTGACACAAATAGTTTTTATGTTTTAGATCAAATGAGAC
The DNA here is from genome assembly GCA_025629805.1 of Erythroxylum baracoense. Taxonomy (NCBI): domain Eukaryota; kingdom Viridiplantae; phylum Streptophyta; class Magnoliopsida; order Malpighiales; family Erythroxylaceae; genus Erythroxylum; species Erythroxylum baracoense. The sequence continues at coordinate 7,431,187 of JAOTAY010000009.1, read as the reverse complement.
TTATGCCTAACACAAGTAGCAAAAATGCAAAGTTAGATAATTGAGACAATCCTTTTATGTCATGTTAGTTAAATCAACATAATGAGAATTATAAATTTACAAACAAGGATATATGTATCCTTTTGATTATGAATAATATGAAACTTGTTTAGTTAAAGAATAATAAAATCAATCTTTGGTGAAAGAAAGATAATGATATTGAATTGTTAAATCTTGTACATGTGATGTGTTGGATGGAATAACAATTCATAAAAGGATAATACTTACATTTCATTATATCACTAATAACTTTATGTTATATAGTCATATGTATTAAATGAAATATTTATTTAGAAATTTGAAAAGTTCAAATTATTTAAATCTAAGTAGAAATTAAGCATTGAGAATGTTGAAGCACATCTATAGGGAATGAGGTTTTTTAGTAAATATCTTCATAATAAAATTTCATAATATGTAAGGAGAAAAAACACAATATGAGATATTGTATGATGCAATATTATTTCTTCTATAGCTATGCTTATTATAATGACCTACTATATAATCTTGTCAAATCAATTAGCAAGATTATATAGTAGATATGAAATGTTAAGCCTTTGAAAGAGTCAATATTAATGATTTAAGGATGTGATGCTTAATTAAAACATATGCTATCCATTACATTTAGAACTAAATTAGATAATAAAATGTTATAAGATATCCAAAAGGCTAAATATAATCTTACAGACCTATTAAACAATTTGTTTATTTTAATGTCTATTATATGAGAATGTTTCTTAAGATAAGTAGTGGAAGTAAGATGAAATTTAAAATTTTCAAATCTCATGACAATATATCTAATTGGGACTAGTGCCATTGTTGATACAACTGATGTAAAGCTGAAAGGCTATGAGACATTAAAAGATTCACTTTCATGATGAATTCAAATAGCTTGTTTTGGAGATGATTGTGAATTTATCATGTTTACAAGAAGGTTAGTGAGTGTATAGTTGTGTTCTTAATGAGAGTATGTAGAGTCATATTACTCATAGAGAACAAGAATTCTATTTTTCAATTTTTAAAAATATAATATTCCAAGAATAAATCTTATTGAATATAAAAAGGTAACAACTTAATTATAGGAATTAGATATATAGAGATAGATTGGAAGTTGTTTACTTATTCAAAATCCAAGTACAATAGATAATATACTAAAGGTGTTTAATATTTAAGATATTTGGTAGTTGTGAAGTGTTAAAAACATCAATTATTCAATGTATGAAGGGTTTTAAGGGGGCCTGGGAAGAAATTAGACCAAATTCAAGTGAGCCATATACAATCAGGACATTATATCTCAACCCAAACCTTAAGGCAATGAGTTATGAGTAGTATCTTTGTATATAACTCACTTCAACCTTGCATCTCTTACCAATGTGGGAATACTCCGCTAGTGAATTTCCAATATCTCTCCCTCACAAGTGGATCAATCTATATACAACTAACTCCCCCTCAACCCATAGCTTATGTGAAGCTATTTAAGTCACTCCATGGATCACCCATTTATCTAACCCAAAATCTATGAATATCTATTCATCAGACTTGGTCAACCTAGCTCTAATACCAATGAAATGTTTTAAGGGTGCTTGGGGAGAAATTGGACCAAATTCAAGTGAGTATATATACAATCAGGACATTATATCTCAGCTCAAAAGCTTAAGGCAATATGTTATGAGTTATATCTTTATGTCAAACTCACTTCATTCTTATGTCTCTTTTTGATATGGGATTACTCCACTTGTGAATTTCTAATAATGATATTATAGCTAATAACATAAGCTTGGAGTTTATTTTATCATCTTTTAACTCATGAACTAGACTAAGAGCTCAAGAAAAAATAAATTATTTCCTACAATATGTAGATACTCCAGTACTTCTACTTATTTCCTAACCACAGTCTACAATAATTGTTAAGAGTTTGAGACTCTTAACATCCTATAGCTAAAATTGTAAGACTCCTATCATATATATCATATATGTGAAGAACCACACACCAAAATTTCTAAAGTTTATGATATCATATTGGTATTGAAGATCAATTCCTGCTAAATATTATAAAGACACCTGATTTTGTCCATCAACTTCTCTTTGAAACAATTTTGATGTCATAATACTGCCAAAGAATCTCTTCGACAATGATAGAGCTAAACTCATTAGGTGAATAAAAACTTCTGTTCTTTTCTCCAATACAAAAAATGTGTAAGAGGCTAAGATATTTAGGTTTATGGAATTATGTGTGCCACTTATTTTTTAATATCTATTTACTTGTAAAATTATCTATGCCTACATGTGAATAATGTGTGAAGTGTTAATGTTACCATTTAAAGATTTTGATATTTGAAGCATATGAAGTTGATTCTCTAAATCCTAAATAAATCTAGATGTGGATAATGCAAAGTGTTAAATATTTTTGTAATTTAAATCATATGAGGTTTAGTTTCTTATTCTTAAATAGATCTAATTCAATTAACTAACAATAATTTTTGTACTCAAAAAAGAAATAAAAAGGACACTCATATCATATTTCTATCTTCTCTCCATGAATTATTAATCAAGTAAATATCTTTATCATTACGTAATCTAGTGACTCTAGGTTAGGGTAGAATTAAAATATGTTTCTCCAATAGGATTAATTTTTTGATAAAAAATTATATATATTTAATGTGCAAAAATAAATTTATGGCTTGTTCTTAACGAGAGAAGATATAATTAGTAAGCATTATATAGCTTTATTGACAGTCACATTCCATCTTATCATTGATGGCATTTTTAAATTAATATATAATATATATGTTTATGGCGAATGCTTCGTATTCCTATGATGAATGCTTTAACTCTCATACTAATATGATAAATAGTAGAGATGGGAAAAATAAAACAACTCTGCGATACTGTGAACTACTTGCATGTGCGATGCATAAGTGGTAAATGGCCTACACCCACACGAAAATGAAGCACCTTATTGGCCAAATTAGCTTAATTATGGCCGCATTTGAGTCAAGGTTGACCATTGAAGAATAAACGAGATACATCAGCTGTAGAGGAGAAGTTGTAAAAGACTAACTGGCACACACTTAGCAAGTTTTTTTTTTTATAGATTTTGTTTCTTCCATTTTTGATGACCTTTCCTTAATTTGAATGGCTCTATGACTTAATTTCTTCTACTTCGCATTTCTTGTATTTCTGTAAAACCAGTTTATATTCTGTTGCAGGAAAATATATAAGGATTTCTATATGAAATTCAGTTCATATATATATATATAACTAAAACTATGACTTTGATAGATCTAAGTGGAATCTGGTGCAGATGTTGAGCAGGAATTATTGGCAAGTTAAATATAGGGAATAAAAAGAGATTAAATCCATTAGGAAGGTCTGTAATATTGGTGCTAGATATCGAAGGTAAATGATCTATCTCCATGACATTTCAAACGCTTGATATAGGTGAGGGACAATCCTTATTTGTAGTAGCCTAGATATTTCATCGTCTTATGTACGGAATATCTCGAGAACTTCTTGGTTAAACCTAAACCTTTGGTCAAACTAATAATAGAACTTATTGGCTTGAAGTCTAGAGTTCATAGGTTTTTGTGTTAGTTTCTTTCGAGCTTTTTCATAGCACTGTTTGAGATCCTACATATTGACCAAGAGAACTAGATGACGTTTGTCCTACGCTAAATTTCATTTTCTGTCAGCAAAAGATTGAAAATGTTGGTTGTCTCTATATATAAGCTTCAGATATGAGAATAACAGAGGGAAGCATGTGTGGATAAAAGAAGTGATTCAGTCAGCAGTTCTGGAGCAACAAAGTGACAAACACCTAAACCCGTTGAAAACACGACTAATATACAAGGGAAAGGAGGATAATTATGAGTTTGCTGGACCCATATACCTCATTTAACAGATTTGCCTTTTCCAAAAGAAGAGTGCATAAATTTCTCCAAGGCCATACTAGACCGTTTCTTTGCGCAGTTGCAAGATCTAATTACCACAATCAGGAAATTGGTAGTGTCATAGATGATGACATAAAAGTTTTTCTCACCTTAATACCCAGCAACACTAATCTAGGTAGAAAAACCAGTTAGTTGTCAGTATTGAAAATAACGAAGGAGAACAAAACTAGCTTAAGGTGACAACAGACAACTAATCCAAAGAAAAAAACCAAATAAGAAGCAAGGTATAGCAACTTAGGCTATTATGCAGAAGAGTAAAGTGAAGCATACATTCCACACTAAATAGAATAAATCCATAATCATTCACAGGCAATATTGTTGATTATTAATTTTCACAATCATCATACATGTAGTTGATTACTTGCACAGTCATAGAATTAACTATACTCCTTTGAGTGGAGACCAGGATTTCTTAGATTAAGTAACAACGCTCCACCAACTTTATTTAATTTACTAACTGACTAGTCATCTTCTTTATCGTCTGTTTCTGTTTCTGTTCTTGTGTCCACCCTAATTGATTGGATTTGATTGTGTAAATATGGTTTTATGAAAGCACATAGAACTCAAGTAGAGTAGAGATCAACTATACTTCTCATCACCTGTACTTGGGTATTAAGACACCTTATGTAATGTGCAGCATCCTCAAACAAAGCGCATAAATCCATGGATTCACCACCAGGAACAAGCTTTCGCAGCTCGTTGGCTTGACTAATATCACCTTCTTCACCATTCATCTTCTCCTTTACCTCACATTTTTTTATGGGTTGAGTTTTGATTCTTCTTGCCGAAGATTTTCGTCTCCGTTCTTGGTTACGAATCTTGCAGAGCAATGCCCTACTCCAAGTTCTCCTCAGGCCAACGGCAAAGACCAGGGATTTGTCGGCAGCAAGTTTAACTCTACGATAACGCTGAAACACCTCTCTAGGACTACACGAACTGGGCTTTTGAGCCCTGATTTTCGTCAAAGCTCGAAGAAGAGCCCTAGCAAACCTAGATTTCATCCAGTTAGGGTTTGCAGACAGGCGATGGGGATTCATGAAGACCCGGGAGTTGCTTTTGTAATTGAGATGGAGAAACTAGGGTTTCTCGGGGTATTTGGAGTGTTACGACTATGCTGTTGTTGCTGGTTTAGGATAGAACAAGAAACAGTACTTGAAGAAGATTTGGTTTTCTGACACAAAGGGGCCTATTGTTGAGATAAAAAGAGAGACTGAGGAAGGAGAGGACAGACTTTAGTTGGACAGTATTTATCTGACACACAGAATCTACATTACCAACCTCAAATGGAAGAAGATAGAGAAAGGGATGGATGTTGTCAGGAGGAAAATATGTGTGAAAGGTTAAAGGAATGAAGAGGAGAGAAGAGATTGAAAATGGGAGGTGTAAAGAAGAAGGAAACTTAGGGAATCAATCTTTGTTATACTTCTAGGCATCTAGGGTTGTTTGGGACCAATAGAATGTTGACAATTTGATAAACATGTCTTCCATCAGAAAATTTAGAATCCTATGGTTTAAAACAGCGATTAGGAAGGAAGCATTGGATCAGTTTATGGAGCGTAGAGGAGCATTAGACTTATAAAAACTGAATTGATACGCTTCTTCTATCGTTATCAGGAATGGGAATGGGAGGAATCTTGAGGATGAGAAAAGTGAGAGTGTTTAGAAGTGGGTCTGAAAGAGGCCAACCACCATATGATCGCACATGGTTCCGTTTCCCCACTTGGATTGGTGGGCTCCTGCTCCTCACTTATTTACATATATATATTACACCCAACATCCTAAATAGACCTCACTCCACTTTGGCCATGCTTTTGGTCTGTGTCGAGATTTAAGTGGCAATGGTGTATGCTGATGGCGACGAGGAGGTCGGCAAATGCCCATAACCCACATAAATAGCTGTGTGTATAATAGATGAATGTTGTAACCCAGTTAGAGTATCTTTTTCATTGTGTCACTTGATATTTACAATTATTATAAAATAAAATTTTTATCATTTAATTTTTTGCGTCAAGCTGCTATATATTGTACTAAATTGTTATCAATCATAAGATGGCAGTGCACACCTGATCGTTGTAGACGTACGTAAAATATGCTTGGGGATGCTGATGCTGATGCTGAATCTGCCCGTCTTCTCTACACACAGCGGCTTCACTCTTTCCCTTCAACATCATTCACATGATTTTCCAAGCTAAGTGCCATAGACTTTTCAACTATATTTATATAGATGTCTTCTGCTGAGGTTTTAAATATTAGGTTCTAGGGATCAGTTACAAAACTTAAGATGGATTTTGTGTTTTGGGGCAAATAATAATAGTCTTGACAATAACCAATCTGTTATTCAATTCGTGCAGTAATTATGAAGCACTTAAATCTCATTCTTAGGTAAGTTAACGATTTTATTCTTTTTTATAAGAGATCATTGATCAAATCTTTAACTGAAGACTCTCGTTATACTACCTAGTTTACTTCCAATGAATCAAAAGGAAAACATTAATCTGCTCCCAAAATACTTACAGATATTGTATCTTGGAGATATGTTCTAGAAATAGTTTAATTAAATTTTGATGGACCACACGGCCAAGTGGCAAGCATGCTTTAAGGAAAAGCGACAATCCAGAAGCCAACTTCAGTTAAATGACAGCTTGAAGGATAATGACGTTTAAATTTTAACTATTTGGTTTTATTATAAGAATTGTCTCCGCGGACGAAGAGTTGTATCACATGAACATTAACTAGACAGACAAAAACTGTTTATGATTAGATATCAACCCCAAGAAGCGCTTGGAATCCAAACTTTAACTAATTAGTAATTAGATACTGTGAGAGGTTTTTAGCTAAACTACAGAAAATGGATGGAGTGGGAACTTTGGAGTTGAGGAGCACTTTGACAACCTAGAACAAAACTCTTTCTCGCTTCCTCCATTGCATGCCGTCTATGAATCAGAATTAGGAAAGTTGACACAGTTCCTAATCCAAGAAAAATGCATTAAGATGAGGTGGAGGGATACGATAGCCTAACACTAATCACTCCCTCAAACTATTATGCCACTAGTTCATATCTTCTTAAGTGGGATTTGTTATATTTGGCAAGAGGAGAGTTACTTCTACCATGCATATAGTCCCTTACGTACTATCATGGAAGTAAGAGAAGAAGCAATCACACCATAGTTCTTTATATTTTGGATACCGGATTTTGGAATTAAGGTTGACAATTTTAGTTTAATTTTTACATATATAGGCTAGCAAATAACGTTTTATCTTATATATAAACATAAAAAGATTACCATCTTAAAATTTAGTTAACTTTTCATAAAGATATTTTACGAGTAAAGAAATTTTAAAATTCTGCATTCAATTGTATAATTTTATTATATTTTCAAACTAGGATATTGAATTTATTTATAAAATTGAATTTTAAATTATTAAAATAGATATTAAATTCATAAAAAACTCAAAAGATCATGCTTTGCAAATTTTATTCAAAAGTTGCTCTTTTCTTTTTGAAACATATGATAGTTACAGTATAAATATACTAATTTTATTTTATATGGTAACTAATTAATATACCAATACTATATATTCAAATGTTTGTATAGAGATATTATATACACTTGAAAATATTTTTTATTTTTCAAAAATTATGTAGAAAATAAAGTGAAAACACAATTATTTTTTTAAAATAGATTTTCTTTTGAAAGCACATTAAGGCCTCATTGGGTTAACCATAAATCAGCCAATTTTTTAGTTGATGTATTGATTTAGCTTATTGACTCTTCCAACAACCTTTGACCAGCTATTCGAAGAATAGTTGATTTATCGCCAATCAACTATTCTAGGCTTGATTTACCTATTTTCTCTTATCAGGTGAAAATTTAAACTTCAATTCCTATTTAACCGTTTTTGAAGATTGCTATTTCTTTATCTAAACTTGATTTACCATATTCAAATAATTAAATTTGGGTAGAATATTTTCTCATTATTATATCTCAAAAAAGTTGTGATTAAAATATTTGGATATATTATCGTCGTCATTATTATTATTATTATTATTATTATTATTATTATTATTATTATATGTTCTATGCTTTTATTAGAGTTATAAACTTAACTTTCGTAGAATTAAATATCTAAAATCTAAATTCCTATAAAAATATTCAATAAAATACTAAGATAAATAATATTCATACACTTATAATATTTTTAAAGTCATGTCCTCATAAGCCATTTTACACATAAACAGCTAATACTAAACAGCTAATTTTACCAAACATCTCTAACAAACAACTAATGCAATCCGCTGGTCAAATCAGCTGATAGAATCAGTTATCAGCTAACAGCTAATACAATCAGTTGATTGTCAAACATGGCCTAAATGCTAATAGTCGGTATATTTTTTTTCAAGTGAACAATTTCATGTGTATTTATTAATTCATTCATTTAGACCAAATTCTAACGCTAATTAAAGATTTGGCTTAGTTGGTTGTTGCTCTGTAGCCCAATTTTTTCCTTAAATCAAGATCACCGAGAGGTGCAAGAAAGTCAAGTTTCAGCTAACACATTGGCATAAGGATAAAATCCCTAAAACATGATAGAATAGTATTCATAACCCCAAGAATTTAATGGGCCTATTTGGCAATCAGCTGATTGCATTAGTTGTTAGCTAATTCTATCAGCTGTTAGCTAATGGCTGATTTTATTAGCTGATTTGATCAGTGGATTGTATTAGCTGTCTGTTAGAAATGTTTAGTAAAATTAGCTATTTAGTATTAATTGTTTATGTGTAAAATTACTTACGAGAACATGACTTTAAAAAAATTATAAAGGTATAAATATTATATATTTTAGTATTTCGTTAAATATTATATATCTATCTCCGAGAATCAATTCCAATCCTTGCATGGATGACTGAAAAGTATGCTTTCGGTTTGAAGTTTAGATCTTTGAATCAATGAAAATATTAATTTTAAATAAACTAAATTATTTATTTTAATAAATAAAATAATTTTTATTAATAAATATTATGTAAGAGATTATAATAAATTTATTAAGTTAAAAAATTTATTTTTAAGTTTTATTTAATATATTATTATAATTAGTGGTTGATATTAACAATTAAATAAAATTTTGTTTTTATTAAAAAATAAAACTTAAAAACAACAAAAAGAAAACTAGCATAAAACATAAATGAATACTATGTAAAGGGTAGAATTGACTTTTAATAGGTTTAATTTTAAATGATTCACGAAAACGCTCCTGTACGTTTTTGTCTTTGGCTGATCATCACCAATAAGCCATCGAAAAAGTCACTCTCCAAACAGCTTTTATAATTGTTTGAAGAGTCAAACATCTATAGACAACCAATCAACTAAAAAAATAGCTGATTGGTTGTCTACCAAACGAGGCCAATAAGTATCTTCAGTTTGAAACATATGCGGATCATTTGGCTTTTTTAACTTACATTGCATCCTTCCTAATACTTATCGTGTAACTTGTTTGCAAAGTTGGATATAAGATTAGGAATGGCCGAGTCGAGCTAAAACTTGATTTGAAAATTTCTGTTTAAGTTCGTATTTGGCCTGAAGTTCAATTGGGCGTAAACGTCCGAGCTCGATTTGGTCTAGGCAATCCGAAGCCTCACTTAGTCGGACCAGAAATTTTGTTATTTTTAAATTAAAAATAAAAATAATATTATTTTATTTAAAACAATGTCGCTTTGTCTATAATTTTCGAACTTTGGATTGATTCAGACATAAGTAGTCTAAACTGAAGCTTGATCCAGAATTCGAAAATTAAAAAAAGAACTTTGAACCCCGCTTCTTACTGCCATCTTTAGGAAGAGGAATTGCTCAATTTTATATACATATTAACGTTGTAAGTGAAACAAGAAGCCTATAACTGTTTTCTTCATGAAATTTTATAAGATATTTACATAGGGAAAGAAGACTAAGGAGATAATAAAAGAAAAGGGAAAAAAAAAAAGCACAACTGGAAAGAACAAAGTGACAGGCAAGCAGATCAAAATGGAGTATTGTTTCTTTCTAGTTAGAGTGCAAGTAGGAAAAGAAGAACATGGTGGGCCTAGAGTTTGCCTATGGTTTGACGTAAACCGAACATTTGGAATTAGACGCTTTAACCAACTCATAATTATGCTTAGTGTTTTAGATAAGCAGGACGCACATGTCTATGCTTCTTTAATTAAGAGACTTTTGGACCACGACTCTACTTAATAGGCATCTGATGGAGTCTGCAATACGTGCCGTTGTCATACTTTATTGAATTGAATCAGTTGGTTCTGCCACAAGGAAACCGTAAGCTTTTGCAAATTTGTGTTATGTAATGACCACTGCAAGAAAAATCGAGTTTATCGACAGGCATTATTGACAGAAAACCTACATTCTCCGTTGGTAAGTTAAATAAGTGACGGAATTTACTGTCGAATCAAGACATTGGAGAAATGACCATAAGTAATAATTTGTGACGAATTACAAATTTTCCGTCGCTAATTTACCGATTGATATTTTGTATTATCGTTGGTGAATATACCAACGATTATTTTGTATTGTCGAAATTTAGTGACGGAAAGATTATTTTAGTCAGTAAATTTACCGACGGAATTGGTTATTCCATCGGTAAGTTAACAACTAACATTACCGACGGAACTGAGTTATCCGTTAGTAAATAGAATATATTTTACTGACGAACTTTTTTTTTCTGTCGGTAAATTTACTAAAAAAATTTTATTTTTTCCTGTATTTAATTTTATTTGATAATCTTATGGTTGATGCATAATTTATACAGTTATTAGTTATCTGTTGATAATATTTTGATTTGTTTCTACATTTAATTTGTTAAAACAGAAAGTTGATTGAAGATATAGAATAAAAATTATCTTAATTGATAATAAAAAAATTATTTTGTAGATAATAAGTATTTAATTCATACGAAATGACTACAAGTACACTATTCATTTGGTGAACGTGGATGCTCTGACTGTTGTGATGAGGTACTATCCCTCCCCTTTAACTTATCCACCTCATTACGGAACTGAGCTATATACTTCATTGACTGTTGTAACTGAGTTGTCAATGTCTATACTGTGCCTCGAAGCTCATGGACTTCATTGGGTGCGAACTGCCTACTAGATGTTGTTGTACTGGATATGGAGGATTGCGAATAACACGTGTTTACAAATGAACCTAAGCTGAATATCCTTCCACGACGGTGCCTACCACCCACTGCATAAAGATAGGTTTGACTCTCATCAACATCTTCAGACGGCTGAGATTGTCGCTGAATGCTTTCTTGTATTTGATCTTATCAGAAGGCAATGTTCATGTTAATAAGTGATAATTATTAAGCATTAATATTAAAGCATAAATTTCATATACATTTAGTTCTCTACATCGAGTGTTAACAAAGGTCACACCGTCATGCTTCTTAATGTGAGTGTGCAAAAAGAGCTAACGGGGTGTAGGCTTTATGCTTGTAGACTTTTCCTGTTTCAGAATAAATTGTTATAAGTGAACTACCATTTACAAAAATTTTGGCAAAATTTTATCTATTTTTAGGATATTTACTCCCTGTTGAACAAATAAAGTAACTCAACAATATAGTCATATATGGCATCAGACATTTATAACATTATCATTTTCCGTAATACATATATTTTAATTCCAAAATTCACATATCAAAATAAATTGAAATACACCAAAAGTAAAAAAATCAGAATATAAGTGTTGGACCCCGATTTTTCTTCTTACTATATGTTGGGGATTAATTTTATTTTTGTTGCGATTAGGTATAAATC
>JAOTAY010000009.1:7395078-7405858 GCA_025629805.1 Erythroxylum baracoense | reverse complement strand
GTGCATATATGAATGCATGAACATAGCAAAACAATTTTACACATTCCTAACCCGTTCCAAATTACTATTTTACCCTTTCCATAGGTGAGGGGATGTTACAAATATGTTGAACTAATAGGAAAGTTTGAGAGCTAGTTATGATTGACCAATGCACAATCTAGTTTCTTCTTAGTGAACCAACTACATGCCTATTTATTGCTCAAAGTAAAAAAAGATCCCTCAAATCTATAATTTGCTAATCCATATCAAATTAGACGGTGATTAAACTTCTCATCTTTGTTCTTATAGTTGATCATATCCACGTTTGCTTTTGGACCAGTAATGTAATGTTGAAGTTCCCTAACTCTAGTTGAGAGTAGTTTATATGAGAGCTCAAAATTGAGTAAGTCACCTTATAATATAGTTTTTTTGAACTCATGATTAGCAGTATAAGTGAAAGTTATCCCCAGTGGGATAGGTCTCTTATCCAAAGTTATAACTATATTATAAAAATGACTAGAATAAGAAATCCAGTTGATGATCAATATATAACAACAATAACAATAACAACAACAACAACAACAACAACAATAACAATAACTTAAGAAAAGTTTCGTTGATACAGGGGTCTGAGGAGGTCCAGTAGTATGCAGTCTTATCCCTAATTAGTAGAGATGTTGTTTTTGGTAGACCCACAAAAAAAGAAAAAAAGCATATACATATTAAAATAATAAAATACTACTAATTAAAAATAAAATATAAAAGATAATAATACTAATAAAATAAAATAAATGAAAACGTATAAATATAAATATAAAAATAAATAATAAAAATGTAGAACAAGTATATAAATAAATCAATCAAGCCATTACTAGGAAAAAAAATAGGCTAAGTAAGAAAATATTTAGGCTAAATAACTAAGAAAAAAGTACTACATATTAAATGTTTAGGTTACATACAAGACTTAAGATTTGAAGGAAAATGTTCAAAAGATCTATGAGAAAGAAAATGACCTCTCTATGTGAGATCTTTTTACCATATCCTATTATGCAAAAGTTTTCTATTGAGGGCTACATCCTCTGTAAGTTTCAGTAGAGTCATATCATTCTTGATCACCTCTCTTTAGTTTTTCTTAGGCCTTCCTTTTTTCCTCTTACAGTTGCTAAATATAATCTTCTTCGCACCTTCTCACTGAAGTATCAGGGTTCTCCTCTTAACATGTCCAAACCTTCTAATCCTTGTCTCTCTTAATTTTTTTATTAATATTAGTCACCTTTGATTTATCTCTTACCATTACATTTTTGACCTTATCTCTCCTAATAAGGTTGCACATCTAACGGATCATCCTTATCTCCACCAACATTGGCTTAAGAATATGCACCTATTTGATGGGACAACACTCTGTCCCATAATTGATGATCACTCTATCACAATTAAATTCAATCACTATTCTTCCATAATAATAGTATTGGTGATTGTTAACCTCCCACTTTTTTTCAAACACCTATTGGATTGAATGAAGCTTGTATTCCTTTCTTTTGGTTTCCAACAAACTAACTTGGCACTACTTATTCAAGTCTAAATAATTTTGAACCATTTACTTCTTTTTGGGACAATTCATTCCCCTCAAGTTACAAGCTAAGATCATGGGAATATAGGAGATGAAGCCCCCTTTTTTTAGACTACCTTCCCGTTTTCCTTTTTGTAGAAGCTAGTAGCACCTTACTTCGATTTACATCTTTAGGCTCTTTCTTATTAGGTAAAGGAATGACTTCGATGGGGGTATTTTAATTCAGGTCATCTTCTTTTTGCTTAGGCATAGAGTTTGGGAGATGTTCTATTCCCATAGTTTATAGGAGATATCAGAACTTCTGAAAGGGCTTCCTCTTGGCTAGCTAATGTAATGTTCAATCATATAAATGGTTCTTCACCAAAAATGATTTCCATTATGGGGCTTTCACTTGGCAAGTCGCTTATGGATGTAACAAGAGCCTTAGAAGTCGAGCCTTTTCTATAATGTTCTAATTATCATGTTGAGTCTGATTATAAATAACACCTTAGCCTTGGAGTCCTACATAAAGACCTTATGCAACTTCTTACCTATTTCTTTCCATATCTTTTTCCTACCGATAAGGGAAGGCTTTTATTGATAGCTCATCATTATGTGGTCTTCTATCAGCTCCTCATTTTCATCTAATCTCATCATTGGAAGCTAGCCTAGGATTGGAGCTTGAAAGTCATCCTCAACGTAAATCCTAGCAAAATTTTCATTTAAACATAAAGGTTTTCCTATAAAGTTAGCAATGTAGCTTAGTCCTTGGGTTGATCAATATTTAAGTGGAAGATTGTAGAACCTAACTCATACTAGTAAGTGCTTCATCTTAACTCACTTTAAGTCTAATCCAAGTCTCCATTTAACTAAGAACAATGGTTTACCAGCGACATGTCAAGGTGCCTCTTCAATTATTTTACAGACAAAGTGCTCACCTAGAACAATGGTTTACCTCTTATTACTAAGTACATCTTCTAAACTATATTTGTCACAATAGTTAAATGCCCATTTGTGCATAAGAAGGTATGCAAGACTTTTGTCAACGAAAAAGTCAACCAAAATATTGTTCTTTTTTCTTCCTTGCTTTAATATCTTTGTAGGAGGAAAAAACTTTCTGCTATTACGATCGTTTGCATCCAAAGAAGGGATATATGTTAGCTTGTCTAAAGAGGACTGTTCCACCAACCCAAAATGAGTTTACATGTGCCAAGAACATTTGAGATATAAGAACACAGAAGGAAAAAGAAGGTTACGACCAAAAAAAAAAAAAGCCTATTCACAAGAACATTTGCTTTAGCAAAATTTGATCCGAAAACAACCCGATTTCCTATAGGAAAATGTCAACGAAATATAGCTGCAAAAGAATTCACAAAGAGAGAGTGAAGGAAAGAAGAGATTAAGAGGATAAAAGAGACGATATGTATAAACTTCAGTTACATGTTCAAGGGATTGCTTATAAATTTCCATTGTCTTCCAACGATGACTCGGAGGCAGAATCATCCAACGTTGATGTTGATATGGTATCACTATCAGAGGTTCCAGGTGCTTTGTCCTCAATTGGTTGTTTCAGAAACCAATACATGATGCTCGCGGTGAGTGTAAGAATCATCTTCTGATTTACCTGAAGCAGGCATTTGCGTTTAGGTGCTTGAACACAACAGAAACAATAATAAAATATAGTAATGGAAACTAAAGTATCGTAGTAAACGATGCCTGATAGAGGCATTACAGTGTCAATCTTGCGTACAAAGTAAATAAATATACTTAGCTACTTTTTAAGTACCTCAGTTATGTCTTCAGGAAGTAAAAATATTGAACATCCCAATTTCCTCGCAATACTGATGATGTAGGATGCATTCATTTTTTTCTGTTCATCTGCATTGATTCCAAGTTGGCAAACACATAATTTAGCTGGAAGTAACTTTGGAAACATACCATGTCCCACAGCATTTAGAAAAGGCGTACCAGTCACTCCTTTTGTGACAAGACTCCAATTTACTGCTCTGGGTTGAACAGCGCTAAGCAACTCGAGGAAAAAAATTCCATCCGACAATCTTTTATCCTGTAAAATTCCAATAGGAAATCACTAGGAACATCCATTATCATCAACTTTCATTTTTGTTTACCGTCTTTGATAAAATCAAGTTTATCTGGAAGAATTAACTAAATTTCCCAATCATCAGCTCATATTACTGTTCGAGTCTTATTGGACAAACTAATCTGCAGCTTTAGTACAAATCATCAGCTCAAAATCAGTCAATATGCTTCGCAAACAATGTGAGTTTGTTAAATATAAGCATTTGTCTAATGTTTCATATGTGCAAAAACTTCTCGGAAAGCATTGTCTATGATTAAACCTCAAAAAATTAAAGTCAAATTCGTCTTGACTGCATCATTTAATTGAGTAAGCCTTATCTTTTACCTTGAAACTTTCCATACGACTCTGGTTTCCAGAGTTGTTCACTTTGGTATTAGCCCATTGTAGAATGTCGGCATCAGTAATTTCCTTTCCATGGGAATGAAATCTCAAGTTCTTCAGAAGTTGGAGAATGTTATATCTCATCAGCTGCCAGAGATAAGCTAAAAAGAACAGCAAAGATTAGTTTGAATCTAACAAGACTGGGTGTATGCTGATGGAAACTGAAGAACATGAATAAGATATCTGTAGTAAATAAATTACTCCAAAGATTAAGTAAACTTAATACCGACATGGATCATACCTAATATCAACTTTTTATTTCCTTGTACGATGTCATTTCCAGCAACATTGACCAGGGAAAATTTTAGTTGTTTTCCAATTTTGACAACCTGGTTGCAGTTTTCTACTTTTCTGAATGGCAATTTGATAGGAGGTTTATTTGCAATCTTCCAACTAACAATTCCTGGTGAAATCTTGTCAAGTGTCTCAAGTAGAACCCACCTGGAAAGGAACATATACTTTAGTCAGATTGGAATTGAATATTGAAGTAAGAACTATATCCAGATTTTTAAGAAAAAAATACATTGTGGACTTCCTATTCTGTTTTCATCACCATACTTGAATTGTTAACAAAGATCAAGCCTGTGCCTTTGAATGGGATAGAACATGATAGACTAAATTTTTAGTTGAATGGGTGTGCGCAAAGCACCATAATTGATGGAGAGAATTTATTATGCTCTACTGACCCATTTCTGAGATCTTCAAACACATTGTCAATATAGCTTGAGTTTCCATAACTATTGATCCAAAATCGAAATGCCCTCTCTTCTCTGGAGATTTGTGCATCATCTGGCGAAATCTCGAGAAAAGATATCTGCTGCGTTTGAGTTGAAAGTCCATTCCTGCAGACACGAAATAGCAATCAGCTCCCCTGGTTCTGATTCTAGTGCAAATACCTTACAATTTCAATTAGCATTTTGCTTGAGAAAAGGCCCACTCTCACCTATGCTGAAAAATATGTGCAACAAAGGCAAGGTTAAGGTTTGGAGAGCCCTCGACAATATCCTTAGCAGTTAAGTATCTCTTACAACCCATTCTGTCTGATTGTTCAAGCACTAACTTTGCCCTTTGTAAAGTATCTTTCACAGTCAGTGAGGATGGATTACTATACTCGGGTGCAAGAACATTTAAAAGGTGAGCATAAGCTTCTGCATCCTGCAAGCAGAAGATTCTACAATTAAATACTAACACATCATGATTTCAATTGATTTTCATTGAAACCTTTGACAATCACCAACTCATGATTTCAAGACAATAATCATGCTACAGTAGAGAAGCAAAGCAAGACTGAAATGTAAATGAAGTAGTCAGGGGAATGTTGCATCATGGTCATTTAGAATATTTAACTTGGATATAGTCTACCTTCACATCAGAAGAGAAGTTTGTGACTATTTTCTTGTATCCTGATTTCTTCAACTGGAAGTTCATCCACCTCAATAAGATCTTCTCCGGAGGTAAGCTCATCAACTCTTCAACTTCCTGTTTATTTAGGAAGCACATTGGACTATCAAGGTAAAATCCATAAAGTAGTCATTACAAAAATATTAAAGGGTACTATCAAAGGTAAACTCCATAAAGTAGTCATTACAAAAAGACCAGAGGTAACACCTGACTATCAGAAACTAACTCCACCAGTTGAGGTGTTTTTTTCAAATTCAGGTCTGCCAAAAGTTGTATCTGATCAAAATGGAAGAGAGAAGGTTAAACATTGTGCCCTACGTAGTATAAACACTAACAGACATTGCATTCCACCTTCATTTCCATAAAACTGAAGTCTCAGGGAAATTCAATGGTAAATACAACTATAGTTAATCTAATAATACTTAACAACATTTCATGCCTCACAACCCTCTCAAACAAACAAATTTTCAAGAAAAGTTATAACAATCTTACTTTAATGATTTGAGAAATTACTCCGAGCACAAGATGCCGCTGAAAGTGGAACAAAAAAGATATGAGTATTATTGAAAGCAATAGATGAATCATACATGGAAAGAAAGGCCCGTGTATACCACATACCCTTCCTTCAATGAAGTCCTGAGTACCAATATTGACTACAGTACATCCAATAGCCTTGGCAGAATTGAGACAGAGTGTATGGTTTTCATTTCTTTCCCATGGATTAAGCACTCTCTTAGTATTGATAGCCCTTTCATCAATTGTACCGGGAACTGCTACATTAATTAGTTTACTGCACCAGAAGAAAATATATATTTAAATTCTGCACCCAGCAGCAACAATTAGAAAAATAAAAGAGGGACCATGTTAAGAAGAAGAGTAAAGGATAATTACCAAAGGAGAACACCATCCTTTGCAATTTCAAAGAGATCATTAGTCGAAGGATCAATAGGGAGGTATCTCTTTAAGAAATCATCTTCTGCAAGGTAGTTGTTGATGTGGGCTACATAAGATGCCTTCTCAGATTCACTGATGGTATGAAGCAATGTAGTGGTTGCAGCTTTAAGAAATGCAGACGAGTTCTTCGCTGCACTACCTATCCTTGCATTGGCATGTCCTTGAAGTTTCAAGTATACCTGCAATCAACCATAGATTAACTTGAAACATCCACAATCATCTAGAAAAAATGACATCTTCACTGATGTCTCTGACGAAATCAGTTAATTTAGCAGAAGGTTAAATCGAAGTCTCATAAGAGTAAAAGCGAGAACACAAGATGTAATATCTCCAAGTTGATCTCAAATCGAGTAATAGATTGAAATCGAAAGACTGCAAAAAAGAGAGGAAGAAAACATATCAAACAAGTAGCAAGGAGAGAGAGAGCATATATTCAGACCTTCAAGAAGAACTCGAAATCAACCTCGTCGTCAAGGTTCTGATACGCGTCCTGAATAAGAGAAGCTCTCTCTTCTTCGGTCAGAATGTCGCCAACTACTTTCAACCTCGACATCCTCGAAGGCAGGTCCCTTAGCGTCAACTTTCCACTCTCTCTCCTGATGCTCATAAACTTGGTGAAGAAACGAGAACAAAGAGGCAGATCAGGAAAAAGAGGGGAAAAAAGAAAAGGAAAAGAAGAAATTGTGTTAGAGGATGCGTACATGGGACTTGAAGCTGCGAAGCTCGACCTGAGTGAACTGGTTCTGGAGCCATGGATCTGATACCAGGATGCCAACGTAACCTGACATAGTGATTTGGAAAATCTGATTTAAAATCCTCTTAGTTTATATATGGAAGGTGTTGCTTTTAGCTTACTGAAACTACAAATAATTAAATTTGAGTTCTGCTCTCTCTTTCTTGAATCTTGAGTTGGGTAAGGGAAGGAACAAGGATTATGGAAGCCAAGGTGGGTGAAATGGGAAGGCTAACGTTGCAGTGTGGGAGTAAGTGTGAGACGCGAGCTGTCATAGTTCCAAATCATAGAATTCAAATTATGACAATTATGTCCCTGTCCCTCCCTCGTCTTCTATCCACCGGTGTGAATAGATTGGAGTGGGTAGTAGATGTACGGATTAAATTTTTTTATTACATTCTTATCGTATTCTATCAAATCTTATTTATATAAATAAATCTTACATAAATATTTTAATAATATTTTATTCAAATAGTATGTTCAGTTTACTAAAATAATTCAGTCTTATTTTTAATTTTTAATTTTTTTCCATAATACTAGAAGGAAATATCATTTTAAGGTCGGTATTTCCAAATTTGGAGGAGTAGACATTACGATTCACAAATCCTTAACGTAGATGCCATTCATGAAGGCTTGCCAGTAATTCATATTTCTGGTAATGTATATTGAACCGAATCATATTGGACATAGAAGTAATTACGCAGACGTGAGGCAGAGAGAAATTGGAAAGAGGGTGATTGTGGCCATCATGTCTAACCTAGCCCCAGAAAGCTGGCCCGCTTTTAAAAAAGTAAAGAGTTGATAACTTAACGGTCTTCTTTGACGTAAGCAACTTTTGAACTGGATGATATGATCCAAGCAGAAGCAGTTTAAACATCTTTCCACCTATAAGCAGTATTCAGTACTAAGCGTACCTTCTACAGATCAATTTGGAACAATTCCAACTCTTTCTATTAGAGACATTAGGAATAATTTTAAATATCAAATTACAAGCCTAAGTTTAGAATGTTGATTCCGACGTTTGAAGTTATTCATATGAACAAGGTTTGTAATAATATTTTCTTGTATGTATCATAACGATTCACGTGTATCCTATAAAAGTAAGATTATATGTCCTCTTAAAGTTTAAAAGAACAATAATAATAATATAAGCCAATGAAAACGTGGGGGAGACGTAGAAGTGGCTGTGGGTTATGAAAAGAAAAAAAAAGGAAAGAAAGAGAGAAAGAAGCATGTGACGGAGGGACCGGGCGGGGAGACATGGATACCAACCAAAGGAGTGTTTATGATAAGATAGGATGGTGATACAAAGGTTACCTTCTTATTCGTTTAACATTAATAGCAGCCACCTCTCGTCATAAACCCTAGTCACCCATAACCCGTGCGACCACCAATCCTTCTATTTACGTTGTTTCCAGTTAAAACTCTCTCTTTGATCAATCATCACCCCCAAAGATCAACTATTTTATTTTACATGCAAACACACCGGGGGTTCATCAAAGGCCATTCACAATACCAACTTCATTAACCAAACTAGAAGGTTATTTTTCTTTCTTTTTTAAATATATATTAACTCAACTACCAAAAGAGAGTATCACTCTCCTTTATAATTTTTTACCAACTTTTGATCAGACAAGCTAATAGGAGTCCTGGAGTGGGTAATCCAATGTTTTCTTCAAAGGGAGGCAACGGATAACACAATGAAGTTGAATAGACTAGCACGAGCATGAGATGACAGCAGGGGCGAGGGTGAGGGTGAGGGTGAGCGTGAAAACGCGTAATGTTAAATGCAAGTTGGTGGGAGTATTACTATGACGCATATACGATTTGCTTTACCAAAAAGGAACAAAGGGCCAGAGGGGCTTTGTTGGGTGAGGTTGGGAAAATAAATGGGGCTATATTCAGCAATCCTTGCCGTGTTTGCTTCTACTCCTTAGCAACAACGCGAATCATTAGCAAGGTCAACATAGGTCCCAATTCCCACATGACAATCTACTCCTCTTAACTGGAACATAAACAAATCTTCATCAACATGCAATAAAGGCATGATTCCACCAGCACATATGACGACCTGATTAAGTACTGCATAATTGAAATGCAATTAAAGAAATTCCACCTCACAGGTTAATACTAATGTGAAACTCATTTCATGGACTTGATGCAACCTTTTTGTAGGTTTGAAGATATCACTAAAACAATTCCAGAAATGACATTGCAATGACAAGTGATTGATTATCTAAGTTTTCAATCAGGTCTTCTACTGCAAGCATGGCTACATAATTTTTTCTCCAGGTAATACTTTCACTTCTATCAAACTTCCATCTGTGCACCACGGTCAAAATTTGGGTTGGAACTGTTGCTTCAATTATCTCAAGAAGAAAATCCTAGAATGCTATTTCCTGAAGAACATGAAGCGTCTTTTGGTGAACCTGGATGCAGGAAATTTTAGTTAAGATAAGCTAGTCATTAGAATTACACAAACTAAATTTTGCACACACAAAAGATCACAATTTTAAGAAAAGGTAAACGAAATCCCCATGTGAAGTGTTCAAATAACCATACAAGTACAAATACCATCCAACGCCCAACCCAGTGACCAACATATGCATTCAAAGAGTATAAACCCAAAAAAAATGGTGAAAGAATTTACCCATTCTAGATGTTGTGCTGTAATCCCAGAGATATTTCCTGAGTATATGCCACCTAAAACCTACCCAAATCCAAGTATATTGATATCAGCCATAAACAATGCAAAAAGTTGATTTTGGTAACAAAAACTCAACAACAATCAGTCTGACGTTGGAGAATTATAGCATTTTGGACACAGGTAATACCTTTGTGACGGTCTCAAGAAAGATTCCAGGTCGCACTGGAAGTGGTTTTCTTCCAGTGATACTCCCCTGTTAGTTTATAGTAATAAGATCAATAATACAATGGACACCAGAAAATTTGAAGACTTAGGGAGTCCAAGATTCTAGTAACGTTAAACAGCATTCAAAAACACCTATGATTAAGATAACACAGATGAAAATAAGCAATTAAGTGAGCCCAAGCATACCCTTCCTGCAATTCCACCATAAACTCTTTTACCACTAGTGTCTTCTTCGCCACTGGTAGGATCTTCAGCACCTTCATCTTTTCCTAGCATGACATTTTTTATCATATCCTGGACGGTCTTCCCAGGTTTCAATGCTACCAGTTTGGTTAAGAAGTTCACCTGTGTTGGGAAGTTATTAGAAGCACTGATTATTAGAAACAAAAGATGCAATCAACATCAAGCAGCAATTTTCAGAGTGCAAAAAAGAAAATGGTCATGACATCAAATTTAGGCCAACAGAAACAGCCAATTGTCTGGACGTGTAATACAAACAGTAAAACAAGAAAAAGTGAACACCTCAGATTCAGGTAGTGTGCTAAAACCACGATCATTTCTTTCATCAAGAATGCCACCTCCCATCATGTTCCTGGCTTCCTCTCTAATTAAAACAAGCCTTGCTAGTAGTTTTCGATCTGGAACAACAGGTCGAGTTTCCATAGCCTGGCAGAGAATTAATGAATGTAAAATTAATTAATGTTCAAGGAAAAGCTAACTTTCAATGTAAAAGAGGCACTTTATGCAACAGAATTCAGGCTATTAAAACTGGAGCCTCAAATTGAACCATGCTCATGGATAAAGAGATCT
>JAOTAY010000009.1:7370730-7394978 GCA_025629805.1 Erythroxylum baracoense | reverse complement strand
GATAAAGAGATCTGGTGGAACCAAATGACTCAGCCAGCTCTATAGCGAGCAAGCCAAGCCAGGCTAGATGCCAATGACACAAGGACCCGGTTCGCATATTCCACAACACATGCATTTGAGAGAGAAAGCATATGATGAAAGATGACAACACAGACCATTGCTGCTTGAATTCCTATCCAATTGAATGTCCTCGAATGCTTCAATTAAAAATAATATGTACGATAATTACCTCTAACAAATCATCTGCCTGGTTAGCGATATCATTCAGATTTGTCCCAGGAATATGAACTTTTGTGCCATCTTTACTCTCAAAGACACCACCACCAGCGGCAACCCTCCGTAGTAGTTCGTGTCTGCTGTCTTTCTCTGGCGTTCTACACAATAACCCAATCACTTGAACCTAGAATTGAAAGAAATCAGCACTTTAGTGCCTTGAAATACATAAACACAACTCTTGCGTTGAAAGAAGAAGAAACAGCCTCTGAGAAGCTCTTACTTGAGGGGGGCACTTTTTTGTTAAATGGGACAATACAGTCTCCTTTATGACGTCCAAAAGTGATTTTCGCTGAAAGAAACAACACACCAATTGTCAAAATCAACTGATAAATCTCGAAGTCATCGAAAAAGAAGGGAAAAATTATACAAAAATGCTAAATGGAAAAAGTAGCTTACATACTACCAAGTAATAACATTAGCTATGAATCCAAAGGGATGCAAATTAGTTTCCCAGAGCCGTTAAAACATGGTAGGTGCACCCAGCTACTGAGTCCTACAAAAGGAACTCATATATTTCTTACTAGGACATCCTACAGGCCAACAGCAGGGCAGAGAGGCACCATGTGGTTGATTCAACATCTGACTGAAACTGAGAACTGACTAGAGCAATAACTTTTTGAAGTTTTCAACAACATTCACCCATGTCAAATTAGCAATGCAGAGACAACAGATTGTGGAATTTGCTAAGCTTAAACAGATAGAACTTAAAAGAATGCTTAATAGTAGGTCTTTTCCAATTCAATAAAGGTCAATAAACATTCCCATCTTCATAAAGTAAACAAATGACTACAACCTATGTCATCTAACAACAATTATAAACCACATTTGAAGGAGGTTGCGTAAAAAATTGAGTGCCTCCATTAAGAACTAAGCTAAATTTGGCCGTGGTGTTCATGTAAGATTTCCTTTCTCGAAGAGCAAGATGAATTTGTAAATTCCAATCCAACTTTATCAACCTTATATGTTCATAGAAAAATGGAGAATGAGGAGAAACCAGAGGTACCCTTTTGTACACCCAAAACCACCACCTACATATCAGATTCTACCACCAATTTTGAAGAGCACATTCTTCTAATTTGTTACAGTTGCACACATAATGCTACCCACTCTGCACGGGAAAACTTACAGACTCCAAGGTTAATAGACGAACTACGAATCCAAAGCATATTGGCATCTCCTTAAAAATAGGTCAAAGTAATGACCACAAACAATGACGATGGTTCTGATGCACAGACTTGGGGACAAAGTATCATCCTATTCTAGTTAAACATAAAATTCAAAACAACGTTCACTGTCAAGCAACTTCACACGTCACTGTAAACATATTTTCTCAAAGTAGAGTGTAAAGCACTATACAGGATAAGAAACAAGAATCCATAGAAATGCCAAGAATCACACAGTAAATTTACAACAATACCATATCATCTTGGTCCTTTTCGGCCATTTGAATCATGTAATCCAAAGCCATCATAAACCCCGATTCCATCTCATCGACTCTTTTCCCTATGACTCCTTGTGCAGCCAATTCAACCGCCACTTTTTCGGAAGTTTCATCCATGTCCATGTCTTGCAACTGTACCGCCAACACATTTGGCAGACAATAAATAGCCGTAATTTCCAAATTTTCCTGTCCTAAAGCTTAGAGCAACGGTAAGGGACTAAACAATCATAAACCATTCAAATAATCCTTTAAAGAAAGACACACAAATAAAAGAAAACTAGAAAGAGGGAGATGTAAATTAGAAACTCACCAGGGTTATCATTTCTTGAAGGACAGAAATGACCTGTTCACCACCTTTAAGCAAAGCTTCATTACGAGAATTGTCCGGTTTGTCGTTCCATTCTTGTTCGGTTCGAGTCCTTCCACCTTCAACACCCAGTTTTTCATTCAAGTAATCGCCACCCACCTCATAACTTGTACAAAAGGCTAAAGATTGTCTCTCTTTGTTGGGTTGCTTAAGTTGACACTGATATTGGCTTAATAAGGATGGTAGTTTTGAGAGGGTTGAAGGGAAAGAGGCAAGAATATTAGGAAAGGAAGTAGCTGGGGTTGTGTATGATGATGATAAGCAGGTGCAGAAGCTCCACATTTTGACGGTTTACTGGTGGGTTGGGGTTTTGGACAACTCGTCAGATATTGGATTGAGGATACTTCCGTAACCATTTGTAAACAAATTTCTTTATGACAAGACAAAAAGAACAATCGTTCGCCGTCTGTGGGAATCGAACCCACGACCACACGGTTAAAAGCCGTGCGCTCTACCAGCTGAGCTAAGACGGCACATGAAATTCAAGCAAGTTGTCTGCTAATCAAATCAATTACAAATTTTACAGAAAAAAAAATTGATCCTGTAATATTTACGTCTCTAAACTGTTTTTTAATCAAATTATCTTAAAATTTTTGGAAAAGTATCCTTTAAACTTTAATTTTATTATCGATAAAGAAGCAGACAATATTGATGTATAAAGTCCAACTAGGGATGATAATGGACTTATTCTAGATTCAGAATCATGTATTTTCAATAGGCTACTCAGGCTTAGATTGATCGAACTATGTTATTTTGTTTAGAATAGTTGAACCTCGGGTCGGTCTAGGCTTGAACAGCCAGGTTCGTACATAATTCAAAAAAACATTATTTTATACTTTTAATTTTAAAACGTAATTTTTAAAAATTTGGCGAGGCTGACTCATTGCCATCCCTAAACTCGACAATAATAATTGTTGGGTGAACAATTTGGTCATATTACATATTATTATAACTAAACTAATAATTTTCACTTAAACATATATCATAAAACATAGAGTTAATTACAAAATAAAATCTTAAATTTTATTGAATTTTGCAATTCTAGCATAAATTTTAAAAGTGACAGCAAAATATTCAAAATTTTAATTTTCATAAAATTCTAGCTCAAATTTCAAAAATGACAATAAAATATTCAAAATTTTAATTTTATAAAAAAAATTGACATTAGTCTTCTTGTTAATGTTGTTGACGTGATATGTGACATTAGCTAACATCTTTACCACGGGAATGACTTACATTTGTTAAATTAAAAAATAATTATAAAAATCTAGTCAATCTTCTACTCAAACCCACATTTCTCACTTATCTGAAATTACTTCCCAATCCATTTGAATCACCACGTAGAAATCACTGCACTCATTTCTTCAATGTTTGAAAAGCAGTGCTTACTAGACATAGCTGTCACTTTTTTTTTATTACAATGGACAGAATCAAAGAAGACTACTAAACGCTGAAACTTAATAGAGAGGCTCCAGCGAGGTCCTCCAGCAGTAACCTATCATAATCCTTAAGAGAATTCTATAAAACATGATTTCCCAAACTTAGCATATGCGCGAAGCGGGCTAAGCAGTCAGCACAGCGATTACCTGCGCGATAAATGTGACGAAAATGGACCACCCAGTCCTTGACTAGCAATTCAAAAATTCCATGAGCAATAGAGAATGGGAACCTATCCTTTATGCTTGTTAAAGAAGAGAGGATATTTATGACAATCAGCGAGTCTGTTTCCAACTCCACTCACCGGTAACCCAAGCTCCAAGTCAAGAAAAGTCCATAATAGACACCCCAGAGTTCGACTTCTAGTAGAGAGCACCAACCGATTTGGTGGGCAAAGCCCCCAACTCATGCACCCTTATCATCTCTGAGGAGGCCGCCCGCAGACGCTCTAGCAGGGGCCTGTTGAATAGGACTGTCGACATTAAGTTGTAGCCGCCCCTTAGGAGGTTTAGACCAGCGCCCAACACTCCTAATAGCATGTGGTTTCCCTCCCAACACACGATAAACATACTCCAAAATTATCGTGGCACCATTCTCAGGCCATATGAATCCGTCCTAAAAAAGGCACTTGTTGCGCCAAAACCATAAGTACCAACATGTCACTCCAAATATTATCGACCATGTAGACCTTGGCACTTTCAATGGGCTACTGATGTTTATCTTTAACCAATCAGTGGCATTCATGGAAAAGAAGGCATGGGAAATCACCTGGTTAGGAAAGTGAGACCAAATAGATTTTGCAAAAGAGCAATCTCATACCACATAGATACAGGATTCCACCTGGCCATAAGAAGGACACGCGTCATCCTATGTTAAGTGACGTTTAACTCTGTGGTAGTTGGTGAGCAACCGACGGTGAGCTAGTAGCCAGAGGAAGGCTTAGATGCGCTATGGCCCTTTCCAGCTCCAAATTACATCCCAACAGTTATTACTGGCGCTAATATCGCTGTCCTCGAGCAGAGTGTAGGTGGAAGCAGTGGAGAAGAGCCCAGTTGGTGTACCCCATTAGATTACCCTATCCTCCCCAAATCCTAGTCGTGGTGGAATAATTCCTGCTATAGCCATGCAAACCGAAGGAGGCAGGAATGATTGAAAGAGATCCCAATTCTAATTCCCACTCTCATGGACATAGTGCCGCACCGATAAAGCGACTACATCATCCGGTACATCTTGAGTGACATGTTGAAGTAAAGGGGCCCCAATCTTGAATCCAATCATCCAACCAAAACCGAACCGTGTTTCCATTTTGAACAACCCAACGAATTCCCCTGAGGACGGTGTCCCAAATGGAAACAATTCCTCGCCAGATTAAAGAGCCATGCTTCAACTTTAGATGACGAGGAATGATATTGGTGTCCACTTTGTATTTATGTTTGATCACCTGCACCCATAGGGCGGACGGTTTCGTAAGTAGAGTCTATCCTAACTTGGTTAGCAGCGCATCATTGTTGACACAAAGCTGTCGAATATCGAGCCCACCAAATGCCTTTGGCTTGCACACCATCTCCTAATTCACCAGGTGAGTCTTCCTGCTACTGGACTAAGAACCCCATAAAAAGTTTCGTATAACTTTTTCCAGATCATCATACAATTTTTGGGGAAGTCGAACTGTCTGCATGGTATAGATTGGAATAGCAGCCAACATTGATTGTATGAGGGTAGTTCGCCCAGCTAAAGAGAGATGGCGTGTACTCCAGCCATTCAGTTTTCTCTAAGTGTTATCAACAATATACTGATAAGTGCGCTGCGATGTCCGCTCATGGATTAAAGGGACCCCGAGGTATTTTCCCAAGTTCTTCGTTAACTAAAAACCCAATTGGTGACTGAGGGCTCGAGCTTACTGCTGGGGAATATTAGTAGAGAAAAAACATCAGGTTTTATCCTTGTTGACCTGCTGGCTAGAGCTGAAATAGAAACTATTAAGAGTCTGCAGTATAACCTCCACCTGATCCCCCAAAGCTGTAGAAAATAGGATTAGATCGTCTGCAAAAAATAAGTAAGATAGTTTGGGACCACCTCTACTCAAGGAAATTGGCCGCTAATGTCCTTGTGCAATCTCCCAATTAATGAGGTGACATAATCTTTCCAAGCATAAGACAAAGAGATTAGGCGAGAGCAGATCGCCTTACCTAAGGCCTCGGGAAGGAGAAAAAGTGTTTGATAATGCTCCATTCCATTATACTCGCATGGAGACAGTGGTAATATAGTACATAATCAAGGTAATTAGAGCTTCCGATAAGCCAATATCCTGTAATGTATCCTGTATAAATTGCCAACTAAGGCAGTCATATGCCTTCTGTAGATCAACATTGATAGCCAAGAATCTGAATCTGCCCTTCTTATTTCACCTCGAATGTATTACTTCTTCCGCAAGGATAATGCTATTCGTGATTGTCCGCCTTGGGACAAAACTACATTGATTGGGGGCTACGAGTCCATCCAAATGCAGTTTCAATCGATTGACCACAAGTTTTGTTATCGCTTTATAGACCACCGAGCATAAGCTAATTAGACGAAAAAGCTAAAAAGTACTCGAACTAGGGATCTTTAGAATCAGTACTAGGGTAGTTTGATTAATGGATGGATCCCAAACTCCTTCTCTAAAAACCTTCTGGATAAAACTCACCAAATCAGGACCCACAGTGTTCCATTGCGTCTGGAAAAAATGGCAGAAAAGCCATCAGGTCTCGAAGTTTTATCTAGGGCCATAGCAGCAAATGCAGTCCCAACTTCATCTGGTGTTATATCTCTGCAAAGAGCCACTATAGCTTCTTTTGCTAGGGAAGGAAAAGCACTATGTATGGGGAATGCCAATTGGCAGCAAGAACTCTCCTCTGAGTACAATCGTTCAAAAAAACCTTTTGCCATCTCTCTGACTATCGGCGGATCAGAAGTCAAGCGCCCTTGGTCATCTCAAATTTCTGTCACTAATAGTTGCTTCCGCTTGGCTAGTGTAATTATGTGGTAGAATTTGGAATTCCGATCCCCATAAGATAGCCATTGATAACGAGATTTTTGATGCCAATAGAGTTACTCCTCACAAAGGACTTGTTAGAGTTCCTCTCTCAACTGAAATTCCAAGTATAGCAAAGAATCTAAAGTTCATGCCTCCATAACCAGCTGAATACCTGCTAGTCAGGCAAGAAGTCTTTTCTTCCTATAGAAAATGTGGCCAAAAACTGATTTATTCCAATCTTGCAGTAAGTCCGTAAAAGCTGTCAAGGAACCACTAATATTATTAATATCAAGAATCCATGTATCCTTGACATATTGAGAGAATGACACATGAGAAAGCCAGGCTGTTCGAAACCAGGAAGGTTTAGGATACGGTTGGGGGCAGAGGTTAGGCCTCAGCTGAAGCAAGATTGGCCGGTGATCTGAGCTAAGAAAGGGGAGGTGATGTACCGAATATTTTGAGTTCTGTTCTACCCAGTTAATGGATCCAAGATAGAGATCCAATCTAGCTTGAAGCGAACCTCTACGCCAAGTAAACTTTAGCCCGGAGTACCCCAAATCCTGAAGACCAGATGCCTACATAAAGTCTATAAATGACTGGCTAACAACTAGCCGATTAAGTGAACCGCCCCGTCTTTCATGCACTTCAAGCTTATCATTGAAGTCCCCTCCTAGTAACCAAGCTTCAGATGTGATCCGAGCAATTCTACGTAGGTTAGACCATAGGAAATGTTGAAGTGGTATTGTGGTGCAGCATAAATTGCAATAAAGTAGAAGGAATTGTCCTATAGCTCCATGCGAGTATGGACAAACTGGAAATGAGCAACCAAAACCCGGACTGCAATAGTCACCGACCAAAAGAGCCAAATGCTCCCAAAAAATCCATCCGCTTCGACCTTATACAAGGCATCAAAACCAAGTCCAGCAATCAGTTGCTTTGCTCTAGGGCCGCTGATCCATGGCTCAACCATAATTAGAAGGATAGGCTTATGCATCCGAAGATAATTTACTAAAACTGGTCTAAATGATCTACCCCCCGCCCCTTGACAATTCCATATCAAAATCGACATATTGATAAGATGGAGTATGAGGAAGGGAGCACACTAAACATCGCTAGTGGTTCCCTAGACCATGGCTTAATTACCAGAAATGTGGGCGGTCTTGACTGGAGGAACTACCTCTTCAGGAGAGTGTTGACTGGTTGACTCCACTTGCATGAAATGTTGACCCTGGTTATCATCAAGCAGTTTGGGTGGAGGGCTGGAATATCTGGTGGTTGGGGGGTTAGTGGGGTCTGTTACTATGTCCCCCATAACCATTTGTTCATCGCTACAATCCACACCGTCATCAGTCTGAAGCAGCAATGCATTGTCTTCCACGACAACATCCAAGTGGGACTGGAGACAAATAGCAGTATGAGTCGGTGGCCTAAGATGGGACGATTGTGAGCCAGGGTGCGAATCAGACGGTAGGGAGGTAGTGGTGCGTGGGGTTGCATTCGGGACTGAAGGGATCGGTCCAATGTGCTAGAGCTTCGTTCCAGGGACTTGTTGAGACTCTGGTGCACGCGGCCTTGTAGACCCGTTTCGATGGCTCAGAGAGTTGGACCTAGCTTTAGCAACCATTTGTCCCAGATCCAGCAAAGTCTTGGCTGTCCCATTTTCAAGACTAGAGCAACTCAGAAGACGCTCATTTGGGTATGTGCGAGGGGCATTTTGGAGTATGGAAAACTGGGACCCAACAGTTACTCCCGAATGTTGCTCCGTACCAGCCGATTTTTCTCCAAGGGACCAGTCAGTCATGGTCGTCACTACACCTGTATCCAAGGCCCATAAAGCTACTGTACACCTTCCTTCGGGGTAGAACCACTTGTCGTACTGGCATGGGACACTTGATTGTTAGGGTTGTTAATGGCTTCCTGGACGGTGCAAGTAGGCACTGGTGGCTGATTTAAGAAATTAGTTGAAGCATGCCCAACCAGACCACACTAGAAGCAAATATGAGGGAGACCCTCATAAGCCACTTTGATGACCTCTCCATCAATTTCTACTCTCAATCTTAACGAGGCACTAAGATCGACATCCATTGCTACCCTTGCAAATTGACCCTGCTAGGAGGTTTGAGTCGTATCGTCAATTTTAACCGTCTGACGCACTATATTCCCTAATGCATTGAGGATTACTGGATGATATCTAGACATTGGCAACTTCGGAAATCGAACCCAAACCACAGCTCTGGAGACTCTACCCTATGACAGGCGGAACTGTGGGTGCCAGTGCTGCACCGATAACGTATGCTAGAAGATAACCCAAGGCCCTTGCGTCAGTGCAAGAAGAAAGTCCTCCTCCTCAATAAAATTGATCAAGAAATAATCAAAACCAGGTCTATAATTTTCATTGGCCTATTGAGTAGTTGCATAGAGGTCAGTCGACTGCGTAACATCTTATAACCAATCTTGCATCCCAGCAATTTCACGACTACTGCATTTTCCCATTGCTTATCCAGGCGGAAATGAAAGCAGGTGGATAATTCCAAGGCATTTCCAAACTCTCCATTGACTAAAGAAAGATCACCTTCCTCATACTCTATTGGTTTCTCCTCTGGCCAGTTCAAACCCGCCTCCTCATCTATTAATGTCTCCCCTGTAACAGCAACACTATAATTGGGTTTAAGCGGTGGAGGTGGAGGATCCTCCTCTCTTTCGTGTAATCGAACCCTTTTTACGGTGGGTCCATCTTGGACAATGGACCCATGAGCACCAACAATGATATCTGAGTGTTGTGTGTCAAAAGTGTTCATATTTAGATCTTATGGCAGTGATTTTCTTGAAAAATGAAATTTTCATTAAACCATGAAAGAGTTACAAGAATGTTCAATACATAGCTGTCACTTTTTAACCAGTAAAAATTGACAAGCTTGTTCACAAAAGTGTCCATTAGTTAAATGGTCGTCAACGCATGTCCTCGTAAAAAGCAACAATGAAAACCCCAAAAGTGATTGCAAGATAGGAATGAAGGAGGCGCTTAGGTTTGGTATTATTTTTTATGTTTTGTTCATTTTTTCATGGAGAACAAAAAGTCAAAAATGGAATTAAGAGAAAAGAATGACCTAAATCTTGTCCTATGCTTCTTTTTTTATTTCACCACCATTGTCTGCCACTAACACAACATCGCAAATTCAATTTGGCAGTGGAGGAGCACCAAGAAGAATGGATTTAATTAGTAATTTTGTAAGAAGTGTCATGTTTGGGTATAAGAGTGAATTAAGTTTTTTCATATTTTTAATTTAACAATTACTAACATAGAAAACAAGGTTTATGTCTCATCCGCATGACAAAAATGCTAGCTGATGTGGCATGCCATATCAGCAGCATTAAAAAAAAGACTAAAGTTGGTTATTTTGTGAAAAAATAAAATTTTATCATTTTATTACCATTTTTCAAAGCTTGGGTTAGAATTATAAAATTAAATAAAGTTTAGGATTTTTTATAATTAACCCTAAAAGATAATAAACTCAAAAGTAAAAACAAAACAAGAACATTTTTACTAAGAGGTGCACTTTTCCAATAACATTTCAGTACTAAACCAATCCTGGAGTGAGTTAGTCAAGTCCATTAGTCAAGTCAGACAATCAATAAGGACTCCATCATAAATTCTTCCCTAAACAACCTTTAGTGATGGAGTTATTTCTACACTTATTGCTCTTCTATAAGTAGGAGCTTTAACCTAGTCTTCGTCACTAGTTGGATACTTTCTGGATAAGTATTTATCATTTTCCTTTGATATTGTTTAAGCAATCTCAAAATGGGGGAAATTTGGCCTAGAAAAATGTTGTTAATTGACGATGAATGCTTTATTTTCAAATTTCACAAATCAGATAACCTCAACCTTATCTTAGACTAGACAAAGAAAAAATTGATATTTTTCTTGTTTGGTTCAATTCCCCAATTTTCCTCCTAAATGTTGGACTATTGAGGGGTTAAGCTTTTTAGCAAGTGCATTAAGAAGATCTATTAGCCTTTATGCTTAACCTACAAAGCTTGAAAGAATTGGATATGCCTGACTCTACACCTAAGTCACTAGACCAGTTGAACTTTCTTCCTTAATAATCTTTTAAAAAACTTTTTAAAATAGGGAAGCTAGAGGATCATATAGTGCAGCTCACATACCTTAGAAGCCAATGTAGTCTAAACTATGGAAGCCTACTAGAAGATTATTCAAAACTGGCACCTATAATGAAGTTGAAGGATTTCTAGATGATCATAGAGAAGGCAATAATGATGATCAGTCTAAAGTAGCTGAAACTAATCCTATGTCAATGCAAACTACAACCACTCCTGAAATATGGACTTCACAGTTTAATGAGTCAATGGAATCTTCATAGGTTCCTGAGCCAATAGAGACCACCATCTTGGCCAAACTCCCCAAAGAAATTGCATCCAATACTTAGTCTAAGCCTCAGCTAGTTCCTGAGCATATTAAAACAAAGGAAGGAAAGGAATTGCTTAATTCATCATTGAATAAAGCCATAAAACACTTAACTATGTCCCTGGATAATTCAAAACCCACTCTAACTTCCAACACTTCCAAGGTCATTGAAATAACTCAGAAAAAAACAAAATTTAGTACTAATCCAGGAAGGAAATCAAATAGGAAAAAGAAGGTCATCTTAAACCTCTTAATATTTCTTTGTTAATATGGAGCATCAAAGGAATGAATAATCCTCAAACAAAGCAAGATGTGAAGGGTGTCACTTTTACAAAGAAACCTATTTTTATAAGTCTTCTTGAAACAAAAATAAAAGCTAATAAGTTGAAGGAAGTGCCAAGTCTTTTAGGCAGCAACTAAAGTTACATTTTAAATCAATCCACCATTTATTTGGTAGAATTACAATTGTTGTCAACCATGCACTTATCCAAATCACTGAGTTTTTTAGCTTAGATCAAGCGATCCACCTCAATTGCTAATCACACCTTATCCCTTTCAACTTCCTTGTATCCATTATGTATTCCTCTGACTTTAGTTTCCGAAGGAGTTTCCTTTGGAATGATTTGTATAATCTTTAGCTAGGAATCAAAGCCCCTGGCTCCTTGTAGGTCGTCTTAACTGCATATTACATGCTAATGAAACAGAGGGATTAACAATTACTAAGCATTTGCCTAAAAAGGAACTTAGTTCCATTATTAATGTATAAAGGTCACTAACTTGAACTTAATAGGTTAATTATTCACATGGTCCAACAAATGGTCAAGGAGCACCTTCATAAGCAAAAAGTAGACATATCTATGGTGAATAAGGAATGGTTACTTACATTCCCTCCAACTTTGTGCAATTTGGTCCACCTTTATATTATAATCACTCCACTATGGAGATTAA
Organism: Erythroxylum baracoense; assembly: GCA_025629805.1. Classification (NCBI taxonomy): domain Eukaryota; kingdom Viridiplantae; phylum Streptophyta; class Magnoliopsida; order Malpighiales; family Erythroxylaceae; genus Erythroxylum; species Erythroxylum baracoense. The sequence goes on along the minus strand of JAOTAY010000009.1, from coordinate 7,383,067 downwards.
AGGTATGGATAATTCTATTCACATCAAAGCTCCTTTTAGATTTTACAACTTCATACTTCAAGTTGAAGGATTCCAGGAACTGGTAAGGAAAGTTATGAATACCTCCATCAAAGGATGTAAAGCTTTTCAATTAATAACCAAGCTAGAAGCCCTAAAGAGGGAATCAAAATACTAAAGAGGAAGTTTAGGTAGACACTACAAGAGACACCTTAAGGTTATGTCAAAAGAGCTTTATAAAAATCCTTTAGATCACATATTAAAATTATAATAAGAGTAGGCCCTAAACAACTATACCCTTATCTTATTAAATTAATTGGAATTATCCTTTTTGTTTTGGATATATTTTGGTGCTTAAAGAGGAAAATTAATGTTTCTTTTATTTTAAGAGATGAAAAGTGAATATTGCATCAAATTGGGACATTATTGGTGATAATCACAAATTTTGGATAAATTGGACAAATTACTACAGTGGATAAGGCGAGATCAAGCCTAATGCCATATTTACGTGAAGAGTTGAAGTTTAATTAGGAAACTTCTTTCTATAACTATTATAAAGAGATTGAGATTTCTTTTAAATAGGCATTTTTGCAAGATAGGATAAGATTAGGTTTAGAGTAAGAAAACATTATAAAAGGGACTTCTTTCACCTCTCTCTAACAATCAATCATTCTTCTTCTTACTTTTCTCTCAATTATTCATCTTTCTTCTATTTTTGGTGATGGAACTAAAGCCATGTGTGGCTAAACTCAATTATCCTGATTCAAGGGGATTCAACTTCAGTAGTAACCTTGTGAAGTTTTATTCTAAACTTTTATTCATGTTTTAATTCAAGTATTTCTTGTTTTTAGTTCTTATATTTCATGAATGATTAATATTGATTAATCTAACAAATTAATTTAATGTTTATTATTCTATAGCTATCCATAAATTTAATGATCCATAATTGTCACGAAGGATTACTACAAGTAGCAAATATGTTATTTATGAATTTGCATATTTAACTTATGATAAACAAGAAAACTAAGTTGACTAGTTGCATCTATTTCGATGATTTAATTTAAGGTTTAATCTTTTTCACTAAGTTTATTGCTATCAATTAATTGATATGGAATGTTATCACATCTAGTTAATGGATGGTAAGTTTAGGTTTGGATACTGAGTTTGAACCAATTAATTTCAAAAAATTTGAGACTTATTATGACTATCCTAATATGTTTCAGACTAACTACTTGAATTGTGACAATTATTCTTTTTAGACCAATGATCAATGTTACAATTAGATGATATCTTTCCCTTATATCAGAGTTTGTTATTCTTGAATTTCTCACTTATATTCATCTGATTTAATTTGATTTCTTGTTAATTTTAGTTAATTAATAAAAGACCTACTTTATTTTATTATTTGAAATTAAGAAACTATTGTTTAATTCTCTTAGAATTCAACCTGGTTCCACGACTACTATAAAAAGTTAGAGGATCATAACTAATTTTGAGGGCTTCGGCAATCGATCAAAATTTGGCGTCGTTTTCAAGAACTATTTTAGTTTCTTAGTTTCATTGCATTATTTTACAGTTTACCACTAATCTGTTATCTTGTATGACTCGTTCTTCTCAGATAGGTGAATTACAATATGACCTAAAAATTGAAAAGACAGTGCATCATTTAAGAAAAGAGACTAAGCAAGGAAGCTGTCATTCACCTTTTGAAGTGAAAGTTGAAACAGATCTAACAATTTTTGAAAACTTTGGAAGAAAAGATGACAAATCTTAACACTAGAATGTTGAGGGAGTTAGCAGCACCAAATTTGAATCAACAAACCTTATACATACAAATTTCAGATATAGAGGTAGATTTCAAATTGAAATATGGTTTGATTCACTTACTCTTTATTTTTCGTGGTTGTGCAGATGAAGTTCCACATAAATGCGAGAAGGAATTTTATATTTTCTACTATGTAATGAAGCCACAGGGGGTAACAAAAGAACAAGTTCATCTCTAAGTATTTCAATTCTCATTAATAGATAAGGCAAATAATTGACTATATTATCTTCCCTTGGCTTAGTGACAACATGAAATGAGATGAAAATAATGTTTTTGGAGATGTTCTTTCCTACATCACGAGTAGCCAATATCATAAAGGAGATATGTAGGATAAGACAAATTACTAGAGAGGCATTATATGAATATTGGGAAAGGTTTAAGGAGTTATATGTCAGCTGCCCATATTATCAAATTCCTGATCAACTTTCGATTCAATACTTTTTATGAAGGACTATTGCCAATGGATCAAAGTATGGTTGATATAATTAGTAAAGGAGCTTCGATAAATAAAAAACTTAAGGCAGCCAAACAATTGATATCAATTATGGGTGAAAATTCTTAACAGTTTGGGACAAGGATGGATGGAGTTGTTAAGTGCATGAGTGAGGTAAGTAATATAAAACTTAAGGATAAAATTTTAGATTTAACTGCTTTAGTTCGTCAAATGGCTATAGGTCAATTACAATTGACAAGATTGTGTGGAATATGCTCATTCTTTGGACATTCTATAGATATACGTGTATCATTGCAATAAAATTCCCTTTAAGAAGCTAATGCAATAGGGGGCTTTCTTATTCATCCTCAATAAAAAATATGACCATTATTCCAATCACTATAATCTAGGATAAAGGGACTATTATCAAAACTTAAGTTATGGAAATCAAGGAGGGTAACAATGACATTAACCTCATAATTTTAATAAACAACCTCAAGCCCTTACATATGCTCAATGTCAATCTTTAAATTAAGATATGTCTTTGGATGAAATTATTAAGGCACTTGCTACTAACACTCAATAATTTCAACTAAAAACAAGAGCAAGCCTTCAAAACTTAGGAAATTAGATCACTCAATTAGCTACCTTTATAAGTAAATTGGAAGTGCAAGCATCATGAAAATTACCTCCCCAAATGGTGCATCTTTAGGAGAATGTGAGTGTAATGACTTTGAGAAGTGGTAAGGAAATTCGGTTGGATCTTCTTTACTAATGAAGTTAGATAAGAATGATGATGGAGAAAAAAAAATGAACTTCTAACTCAAGAATCAACAAAGGTAAAAGATAATTTATCTTCATCGATATCAGTTAATGCATGTGTACCTCCTTTCCTAGCAAGTTGGCTAGGTAAAGAGAGATCCTAGAAACCTTCAGAATGGTAGAAATAAATATACCACTTCTAGAAGCCATCAAGCAAGTTCTGAAATATGCAAAATTATTGAAAGAACTGAACAAATAAAAGGAAGTTATAGGACAAGGAGAGAATAATTTTGGGTCAGAATGTATCATTTGTGATGAATAGAAAATTAACAAAAAAAGAAAAGATCTAAGTATGTTTATGCTTTCATGTGTTATTGGTAATAAGAAAATTGAGCATGCCATACTGGACTTAGGTGCATCCATTAAGGACATGCCATACTCAATTTACCGAGCTTTAAATTTAAATTCTTTATAAGAAACTAATATGATTATTCAACTACCTGACGATTAGTTTTATTGAGGATGTTTTAGTCTAAGTTAACAATTTGATATTTCTAGTAGATTTTTACATCTTGAAAATGGATGGAGATAGTGTTGAATATTCAGCTTTGATTTTGTTGGATAGGCCATTTATGAAGATGGCTTAGATGAAAATCGATGTAGATTAGGGTACTCTTTCTGTTGAGTTTGATGGAACAGTAAAGTTAAATATTTTTGAAGTAATGAAGTCTCCTAATGATTTTCAATTTGTGTATCACATGGATATTATGGATTCATTTATGCATGATATGTTTGAAGAAGAAAATGTTGAAGATGAGTTGTAGTTTAAGGCTAAATTGAAAGTGAACGAGCAAGTTGAAGAAATTTGTGAAGTTGTAGAATCATTATTAGCAATGCTAATAAATTTGAAAATTTTGAATGTTGAACTTACTATAAGTCACAAGTCACAATAAAATGGTACCTTTTGTTTTTCAAGCTTCGAAGATAAAATTGAAGGTCTTACTCGATCACCTAAAGTACGTTTATTTGGGTGATAGAGAGTCTTTATATGTGTTCATTACAAAAGGGTTAACTATAGAGTAAGAGGAAGAGCTATTAACACTACTTAAGGAGTACAAAACTGCAATTACATAGAATTTTGATAAGAAAAAGCCACATCGAGCATAACAACGTTCAATAATTTCATTTTTTGGGAGGTAACCCAAAATATGATAGTCTTATTAATTTTGTTTTAGTAATATATAGTTTTCATTTGATTGTTTTTAAAATTTTAGTTTATTAGCTTAAGGGGGAGATGGGTCTTAAAATTCCAAAATACTAAATTTTGTCAGACTTGATCACGCCTTATGTAATCCAATTGTCAGGATTAAAGACTCAAAATTCCATAATACTAAATCTCATCAGGCAAGATCACGCCTCATGCGATTTAGATTTCTAGAATAGAACTCCTAAAATTCTAAAATACTAAATCTCATGAGGCAAAATCATGCCTTACGTGATTTAGCTTTCTGTAATGGAATCCATAAAATTCCATAATACTAACATTTATAAGGAGTGATCACGCCTTATGCGTGTTAGTAGTCTGTTTGGTTTTAAAGAAACTTATTATTTATTTTATTTTTTTAAAAATAAAAAATCAAATAAAAAGATATTTTTACTTAGTTTTATTAATTACATTTAGTTGCTTTATTTTAATTTTAATTATAGTTATTACTAGGTTGTTTAAATTATGTTTTGAATTAGTTTTCTATTTATAATTGTCATCATTATACGTCGTTCGAAAGATATTACTGGGACAATAATGGAAGGAAAGTTTACAATGAATCTAACTATATAAGATCAGTCTGCTACAAGTACCCATTAGAAGCGTGTTCAAATAACTAAAGGATGAGATAGATTAAGAAAAAAAGAGACAATTCCGTTACATGTCACGTGATACCTTCAGGTCTACCGACATCATAATACATCTCCTTTTAGATGCTCACAGCTCAGGAGAGTCTTTTACTCTGTTTTATTTGTGCTGATTGTTTTGGTGAGATGTTAGTATCTTATGCATTCACTAGAGACAGTGTATGATTTAGGCGTGGGGGAGCGAGCGTTTATATTATGATGAACTTTGTGAATTTGCTTTGACTCATGATAGCCTCATAATTTTCTAATGGTTGTTTATAAATAATCCTTAAATTAAGTCATTTTTTGGTTCAAGAAATAATGCATGAGAGAGACAAGCATAATTAGTGTTTTCATTAAATCATTTTAAGTATCTCATTAGTTTTGTTAAATCAAACTATGCAAGACTTGATACATTTTTTATACCTACAAGGGCTTTGAGCCTAAGAGCATTCATCACAATTGTGCTCATATTTTTTTGTGTGTGTTACCATACATAGCTTGTTTATGCTAGAACTTACTTTTGAATATGTGTTGAGACCACATTTTTTATAAATTTGTGTACAAAGACGATAAGGGTATTTTGGATAAGTATTTTTGACCTAAACAAGCTTACCTTACTTTAGCCCTAGATAACCAATTTGTGCCTTATCCTTTCTTTTCTTCCATAATGACCTTGTCACAAGCTACTTTGTTTTTGTTGTTAATATCGTTAATAATTTTGAACCTTTAAATTGAAGGAATTGTTTAAAGCTTATTTGCATAAGATTTTGACTATTTCCATGAAAAGTAAATTAGTTGACTTAAGTTGCATTATTTTGATTTTTTATTTTTTATAGATTGGGGGAGAAGTAAAAAAAAAGATCTCCTCTTTGATGTTCTTATTCAAAGAAAAAAAGAAGAAAAAAGAAAAGAAAGGGATTAAAAAGGATGTTATTTGAATCATATGATTTTTGAATTGATTTAAGTTGAAACTTGTGTGGATAAGTATGAATAATTTCCTTCAATTCACTTAACCTAAAAACTTATTTTTTTGCCATACCTTACTTAAGCCATGTTACCCTTATCAAGTCCCTTTGATTTATGCATTAAGTTCATTTTTATTAAGTGGTGGAGATATTATTTCTAAGCAAGCTTATGGAAATAAATTGTTATGTTTTGATTTAAGAGTTTAATGAACCCTAAACACTTTGAGTGTATAAAGTGACGTTCATGAGAGGGTGTCAAGTTTTGTTTCATTTAATTTTGATGTAATTGATGATATAATATGTTTAAATTTCAACAATGTGTCCTATGAGTGCTTAGTCTCTCAATTGTTATTTTATCTTAAACCTTTAATGTGAACTAGCTTTTGGACATTATAGATAACAATAAAGAAGATTAAACATTTTTATGATAATGATTGATGTATTGACTTCATGTATGCTTGAGTACAAGCAAGAGTTCGGTATGGGAGAATTTGATAAGATATTATCTTATTAAATTAATTGGAATTATCATTTTTGTTTTGGATATATTTTGGTTTGTTTTATTTTAGGAGATGAAAAGTAGGGATTGCATCAAATTGGGATATTATTGGTGATAATCACGAATTTTGGATAAAGTGGACAAATTACTGTAATGGATAAGGTGAGATCAAGCCTAATGCCATATTTACTTGAAGAGTTGAATTTTAATTAGGAAACTTCTTTTTATCCCTATTAGGAATAGATTGGGATTTGTTTTAGATAGTCATCTTTGCAAGATAGGATAAGATTAGGTTTAGAGTGGGAAAACATTACAAAAGGGACTTCTTTCACCTCTCTCTAAGAATCAATCATTCTTCTTCTTACTTTTCTCTCAATTGTTCATCTTTCTTCTATTTTTGGTGATGGAACTAAAGTCATGTGTGGCTAAACTCAATGATTCAGATTCAAGTAGTAACCTTGTGAGGTTTTATTCTAAAATTTTATTCATGTTTTAATTTAAGCATTTCTTGTTTTAAGTTCTTATATTTCATGAATGATCAATATTGATTAGTATGACAAATTAATTTAATGTTGATTATCTTATAACTATCTATGAATTTAATGATTTGTATTGTTATAAAGGATTAGTACAAGCAGCAAATAGGTTATTTATGAATTTGTATATTAAACTTATGATAATCAAGAAAACTAACCTAAATAGTTGTAGCTATCTCGATTATTTAATTCAGGGTTTATTCCTGTTCACCAAGCTTATTGGTATCATTTAATTGATATGGAATGCTATCACACCCAATCAGTGGATGGTAAGTTGTGGTTTGGATGTTGGGTTTGAACAACTTAATTTAGGAAAATTTGAGACTTATTATGGCTATCCTAACGTGTTTCATATTAATTGCTTTAATTGTGATAATTATTCTTTTTAGACTAATGATCAATCTCACAATTAGATGAGATCTTTCCCTTGAATCAGAGTTTGGTATTCTTGAATTTCTCACTTTTATATTCAGTTGATTTATTGATTTCTTGTTAATTTTAGTTAGTTAGTTAATTAATCAAAAACCCCTACTTTACTTTATTATTGGAAATTAAGAAACTAGTTTTTATTTCTTGATATTCGACTGGTTCCACGACTATTATAAAAAGTTAGAGGATTAGAATTAGTTTTGAGGGTTTCGACAACCGACCAGACTCATAACTCTTATCTAAGGCAAAAGGCTAAAATTTATTAGCTAAAAAAAAGGTGAAAGTGTACATTTTTCTTTTTTAACATTCTTTTTGCTTATAAAAACCATAACACGATCAATGCTTTAAAGGATGATTAGGGAAATTTACAAAATGATCAATCAAATATGAAATCTATGGTTTTTAGTTACTTCATAAATATGTTGGGATACAGTGATGATTGTATATCTTCTACAGATAAACTAAGGAAATTCATTAATACCTTCATTGATTTAGATACATTCACAACTTTAAACAATGAATTTACCAAAGAGGAGGTGAAAAAAGTATTGTTCAACTTTAAACAAAACAAAACACTAGACGTATATGGTTTTAATGCTGTTTTCTTCCAACAGACTTAGGACATAAATGGTAGTGGAATAGTTGAATGTGTGCAGTTCTTTAAAAGTAGCATAATGCATAAATAGTAAATAAAACTTTCCTATGTCTCATTCCTGAAAAAGCTAACCCCACTTTGCTACAAAATTTTCGCCCTATATTTTATTATACCTTAACATACAAAATCATGGAAAAAATATTTATAATGAAACTTATGGAAGCTCTAATACCCCTAATTAATCTTTGTTAAGATGCCTTTGTCAGTCGAAGAGATATTGGTGATAATATGCTCTTTACTTAGGAATTATTTAAAGATTACAACATTAACTCTCTAATTAGAAGTTATGCCCTCAGAGTTGACCTTTACAAGGCCTTTTAAACACTATATTAGCAATTTGTAATCCATTATATTCATGCATTTCAGTTGAAAACATTGATTAAAGCTTGTATCTCCACAACTTTATTTAGTGTTTTAATTAATGGTGAACCTATTCACATTTTTTTAAGAAGCTAGAGGTGTAGGGCATGGTGACCCCTTATCACCCTACCTTTTCACACTAGCAATAGAGGTTCTTGGTCGTTTATTTCAGAAGAACATCTATAATATGTGATAAGTGTAAATTGCATCATATTTTCGGGCTTAGTTTGATATATGTTTAATTGTTAATTCAATCGTTTAGTATGTGTTTAGGTTAGAATTATGTTAGTTTGTTAATTATTTATATTTTAAGTGTCTTATGGGTTAGTACAAGTCTTTGAGCTTAATTATTGTTAGTGTTTAAGGGTTAACATCGAAGAATGGAGAATTTTCAAAGACATTCGAGTCGAAACAACAGCCCATAATCGTGGCACAATAGGCCATAATTGTGACAAAAGCACCAGAGTTGGCCCACAATCGTGGCCCACATGCCACGATCGTGACAGAAGCCCAGTGTAATATTCCGTGTCCATTGTAAGAGTTAGGACATAGGATCCTAGACTATTGCACATGAGAGATAACATAGAGAATACATGAAATGCATTGCATTCACATGCATTACATTAGCATACACATATGAATATTGATTGTACACATTGTAAATACTGTATCTACACTTAATTGACATTTTCTAGGATATGAATGATTTATGATGTGAATTATGAATTATTATGTCGTGAATCTTGATTTGGTGAATTATAATTATTAATTCTAAAATTTTTGTTCAAATTGGGAGATTTATGAAATTATGTGCATTTTCGGACTCGAAAAATGCTAAGTAGCAAGACAAATTGACTCGTGGTAATAGAAATAAGTAACAAATGGCAATATAAATAATTGACAAGTGGCTTTAGGAATTATTGACAAGTGACATAGAAAATTGGGTGATAATTGGTTTAAAAATTGTGAGACAAATGGACTAGTTATTAAAAGACAAATGGGAACCACAAGAAGGTGACATATGGCAAGTGACAAGTGTCACAACACTTGCTACTCACCATACTCACCACTCAGGACATAAACACATTGAAAGACTATCTTCATTGTCTTTCATTTTCACTAAATGCTCTCATCTTTTTCTTTTCTTCTCTCCATTCATGACACTCACTCTCACCTCACCACGTTGAGTTCCTGCCAAAAGCCAACACTTTGCTACTCCAACCAAAAATCTGGTTATCTTCTTCATCTTATTACTAAAAACCTAGCCCATTCTACCTTGAAAGTTTGATGATCGTGTAAGCATGATGAGCTAGGTTACATGGTGATTTGAGAAGCTTTGGAGTTAATCAAGTAAAGTAATATATCAAGCTTCATGGCTTGTTTAAATAGAAACATATATGATGATAGTTTGAGATGGATTGATTTTGTGAAAATGGTATATGATGAGTGCAGAAATTTTAATAAAGGAATGATATTCTTGTGTTCTGTTTTGGGTATATGAAAAACTTGAGTTATAAGTTATTATGTAGATGAAATAGATTAGGATTTAAGGTATAATAAAGGTGAAATTTATGGTTAATAAAAGTGTTTATGTAATGTTCTTGAAATGAGAAGAACTAGGATTTATATAAGACAGTGAATGATTGTGATCATGTTCTATTTTTGTATATATGATAAACAATAATTTATGATTTTTTATAGATGTTTTTGAGTTGGAATGGAGATGATTTTGATGAGGAAATGAAGTAGAAATGATGAACTATATACAAGATGTGTTAGATGTAGGATGTAGGAGTTAAACATCTAGAAAAACATGGAAGAAGTTAGCTGGAATTTTCATATATGATAACCCATGATAGTGGTAATGTCTCCAATATCTTGGGAAATGCAACAAAGGTGAAAATATTTAGGATGACACATCCCACAATCGTGGGATGGCCTCCTCAATCATGGGAAAGGCCTTAACATGAGATGTTGTCTTTTATGTGATGTTTAAATCAACTAATGCTAAGGTACTTTCCTATGGTATATTCAGACTTAAATGAGGCTTGAAATGAACCTAGTTTAATGATGAATTAGTTGGTTAAAGTGGTTGATATGTTAGGTTGTTAATTGAGGTTATAAATTAAGAACGGATTGATGGTATAATGTAACTAAATCTGGAAATTTAGAGATGTTATATGAATGAAGCTGTTCTTAGGAAAGTAAATGTGGTTCAAAGAAAGCGAATAAGGTGTATTAAGTAAGAATGAATGAGAATTTGGATATTATGTGATCATATAATGCTAGAGTTACATTAGTGAACGTGTGATTGATGAAATTAGAATCATTAAGTATAATTGAGGTGTAAACCTAAGTGTAAACTAGACATATCCCAGTGATAAAGTTTGAATGATAAAGACTTATGATTTAAGGACACATACTAGGGCAAAGTCAAGTTGAGCATGCATTGTACATAACGCATATACCTTTGTGTATGATTAAATATTTATATGATTGAGCAGCTTAGTAATGTGTAAAATAAGTGTTTTGCTTGATTTAGACGCACAAGTCAAACGATAACATCCAAACATTGTCGGTTCATCGAGGTAATAGCTATCTGGAGCTTATTGTGAGTCAACCTAGATGTTTCTTACTAGGATTGATTTGCTTCTGTTTAAATTACAATTATTGAACTGAAATTGTTATGATTGATAATTCCAGACAATAATAGTCCGAGGAGTTAGATAATTTTGAATGTATTGGGAGTGTTCTAATTATATGTGAATCTGAAAGAAATAAGTGTACTCAACAAAAATGTTGAATGCCAGACTTAGGTCCGATGAAAATGTAAAAGTGACTTATATGATGAATGAAAGTGATTGATTGCATATAATGTGAATTGATGCATCTCGTTACATTGAAATGCATGATGAAATAAAGGAAGTTGTGACCAAAGTGGCCAGTGAAAAAGAACTTAAAGCTCAAAAAATGTGTATGAAGAGCTACAGGCTCAGTATTCAAATGAGCCTGGTATTTACAACAGATATGGGACAGTTAAAAAGGCAATTGATCACATCAAAGTAATAATGAAAGTCGAGTCATATATGCATTTGCATATACATCCTTACACATGTCTTATGATTGAATATAAATGAATAGGTGAACTGTTTGATATATAGTGGAAAATAAATGAGTATGGGTTGTGGTTAAAAATATTTGTGAATTGAACTACTGTTCTGAAACAAAATGTAACGTGATATTCAGTATTTTTGATGTGATTTGATTGTAAATTGAATTGTGAACTATCTTTGTGGTTTGATATGGGTTAGCACATCGAGGATGATACAATCACTAACTTTGCAAAACTCATCAAAATTGCAATGTTGATTTTCAGGTACGAGGGAGGAGACTTAGCTTCTAAGATGTTCTAGAAGAAGTCTAGTTCTTGCATTTTGGATATCAAGAAATGGCTAAAAGGTCTATTCAACTGAGACTATGGAGCTTAGATATAATGCTTTTGTTAGTTCCTCATTTCATTTAGAATATGTTATAAAGAGCAGTAAACTCTCATATTTTTTTATAATGTATATATGGATTATGTATTGAAATGCTTCAATGTAAATTATGTTTTATAAATGAAATGAGGAGTTTATCTTTTGACTAATTGTGTTATATGTATGATGCCATAAGTGGATCTGACTACTTTAATATGTCGCTTTCATAGGGTATGTTCCTGAATATCCTCAGGATGTCGGGTATGTGCCTTATGGATCAGGGTGTTACACCCAGGACATGGTCTATGATCGTGGCCTAAATGCCATAATCATGACAGAAGGCTTGGATGTGGCCCACGATCGTGGCTTGTAGGTGGGCAGACACGCAGCCACTAAATGTTGGACCCTGGAACTTTTCTTAGAAAATTTTGAGCAGTACATGAGAAGTGTGGATAGGTTTATGTTTTGCTTTGGTGATTTTGGTAGTGAGAGACTATGAAATGGGAA
>JAOTAY010000009.1:7340993-7363048 GCA_025629805.1 Erythroxylum baracoense | reverse complement strand
CTGCTTAGTCTATCTTCTGGGTCTATCTTCTGCTTAGTCTATCTTCTGGGTCTATCTTCTGCTTAGTCTATCTTCTGGGTCTATCTTCTGCTTAGTCTATCTTCTGCTTAGCCTATCTTCTGCGTCTATCTTCTGCTTAGTCTATCTTTTGGGTCTATCTTCTGCGTCTATCTTCTGCTTCTTCTACTTTCTGCTTCGTCTACTTTTTACTTATATGACCATAACTTCTTCTCTAGATCTTCAAATGATTTGATTTTTAAACCAATAGATTCCTGACACAGTGTTCTATCCTGCTATAAACTTTTGTAGCATTCCGAATTGAATTGAGAAATATTGATCAAATCAAAGTGTGGAATCTGTTGGAACAGTGAAATAGTATTTTCTTCCTAAACGCCCTTCGGTATTTTGATTATATCTGAATCTATAGGATTCCAAATGAGACGCTTTTTAATTTGAAGTAAACTAGAGATATAGGCTTACAAATTGTCTCAAAAAGTATAATTTTGATTCTTTCTCTAAGATATTGAATTTCTAGATGGAAGTTGTACGTAGTACACTATTTTTGATTATGAACAACCCGATAATGTTTGAGATATATCTTCCAAATTTCTGAACCAAATTGAGTGATTTTTGTGTCAATGGAAAGATAAGACATAGAGGAACACTTTTCTAAAAGATAGTATAACCAAAGAGATGACTCTAACTACCGAGAGGCTCTATCAGCCGTGTAGATTGTGATTTGGGCAAGAGAAGTCATGGCTTAAAGGTCGGTCAACTAGAATTTTTGGACAGATTAGATAGACTTTGTATATTTTTCCTCTTTCATGTAGTACTTTTGTACTAGGTTTTGATGATGTACATGTAGTAAGTGTTGAAAGATACAATGTAGACTTTCGGTTTTGTAAAATGAAACGAGAAAAAAGTTGGTTTTTAAAATATATTGTGATTTTCTTATGATGCTTTATAAGTGAGTAATGATATGATGCCTTGTGAAGTGACTGTAGCGATCGAACGTGACTCAACCTTATCATAGGATATATACCGGAATGACCTCCGAGTGTCCCGGTGTGTACCCTGTAGTAAGGGGGCGCTACATTTGGATTCAAGATGCGATGATGAGTTGACTAATGATAAGAACATGTAAGTAGTGGCCTAAGAAAGTGGAAGCACTACCTTACAACGAGAGCACTTCTTTAAGTAGTAGGAAAGTGGGTTGGATGATGTGGTAATGGATATGCATCTTTTAAACACTTATTCCATGTGCACAAAATGGAGTTAGTGGCCTAAAATGGATAACTCCCAACAAACTTAAGGGAGTTAGTGGAAGAAGTGATATGTCTCCACTAATTTGGTAGAGTTAGTGGAGAAAGTGATCAGTTTTTAACTTATTTGGTTCCTAAATTCTTATAAGTCTATATAAAGACATCCTTTGTAATTTATTTATATGAAGCATTATACATTCAATCATCTGTAGGAGAGTTGAGAGCATCAGGAGCAAGTCCTTTATGAGTGCTTTAGGTAGGGAGTTCTTTTGAGTGTTGCTCTTGGAGAGTTCTTCAAGTTGGAAGAAACTCGAGTTCCTTTGTATTGTATCTTTGAGATTTGATCAATAAAAGGTTGGCTTTGCTATTACTTTCATGTTTTTCCCTTTTTATTGTTTGTGCAAAACACTTGTGTTGTAAGAGTGAAGTGAAAAACATGAGTGAAGGGGGGTATTCATAAATAAACAAAATTATTGGTCGACGATAACGAAGGGAAGGTTGAGTTAAACTTTACAACTTAAGCTTGACTACTGCACTAGGACTTTGGCAAAATTATTCTAATTTCTCTATGATCAAAAAAGTCCTTTTGATAGGTTTTATAGGACAGGTTCTGCATATAGAGTCACTTTTGTAGAAATAATTAGAAGGAAGGATTCAATAAAATTTTACATAGACATGGTTGACAATTGGTTGAAAGACTTGTTACAAAGAGAGAGTTTGAAATTGTGATCTCAACTTCTATTTCATGTTTGAATTAAAAGCATAGTTGGTTACATGATTTGATTTTTCGTTTGAATTGAAAGCATAATTGGTTAAATGATTTGAAATTTTTCTACAAGATCAAACATTCAAAATCATTTTAACTATTTATAATAATAAACTGATTTAATTATATTAAATATTTATACCTTTTTATTTCTAATAATTATGAGAAATAATTAATTATATATTAAAATAAAATAAAATATTATCATCTAATAATAAAATAAAAATAGGATTATAAATCAAACATATTTTGTTTTTAATTTTTCACAGATTTCAACTAATATGCTTTTATTCTATTTTTTTGTTATAAATCTCAACTACATAAAAGTTTATTTTGTAGTAAAAATAAAATTTTAAAATAAAAATAATAATTAAAGCTAAGAATAAAAAATTGAAATAAAATCAAACTGAACCAATTAAGATTATTACCTTGTTTTATTTCCTTGTATTTTAATAGTTACATTACATTCTAAGAGAGCAAGACTAAACCCCTCTGCTCCCGCAACGAGTAACTAGAGGCAACAGGCAAGGCAATTCTTTCTTGATCCTTGTGTTGGACTTGGACCGGTCTGTTTGGGATATGGATTTCGAGATTTAACCTTCTTCTACGCGATTTCCAATTTTATCCCTGTCCTCAGAATGTGACAAATGGAAACTTTGTAAATAATAATTATTATTTATTACTTCTCAATCGATACATATAAATTTCTCAATTGAACGAAATATTGCAACTTGATATGTTTCTAGTCACCCCAAAATCAAAGGTCCTGCATAGTTAGTTAATAGTGACTAACTACTGTAGAAAGTTATGTTGACATGGGCAAATTTGTTACGTTATGGTCATAACCCCATATATGAAATTAGAATAACAAATAAGAAGTAACATCGTTTAAAAGGTAGTCACAGACCAAAACACAAACCTAACAAAGGGCCCTTGGCCCTCATCATTCATCGACAGGAAAAGATGACACTCAAAACAATCTAACGTACACGACCCGATAATACAGATGATCTCCCTAATCCCGGTGATTAATCTCCGACTAATTTCTGTAACTCCCTGCTACTGATGGGATGGCTTAGGAAAACAAGCCGGACCCTGACCCATTGAGTTTTATGGAGGGCAAACTTGGTAGATAAGGGTAAACTATAGTGTTAAATGTATGTCCCCAAAATTAAAGCACGGAACCGTCCTTTTCTATAAAAGGGCTCTGAAACCCCCAGTTCACGCCATACTCGTTCGTTCAAAACAGAAAGAGGAAAAACTTGCTTTCTCTCTCTCGCAAACATTAAATCTCTGTCAATGGCACTGCAGGAGGTCCAGAATGGAGGTTCAGAGGTGGTTTTCACTGCCCTGAAGCCTCAGCTGCTGGTGGAGGCACCCAAGGCGAGTGATGCCGTTCAGTTCTACAAGGCTGCTTTCGGTGCTGTGGAGATCAGCCGCACCACTCAGCCAAAGCGCAAGGCTGACCAGGAGCTCCCTCACATCATTTCTGCTCAGCTACAGCTCGCTGGCTCCACCATTCTCGTCTCCGACATTCCTGAACAGTCTCCTCTGTATGTCCCTTCTCTTTCCCTTAGCACTTTTTCCTTCCTAGTTCATTTCATCAGTATGCCTCTGTTCTCTCAGATCTTGCAACGCTAGATGTCCGAGAGACTGTTCTTCACATTTCAGTGCTAGCTGCTTTTTAGTTTCTTTTTTGTTTACTGATTATTCTACTTTATGATGTAATTTACTGTGTTTGCTTAATCGCTACATGTTTCAGTTTTTGCTTGAGCTTGAAACAACTAGGTTAAGTTTGGAACTTTTATTTCCTTTATTTTTCTTCAAAAAATATTTTACAGAAAAAGCTAGTTTACGATATTTTCCTCTGGGTATATGTCTCCATCCTCTCGTTTATTATCATTCTTTCCGATTGACTTCTTACCTCATAAATGTACATGTCTGTCCTCCCTCGCTTGTTTGACGTTTATTTGATTTGTATGTCGATCTTCGCTTTCTCCGTCGTGCAGGACAAATACACACCGGTTCACATGTTTGAGCTTCGGTGTATCGTTTTTTGATTTTCTTTTCTGTTGTTTATTTCACTTTTTACTTGTACAGCCTACAGTGAACTAGCCTGATCTGTTGCACCATTTTATTTCCTTTTTTTTTCTTTTTGGAAACCTTTTCATGTTTTGCCTTTGACTGAGTTTGATCAGACCTGCGGGTGCCGGAATCGCTCTCAACCTGGAAACAGATGACGTGGAAGCTGCGATGAGTAAGGCTGTGGCTGCCGGAGCTGTTGAAGAGCAGGAGGTCAGCGAGGGTACTGAAGGACCGTGCGTTGGATGTGGGCGCGTGGGAAAAGTTAAGGACCCTTACGGTTATGTTTGGTTTATTTGCGCTCCAGATAAGAAGCCTTGCTCCGAGGCGGAAGCTTAAAAGACAAACTGATTAGTGATCTTGACCATGACCCTAGGTTAGGTCTGACCATCGCTTTAGCCTGACCTCTTTGATTTGATGCTTGGTACTGTTATGTTAGTTGTGTGATCTTTTTCTGTGATGGGACCACTCAAGAAATGGATTCGAGCCATTTGTTCTATGTTGTTAAGTAGGGTTTGAAACAATTTGCAACGCTTCATGATGTTGCAAGTTTCAACCATTTCCAACCGTTCATGACGTTGCCTGTTTCCTAACATCTGCAAAATGTGTCTAAATACCAACTTTTGATTACTTCGGCAGAGAACATCAGGTTTTGTTCTTCGTCTACGTTTGTTTTCCACTGCTGGCTGTCACTGACCAAATGGGTTTTGGTTCTATGGTTACATAAATGAATACTAATGCGTACATTCATTTAGTTGAAAATAACACTTTTAAAATGACTGCTTTTAATAAAAATTGCGCATCCTTTGTATCTTCGTCATATATTCAGTTAGTATTGAAGCATTCTAGTTAAGGCTGTTACATTTGTAGGGCTTATGTTACCGTGTACCTAATAGGAAATAGCGAATTTAGTGTGCTGTACACTCGGTGAAGGAGAGAGAAACTGTCGATTAGTCAATGGGGGGGCAATAAAGCAATTCGACCTAACTGGATATGGATAGGGTTTTAAGAAGCTGTGGTATTTTATGGCACCCATCTTTCCTAACATTTTTTTAAAATATTTATTTAGCATTTAACGACTTGGGTAAACTAATAAAATGCTTTAGGGGCTGTGGAACGATGAAGCTGTCGGACTCTCGGGCAGTGTTATTGTTATATCGAAGGAGAAAATTTGGAAAGTAGGCTCACTAGGAGTTGATGCTGGGTTTGTAGCAAGTAGTCTTTTGACACGATACGAGATAGTTTGTCGTACGAATCGTATTAAAAAAAAAACAAATTTGGTTTGAATAATCATGCGTTATGGGGGAGTGGGAAAAGAATGCCCTGAAATCCTCCCTTCTGCTCTCTCTCTTTCAGCCTGTTTTCGCTCCTAACATGACGTTTTATGTTTAAATGATATAAATCGACGTCGTACAGGTTGAAATAGAAAAAGTGGAACAAAGGATCTTAACTGAAAAGGAATGGCTTCCGCTCCCGTTCCGTCCTTGTACATTTATGAAGTTCAACATTTCGCATGCAAGTTGAACGGCAAAAGTTTCTGAATTCTTAATAATTGTTTTGCAGCTGAAAATTTCTTGTCCTGACAAGTCTATTGTGCTAGCTACCTAAGTAAGCCTATATGCATAGGCCTTCTTTCTGTCCTTTTTTTTTTTTTTTTCTGTTCTGTCCAATTTTAGTTTCGGATCAAAAAAAGGAGAGACTTCAATCAGCGCAATTACAAATTCGTCCTTAAGCAAATGCACAACGGAGCCCAAAAGAACATGAAAGCCCCCATTTCATTGATTACATTATCTTTAAGGAACAATGGCCCAATTTTTAGCAAGATAACCAAATTGAGATCCACCTTTTCATGCGATTGAAAGCTCCAAGAGATCAGTCTGAACACATTACGAGTAAGAGGAAACAATGTACTGGTTAGCTTGCCACCAGTGTAGAAGAAAGCAGAAAAAGGAAGAGATATGCAATAGATGAGAAATTTTCTCATATATGTTTTCAACATGTGCAGAAGCTCCAATATATATAAGATTACGCATAAACATGGCATGCTGTAATAAAAAAACAAAAAACATTATTACAACTTAACATAACGAATGCTCTAGAATATGTACATATGAAACAAAAATAACAAACTTAACTACTCTGAGAGAGAAAATGAAAGCAATGTTGTTGACGAGATTTCATATATTTTAACATCCCCTCATCAAGTTAAGGCCTGGTAATAATCACAAAGGCCTAACTTGGAAACTAACTTGTTAAATAATGAAGCACTGAGGATCTTTGTAAAAGAATCCGCTAATTGTTGAGATGAAGAAATCTTTTTCGGTCTGTTCCCTCACAATGTGACAATGAATATCTAAATGTTTGGTTCTTTCATGAAAGACTAGATTGGCTATGATATGCAATGCAGCCTGATTGTCATAGTGAAGAGGTATAAGAATTGATTCTGGAATTCGAAACTCTCTTAGGATATATGATATCCACATTGTGGTTTGCTTCTTTGTTTTCCAGCTAACAAGAGAGTTTCTTAGAAAAATGCAATATCCTGTTGGTAATTTTCTGCTATCAATACAGGAACCCCAATTTGCATCACAAAAGGCTTCTAATTTGAAGGAGTTGTTTGCTGGAAAATACGGTCCTAAAGAAGGACTGTTCTTGATGTATCTCAAAACATGCAGGGCATTTTTCAAATGAAACTACCTAGGGTTATGTACATATTGGCTAAGCTGTTGTGTAGCATGAGCCAAGTCAGGTCTTGTAAATCCCAAGTAAAGTAATCTTCCCATTAATTGTCGGTAGGAATACGGATCTTCTAATTTTGGTCCATCATCAATGCTCATCTTGTGCCCCTTCATTAATGGTGTAGCAGTAGGTTTACTTTCCATTAACCCTGTATCTTGAATCAAGTCTAGAGTATATTTTCTTTGGTTAAAATAAATGCCATTCTCAAATCTGGTGATTTCAAGACCAAGGAAGTATTTTGCATGTTGAAGATCTTTGATGGTAAATTTAGCATCCAGAAAAGACTTTACTGCTGCAATATCCCCTTCGGAATTTCCTGTAATCAGAACATCATCTACATACACTAGCAAAGCTAGAAATGTATTATATTTAGAAAGGATAAAAAGGCAACTATCATGACGTGATTGTTTAAAACTATACTTTGGCAATTGCGATGTCATTTATGTGTTCCACTGTCTAAAGGCTTGTTTGAGTCCATACAATGATTTCCTTATATCCTTCTGGTAATGCCATATAAACTTCTTCATTTAAATAACCATGCAAAAATACATTGTCAATATCAAGTTGGTGTAAACTCTATGATTTTGATGCGGCAATGGCAAAAAAAATCTTGACAGTCACTACCTTACCCACAGGTGAGAAACTTTCATAAAAATCTACTCCTTCAACTTTATTGTAGCCTTTTGCTACCAGTCTTATCTTGAATCTGTCAACTTTCTTATTTTCCTTTAGTTTCATCTTAAATACCCACTTACATCCTATAGGCTTCTTGTCTACTGGTAATTATGTGAGCTCCCAGGTTTTGTTCTTTTCTAAAGCTTCAATCTTTTCATTCATAGCCTCTACCCATCTTGGATTGCCCTTTGCTTCCTGGTATGATCTTAGTTCCTGCACTTTAGATAAATTTGCAACAAAATATATATATGCATTTGATAAATATTTTGGTACAAGGTATGGGTAGGTAGGAGTAGTGTATTTAGATAGTTTACTGACATTTAGGAGTTTTTGATAGTTTAGTATATCATGCTCAACGTTTGACACATAGTCATCTATCCACTTTTGAGGTTTTCTCAATCTTGTACTATGTCTAATAGGAGTTATTTTAGGTGTATGTGTAGGCAAAGGTGAATTATTGACTTGCAGCTGATCATCATCATTCTCGGATTCTATTTGTGTATGCTCAATAGGATTATCACATATACTATCCTCTTCTATGGATTCATTTGGGTTATCAGGTATGATACGTAAAGGAATTTGATTGTTTAGGGCCATAATGACATAATCTTCCTTGGTTTTGAAGGGATAAATATGTTCATGAAATATAACATCTCTAGACACATTCATTTTGTTATTGTCCAGATCATAAAGCTTGAATCCTTTTTGTCTTGGTGAATGTCCCAAGAAAACACTCCTAAAAGCTCTCGAAGAAAACTTGTCTTTGTGAGGTAGGGGATTTGTTGCAAAACATAGACATCCAAAACATTTGAGGTTATCATAGGAAGGTTCCTTTTGTGCAGAATCTCATAGGGAGTTTTCCAATTTAGAATAGCTGTAGGTAATTTGTTTAAAAGAAAAGTGATGTGTAAGATGGCTTCCCCCCCAGAATTTTATTGGAATGCTAGACTAAAACATTAAGGATCTTGCTAATTGGAGTATGGATCTATAACTCCTTTCTACTAACCCATTTTACTGAGGTGTGTAAACACATATTTTTTCATGTAAGACTCCAAATTCTCTAAGAATCTGCTGACATTTCTCTCCCACAAACTCTAATCCATTATCATTTCTAAGTTTCTTAACTGATTTTTCAAACTGATTCTTAGCCATGACAATAAAATTCTTCAAAATGGATGCAGTTTGGTTCTTATTTTTCATAAAAAATGTCCATGTACATCTACTTAGATCATCTACCACCATGAGGAAATAATGTGCTCCTCTCATGCTAGGATGTCTATATGGTCCCCATATGTCAACATGAATTAATTCAAGAACATCATTGGCATTACTACTATTCTGTGAAAAAACCAATCTGGTTTGTTTTGCAAGAGGACAAATAATACAATCAACAAAAATACTAATCTCTTTCATAAAAGGTAAATGTTTAAACACAATGTCTGAAGGACGCCCCAACCTTTGATGCCATGTAGGAATAATGACATCAACTACATTATTTAAGCGACAAACATTTGCTCTACTAGGTACTAGATTGAAAAAATTGCAGTATCTATGGATGACTTCTGGTGTGTATGAACTGGAATCAAGTATGTATAGGTTTCCCTTCAATTTTCCCACTGTAAGGACTCTATTAGTCTTCAGGTCTTGAAAAATGCAAAACTTCGAGTAAACACTACAGCATAAGAATTCTCTTTCAGTCAATTTACTCACTGACAGTAGGTTGTGGTTAAAACCAGGGATATACAGAACATCTTTCAACCTCACATTGTCATATAGAATCACATCTTCGTATGACTTGACTTGTTTAATATATCCTTCAGGTAAATGAACAAGAATTTTTTTAGTTAAAGACTTTTGGGAGGTGAATAAATGTTTAAATGCACATATATGGCTAGTTGCATCAGTGTCCACAATCCATTCATCTTTATGTTCATCAAATATAGGTTTAAGAGCAGAATTACCTACAAAATCAGAGATCTGGGCAAAATTTATTTGTTCTGGCTTTTCCGTCTGCTTCCCTTTCAGGATCTTGGCAATCTCCTACTGAAGCATCTCTGTCATTATAGGTGAACACTGCATCACTGATTCTTTCATATCATCATGGTGATTATCCTCAAAAGGATTATTAACCATATTAACTTGCCCCTTTACAGCTCTGTCCTTCTTTAATTGTTTATACCAATCTAGGTACCCATGAAGTTTGAAACACGTATCCTTGGTATGTCCTACTCCCTTGCAATCATCACACCTTCTATCATCTTTCTTCTGTAATTCCCTTTTCTTATAGGGATTAATTTTGTTAGCATCAACTCCAGATCGAATTCCTTTAACCATTATAGCACTTACTTCAGTATTTTTTGAAAAATTTGTTTGAACATTCTTCTATTTCTCTACCCGTAGAATCATTGAATAAGCTTTATTAACTGAAGGCATAAGTTCCAGAACTAGGATTTGGTTCCTAACATTTTCATAACTTTCATTTAAACCCATAAGAAATTGAATGAGTTTCGTCTGAGATATAATATCTAGAAAATCTCCAGCTGCATTACAAGTGCAACTCTCATAGCACCACAGGAACATTGTGGAGTAGGTTATAGAACATTTAGTTCTTATAATTTCTTCATTTTACTGTAATACATGACAATAGAGGAATTATCTTTCTCCATAAAAGAAATATGTCTTTGAATCTGGTAAATCTAAGGACTATTGCTCTCACCAAACAGCTCCTCAAGTTCTTGCCAAAGTTTTCTAGCAGAAGTGGAGTAGATAAAGGTTTATGTTATATCCTTTTGCATGGAGCTGATTATCCACGAGCTAACCATTTCATCCACCCTTCTCCATTTCGATCGAGTAGCTTCATCTGTTGGTTTCACTAAGCTACCATTGATGAATCCTAGTTTGTTCTTATCCGCTAGAGCTCTCTTCATAGATCTATTCCCATGTTAGAAAATTGTTATCATTGAGCAACACCATTACAAGAGTCATTCCAGGGTTATCGGATCCTTGTAAAAACAAAGGATCATCAGAATTTTGAGTAATATTTGTAGGTCCATTTGTAGGATCAACAACTTCATCAATATTCGCCATGATGAAAGTAAACCAAGTGATTAAGCTTAAAATAGGGGTAAGTAAAAATCAAAGATTCAAGAGACTGTGACTGTCTCTGATACCATGAACAGATTATGAGTAGGAGGAAAAAATTTATTGGTTAGCTTGCCACCAATGTAGAAGAAAACAGAAAAAGGAAGAGATACTTAGTAGATGAGAAATTTTCTCATATATGTTTTCAACATGTACAGAAGCTCCAATATATACAAGATTACGCATGAACATTGCGTGCTGTAATAATAGAAACAAAAAAATTATTACAACTCATCATAACGAATGCTCTAGAATATGTACATTTGAAACAAAAATAACAAACTTAACTACCATGAGAGAGAAAATGAAAACAATGTTGTTTATGAGACTTCATATATTTTAACACAGTCTATGACCTCCTTTATAGGCTCCTTACCGTAACCAACTCAATAGAGCACCTTCGGAATCATATGATTACTCTTGTGCAAAAACTTGACAAGGACTTTATTGAATTCAAATCAAGATTTTATAAGATCGTTAAACTTATGGGTTATTTTTTGTGATAAAAAGGTAACATATTTAAGTTATAGAAATATCCTTTTGGAAAAAAATTATAATTAATTAATGTCCTTTTTCTAATTCTACTTGGCAAGTTTGTCCTCTTTATACATCAATTATGTCACCTTGTTCTCTATATCTGATTCGACTTTGTCTGACATTATCATACCCTGCAATAACCAAGTGCAGATTTCTTTTACTAAATCTTTCCTTCATCATCGGTTAGAGTTAAGTATCTTGATCCTCCAAATTCTTCTTAAGCTTTGAATTTACCAAGTCACCTGATAGTATTGTCATGTGCCAACTTAATTACATCTAGGAGTTGTTTAAAGAAACATGATTTCTAGGTTGTAAGATATATTTAGTTATTAAGGATCTTTTAGTTTAAAGAAACGCTTATTTTAAGGTTGACAAGAAAGTTACTTTATCTTACATATCGCTTAATCTTTCTCATATTATTCACGAGCTTTAATTTCTCAGCATGTGACTAATCCTCAAATCAGTTTTATGAAACGTGCATAAAAAGGTGAGGAGATGTTTGTGTTAAGGAATAATCATAACAAGCTCTTCACTAAACTTCAAAGTAAGGATGACAAGGGAATTGGTTGATCTAATCTAATATAATCCAGTCTCCCAAACAAGCAATTTGATCAACTCATCTCAAAATGATATCATTTGAATTTAATTTTTCAAAATGACATTGTTTTGATTTTAATTTCTTAATCTTATAAATTAAAATTTTTTTGATTTTAATTTCTTAATCTTATAAATTAAAATAACTTCATTTTGATAAATTAAACCAAAGAAATACTTTCTGGAAGAGAGTTTGAGTCAATTTTTAAGGATTAAAATTAGTCCAAAATTTGATCAACTTAAATTTAACATATTAATTTTATACCATGTCAATTCGAGTCAAAATTACAAAGCCTACTCAAAAGTATTATGATATTAATTAGACTATTTGTCCTTTGTCTTCAAAATTTCGTCAATGATTATTACCATTTTCTTGGAATTTTTAATATTTTCATGTTAAAAAAGTGAATATGTTTGTATTTCTCATAGACAAGCTTATGTTAATACAACAATCGTACGTATTACTTATAATGCGATCTTCATGAAACAAATTACAATAATATGGTAGATATTATATTATTAGTAACAAGATTCAAGATGATTCTTTGCATTAATTTATTGATATTTTCCCTAAAGTTTACTTTTTTTAGTTTTTATTTGTTGGCTAAAGACACAGATTTATTCCTAAAGTTTTTTAAAATAAAAATCCCTAACATTTTGATGTTTATAAATTAATCCTTAATATTTCTCTTCAAATAACATTTAAGTGGAGAATGAATTATATGTGTAAAAATTTTGAAATATTTTATAAATTAGTGAATGAATTGCTTATGTTAATGAGAAAATGTGATAATTAATCAAATGAAAATCATATCACTCACAAATCTAACACAAATCTAATAAAGAGGTAAGGGAAAAAAGGGTACAAGCACATATTTATAATGATTTGACTTAACAAGTTTTGACCTTTGTTCACTTTTTAAGTTATAGTTGAAAAGTCAAACATCTCTCTTCTTTCTAATAGATGACAAGGAACTTCTTGTATATCCGTCTTCTTTTAGATCATAAAGAAGAATCCTTACATATCATCCTTTTATGAGGATGAAGAGAAACCATTTACACATCTCTTTTCATCATGAGTGCCTAAAGAAAGGCAAGTAGAAACGAGAAAATATTCAATTTATTTACTAAGGAATCTGAGAGGGCCATTAACTTCCTCCGATAGACAATCCATTAATTTTGGCACTTAATTGTGGAATGCTTTCTTGAGTTAGTTCCTTTCATTCTCAATTAACTTCTTGTAGTTCCTGCATCCCACATTTCTGAATTGTTTATGTTCTGGCTCATCTAAGTATAAGACTTACAATAGTTCCTGAAATAATGAGCCCAAGAACCCATATGTAGTCAACCTGTTTTAAAGGGTAAGATTAGCAAAGCAAGAAAAAACAAAGAGAGTTTCAATAGGATCGGGCTAGATAAAGTGGGATGACGAGAAATTCCTTTCTAAATTCCTGAATCTCGTAATTCATGTGGGGTTTTAATGGATACGTTGGGCCGTTTCGATTTTGTTTCTTGAGAATGGAAAAAAGTGAAAAGGGAAAGTACCTTCCTAAAGTTATATACATCTCAATTGTTCTCCAATTCATCATAGTAGCTCAATTACAATTGAAGAATTTCTTTCTTGATCACACAATGCACTAATGGCTCATATCATGCTTACTTACATAATATTAGGCCAAGTGAAGTCGTAACTTATAGTTTTTGTGATAATATAACATGTTACTACTAACTTATTCTTTATTTTTATGATATTACAATAACATCAACATTCCAATAAAAGTCTCACTGAGATGCAAGGTTTGAAGAAATCTAGAAGTACATAGCCTTACTCATAACTAGTACAGAGATTGTTTCTGATATACCTACAAAAAAAGAGAAGAAAAGAGACAAAAAGACAAAAAGAAAAAAGTTTTTTCATGAGAATTGTTTGTAAGGTAAAAATCAAAACTAAAATAAAAAGATAAAATATATAATAAAAATAAATAAAAAAGAAATAAAGAATAATAAAAGAAACATATTAAATAATAAAATAATAATTAAAAAATAAAATAAATATAGAAATAAAAATAGAAATAAAGGATAATAACAAGAACATGAACAACAACAACAAGAATAATAACAACAACAAGAATAATAATAATAATAATAATAATAATGATGATGATGATGATGATGATGATGATGATATAAACAAATATAGATATAAATTAATACTTTTAAATAAAAAATATAAAATAATAAAATAAATAATACAATAACAATAAAACAAGGTAAAGAATAAAAATATAAGATAAAATAAAATAGAACTAGAAATAAAGAATAATAAAGATAAAACATATAAAAATAGATATAAAGGATACTAATAATAAATCAATCAATCAATAAATAAATACAAACAAAAATAAAAATAAAAATAAAAACTACAATAAATATAGAATAAGGTTAAAAAAGATAAAATAAGTAAATAAATATAAAAACAAAATAGAAGACAAATAAATAAACAAACTATTATAAGGAAATGTTTAAGCTATATAAGGAAATGTTTAAGCTGAATAACTATAGCAGAGTACTAAAAATTATGTGTTTAGGCTAAATATAAGACATAATTGAAGGAAAAGGTTTAAAAGACCTATCAGAAAGAGAAGGGCCTCTTTATATGAGATCCTTCACCCGTATCCTAGTCCTATTGAAGGCTAAGTCCCTCTGTAAGTTGCAATAGAATTATATCATTCCTGATCACCTATCCCCAGTTCTTTTTAGGGCTTCGTCTTTTCCTCCTACATTCCTTAAGTATAATCATCTTGCATCTTCTCAATAAAGTGTCAGGATGTTTTCTCTTAACATGTCCAAACCACCATAAGCCTTATCTCTCTTAATTTTCAATCAATATTAGCCAACTTAATTTGTCTCTTACTTTTATATTCCTGATCTTATCTCTTTATTTAGGTTGCACATCTAATAGAACATCTTTATCTCCACCACTATTAACTTATAACTATGCACCTATTTGATTGGCCAACATTCCATCCCATAAAGCATGGCTGACCTAATAGCTAAACGATAAAATTTACCTTTGAGTTTGATTGTTATCTTATTGTCATATAAGACTCTTGATGCACTCATCCTTTTAAGTCACCTTGATCTAACACATTGAATTATGTCTTCATTAATCTCACCGTTACTTTGGATGGTAAATCCTGGATAATTAAAACATTATTTTTGTCGTATAAGTTTTGAACCAATCTTTACCTCTGTATTAAGAAGCCACCTTATAGCCTAAAAAGTTATACTTTAAATACTCAGTCTTAATACTACTCAATAAAAACCTTTCAACTCTAGTGTATCCCTTTAAAGTTCTAACTTGACATTGAGAGTTCTTTTCCCCTCATCCACTAAAATAAAGTCATTAGCAAACTACATATATCAACGTACATTCCCTTGGATATTGATTGGTTACTTTTATACCCATATTTGAATTAACTGCAACAGCACGACGTAGTTATAGTTAGCACAAGTACAAATCAATCCCACGAAGACAATAAATATTAATAATAGTGACTCTTCTTTTATTATCTAGCCTATGAATTGGATATTTGATTTTTAATTAAAACTAAAACTAAAACAAACAATTGGCCATAAAGGCTAATTGTTGGTCTTTAGCAACAAAGCTATACACATTATTCTTCTTCCATAAAAAAAGAAGACCAAGGTTAAAAAATAGCAATCCACACCAAGCATAATCGTCAAAACTTTGTTTCTTTTTTGGTTATTTAAGTTTTGATTTTTTTGATTTATCTATTCTTTATTTCTTATATGATGCACTTTTTTTTCTGAACGGAAAAATTCGCAGTAACTATCCTTTAAATGTGCACTGAGTAAACTTTCGAATTAATACAATAATCTGCAAATTACGCACACCGAGTACTTTATACTAGGTAAACCCTGTATGACAAGCTCGATCGAGAGAATATAAATAGGAGAATTTAAACACACGACCTTTTGGCCCCATACTCCCCCACTCTACCAACTCAACCACCCTAAGGGCGGTGCACTTGATATCGTTTCGACCATTTGCTTAGAATTAATTTAATTTTTTAATTTCCGAAAAAAAGCTTTTCACTCGTGAAAAAAAAAGAACTCTATATAAAGAAGTGAAATCTGATGGATCTATTTTTTTATTGATAATTATGTTTTATTTAAATCCTACGAAATACACAACTTCATTTCTTTCTAACCGTATTACATTACATACGAATTCGGTAACCCAATAGTGGAAGGAGTGAAGTGATACATGAAGAAAATAATGCAGTTATGAAGATTATCTAAAGAACAAAAGTGCATTAAAGTTGCACTGGGATAACGCATTCTTGTATCTCAAACTATAACCTACATTAAGATTAATAACAATAGTTTTGGTCTCATCTCTTCGCGTCACGACCAACCAACCAAACGAAAAAACTATTATCAAGAGCTAACCTACTGACGAAACTGACTAAAACTTTTGTTATGGAATATGAACAATAACCACTCATCAGGGGCTTCAGCTAAACCAACCGTCCAATCAAAAGTAAGGAAGCTCGTTAAGAGCTAAAAACTGCCAACGCTCTTCCTGCAGATTTTGCAGTGATATTTTCTCAGATTTTCATTTCCTGGAATTGCAATGTTATGACAACACTTTCGTCAATCTCATTCAGTAGGAAAGTACCTGCGGGTATCAAATGGCTGATTGAGGGAGTTCAAACTGGGCATGTCTTGAGAAGTTCCTCGAGTCATTGGTGCAAATGCTGCATATGAAAAACATATTAGGAAAAGACAACAAGAATATAAGGACCGGGATAAAATTTCGAAGCCACAATCAACCACAGGCTGAATTTATCTTCACCATGGCCACAACTATTGACTATTCAATGAATTGGGGAAGTTTGTACTAAAACCAATCTGATACATCTCATGATATCGGTTTGCTCATAACCAGGAAAAGCACATGATTCTTATATAGCAGGAATAGTAAAGGGTTTTCTTTCAATTTTCTTTAACTGGAAAGTTAAAGGTTTACGCACTCTTGGCAACCAATTTTCTAGATCAAATAAGAGATACCCATGAATAAGAAAACATTTTCTCAAGGCCAGATATGAGAAACTGCTCATTTTCAATAACTGAAGCTGCCACGTGCAAGTCCTAAAGAAGCATATCTAGATTAGCACCAACTTCTGTGGATGTTATTACCATGTATCGCAGTCACATAAAAGAAATATGCCTCATCTTCACATTTCACATCTAAACTGAACAAAGCACCCCCACAGGTTGCATATATATTAAATGCATTGGTGAGACAAAGTAACATGGTAAAGAAACTAATTTTGAGTTGATATCAACCAATTTTTCATCTTTAATTGCAACAAGAGTGTTAAGCAATTTGGCCAAATAAATGAATAATCCAAGTTAGTAACATCAAACCACACAAAATAGTTCCGTCAATATGAAGCTACCTTTCTCTCTCATTCTTCTCTCTCTATCATATTCAAACTTATCTCGAATTAGGTTGACTTTTTCCCATGAATCTCCTTGTCTGCTTCGTCCGAAATTCTGGTCCTGCATTCACAGTAGTTTTTAAAATTTGTCTTTTACAAACTCAAGCTAGAGATTGAAAAATCCAGGTTTTGCAATCTGTTCTAAAGTAGCACAAAAATGACATCATAACCCAGCATCATAGAGCATTTCAATACCTACAAGCATATCCATTCATAATTATGTAACCATGTTTCTCAATAAATTGGAGAAAATAGTGACCAATGGTCAACCAACTTATAATACCTAGGAACAATATCTATCTTAGTGTCCTATGGCAAATTAAAATTACAGTCACATCAGGTCCATAGAGAAAGTTTCAATAAGGTGCATACCTTCGTAAGCTCATTTCGCCTACTCCTGTACCACATGCAGAAACATAAAAAATGAGACTTCTTTGCTTGAAATTGCATGAAAATGAAGAAAAAGAAAGCTTATCCCTTAACAACAAAATAAACTACATTAAAGAAAAAGGAGATAATCTATCATGTGATATCACAAATTATGCTGAAAAATTAAAAGTATACACAATGAGATTAAAAATGGTCACAATTTATAAGCACCAGACAAAGACTTCCTATCCACTATGAAACAGAAGTTCTCCAACCAATGACTAGGTAAGATTCTTCACAGTCGCTGGCATTCGCATCAGATTACCGTTAACCGTACTTAGAGGAACAAACACTTCATATAAAAGTAGGAATTCAGAAATTTGTTTAAAAACAAAGAGATGGGAAACAACAAACTTGTAAGGGTTAAAATCTTGGTCATCATCATCAGGAGACTCGTAATTAGCATGATCTTGGGCTATTTTCTTCGAGTAGCCCTCATCCCAATACAAGCGCTCCCAATTCTCTCTAAGTTCATTATACAACTCCATATACCTTTTGCACCAAGGCTCGTGCTCCTTATGACACACAAAATAAATTGAATTAGAAAAATCAATCATCCCAAAAACGAAGCTCAGAGAATTGAAAGAAGGATATGGATGGACTGCAATAAAAAGGTTCTTACAGCTTCCTTGAGAACGAGGCGCGTGCGGCGCATGAACTGCTCTCTGAGCTGTTTACGGCGCTTATTGGGGATGTTCTCTCGAGGAATCACGAAGCGTTCACGTAGAGGCACGTGCTCGCCGATTTCATGCATCTCACCGTCGACGACCCACCACTCTGATTTTTCTTCGGTTTTCTTCTTAACAAAGGCCGGCTGCTTGGAGCGCCGCCTGTTTGTACCGGACTCGGTCCGCGCGAAGCGGAACTGATCGGAGGTGGACCGGAGGCATGGAGTGAAGGTCCTCAGCCGTTTAATGAGAGAACACATCGAGTCTGAATTTAGACCGGGTTCCAGAAAGATTTGGAGATTCTAAAATCATTGCCCGGACCGGACGGTTACCTCTGCAGTATACATCTGTACAAAGTAGCAGCTGTCCAGCCCGTTACATGTAACGGACATATGTCAACAGGCCCAACAGTCCAATCTCCGAATATTTTATATCGGTCTGAATTTAGTTCAAGATATGATGGAATTCAGATTCAAAACGGTTAGAAACCAACCCAATTGCCCTTCAATAAAGCTATGTTTAATTGAATGTAAGGTTTTTAATAAAATGAAATAATTTATAATAAAATAAAATATAAAAAGGTGTATAATATTAGAAAATTGTTGTTTGGAAAAGATAAAAAGGTTCATAATGTAATAAAGTAAAATATTGTCTGAAAAAAGGGTTTATAATGTAATATAGTGAAAAGTTGTTTATCATTTTACATTCTATTTTAAACCCTACAAATTGGAGGATTCTCATTTTTACTATTTAGGATGAAATGAGATGTAATATGAAATTCTTCTCTTCTATCTTATTTTATTTCATTTCATTATAAATCTTCCTCCCAATGATAGAATAATATTACATTCTATTCCATTTCATTAATAAAGCCCCAATCAAACATAACCTAAATTAAAAACAAGTCAAATTGCAAAGATTTTGAGTTAATTCTAGATGAGTGCTACAAAAGAAAAAAAGAAGAAGTGCAAATTCATTAAAATACAAATGTGAAGCCTTAAATCCTAAATATTCAACCTCAAATTACAACATGAGACATCCAATGATTTCATGCTATTTCACTGATCAATTTTTGTGTCCAACCTCCACCAAAATATTGTAAATCTTCTCAACAAAGAGACATTCTTATTTGATACTTTCATATTAACATGACATACTTTTTGTTTGTATAGTCGACCATTAGATAGGATGATCCTTTGTCCTAAAACAAAGGTAATCATATTGAAGAATCCTTAATCAAGCTTTTAACTTTTTACAACTATCATGAGGATAGACGTTAGGACAAAATTTTTCTACATATATGCATGTACTTGAGGGATAGAATTAAAGTTCTTGGACTAAGTCTGAGAGAAATCTAGTAAAAGAAGAAACATATGATTTTAAAGCTAGGAATTTTTGTAGAGTTTGCATATCCTTTTTCTATATATCTCCTTACTAATCAATGTAAGGCAATTCCCCAATTTACATACACACTCTCACTACAACTGAGATGGACTTGGTGAGTTTAATTGCTCTTTGATCATGCATTTCAACTTTTGCAAGCGCCTCTATTTCCGACTTGCCTTATTGAGAAATATTCTCTTATTTATTTTTCTTCATGAAGTGTGAAAGATATTCTGGAGGTAAGAAAGCGTTGTTCACTTGAATTATGTCTTTGACTTATCTAATTAATCATTCCTTGATAGATCATTAGAGGAGAACAGAGGTTACAAAGATGTTATGTCTTTTCCCAAATATATTAGAAGAAGCTAGATTGGAATACTTAGGTTATTGTTTATATGAAATGCAAAAATCAAGAAAGTTTTTAATGCCTTTAAGCCTATCTATCGTACTCAACCTTCCCTTTATAGCAAGCTATAGAATGAAGAAGGTTATAAGACTTGCTTGATTAAACCAAACAATTTCATGCTATTTCACTTTTGGAGCTTGGTTTCTTAATAATAGCTTACATGAGCCATTTAAGAAAATTTGTAAAAGATGTTTTCTTTATTGAATTTAATCCTCTTTATTAGAGATGATATTGTAGTTTGGGAGGCAAAGCATGAGTGCAGTACTTTCAAATTATGTAAGACATCTTTCACTACTGTTAAAACATTAGCCACTTTCATCCTTTAAACATTACTTTTATTTTAAATTTATTTTTCAACTATTATTTTTTAAATTTTATTTTTTTCTTTTTGACATAGAAATGGGGGTTTAATTTATTTGCATTACTTATTAAATAATTTTAGTTTTGTATTGTAGCGTTTATAATGTAATTTTGAATTAAATAAATAAAATTGTTAATTATTTGATATTAATTGATAGTAAAAACTAGATGTAATATAATAAAATTTTAATTATTCAAAATAGTATTTAGTGTTGATTGATACTAGTATTGTAATTTACCAAGGTCAAAATCGATATTAGCTCTAGTACTATACGCATAATATTAGTTATGACCAAGAGTGATGACAAGCAAGTGATGAGTGAGAGTAATTCAAAGGAAAAAGAGGATAATCCATCATTGAAGAATTCTATTGATGAGAATGTAGAATATATTGTTAAAGGCAAAGTACTTATTACTAGAAAAGCATTAAGTCCTCAAATCAAGGAGGATGAGCTAGTGTAGTTGAGGGTGACATATTCCATAGCAGATGCCATGTTCACAATTAGGTATATAATATGATTATTGATGGAAATAGTTGTACCAATATAACTAAGCACTTTTACTAATATAACTAGTACTACTCTTTTGAAAAAGTCATTATGAAGCATTTGAAATCATACAAACTTTGATGTTATAAAGTGTGGGGAGATCAAGGTGAATAAATATATGTCCGACTCTTTCTATATTAGGAAAAGATGAATTTTTGTGTGATGTGATACATATGTAACTTGTTCATATATTATGGGAAGACCATGAAAATATAATCAAAGGGTGACACATGATTGCTTCAAGAATGGGTATACCTTTGTAAAGAAAGATAAATTTATCAGTCTTATATCTTTCAGTCCTAAGCACATCTATAAATACCAATTGAAGTTAAAAAGAGAATAAAGAAAAAAAGTGTGAGGGTGTGAGTTCAAAAGAAAGAAAGTTGGTAGTGAAAAAAAAAGAGGAATATGAGGGCTTAGAACATAAGAGTTCCTAGTGAGAAAAAACAAAGAAACAAGTGAGTTAATATACAAAAAAATTTGATAATTGGAATACTATCTTTACTAAGCAACATTATTGTACTTTATAAGGGGGATTATCTTCATATTGAAGAGATTCGCTCCTTAGTGATACTATTTCCTTGTTATAGAAGTATGAGGATGTTGAATTTGATGATGCCTCTAATGGATGACCACCCATTAGAAGGATGGGGATTATCTTCATATTGAAGAGATTAACGTATCTTTTTTTAGTGTTACTGTTTCCTTGTTGCAAAAGTATGAGGATGTTGTATCTGAGGATGCCTCTAATGGATTACCACCTATTAGAACGATCCTTAAATTAACTTTGTACTAAGGGTTGTTATTCTTAATAGACCCACTAAAAGGAGCAATTTAAAGAAACAAAGGAGCTATAGAGATAGTGTAACATCTCATCACCGATGGGAAGGATAAAATAGTAAATTGGAACGGGTTATGAGTGTGTAAACTCATC
>JAOTAY010000009.1:7275950-7301686 GCA_025629805.1 Erythroxylum baracoense | reverse complement strand
TTCAAACAATCAAACATACTTATTAAAATGTATATGAAATGCTTATGTGACTCTTTTCCAATTATTGCGTTGTTGTGACCGAGTGCCTAAACTGTCCCGTATCTATTGTAGATAACAGGCTCATTTATACTTTCCCTCATCCGTTGGAGATACAGGGCTCATTTTACATAGTGAGCCTTTAGCTCTTAATCACATTTGGAGCTTTAAGCTCGTTTTCGGTAGCTACTCAGGTCACAACTCTTATTATCTGATCATGCATTCATGTATGGAATGCATCTCTCATAATCAATCAATCATGTCAAGAAGCATTTAGTTCGCCACATTCATATACAAGTAGCACTTCAATATCACATTCATGCATCAAGTCTCAGACCTTCATTGTCCAGCATCAACATAATCAAATCACATTCATATCATCATCCAAAACATATTCTAAAGCAAACAATTAATTGCGTGAAACCATCTAGGTTACTCACCGATTGCTCCTGAAGCTATTGCCTCAAAGTTACAGCAACGTCTGGATGTTGACACTCCAATTGCTCCTCTATATCAAGCAATATATCACACTTTTGCACAATTATAAGTGTTTGTTAATGCACATGCATGTATATGAAATATGCACAACGCATGTTCATGACAATCCCGGGTATCACTCTATTATTCTCGTCATGTAAACATTCATATTTCCAAACTCAATCTGGGGTATCACTCTATTATTCTCATCATGTAAACATTCATATTTCCAAACTCAAATAAGTATAATTTATACTAATGGTTTATACCTTAATAAAACTATTAAAATCGAAATTCATAATTCCTTGGTCAATTCAGGTTTTTCCTATAACAACTTTCAGGTCAACTTTCCATGTTCTTTTTTACCAAGAAAATGAAGTAATTTGAGGATACTTTCGTCTAGATTCTCCTATCTCTTAAGCTTCTAATGACATCAAGATCATTCAATTTGGTTCAGTATTTTATGAGTTATGCTCAAATACTACAAACTAAGCACATTTGAAACTTTGACTTGTAGATGATCATGCCGTAAAATTGTACAACCCATATCTCTCAATTCCCATATTCAAAAAATTATGAAATTTATATCAGTTGAAAGCTAAGAGAATAAACTACAACTTTTGTGAAGAAACCTTTGTCTAATTCGGCATCTATCAATACAGTTTATTCAATATCAACAAGATATGATTTCTGTCTCGGGTAATACTATAGCCTCAGTCAAAACTCAATTTCAAGTTAGATTTTGAAATTCTTAGACATAGAATTCAAGTTGTATTTCTTCAGAAACATTGTATCCCTATGTCTCAAGTTTACTCCAAAAAAAAATCATCCCAATTAGATAACTACAGGTCAAGATATCATTAAACTACTAAAGCATGTTTAATAAAAACCAAATCACTCACTT
The DNA here is from genome assembly GCA_025629805.1 of Erythroxylum baracoense. NCBI lineage: Eukaryota > Viridiplantae > Streptophyta > Magnoliopsida > Malpighiales > Erythroxylaceae > Erythroxylum > Erythroxylum baracoense. Next base: position 7,300,269 of record JAOTAY010000009.1, on the reverse strand, counting down.
AAGTCTCTCGAGTCGCGATCCATCTGGGCAAAAGTCACCGGTGTGACTCATCTCTCTTATGCCTGTGAGAGAGAGATGAAGCATACAGTCACAGGCATGAGAGAGATGAGTCACACGAGATGAAGCATACAGTCACAGGTGTGACTTTGCTTCTTACGCCCATGAGAATGCAATGGTGTCGCGACTCCTAATGAATAAAAGTTGAAGAATAAGTTTTGAAAATTTTAAAATAGAGCATAAGTAAACCTTAACTCTCATGAATTTCTGCACTCTTCACATACATATTTTCATGGATCTTTCAACTCCAAAAATGATTTTACTGTTATCTCATAACATCTCGATCCTCAAAACACAGAAGCAAAATCAGTGAACATGTTACAGTTACATTTTCCAGCACTCATCTTTCTATTTTTCCAGATTTGACACCTAACACAACTTGTACAAAGATCATTTTTCCTACTTCGTTACTCTTCATTCTTAACTCAATATCATTCACAAAACAATCCATGATCTATTTTTGATCATTTACTCAAAACAGAACATGTGCATATACCATTCATTAACAATTTTTTGTACTCATCCTAACACCATTATGAAGATCATTCTACCTCTAAAACATCTCAAAAAAAATCATTTCCACACTACCTGATAACATATTGACCATCAAAACCAAAAAATCAACAAATCCATATTTTCATAATATATTCACGGCGAACATGAAAAATGTCTATTTTTCTTATGATTATGAGATTTCAACAAATCACCATTTTGTTTCATAATCTAACAACTCTAAAGGATTAACAAGATACTACTTGATAAAACTCCATAATCTTCTACAATCTCAAGAAACCCTAATTCTTCATGCAACCACATACATCATCTTGAAGGTGGTTTAGGTTAGGTTTTTCTTGAGGCAAAAGAAATGAATAACAAGTAGGAGTAGAAAGGTAGATGAAAATAAGATGAAACTTTGGTGAAGGTTCAGTGAATCAAAAAGCAATGAAGAGAAGGTTTGAAAAATAAGAGCTGCAAAGAAGAGAACTAAGTTATGAACAATAGGAACTTAGTTAAGTTTTAAAAGGAACGTGACTAAGTCATTCTAACTTAATCAAATAATATAAAAAAACTAAATAAGTGACACTTCTCACTTATCCAACCTCCAAGGCTTTGCTAGTTTTTTTAGAGAACTAGTCTAGTCATCTTCAAAGTTTACTCCAAAAATCCCCAAAATTTTCAATATCATTTTCTTAATAATTTCCACAATCATTTATCACATTTCTTCAATATCAAAATTTCTTGTTTCTATTTCCATTCATCAATTTACTTGCCAATTGTCATTTTTTTCTTGTCCAGTAATACTCCACATTTTCGAAATTTTTTCCTAAAATTCACCAAAAATTTTAAATCACTCAGTACACTTTCCAAATCAATTTTCAATATAAATAAACCACAATTCTTAATAAAATCACATTTATAACAATTATACCTAGAATGTCAACGAATGCATGTATAATTATTTTCATGTGCAAAATTCAATAATCACGTGTATGTGCATGTTATATTATGCATGAGCATGAAATGCACTTTCTAATTTTTTAATAATTTCTCATATAATCTATTCTAGTCTCAACATGGGTAACGGGATGTTACAACTCTCCCCTCTTAAAAGAAATTTCATCCTCGAAATTCTTACCTGATTGTTTGAATAGGTGGAAGTATTGTCTCCTCATATGCTTCTCCATTTCTCATGTTGCTTCCTCAGTTGACTGATTCCTTCAAAGGACTTTCAACAATGGAAAGACTTAGTTCCTCAACTGCTTGATCTGAGATCCCACTATCTTAATCAGCTCCTCAACATAACTCAGGTTACTAGCAACCTCAATCTCTTGAGCCGGTATCACATGTGTTGAATCCGATCGGTATCTTCGAAGCATACTCACGTGAAACTCGTTATGCAACTGAGACATCTCATTCGGCAAAGCTAACTTATATGCCAAAGGTCCTATCCTCTTAATAATCTCATATAGACCAATGTATCTAGGGCTTAACTTGCCTTTTTTACCAAATCTCAATACTCTTCCCTAAGGTGACACTCTCATAAACACTCTGTCTCCTAGACTATATTCCATATCTCATCGATATTGATCCACATAACTCTTCTGTCTATCTTGAGCCACTTTAATTTGGCTTCATATCAATTTCATCTTATCCATGGTATCTTGAATCGATTCCGGGCCTTTAACCATTCTTAAGCCCTCTTCATCCCAATACAGAGGTGATCGACACTTTCTTCTATACAATGCCTCGTATGGTGCCATTCCGATACTACTGTGATAGTGGTTATTGTAAGCAAATTTTATCAGTGCTATATACTAATCCCAAGCTCCTTGAAACTCCAATACACAAGCTCTAAGCATGTTCTCAATAGTCTTCATTGTCCTCTCACTTTGTCCATTGGTTTGTGTCTTATCATTACATTTCTGACATTATCTCTTTTAGTAATGTTGCACATCCAACTAGTACTGTTGTCCCTGCAACTAAATTAAAAAAGAAACCAACTTTCGTTAATACAAATTAATGTAGTAGTGAAAAGTGAGTATCGTTCCCATAAAGAATTTTAACGGTAAAGAGTTACGAGTTCAAAACTAAAATAAAGTAACGAAAGGGGGTTTTCTATTCATGTAAAATTAAGAATGTAGAAATAAAAAAATTGAAAATTAACAAAAGTAATTAGATCTGAAAATTAATAGACAAACCTTGGTTTCGGTTTACCGATGTTATCACACTAAAATGGATCCTTGATAGAAAATTCAATTCATCAATAAACATTCAATGGGGGATGTTTTCTCATAAGTGTAAATGAATAGAAACATGTATTCTACACATTCTTATCAACCAATAACCTAGATACGATCGTAAGTTCAATTGATTGATAGCATTAAGAATTAAGAAACCAATGAACAAGATAATAGATGTACAACATGCATTTAATCTAGCTGAACGTCTTCTTAGAATTTCCAACTCTGACGTAAAGAAGGTAATCCTAATTGCTACCTGTGATTAATAAAACAGAATGTCATATTTTATTAATCTAGCTGTTGAACGAATCAATCCTTAGTTACGCATCTAGAAATCAATCAATTCGATTAGAAAAATAATTCGGAAGACACTCAATGTTCAACAACAAAACAAAATTTATTAAAACATCTCACACATAATAGATGATAACACGGTTCCCCTTAACCAAGAAAAGGAATTTAGCTATTCATAACAAAAGTGAAATTTAACAAAGAAATAACAAAACACATTATCTCAATCCCAGGTCTTTATAAAACTTTTGAAAATATGTAGCAAATTACTGCAGAAAATTGAAAGACAATAGCTGTCGAAAGCAAGAAGAAAAGTTATAGAATAAATCTCGAAAACTACTCCTAAGGTGTCTGTCGAAAAAGCAAGCAAAAATACTACAGAAAAATGAAAACTACTCCTAAGGTGGCTGTCTCCTTTGTACGTGAACAGTACACGTTTTATATTCTTTTTTTTTCTTCTCTTCCCTCCTTGTAATCTTTTGCAGATAATCCTTATTCTCACTTCAAGTTGTAGATCCCATTGATAAGACAGTAATCTGATCTTTAAAGATTGTGAAAATTTGAATTTGAACTTGAACACAAAATTTGCAGAATCTGTCTTCATCCTTGCACGTGGCCACGTCTAGTCACTAAATTGCTGCCAAACTGGAATTTTCGAGTTTCTTTGTTTCTTTTGCGTCTTTTTAACTTAATTTCATCTCCCAAGTATTGGAAATCATCTGAAAATAATTAAGACACAAATTCACCAATTTTGAATAATAATTTCAATATATGAGAGAGATTTATATATCAAATAAGTGCAAAATAACAACTTAACACCATCTGACATCCTCATTTCTACCATCATTAACTTATGACTATGCACCTGTTTGATAGGCAAATACTCTACCCATAAAGTATACTGACCAAATCGCTAAACAATAGAATTTACCATTGAGCTTTAGTGATATCTTTTTGTCATATAAAACTCATAATGCACTTCTCTATTTAAGCAATGCTAATCTGATATAGTGATCAATGTTCCCATCAATCTCTCCATTGCTTCGGATGATAGATCCTAGATACTTAAAATACTCTTTCTATGGTATAACTTTTAAACCAAACTTTATCTCCACATTGGAAGCCACCCTATGTCCTAAAAAGTTACACTATAAGTACTCAATCTTAGTCCAGCTCAATTTAAAACCCTCCAAATCTAATGTATCTCTCCAAAGTTCTAGCTTGACATTGACACCTTATTTTGTCTGACCTATTAAAACAATGTCATCAGCAAACAACATACACCAAGGCACCTTCCTTTAGATATTCTTGGTGAGCTCATCCATCACTATTGCATACTAAAATGGGTTTAATAAGGAACCTTGTAGCCCATTATGAATAAAAAATGCTTTGCATCTCTTCTTATGATCCTTACTCTAGTCTTTACACCTTCATATATATCTCTAATAAACCATATATAGGTCATAGAAATTTCCTTAACTTCTAAACACCTCCAAATGATTTCCCTAAGTATCATGTCATAATCCCTCTCTAAGTCAATAAAACCATATGTAGGTTAGGTTGCCTTTCCTTGAAATATTCCATTAATCTTTTAAGGAGATGTAAAGCTTCTAACATGGGCCTTCTTGACATAAAACCAAACTGGTTCTCTAAGATAGGTGCATCATTTCTCACTCTTTTCAAATAAAAAGGTAATTAGATGCAAATGGGTGTTTCGAGTTAAGATGAATCATGATGGATCTATTTCTCACTTAAAGGCTAGAATGATTCTTTAAAGGTATGTTTCAACTTAATATATGGATTTTTCTAAGAATTTCTCAATGGTTGACCTATGTAATGCGGATTGTTGATGATTGATTTATGTTAATGCAGATTGTTGATAATTGACTTATGTTAATGTGGATTGTTGATGATTGAGTTATATTAATGCGTATTGTTGATGGTTGACTTATGTTAATGAGGATTGTTGATAATTGAGTTATGTTAATACAGATTATTGATGTTTGAGTTATGTTAATGCATGTTATTGATGGCTGAGTTATGTTGATGCGTATTATTAATGATTGACTTATGTTAATGCATATTGTTGATGATTAACTTATATTAATATGTATTATTAATGATTAAGTTATGTTAATACGGATTGTTAATGATTAAGTTATATTAATGTATGTTGTTGATGGTTGACTTATGTTAATGCAGATTGTTGATGATTAAGTTATGTTAATGTGATTAATGTTAGTGATTGAATGTATATTTGTAATGAAAATTGGATGTATTGTAATGTTAATAAAATTTATGTTTGTTTTTATAGATATCCAATATAGTGGCACTTGATAGAAAGAAAGGGAAGAAGGTGGCAGATGTCGACATTGTAGAATAGAGGAAATTGTAACTTCAACCAAATCAATCAATTCCTAGACAACAATAACATTAGACCTCAGCCACCAATGAAATTAGTCAGAAATAACCTAATTCTTCCTCAATCAACAATGAATCAACTAGTACAAATGGATTTAACACCTAAAAATATAATTATGCTCAAATATATATTTATACGTTTAATGCGTATTTCTTATCATTATTGATTATTGTCAAGTTCCAATTTCAATATTAAAAAAAGATGTAGAGGTAAAACTAAAGATTGTGAATTGCAACAAATGAATATTGCAATGAATAGTAAGTTATCAATACACATTAATACTTCATAAGGTCATCCTGTAGACAAGATCCACTCTGCAAAATGGTCAAATGAGTTGGGGATTATTGCGAGAACATAATTACCTTGCTTGAAGCATACTAAGGACTTAAAGGAAGATAACTTGCTTAAAAATGCTTTAAATAAAGTTGCGGTAATTTTTTTAATTTATTAACTATATGAAATATTATTTCACTTATTTTAAGATTAATTACACTTTTACTTATTATTCACAGATAAAATTGAACATTGTCAATATCGAGAACCTTGATATTTCAAATTACGTGACTTCATTGTTAAAACAAAGGACCAGAGATCACAGTTATAGGTTGCATCAGTTTTATAAATCTTTTCCTTCTGATGCAGAGGCAAAGAGACATGTTCCGGAACGAATATCTCAAAATTTTGAATAATTTGTGTGATTACCGGGCCTCTCCTAAAGTTTAGGTTTGTTTTCTTTCCCTTGACATTTGATTCCATTAATCTTGTTAAATGATTCAATGACTGCCTATTCTTTTTTCTTTATTTTGGAAAAATGTGAAGATGCAAAGATCAATAGAGGAAAAATAAAAACACCTCTTAATTAAAGGTCTAAATCATTTTTAGTCATCCAAAATAAATATGTAAGATTTTTGTTTACAAGTTATAATTATATCAATAAACACTATATTATTTATTGTGCCTTGTATTTTTTTTTTCATAAAATAGAGTGAGAGGAACTACATGGACAAGAGTGTGATATGATCATACTATACAAAGTCACTCACTATAAGGAAGGTTAAGGGTGGATGTTAAAAGAAGTGGACAATAATTATGTAAGTATAAAAATTTGTTTAAATTTTAAGTTTATTTATTTATTTAGTACTAACTAATAATATTTGCATTCACTATTGACTTTGTTTTTTTAATTTTAGAATAAGATGCAAAAGTTGTTACAGAAATCAATGTCTAAGGAGAATGAGGTCAATGTAACTATAATTGATACATATTCTAGTTATATCAAAGGTCTTGGTTTGGCCCTCAGCCAAATATTTCAACCTTATCAAGATCCACATATATTCAACATCTTGAAAAGGAAAACAAGACGCTTACAGTTGAATTACAACATACTAAAAAAAAGTTAGACAAGCATGATAAGTAGCTCAGAAAAATACTTGCCCCCGATTATAATAGCAGTGAAGATGAAAGTGAATGGTATTAACTATATCTCTTATGCTTTTTTTTCTTTTAATTCTTATTTATATTATAATTTAAATTTAATACTTTTTCTTGGATTACAAATTTAAAGAAGATGCAATGACTGAGTGACTTGTATTATAATTTGTAAACTAGTCTCTATATTTATTATTTTGTGTATAAGAATTGTTAAATTTGTAATTAAAATTTTGCATACGAAGAAATTTAATGATATTTTATTTTTATATATATAATGCTTCAAATTATCAATTATTTATGTATAATTTTTTGTATAATAAATTAATAATAAAAATATATTGAAACTCTATATACAATAATTTGGATTAAAAATGTAACAAATAATTTATTCTGACATTGTATAACATTTCGTTAAAACGTTGATAAAAAATTTAACTTCATTTTACAAAACATAGCTAAAAATATTTCGTTACGTTTTCAGAAACGTAACTAAAAATATTTGTCTACGTTTCTAAAAACGTAGTTAAAAACTTTTGGCCACGCTTTTAAAAATGTAGCTAATAGTTTTTAGCTACGAAAAATAAGTTTAACAAAGGTATTGGCAATAATTTTTCAAAATATCACTAATAATTTTTTACTACGAAAATAAAAGCGTTGGCAAAAACTATTAGCAACAATTAGAAAAAAATGTTACCTATAGTTTTTAATTCTACGAGGATTTGGCAAGGTTTTGGACAATGAAACTAAATCATCACCAATTCCTATTAGCGGCGATTTAAGTACCTTTAGTTTCTTTTTTTTTTTTAGTAGCCAAAGGTCAATTTTGTTGCAGTGAGCTACTAGCGAAGAAACCTAAACTCTCAACTCATTGGGGTAAACGGTCTAGTTCCTGTGAGGTTTTCTTTGATTGCTAGCACTTTTTTCATTGGAGTGTATGCTGACCGTGAGTATCTCCCTTTCGGGTTTTTAAAAGCTATTCCAATCTTTGGTTAAAAGATCGATCATTGGGATTTCTATAACTTGGTACATCTCTTTTAGGATTAAAACTCTGAATTAGAGTAATATAAATCTAAAATGTGAGAGAAGAATTTTGACGTGAATCTCATAATTGAAGCAGTAGACCATTTAAGTTACGCACGACATCATCTCATTTATTTCAAACGTAGAACACGCTGGCTTCTCTTGTGCATGATGATCAGCACATACAAACAAATGTCCCTTTTATTAACTATTGCCTACTCAGAAATCATCCACCGTTTAAATTGTCATGATATAGGTCCAATGACTATACAACACTTATTACAACTACTGAAACACAATCACCACGCCTCGTTTGCCCTTTGAAATTGTTGAACAACTAGAAAATCACATTGCAATTTAGATCCATCTCAATATCTAGGTCACGAACAACTTTTGAAGTCATCAGTTGTTAGATGTAGTTTTGTCCCATTAAGACAATGTATTGGCTCGGTGTATTTTGAAGATTCCCTACCAGTTTCCTTAAAAAAAGTCGAATGTGTCTGGCCCTTGTAAAAGCAAAGTATAATTTGGATAAACCGATTGGTAACGCCAAAGGAATAAATCACCACCATATCTGACAGAGCAATTCGATTCAGCTGCTAAACCAGTACCCAAATCTTCGAGAAAAAATGCATCAGCACAGCCACCCATATTATCAGTATGTCCTTGCAGATAATAAATCTACTCTAAAGACTTGCCATCCAAAAGCCCTACTATTACTAAGAACACTTTCCACTAAACATATGCATACATTGTAACAACAAAGCACAAGGTTTCAAAAAGACTTAGTTGGATGTGTTTTGAACGCAAGTAGTCAATCAACCACCCTCACTGCCATGGCCATCATTGTTGGTGCTGAATTTCTTTGAAGAGCCTTTGCACACGCCAACCGGGTACTTAAGAGCATTGAGTTCCACTTTTCTCAGAGCAGCTTTGCCCAGGTCGACACCACAGATATCAGAGAGCCTGACAAGATAGAGCAATACATCCGAGAGCTCTTCACCAAGATGCACTTTCTCTTCTTCTTTCCAGTCTGGTAGTCCCTTGGGCACCTCTCCTTTCCACTGAAATATCTTTGATAGCTCTCCAACTTCTCCCACCTGTCACCATTTCACTACAAAGTTTCATTCTTTCTTCAAAAGTTCTTATCTTATTTTCTAAGCCAACATAGTCAACTAGTAGAGCAATACTCTTGTCCACAACACTGATTATTCTTCTTATCTTTTGGTTATTATATTAGAGATTTAGAGGCCTAAAGCAAAAGGCAAAAAGAGAGGGAAAAGAGAAACGATTCCATTATATTTCTGTGATAGAACAAGAAAAGGTAGATTTACCTGTACAGATGGTCAAGTTTAACTATACATTAAAAAGTATGCACGGACTTAACCTCATAAAGTTAAACCCTAACTTGAGATATAAGCAAGTAACTGGAGAGCCGTGGTCCCGATTTCAATTTACCTGATTACCTCCAAGTGTTTATAAAATGAGGTAATCACAGCAAACATAGACACTGTAAAAAAATCCAACGAGTTTCAGTTGTAACCAATTGGTCAAACGCGGAAAACCCATTATGGAAAATGATAGGAAAGTACTGCAATCATAGAGTTGTTTCGTGTCACGATGTCATTCTTTGCTCAGATCAGGCGAACCAAAGGATTCACCGGATAAAAGAGAAAATTGGTTAAACCGAAGTATCCAATAGAGCAAACCCAAACAGATGATCTCATCAGACGACAATGGGGACGAAATGTCATATGAGATACAAAGTGGTAACAAGACATACAGAAAGTCATTACAAGGTATTGCATATATGTGAAGTTAACTAGAAGAAGATACCAGAGCAAAGAGCAGGTTCCTGGGGCTGTGAAACTGGTCCCAGTCCCTTTCCTTAGCAAACTCAGCCATTTTTTTCTTGAGAAGATCAAGGGACACGCTTTCTTCTTTTAATACACCAGTCATGATCGCGTTTCTCAAGAAAACAGAAGATTACGTTAAACCAACAAGAAAAGTAAATAACCGAACAAAACAAGGGAGCACGACAAAGAGAGTGTTAGAAACAGAAACCAGAAGGACGAAGAAGAAGACTGCATTAGTATTACGAGAAAGGGTCAGACTGTATGTGCGTGTGCCTGTATATATATTATATATATATATATATATATATATATATATATATATTGGATATAAACAAAAACGTAGGTTTGAGGGTTGAGGGGAGAGAGAGCAAACGACAAAGGAGTGCACTGGAGGGTAGGGTATAAGGACGGTTTAGGCCATCGTAATTTGTAGGCCTACTTCCCTAGGGGAAGGTGGTTTACAGGCTACTCCCTGTTGGCCCATTGAATTGCCACTGGGCCTTCACTTAAGACCAAACAGACACGTGTCGGTGCCAGTGGATTCTCCTCTCTTGGTCATTTACTTTCTCCCCCTTCTGTCCTTATGGGGACCACGTGTTCTTCTTCCCTTCTCCTGTTGCCTGATTCGGAGGCTTCTTTTCTTTTACTTATTCCGTTATTTTCTCTAATTTTGGCTTTTGTTTGTGGAACAAATTTTCTTGACTACCGACTCCAGAGGAATCAGGAAGCTGTCAGTAATTGTTCAATCCGACAGGTCGATCTCCGACCTTATCAAGATCCAAGCCAGCATCCACTATAGTCGCTGAAACGAAACAAAGGCAATGTTTTTCTTGTTATGAATGTGTTAAAGGTGGCGGTATTAAAAGCTAAAGGACTTTACTCCGTTGATAACCCATTTGGTCCTGTCTTCATAATTTTAAGATCTCATTCCTAATTGTTATGATGTAGGTGGTGACTCGAAATCTATTCTGCTGTTATCTTTTTGTGGCAGGCTCAATTTGTTTTACCTATTAACGGAACTTGCCATTTTCTAGTATGGCAATGTCGTTAGTAATTACTGCAGAGAGGATAAGTCCAAATCATAGTTGTCAAAAATGACAGACAGCCGGAAAATGGATAGTAGTGATGGAGTTTGAAATTTTTTTAATTAAAATAGTTGAAGAAAATATATCTTATATTTTAAAAATATTTACGTTAATTTTTAGTAAACGAAGCTATTAAATTGTATCAGTCAAAAATTGATATCAAAATTAAACTGTGAAATATTTTAATTGGTAATTACATATTCATCAAATTATAATTTTATAATTTTAAAAATGATTCGAAATGATATATGGGATTTTATGAATATTAATACTATATCGTAGTAATATTAAAAAATAATTACAATTTTGATTAGGTTATAAAAATGTAGGCAGAAAATGGCAAAGTATGTGGGCTGCGGTCGTCGTGCTAACTGCTAAGGGAAGGGGCTTTACCTTTCTTTGGGGGTAAGATTTTTATTCCTTTCATATTTGTCGTACGTTTTGTCATTTTTGTTTGCAAGTCTTCTCTTCTATCTATTACCTACGAGAGTGACAAGACTATCGTACCTCCACGCAATTGACTTAGATTTCTATACGGTTGATGTCCATTTCAATTTGATCTCTCCTAGTTAATTACATAGGTAAAAGGGTCATATCTTAAAAATTTAACCACGTTTTAGAAAGAACAATCATAATTTTAATTAATAATTAAAAAATCAGACTAAACCAACGATTCGTAAATTAATACAAACCAACCTGAGTTCTGATACGGTTTGCTTTCGTAACCTTTATAAGGTAAAACTGGCCAATTAAGCAACCATTTTTTTGAAACAACCGATCAGCTTAGCTATGGTCAATTCATTTGAATATGTGGCCCTCTTCTTAACATGCTCTACTCTGACACTCATTTATGTAGGGCAGTACTTTGTCCTTGGGAATACATTTTTAATCAAATTATTTTCTTTTCAATTCTATCGATCTAATTAATAAAATATATTTTTAAAATTTAAAATCTTATATTTATATTTTAATTAAAAATTTTATTCTAAATTATTCCTTAAAGTATGATTTCAAGTGTTTGAACTCAATCTTATTATCACTATGGACAATTTTGACAAATTTATGAAACTGGGTGCGAGCCATGGCACAAAATTGTTTAAAAATAGTGGTCACTTCACTCTTTTCAGCCATAAAATAAATCCACAGAGCACGTGAAAAATCATTAATTATCTTCAAAAACTATTGAGCTCCATAAGAAGAGGCAATACAATAAGCACCCCAAACATCATAATGTACCAATTCAAAAGGTTCCAAAGCATGGCTATTACTAATACCAAAAACATCCTGTGTCTATTTAGCTCAACAACATGCATCATAAGACTTATTCTAACTATTAGGAAAACTACTACTGGAAACATTAGGTAGGAAACAAACCATTTTATGGGAGGGATTCCCCATATGCTAATGTCATAAGTCGGTGGAGTCCATTGTCTTCACTTGATGTGCTCGAGCCTTTACTGTACCACAGAAATAGACCCCACCGTATCTCTCACCTACTCTAATCAACATCCTTGAAGTGTGGTCCTGTATCATACAAATCTAGTTAGTGAATATGACATAACATCTCAAGGCATCTATCAATCGAGCAACAGATATCAAATTACACTCCAATTATATTCTAGAATCAATCCTTCAATATGGCTAGTGCCTTTATGGGTGGCAAACTAATAAGGGACTTTGGGCAATTCAATCAAATTAGTCAAATAAGATCGATTTTCGTCATATGATATGAGACTCTATTATCAAACAAATAATTATTACGATTTTCCTTACTAGTCAATTTTTTACTAGTACTTGTTTGCTTACTGGGACCAAGTATAGTGAGAACCGAACTCCATTACTCCACGGTCAAAAATGAAGGTCATATTACCTCAGTTGCAATAGCATTAGAGCCTGAGTACTGGCGGTTTCACTTGAATAGGCCGTATTCGCAATAGTACCTAGTGCTCCACATCCTCAACCTACCACACTAGCACGTCCTCCCCCCTGGCCTACTTCGCATCCTCATCCTTTGCCATTAGCAAACCACCAATTTAGTTATCTTTTGGTAACTGCAAAACAATTGGACACTTCGTGCCCCCTTATTACAATGAGTGCAAAAAGGCCTGGAAACTCCTTGTTGCATTTGATTATTCCTGTGTGTGCTTGAGATAGCAAACACCATAACATCACCTCGTTCATCCTTCGCTCGAGTGATATTTTTATGTCTCTCCTCCTTAACTACCATCTGATAAGCTTTGTTAAGAGAGGAAGTGGGTCTATGCTGAAGATGTTTATATGAAGGATGCCATATAGTTTATCATCTAAACCCATATGAAATTCATGGTTTTTTTTATTTCAATAGTTTCTATGAATTGCTTGGCCAAATCACAAGTGCACCCCCACATTTGCACATAGGCATATTACGGTATCCTGCAAATTCATCCCAGAGAGTTTTAAGTCGTCCAAAATACCCTGGCACAGTCTGCCTATTTTACTTGCAATTTCCTAAGGCCTCTTTCAACTCGTGTACTCTCATTACATCGGGTGTGTCAAGTCATTCTTTTATGTCACCCAAAAATCCTTGATCGAATTAAGATAAGCCAAGTTTGAGCAAAGACCCAACGTAATGGAATTCTTTATCCAATCAACGAGCATCGAATTTATGCTATACCACTCTTTAATATCATCATCATTTTGGGTGAATTTATTCAAGGTTCCGTTAAAAAACCCTAACTTTCATTTTGCACGAAAAGAGTTCTTGAAGGTCGTAGCCCATTCATGGTAATTGGTTTCACCCTTAAGCAAAATTCTACAAATATTCAATCCGAGTATATCCAAATTACGTAGAAAATATAGGGAGGAAGGATCGTTGATTTTTCACTTATTCTCCTCCGTTGGCTTACTGTTGTTACCATCGTTGTCATTTTTTATCATTGCTACATAGAGAAGGAATCACTTAATCTTGTTATGAGTTTTTTTAGGGGTTTTGCCTCTATAAATGCTCTGATACCATAAGAAATTATTGGTATGAAAACCATTGCTTTCATTTTCGTAATAGCTAAGAATATATACATTACAAAGAAGAGTTTGAGGTTAGCTAAACTAGGAAACTACTTCCTAAATAAAAGCATAAAATATCTCTTAGTTATGTATATATAATACACCAAATATTACAAATATGCACAGAATATCAATATCCCCCTATAATGGGTAAACTCTATTTTTTGTTTCTACTTTTGTTCTCTAAACTCTAGCTTAATTCCTAACAATTATATGCTTTTGCTCGCAACCTCAGGTATTGTCACCATTTATACTCTAATGAAACAAAATAAGAAATACATAATTGAAGCAGAATAATCTATTATTTCTTTTAGTAGACCCCCACCTCTCCCACCTTTTCTTAGACCATTTCTTGCTCTTTCACTGTTTAATACTATAAATTGAGACTATAATATTCTACATAATATTTCAAGTCTAGAATTTTCCAAAATCATCTATAACACAATTGATTCAACCTATTCAATTAAGATTCATGCTATAAGAGAGAGAAATAAATACCAATCTTGATCCATACTTAATATATGTCTCCAATAACAGATCTTTATACCTTTTTTTGATTGCAAACACCTTCTCTACATAAAGACTTTATCTTTCTTTTTTATTGTAAACACTTTCTCTACACAAAAACTTTATCCATTCTATCCCTTTTCTTTTCTTTGCTCTTTTCTAATGATGCAAGAGCGTACCTTTCTTTTTGGTAGCTATTCGCATGAATGAAGGTAGAGGAAAGGTTTCTTTAACATATAATAAAACCCTAGTGGTTCTAATGTTCTCTATAAGCCTAATAACCACTATATTGGGCCCACCTTGTATTAGAATCAACTGAAATAATATGGGCACAACTTTATGATTATTAAATTAATCTAACAATCTCCCACTTGGCCTGTGTTACGACTTAATGATCCAACAATATAAGTGTGCAATATATATTGAATCTGTCAAGTTATCAAACTTGAATGAATTGAAATGATGGGATCATGGCAGTCATAAGCTAATTAACAACATGATTCCTTCCATATATCACACATTCAACTCAATTCAAAATAACTGTAATCGAGAAGTACTATAATTTTTAACTTTAATGTTTTCTTAAAGCATAATTTGTCATCACAATAAAACAATGCATGTACACAACATAATGTGACAACTAACAAATAAGCAAAAACATAACTTTAATTAAATTCATAAGTGTCAAAACAATAATGGAAAATAACCAAACATAGGTATATACATAACACAATCTCATGCTAACAATGACTTATCTATAATGCTCATCCTTTTAACAAGTCTAGTAAATTGTTTAGGTAGTAATACTTTAGTTAACTGATCCGCTGCCATTAGATCAGTTCGAATATGCTTAATTGACACTTTATATTTTTGCATTTCTTCTTAGACTAACAAGTATTTAAAATCCATATGTTTAGTACCTTTAGAATACTTCTCATTTTTAGAGAAGAAGACAACTGCGAAATTATCACAATAAATTCTTAGTAGTTTAGTTATATTGTCGACAATACCTAGCCCTAAGACAAAGTTTCGCAACCACAATAAAGCATGCCATAAATTCAGCCTCCATAGTGGAAGTACCAATGACATACTGTTTTCCACTCTTCTAAGAAATTTCCCCTCCTGTTAGTTGGAATAGATGACCGAAGGTAGATTTCCTTGAGTCTACACAACCAGTATAGTTTGAATTTTGAATAATCAATCACTTCTAAGTGATCTAATTTCCTATATGTAAGCATTTAATCCTTGGTGCCTTGTAAATACCTAATAACTTCCTTTACAACTTTCTAGTGGTCCAATCCAGGATTACTTTGATATCATCATAAGATTATAATAGCAAAACTAATATCCGACTGAGT
Organism: Erythroxylum baracoense; assembly: GCA_025629805.1. Lineage (NCBI taxonomy): Eukaryota > Viridiplantae > Streptophyta > Magnoliopsida > Malpighiales > Erythroxylaceae > Erythroxylum > Erythroxylum baracoense. The sequence continues at coordinate 7,284,459 of JAOTAY010000009.1, read as the reverse complement.
ACAAGTCTGAATATACATCAGACTCCCCACTATAGATGCATAAGGAATATATTCCACGTCCTTTCGTTCTAAATCATTCTTGGCACATTGCGTTTCACTAAATTTATCCCTTTTCTGAATTGGAACTACCCCTGTTGAACATTTTTCCATCCTAAATCTCTATAATACTTTACTGATATATCCTTTTTAAGAAACCCTATCAATCCTTGTGCCCTGTCATAGAATATTTCTAGTTCAATCATATAGGATGCATCGCCTATATCTTTCATTGCAAAGTTATTAGAGAGAAATTTATTTACATCATGTAACAAGACCAAATCAGTAGCAGCCAAAAAAATATCGTCAACATATAGTACCAAAATAATGAACTTATTGCCACTGACCTTTATATAGATACTCCTATCAGTAGTGCTCTCTACAAAACCATAAGAGGTAATGGTATTATTGAACTTAAGATACCATTGCCGAGAAGCTTGTTTCAAACCATATATTGATTTCTTTAATTTACACACCATATTTTCCTTTTCTATAGTCACAAAACCTTCTGGTTGATCCATATAAACTTCTTCTTCTAAGTCACTCCTTACATCCATTTGGTGAAACTTTAAATCATAATGAGCTCCTAATGCCATAATAATTCTTAAAGAGTCCTTTTTTGAAACTGGAGGGAAGGTCTCTTTAAAGTCAATGCCATCCTTTTAAGTACAACCTTTGGATACAAGTCTAGCTTTATACCTTTCAATATTACCTTTCGAGTCCTTTTTGGTCTTAAAGACCCATTTATAGCCCACTTGCTTTGAGCCTTCGGGTAACTCAACTAGTTCCTGGACTTGATTATTATCCATAGATTTTAACTCTTCTTTCATAGCATTGAACCACTTTTCAGACTTGTTACATTTTACGACTTCTTTAAATAAGACTGGATCCTTATTAATGTTCAAGTCACACTCATACTCAAGTGAATACACCACATAGTCGTCTGATATAACTGGTCTTTTCTCCCTTGTAGACCTTCCCAATATTGTTTCTTGTAGAATCACTTGATCTTTTGTGACTTGTACATTATTTATTAGTTCATTATTGATATTCTCTTCTTGTAGGTTTGGAATATTAACACATTGCTCTAATATGTTGCGTGATTATAATACAATAAGAGGAACAACAACTTGAGAAGAGACTATGGGTGAAGGATTATTCTATTTGATTCTCTTGAATATCCACCTTTTATGGTTCTCCACTCCCACTGATTTGTCTATTTTCGACAAACCTAGCATTATCAAACTTAATTATTATTGTACTATGGTTAGAATAATAAAATATGTACCCTTTGGATTTTTCTAGATAATCGATGAAGTACCACTAATGGTTCTTGCATCAATCTTCCTTTCATAAGGATTATAAATCCTTATTTTTAATAGGCAAAACATGCAACTGCGTCAAGTTAGGTTTCCTTCCTGTCCACAATTTATAAGGTGTCACAGGAACTGCTTTACTAGGAACCTTATTAAGTAGATATTCAGCTACCTTAATGCATACATTGTAACATACCATACCTATAAGGCATATTCCTGAAAGCATCAGAGAATATTCGAGATATACTTTACAGACATGATATGCTGGCAAACAATTTAGAAAGATTTTTCCACCTTACACATAATATCGTATAGCACAGAGGCATTTTAATAAACAAATTCCCAAAGTTCAACCTAAATTTCAAAACTTTCTCACATTCAACCTGTGTGAAAACATTTCAAGGAAGCTAAGCTTTCTTCCTTAATAATCTCAATAAAGATGTATAGCAAAACATTTCTATTATCCCATTTATCAGTTCTCACATTCGTAGACATTTCAAGTATTTAATAACAAATAAATTCATAGAACTTTTCATTATATTACTACCAAACATGTACATCAGGCAATAATTTAGTCTCAGCACAAATATATATATATATATATATATCTCGAATATTAGCATATAGAAATACAACATACCAAGCTACATATATCAGTTACAAAGTTATTAACACACTATATACAATGTAGCAACATGTTGTGATATAAATATGCAAAACTAATACTAGTCTCTACAGATTCAGTTGATCGGACCTTTGAGCCATGACTTCTAAAATGTAGGAGTTATACTCTAACTAACTCTAAACCTCTCCTGAACCTGAAAAAATGTTGCAATTTTGATGAGTTTTGCAAAGTCAATTTCTGAACCATCATCGATGCACTTAGCAAACTATATCACACAGGACTGCTCAAATCAACATACCACATAACTAATAATATCAAGTTACATTTTAATAACAAACATCAACTTAGACAGAACTCAAGAAAATCATATCACATTTAAAAATATATCAAAATGTATTTCAAAATCACAATTCAATTTAATCAAACATGTATATGAAAATGCAAATATGTTTTCATTCTTATTTCCTTGTGTTGTGATCAATTATGCCAATTCATGCCCTAGGTTTCAAATAAATTTTTGCTGGCCAACTTAACGAGCATTATGGCCCTGATCACATTGGTAGCATTAAGCCCTGAGGTCTTATTACTAGCCTTAGGCCCTAATTACAAGCTTTTTGCCTTAAATATCTATGTGTTGTTATTTTGTTCACAAATCTCATTATCTCATTATGAATGCCAAATGAAATTATATGAATCATCTCATATATCATTTTCTTCTATCAGTAACTAATTGTCCAAAATTCACAAGCAATTCAATTCAAATAAGCATTTCATAATTATTCACGTAATCTGCAATTGACAATAAAATAAAAAACACTTCCATATATAGTTCCGATTATCAAACTCCTTGGACCAATAATGTTGAAATTGCAACAATCATATAAACAGCAATTCAATAACTGACATTTAACCAAACAAATCAACCATAATGAGAAACATCTAGGCTAACTCATAGAACGCTCCAATAAGTTATTGCCTCAATGTCCCGGTAATATCTGGGTATTGATAATCACTCTAAGAGCCTATTAGCCATGCATATGAACATCTATCACTGATAACGAATAGAGAGAATATGTATGCAATCCTTAAGTGTAATGTTTATGTCTTTTTCTTCCTAACGCTCCTTTATGAACAAGCTACCTTCTTTTAATTATAAATTTCTCTATAAAAATCCAAATACCATGATTTTTATGCCTCCTGAAACTTCATTAGTCTTAATGTATCTAAAAATTACATGAACATAATCTCCCATCGGAATACAACCCCCATCCAAATTCTGTCCTATTTCTTATAAGAAATAAGCTAGCAACCAATGCTCAAACAACAATAAATCATTATCAAGACATCTTCTAGCCAAACCGTTTCACAAAACCATTAATAGGACATCAATAATCATTTTTCATATTTTATACTTTGACTAATTCGAGCTCTAAAACCCTCAAAAATCTAAAAATAATACAAAGTTCTTGTACAGGGGTCTGTCACAGGCAATACTAGGGAAACAAACATAACTCAAGCTATAGTCACTATTTTATCAAGCCCCTTTTGCAGAGGTCAAGCTAAGACCTATATCTACAACTTCTATTCTTTAAGTTTCTACAAATTCATGATATAAAGGTATGTAAAACACATCAAAATGGAGAATATGAAATTGAAATCAGGATTTCGGCTTGCCTTGGTGACTTCTTTCCTTCTCTCTCTCTTTTTTTGTTTTTCTCCTTCTTCTAACCTCACAACAGACCCTCACTCTCCCTTATGTTGACTTTTAGACCTATTTTCTCAAAAAAGTGCAAAGAAAGTCAAACTAATCAATGTGTCACCATTTCATTGGTCTATGTGTCACCATTTTATTAGTCTATGTATTGTTCTTCTATTGGTCTATATGTTACTAACCTTAGGCTCCCCATGTCACTCATTTAAGCCTCCATATTTTACTACTTATAAGGCTACACATGTCACCAATTATAGGGCCACATATGTCACCGTTTGTAAAGCTACACATATCACCATTCTAAAGCTCCACAAGTCACAAGTCTAAAGTGCCATTTGTTATAAATTTAAAGGCCACTTGTCACCAATCTTACCATTTAGGAATTCTACTAAGCCAATTTATACATTGATTCCTCAAACTTCTGATTTTTTACAATTAACTCCAAATCAATAACTTAAATCCATCAATTTCTAATTTAATTCTAATTCATCAAAATTATATTCAAGCATCATGGATTATATCGATTAAGTGCACATAAAACATGTGTCACTTATTTCTCATATTTATAAATAATAATCTATGTATGTGTATGCTAATCTCATGCATGTACATAGAATAACAAATTTCGTATCCTAATGCACCGAATTAATCATCTAGTGATATAACTTATTTTATTTAATGCAATATGCACGAGCTTAATCTTCTAAACCTTTTAGCGCTCAACAATTTAGGAGACAGGATATTACATACATCCATAAATATAATGGTACATTAGTGTAACTTAACATACTCCTAACCATATCCATAAGAGTATGATTCCACCTTTTAGTTACACTGTTCTATTGTAATGTACCAAGCATTGTATACTGTGCACAAATGCGCTGACTTTGAAGAAGTTTTGCATATGGACCTGGACACTATCCATTCTCATCATATTTATCATAATATTCATCACCTCTATCAGACCTTATTACTTTCACTTTTCTATCTAACTACCTATCCACCTTATTGATGAATACCTTAAGAATGTCCACTGATTGAAATTTTTCATGCAATAAATAGGGATAACAATAACGCAAATAGTCATCAATAAAGATGATAAAATACTTTTCACCGCTCTAATATGAAACATGAAATGGACCACATATAGTAGTGCGTATTAATTCAAGTAACTTAGTACTTCTTGTGGTTGAATTCTTAGATATGTGTTTGGTTTGCTTGGCTTTAATGTAATCCATACACACTTCTTAATTAGTAAAATCTAGTTGATGTAAGATTTCACTTTTCACTAACCTCATCACCCTTTCTCTAGATATATGACCTAACCTTTGATGTTATAAGTAAGAAAAGTGTTTATTATGTGCACTAAATTTATTACAAATATTGTGTTCAACATGAAACAGGGATTCAAAGTAATTAAAATTGAGGTTAAAACGATATAAACCATCTATTAGTGTATTAAAACCAGTGTCTAAGATCAATTTATATGTCCCCTTCTATTCATGCCTCCATTTTTTTAACCCACATACAGTAACTCTTTAGTTTTGTTTATAGTTTGGATTGAAAGAAATCCCTGCATAACATGTGACACATAAGTAAATGCACCTAAATCTAACCACCAGGTATTATTGGGCACTTCAATAAGATTTGATTTAAAATATACTGAACATATAATACTTACATTTACCAAGTTTTTCTCTTAGGGCAATCTTTCTTAATGTGACCTGCTTTCTTGTAGGAGAAACAACACTGCTTTTTATGGATTTGTCCCTAATTAACCTTTATTGGGGCTTTGTCCTTCTTGTTGTTCTTTTTTCGTGGCTTTCCTTTTTTGGTTCTAGCTTCATTATGTAGTGTAAGATGAACATAGTGTTCCTTCATTTTCTTTAATCTCCCTTTCTCTTGTACCAACATGGCCTTGATTTCTTGAAAGTTCCATTTCTCCTTAAGAGTGTTGTAATTAAATTCATAAGTAAGTGAGTTGATGATGAACTTTATTAGGAAGGATTCACTCACATCCATACCCATTTATTTCAACTTTGCAGCCAAATTTGGCATGCTTGTTACATGATCATGGATAGGTCGAGACCAATCAAACTTCTTGGTCATCAATTCACTCATCAGGCTTCCTATAATAGACTTGTCAGTTATGTCCGGTTACGAGTACTCCTTCATTTCCATCATGAATTCCCTTGCATTATTTGTATTAGGCATTGGTGGCTAACATTTTCAACTATTGTCAATCGCATCAAGTTTAGACTGAGCCTATTAGACTTTTCCCAAGCCTCAAATATGTCTTTTTAGCTTGTGTACTAGTCTTAGTAGTGGTTGCATGCTTCTTAGCAACTAATGCCAAGTCCTTATCCATAATACCCAACTGAAATTGGATTTACTCAGACCAATTGGCATAGATTAGCCCATTGAACTTGATCAGACCATTGCCTATATTTAACAAATTATTAAAAACTGTAAACATAAAAACAAACTCATACATTAATGCTTTAAGTACAATTAATGGATTTAGACAATAATAAACTTATATAAATATATATATATATATTTAAGTCCATAATAATGCTAACAACATATATATTCACACTTTAATAGACAAACAATCATACTCAAGTTAGTATGTATGCTATCTTTGGATATACAAACAAATTCACCAAGTTTGTCGATAAGTCTCTTTAATGTTATTAATTATAAGCAATGATTTACCTTTGGGTGATCTCCTAACATTATAATTAATAATCTTAATTGTTCAGTTCATCTTTTATGTCATTTATTAACATCATATAACATGAACAATTGAAAGAATGCATAATTAAATGTCTAAATATCTTTTCAAGCAAGGTCACTTTGGTTATTAACAAGCTTTCTATACAACAAACATTTAATTAAGTTAGTATAAATAAAATTGGAAATTTACTATACTGTTGAAAGATCATTATGTAAAGTCCAAAAAAACTTTTAGGGATTAAACTATAATTTTTATTACCAGATTGTAATAGTCTAAAAACTATAAGGACCAAAACATAATTGACCATCTTCATTCTTTTAATTTCAAAAAAGAAATCACATTTTTTAGTAAATTGCAACAACGTAACATCTTATGCTTTACAACCACAAGCCTAAAATCTTTTTACTGTAGGCCCCATAAAAGTTTTTCTTTAAATTAATAGAAATGAACAACAAAAGGGTCAACTGAGACCTTAGTGATAAGAGGGTGACTATTAAAGCAAAAGAGCATACATAGGGACAATAAATTTACAACTTTTTGTTATGTGCACTCATCGAATAGACAGGTATCAATAATTTTGTCAAAACTTGGTCCATTATTAAAACGAACATTGACCTTTACATATTGCAAAACTTATGCAACCGCAAATCCAAAGTCTCACAATCACATTGACCTTTTCTCTAACTTTTTCTTTCCAAAATAGAAAACACGATGTCTAGCAAACAACATATAGGGTCTTCAAGATGTAGAGTGAGATCGGTCAACTATTTATAACAACTGAAAGACTCTATCTTTCTTTACACCTTCTATCGCTATGATCTTGTTGAACAGAAAAATATAGTAGAAGTAATAAAATAACTTTAATTTCATTCTATAACCTTACGCAATATTAATGGCTACTATGAATCCTAAGGTCAAATTTAATGCAAATCAAAGTGTCATAATCTTACTTTGATACCATATAAATGGAGACTATAATATTCTAAACAATATTTCAGAGACTATAATATTCTAAACGATATTTAAAGTCTAGAATTTACCCAAAATCATCTATAACATAATCGATTCATCTCATTCAATTAGGATTCATGCTATAAGAGAGAGAAAGAAATACTAGCCTTGATATATGCTTAATATATGTCTCCAATGATAGATCTTTAAGCCTTTTTGTGATTGCAAACACCTTCTCTATGCAAAGACTTTATCCACTCTGTCCTTCTGCTTTTCTTCGTTCTTTTCCAATGTTGCAAGAATGTACATTTTTCTTTTTAGTAACTGTTTGCATGAATGAAGGTAGAGGGAAGGGTTCTTTTACTTATAATAAAATCTTAGTGTTTCTAATGTTCTCTACAAACCAAATAACCATTATCTTGGGCCCACCTTATATTAGAACCAACCCAAGTATTATGGTCCACACCTTTATGATTACTAAATTAATCTAATAGATACTTGGTTAAGCCCGACAATGTTGATAATTAAAACTAACTAGTCATGCAATATTTTGTGTAATAGGAATGTAAATAAAAAAGATCAATGTAATTAATGGATTATGTATTGTAGTTTACATGTTTATGAAAAAGTTCTTTATTGTTCTTATTATTATGATGAGAAATGATAATCGTTTACTCAGGTTGGTTAATAATAACTACTAACTACCTAGACTTTTCCAGATTATAGACGTGGCTGGTATGAATTAAAGAAGCAAATGATGAGTTTGAGGACTAAATTTTAATTACATGAAATTATAACATTTTTTATTCAAAACAATATTCAATATTAATCAGTATTAATAACCTATCGTATTAGAAAAAACCGATATCAATTTCAGTGTTATATTTATAAATTAGATGTTAGTTATAAAACAAACTTTAATAATAGATCTATGATCAACCATGAACTTGTATTAACAGAAAACAAAATATGGAAACATGCATGTTTTGCTATCCATTACAGAATGAACAAGCTGCTGAACTGCTTGAACAAGCTCCTCAACCTATGAACAAGCACTACAAGAAAATAGTGAATTACAGACGGAATTTACCGACGGAAAAAACCAATAAACCGTCGGTAAACAAAATTAC
>JAOTAY010000009.1:7189416-7200034 GCA_025629805.1 Erythroxylum baracoense | reverse complement strand
TTTTTTTATTACTGTCTCCCTAGTTCTCCATATAGTTTATCAAATAATAATACAAATTATACATATTAGTATGTGTAGAGCAAAGGTAATATTTGTACGGATGTCTTAGCTTCGAATATGTTTTTATCAAAATCTTCCTTCTTTTAAATTTTCTAAGTTAAACAATGGTTTAGCCCTTTCTTTATCTTTGACTCTTATAGGCAATTAGATTTCTTATAACCTAACCTAATAATTTGGGGACATCAATTAGTAGCCCATTGCCAATCATAAATGTCAAGCTACTTTTGCGCACATCAATTAGTACCCCATTAGTAGCCATAAACGGTCTCCTCAACATGATGTGAACTATCGTGTCATATTTTATGTCTATTATCAAAAAGCTCATAGGAAAAATTAGTTTTCCTACTTTAACAGTTAGGAATTCCACTACTTCAATTAGATACCTAGTAAACCTTTCCTCATCTTACGCTTACTAACATAACATAATGTTCTCATTCTTATATTGAATTAATAGGTATTTCTTGCTCTATAGATAAGAGTTAGATGAACAGTGTAAGGGTTTCCCGTGAATATATTGATGGAGTGAGAATGTTTATGAATTTTGTGGCTAGAAAAAAGGGGAAAGAGTGTGACATTTCATGCCCTTGTGCACGTTGCATGAATTGTTATATGATGTCTCAGAAGAATGTTTTTGAACATTTAATGCAATTCGGCATCGACCAATCATACACCTGTTGGGTTTTACATGGTGAACTGCCAGAATATAGATTTATGTCTAGGGAAGAAGGGATTGACGCTGCAAATGTAGACATAGATGGGGCAATGATATTAATGAAGGTGATGGTGATGAGGACGATGATGGGATGCAAGATTTGCTTGATGATGTAGGTACTTTCTTAAATGATCGTCCAATTAATCAGGACGGAAGGAGTCCTCCTACAGGCATTGAAGATTCTATTATGGGTGGCTTTCATGAATTGTTGAGTAAAGCAACTGAAGAGTTTTACCAGGGATGTACGAACTTTTCAAAGTTGTCGTTTTTAATAAAGTTGCTTTATTTGAAAGTATACAACAAGTGGAGCAATAAGTCATTTGACATGTTACTTGCTCTGTTGAAGGATGTATCACCTAATTGTAAATCTTTGCCAAAGTCCTATTATGAAGCAAATCAATATCTAAGGAGCCTAGGTTTGGGTTACGTGTCGATACATGCATGTAAGTACGATTGTTGCCTATTTTGGAAAGAGTGTGGGGAATTGGAAAGTTGTCCCCAGTATGGAACATCAAGATGGAGAATTAATGATGGCAGGGGTAAGAAGATACCACATAAAGTATTGCGGTACTTTCCATTAACGTCCAGATTACAACAATTATTCATGTCAAGTAAGACCGCTAAACAAATGACGTGGCATAATGATAGACCTAAAGGTGACAGTAATACCATGGTTCATCCTTCTGATGGAAAAGCTTGGAAGAGCTTTGATGAGCTATATCCTGAGTTTACCAGAGAACCACGTAATGTTAGACTAGGCTTAGCAATAGATGGATTCAATCCACATGGCAATTTGTCACTTTCATATAGCGTGTGGCCTGTTGTTCTCTTAGCATACAATTTACCCCTTGGATGTGTATGGATGAGTCATTCTTTATGCTATTGCTGGTTATTCCAGGTCTGAAAGCAGTCGGTAGAGACATTGACGTCTATATAAGACCACTAGTAGATGAGTTATGGGAAGATGGTTTTGATGTCTCAAAAGGAGAAAATTTTCGAATGCATGCAGCTTTAATGTGGACTATCAATGACTTTCCAGCCTATGGTACTGTTTCTGGGTGAAGCACAAAAGGCTATAAGGCATGCCCTGTTTATAATAAGCACACTCCTTCTTGTAAGTTAAGAAGTAAGATTGGTTACTTAGGTCATCGTCGTTTTCTTCCTTATGATCATCCATGGAGAAAAAGCAAGAAGTTTGATGGCAAGAGTGATCATCGGCCTATACTTAACTTACCAGATGGAGATGATGTGGCGAAACAATTATGTCATATGTAGAATATATGTTATGGCAAGCACCCCAATAATAAGAGGAGAAGGAGATTGGAAGGAGAGTTTAGTTGGAATTAAAAAAGCATTCTTTTTGATCTACCATATTGGCATAAGTTAAGGCATAACCTTGATGTCATGCTTATAGAAAAGAATATTTGTGACAATATCATTAGTACTTTGATGAATGTTGAAGGTAAAACCAAAGATACAATTAAGGCTTGGCTTGATTTGGAGAATATGAATATTTGAAAAGAATTACACTTGATAAGAGCAGCTGATGGAACTATTGTGGCAAAACCTCCAGCATGCTATACAATGTCTTCCAATGAGAAGAAGAAGTTTTGTGAGTTTGTAAAGCAGGTGAAGTTTCCAGATGGTTACGAATTGAATATATCTAGATGTGTTAATGTTAATGAAAGGAAGATTACTGGACTTAAGTCTCATGATTGTCATATACTGTTACAAAGCATTCTTCCATTAGGCACGCGTTCTATCTTGAATAAAGATGTGACAGGTGTTTTAATGGAGTTGGGGGACTTCTTTGACGGAATTTGTAGACGAAGTTTGAATAAGGATGACGTACAGAAGATGTTTCATGAGATTACTTTAATCTTATGCAAACTTGAAATGACATACCCACCGGCATTCTTTGATGTGATGGTACCTTTGGCTATTCATTTGCCAAATGAAGCCTTACTTGGTGGACCGATTGTGTATAGATGGATGTATCCAATTAAGAGCTATTATTTAAATTGATCCTATTACTTTTAAAATTTATCTAAATATTAGCCTATCTAATTATGGTTAATCATTTGTTAAGATTCCTAGGTATACTAAAGGGATTTATTGGAAACAAAGCACGTCCAGAATGGTCAATTGCTGAAACGTATGTTGTTAAAGAGTGCATGACATTATGTTCAATGTATTTAAAAGGAATTGAAACCAACTTCAATGTGCCAGAGCGAATCAATGATATGGTTGATGGTAGTGACATATCAGTGTTCTTCCAACGATGTAAGCCGATTGGTGCTGCCAAAACAATTGCTCTTCCTACAGATGAGCTAGAGATTGCACATTGGTATGTGCTTATGAATTGTCATGAGATTAGGCCCTTTATTGAGTAAGTTTTTCTAACCTTTTGTCAAATTAAGATATGCCATAAGTAGAGATATTTCATATAATTTTGATTGAATTTATGATGACCTATAGTGAGCATATGGATGAGCTGAGGCAACAAAGTCCATTGTATGTTGACAGGATACATAGAGAATAATTTTCTTCATGGTTAAAGCATCGGGTGAGAAGAAGGTTTGTACGTGGTGTACACTAATAATTATATATTATTAACTAATTTTCATTTCTTGTTATAGATGACGACATTAACTAGCTCCCGTGAAGGAAATATGTTTGAGTCTTTGTATGCCTTAGCATATGGACCTCATAGTTTGGTGCAAAAGTATACTGTATGCAATACAAACGGCATGCGATTTCGCACTGAAGTCCGTGATCTGCGTAGGGTTACACAAAATAGTGGTATTGTAGTGTTAGGAAATTATAGCGAAGATAATATTACATTTTATAGGATACTGATAGATATTATCAGGCTTGATTATGTTAGGGGTAAAAGTGTTGTGCTTTTCAAATGAAAATGGTACGATCTTGGAAATTTGAATATGAGGGTCAACGGCATTCTAAAAAGCATCAACATAACTAAGTTTTGGTTCAAGGATGACCCATTTGTTTTGGCAAACCAAGCAAAGCAAGCTTTTTCAGTGGAAGATTTGTTACTCGGTTCAAATTGGCAGATTGTGCAAGAATGTGTAGTTAGACGTGCATATGATATCCCATTGCATAGTAATGAAGAAGATTCAAATGACATTGAGGAGTCTTATGAAGTTCCAGTGGAAGTCGAGGAATGCTCCTTAGAGTTTTTAGATCGAAATGATATTGCATTTGATGTAATAAATAATGTTGTATTGAATTCCGAGCAACATTTGAATGACGATTTGGATGACTTAGAGACAAGCAGTAGTGAGAATGAATGTGATATTGTATTCTAAAAGTCCACTGACGACGATGATGAATAAATTCTTATTATGCACTTGAACCTTTGTTGTTTTATCTTCATTGATGAATAAATTCTTATTATGCAATTGAACCTTTTTAATGCCTAACCATTTACGTTTGGTCTAAATCATTTCCTTCTGATTTAGTTTGGCTTAAGAATGTTTATTTAGGAATGGGCCTACAGTTGGCATTTATCTTTGTTTTAGGTAAGTAGTAATTAAAATTGTTGTGAACTAATGGACGAGTCTTATTCTGAAATCATTTAACTTTCTTAAAGTCCACTACTTATACAAACTTAATTATATAATAAGCTCAATAGGTAGGCTAATAAGTCTTGATGAAAATACGACCAAACTCAAAAGAATTGGATATGCTAAGATATTCTTTAAAACATATTTGAATAGAAAATTTCACTATTCTATAAGGATAGTGAAACTAAATGATGCAAGAATACTGGTTGAAGACTAAATCAAAGTTGCATATTTGTTGAAAGTAATAAAGAAATATCACAAGTTAGGGATGCCTAAAGATGAAGAGATCCTAAACAAAAATAACCTTGGTACCTCTAAATAGAGTGTGGGTACAAGCTTCTTACCTTCAAATTCGTTGAACTAACCAACTGTATACTCATCATTAGCATCAACCATGTAGAGGACTTCACAACCCTTCTTCTTCAACTTCTCAAGGAACTTATTTGTAGTGTTTAACGTATAGGTCCTCGTTATCTGCTTTCCTACATCATATAATTGGACTATCTGTTTAATTCCATTTGTAGATAAAAGTTAAATGCCACCAATAATTATTTCACTCTCTTCAATTCATATAGTTGCACTTTATGTTTATGATTTTTGTTCCTATAGCCTTTTATTCTTCACAATTGATAACTTGAACAGTGCAAATTACTATTACATTTTAGGTAGTTATTCCTAAGGGTTCAAAAGATCCATCAGCTGTGGTGTCATTTCCAGTGGAGCAATATTTAGAGGTAATTATCTAGCTTTAAATTTCTCAAGTTGTTTGCATATTACCTATTGTTCTGGATGCTTTTATATGCCTCATCTATCTCTACAACCCCTATCCTTGTATTTATTTTCCCATAAAAGGACTACTAGTAAGAACTGGGTCTTATCATAGACTTCATCATCAACTTCCTCTACTTACCAATTTAAATAATTTAGATTTAATGAACTGAACATGAACAGAGTTAAAGACCTTCTCTATTCTCTTTTAAGATATAGTAAGTGTATTTATCTGAATACAATTATTCTTAAAATCAGTTGAGTATGTGATATTATATAAGAATATTTGTATTTGTAGATAAAATATGTGATATTATATAAGAATAATATCACATACTCTTAAAATCAGTCAAGCAACTCATATATTGTTCCTTGCATTAGGCTTCAGAATTTGATCTAAATTCAATCCAACTTCAATCAACTCTAGAAGATTTTGATAATTCTTCTTTCCTTTAGTGACCTAAACCCATACAATCTCAAGTACAAGTGGATCATCTGGAAAAGTACATTTAAAAGCTATTTCAATGGCAGGTTTTTAATTTTAGATAACTATCTCCATTAAATGACCATTAAACGATTAAATAGAGGCTAAACTTAGGGAGATAGATGCATTGATAGGTACAGAAGGAAACTGTACAGATGTTGGGCAGAAACAAAATTTCATTTATCAAAATCGAGCATTGGCTTCTTGGAAAATCTAAATCTTATTGGGAAAATGAAGAGGGAGTGCAAGTAAATACCCAAACCCTTGTTTTAGTTTGGTCGTGTATTAAAATTTGATGACTTGTGGTTATGATAATTAAAAAAATGAGTAAGACATCACACCAAGTCAGCTTTCAAGCAATTAGTTTTAAGACATAACTTTAGATAACTATCTCTTGAAAAAAAAAAAAAGGCTTCGTACATCTACACAGATTGTGGATACAAGCTTCTTACTTTCAAATTCCTTGAGCTGACCAATCACATAGTCGTCAATGGCCTCAACCATATAAATGACTTCATAACCCTTCTTCTTCAACTTCTCAAGGAACTTATCTAAATGTGGAAATTACAAAAGTTAAGAAATTACAAAAGTTAGAAATTACAGAAGTTAAAATAATGTGGAACTTGGAGGAATAATTACAGAAGTTAAGAAAAATGTGGAAGTTTCTGACCCTTCTAAAACTTGGAGGAATAATTTACAGAAGTTATAACAGATTTGTCAACTTAATGCAATCATTTGTTGCGAGAACTAAGATTAGACCAGTAGATTTCTGATTCATTAGAAAACATAATGGTATTAAAATCTGCCAAGGTAAGTCAAAGTGAACTAATGCTATTTCTTATTGGCAATAGATGTAGCTTCTTGTGAATGGTCATTTGTTCGGAACATAACCAAATGTAACATAAATTGTCCACATGTTCAACCTATTACCAATCCTAATTATCATTTTAGAGCCATATGTTCAACCTATTACGTACCAGTCCTAATTTGAATAAAATGCTATATAACATTCCTCCATTTTAAGATTTATGTCAAGCTTCAAGAAGAATCATGCATTACTTTAAATGTGCACATGCTTTTATCCATAGTAAATCCTTTTCATGTATAATTCTCTATAATTTGTTAACCAAAAGAGTCTTAGTAACTAGTTGTATTATGTCCCATCTAGCATTCTAGTTATATCCATATCTTATGGTGTTGCCAAAATCTATACTGATCTGCTATGTGTTTTGTTGGCCTGACATGGTAGAATCTTCATCTCATATATGGAATTCAACTGCTTCGACAGTATCCAAATGCGATATTTTATTTTTCTGATTTAGCGTATGGAAGAAGCAATCCTTAAATTCATGTGTATTTTGCATCATCAAGCATATCTTATGATTGACTATTGTTTTTGCAGATTGTATTAAAATACAATGTAAGAAACAATCATCTATCTCTTCATTAATCCATATAGAAGGTAATAGACTGTCATTATGCTAATTTAGATTTTTATTTACTTTATATTGACAATAATTTGATTTACAATTTGTATCAAAATGTGATTGTATAACTATCCACCAAAGATGGTGTTGTTGGGCTAATTTAACAACTGTGAAATCTATTGTCTTAGAGTCTAGGTAACACAAATTCCTGCTTGTATGCTTAATTTTATGATATTTTGGATTGTTTTACATTATATATTAATAGTTAAGGTTTAATTTGTGGGTTGTTTGTAAACTATAATTGATTCATTTCCATAAAATAATGACCAACTTAGTTTTTGCTTTGTCTAACATAATATTATATTATTATGATGAATAACCCAATTTTTCTGTAATTTAAGATCATGTCATGACATTTTGGACTATTCTTCGTTACATTATTTGGTGTTCTTTTTTGCTTATTTGGGGAAAAGAATCTCAACACTGAAAAGTTCCAAAGCCTCAGATGGAGATGAGAAGTTCTACAACTCCAGTTTTTGTATTGTTTAAGAAATATTTCCTACACTTCTTAGTTCTGGCATCCATTTTCTAATAGCAATTGGCACAGTAGTGTAGTGACATTCAATTTGATAGTCCACAAATGAATTAATAGTGGGAAAATTCAAAATCTAGAACTTTTTGTATGTCCTAAATATGATTAAGAGCATTATGGGAACAAGATCCTATTAGAAGATGTTCCTTTGTCCTATATAGCACTCCCATTGTGTGTGTACAAGAATGTTGTCACTTTCATGTATAGAAAAAGGACAATTTTTGCACATTTCGAGCCATTGAAGTCTGAAGCTTCGTTTGTTGTGTGCTTCAGAAAAGTTTGAGAGTACATTTTCTTTTAAGTAATGCACTTTTTTTGGAAGATGATATGAGGCTTGATAGCCTCTCAATCGTTCCAGCCTAGATCCTTTGATTTCCTCAAAAGGTTTAGAGTAAAGTAGTGTGAATTTAGAAGTGCAAAATACTATTACATTTCAGGTTATTTTGCACTTCTAAATTCATCAATAGTAAGAGTTACGACTATGAATGTATTATGAATGACATTTTTAAGTTAGCATTGTTATTTCACTCTCTTTATAACTAAGTTATCACATGATGTATAGTTAAACACATAATAAACATATAGGATAAATGACATAATGTATAGTTAAACACATAATAAAAGTATAGGATAAATTAACTTAAATTTATTTTCATGCCTAGTGATTGAAGTTTTTCCTTCCTTCTAGAGTAAATTCTTCTCTGTAGTGACTATATCAAGCTTTACTTTCTAGTTATCAAGCTTTCCTTTGATGTTTAGTTCCTTAGTAGCTCTGTTTGGCTTGGCCTTCTCTAGCTCCCTCCTTTTTCTTTCCTTAACTTCTCAACCAATCATCAAGCCTCCCAACCAAGCTACTTTAACCTTAACTCAATCTCTTTAGTAACCTCAATATTCTCATACCTTTGCTCTACCTGCTACCATCTTAAGTTGTTAATAATTTTTATTCCTTTAAAAAGCTTCAGTTTGTTACTCCATCACTAGTTAAAGGAAGTTACATTGTTAGGGTGTGAGGAAATGCCGAAAGAGGGTGTATATAAGTGGGAATCTTCACTAGTTGGATTTTTTAAAAGCATTTAACCTTCCCTTTAAAGAATTTATGACACTTGGATAACTAAAAGAAATGGGTTTGATGGAGGTATTGATGAATAAAGAGAGCCTATTCCTCTTTAACTATAGGATTGAGTCATTTAGTGAGCTATATTGAGAAGCCAATCTATACAATTGAAGCCACATCTTTAATGAAGAGAATATGTTATGCCAGATTATATGTTATTATAGACCTAAATAAAGAGCTACTAGAGTATATCCTATTGATAAAGCTTAGAGATAATGATTTAATGTTTGAAAATATGGTTAGAATCTAATGTCAATGGAGACCATTACTAAAGTGAAACAATATAGGCTAATCATAGAGGAGATTAATATAAGCTTCTAGGATTGGAAAGACTAGATTATTACAAGGTTATTGAAGGAAGGACAAAGAATGAGAATTTGCAAGAGCTACTAAAAATCAATGCATTAATAATTATGTTAAAAGAAAAGGAGAAAAAAGAATATTTAAAGGACTAAGAGTAAATTCTAGCATTGTGCTATTATGATTGGTTTTCATAAGACTATTAATTAAATTGACTGGGACTTCATCATGCATATCTAAGACACTTTTAGTATTCTTTCAAAATTTAAACAATAAATTGAATAATGCATCTCTTCAAATTCAGAAAGAAGCATTGAATATTTGCCTAATGTTTGGTAGAAGTCATTTGGATACACTACAGACTGAACAGCAGAGACAAACTGCACCATTTCGTTGTATGCAGCATCCATGCTTCTCTTTGACTCCAATGCATCTTTTCTTTTCTGCTTCTGATTATTAGTGATTCAAACTCTTTTTAATTATGTGTGTTATCTTTTTGTATTGAATTATTTAGGTGTTTTCTGCTTTATCTGCATTAGTAGAGCAAAACTAAGGGGTTTAGAATGATCCATATGCATGTATCTGATGCCTAAATCATCCTTGTTTTCTACTGGTTTAAGGGACTTGTTCTATTGACTTGATAACAAGAATATAAGGTTGATTTAGGAATGTTATCTTTTTGTATTGAATTATTTAGGTGGGAAGGAAGAGAGAGACAAATTAGAAATATTTTTAGAAAACAGAAAAAATCAGAGACATTACCCAAGGTCTAATGGGAGTTTATAACAACCAATTTGAACACGCTTTAATGCATAAATCTGCGAAGGAAAACAACTAAGAGATTCAAAATAATAACACAAATCAAACACAAACAATGATACTATAAACAATGTATATACTCTAGAGAGATTTTGACTTCAGCATATTACCCAAGGTCTATAATCATTCAGAATATATAAAGCAGACAGTAAGAATTAAATTCTTTATTCACTAACATCCATGAACTACTAATGCCTTAGTGCACTAGGATGAATTCCATTGTACAAAAGATAAGAGAAAAATACAAATATTAAGCTGTAAAGAGCTAAAGAAGCATTCAGAAAGATTGTTCTGCTGATCTTAATAGTCTCAAAAGACATGATCAATTAACACTTGTCAATCTAGATAAGTTAGTGCTTCATGTTTTGTTGGACTGTAACATCAGTACCAAAACTGACCTCCAATCTAGCATTTTTTACAAGTTCTCGAACTTTATGATTCCTTCCTTCATGATTGGGACTTCATCATGTATATCTAAAACACTTTTAGTATTCTTTCAAAATTTAAACAATAAATTGAATAATGCATCTCTACAACTTCAAAGAGAAGCATTTCAGATTTGCCTAATGATTGGTAGAAGTCATTTGGATACACTACATACTGAAAAGCAGAGACAAAATGCACCATTTCTTTATATGCATTATCCATGCTTCTCTTTGACTCCAATGCATCTTTTCTTTTTCTGCTTCTGATTGTTAGTGATTCAAACTCTTTTTAGTTATGTGTGTTATCTTTTTGTATTGAATTATTCAGGT
>JAOTAY010000009.1:7148453-7159743 GCA_025629805.1 Erythroxylum baracoense | reverse complement strand
CTATGCAAACATGGTGGCATGTTAGGCAAGTGACATGTGTCACTTGCCACATGTCACACTCTAAAATCCTTACTTAGTTTCTCTCCAATACAATTCTAATTTCTACTCCAATTTCTCCCCAAATTTTCAATGGCTCAAAATAATAATTCCCCAACTCATTTATCTTAATTTTCAGTGCCATTGGACAATCATTTCCACTACCGGTAAACGATTAATCTGCCATTTGACATTTTTCCTAGTCCAGAAATTTCTTCGAAATTTTCAGAAAATAATTTCTAAAATTCTCCAAAAATTCTCAAACCTCAATGACCATCTATAACTCAATTTTCAAGCACAAAAATCTCATTTTTCATAACAATTACATTTATTAACAAATATACCGGGAACTGTCATGAATGCATGTACAGTCATTTACATGTGCAAAAATTCACTATTCACTTATATGTGTATGCATGAACATGTCAGGACAATTCAAGCACTTATAAAGTATTCCAAATTACTATTTTACCCTTCCCATTAGTAATGGGATGTTACACAAACACTATTCATGAATAAGGCATTCAATAACTTTTTATATAATTTTATTTCTCCACCACTAAGATTCACATGCATAATCATGAATCAAATGACTTTTTAAGGATGTAATGTGGGGAAAGGTTTAGGTGAGATGTATTTGGGTAATGTAGCATAAAAGTCATCAAAGCTAATGAAGCAAGTAAAACACTCAATGTAACATCAAGCGTAAAATCTAACATTCATTCAAAAATGGGTACCATCGGCTGTGATGAATGTAAAAACTATGTTTCACAGTTGAAATTGAAGCTCTCACACCACAACCCTCATGAAGCATAAGGAATTAAAAGGAATCACTTATACAGTTGATAACAAACAATACATTATAACTATAAATGGTGATCCTTCAAAATAACATCTACCTTAAATGCATCATACTCAAATCACCCATTTCATATAGCTTTAGGAGGAAAAACTAATCATGAATAAATTTTCAAAACAAACGAATGTCCTCTTTAATAGATTTATTTATTTATTTTTCTTTTTCTTTTTCTTTTTCTTTTCTTTTAGTCATTCTTTGCATGGAGACTATAAACTCTCTCATCCAGCATGAAGTACTCAAAAATCTCAAATTCAAGCATAATGTTAAATGCAAGAAGATAAGACTGACCAACCTTTGTTTTGCATATTACCTTCTTTTATTTTGTAGGGCACAGACGGACTCTGTACAAAGCTATATGAACGTTCTTGACACTTTTAAAAGATTCTCAAGTCTGCATTTCAACCTAGCAAAGAGCCACTTCTTTTTATCCAAAAGAGTCACTTCTTTTTATCTAAAAGAGCCACTGCCTTGGGAGCCCTCATCTCTCAAACTATTGGAATGCAGTTCAAAACCCCACCTTTGCTATACTTGGGCCTACTAGTTTCCACTAAAAGGCTAACCTATATGAAGTGCACACCACTTTTAGAGAAAATCTAAAAGTGGATAAGCTCATGGGTAAACAAATCTTTCTCTTATGTTGGGAAAGTACAACTCATCAATTTAGTACTTAACTCTCTACATGTTTATTGGAGCTCCCATATATTTATACCCCAAGGCATCTTGAAGACAATCGAAAAACAACTGAAAAACTTCTTATGGAGTCGTCTCAATGGTGTAAATGGATCTACCGTTAAATGGACAGATGTATGTCATCCCAAAGATGAAGGTGGACTAAACATCTACTTCAATCAAGATCATAAATCAAGCTTTAATCCTTAAACGACTATGGTGGACTCTAACAGATAAATCCTAACTTTGGATAAAATGGCTCCATTCCTACTTCCTTAAAGATAGAAGCCTATGGACCATCAAACAATCTACTTCATACTCCCACTTGCTCAACCAACTTCTGAAGTTGAAAGATAAGGTTCAGCCCGGTGTTACATATTTGCATGTCAATAGGCTGGGCTAGGCCGGGTCAAGAACGGCCCAGCCCTGGCCCACCTGGTTATATTTATTGCATGTCAATGGGTCGGGTTCAAGAATGGCCCAGACCCGAAGAATCTGGTTATATTTTTTAAAAAATTAAAAAATGATGTCATTTTTGACATTTCAGTTGGGCTACGGGCTGGGTCTAGCCAGCATGTACTTGGCCTAGCTCAACCATGACCTAGAAAAATCGAGCCAAAATCAGGTCAGGTTGGGCCAAAATTAACATCCTTACTTACATACCTCATTAGGAATGGTAAACTGAGCTCTCTCTGGTATGATAATTGGTCCAACGAGGGATAGCTCATACAACATTTCCACATCCTAATCAGCCCACAAATATCTTCCCTTAACACTTGAATCAACTCTATGATGACTAATGGCTTATGGAATTTCCTCACAACCTCAGACATCAGCAACCTGTATATCCACCCAACCTAACCTTTCTTGATACATACTACTGTTTAGCCCAACCTATCCTCAAACTCACCAACAAAACCACCAAAGATCTCCTCAAATGTAGGAAACCTAAGGTAGTAAGGCACAAGATTATATGGAACAAGGTTCTAACTCCATGATTATCCTTCATATTGTGGTTAGCAGTCCAAAATAGACTCAATACAACTAATTGAATGCACTATCTGGAAATGGATAGAACCTGTCCAATGTGTAAAAACTATGTTGAAACAAGAGACCACCTCTTTTTCACATGTCCCCACAACCACAAAATACAGATCTTCATTGCTAAAAAATGCCTATGGCTAGATTCTGGAAACTCTTTCCTCGAGATCGTACAAAGTCTGGTCAATTCATCAACTCCAAGGCCAGATAGGATGATCTAAATTCTCTCCTTGGGACTTTGTCTATGTATCTTGTGGAAAGAAAGAAATATTAGAAGGTTTACGAGTACCCACTCTTCCACAAAATCTCTTACCAATGAAACCTAAGATAACTTAGAGAGCTCATCCTCTTCAAAAACTTAGGTCAGATATGTATCCTTAACATCCTCTCTTCGTTGAACATCTAAATCACAACTATATTACTACACTATAGAGTACTCTTAAACATAAATGCAAAATGTTGTACGGACGCACGGAAACAATCTAAAATACTAAGAAGGCACTTACTTGATCATTGTCGCTCCCATAAACCTCAATCCCAGTAGGTCTTCAAGTGGCTTTTCTCTCCATCTCCCCTCTACACTTGACGTCTCGAAGTCTCTAGAAAGACCCACCCCAATTAGGTAAAGTTTGCGGATATAAAATATAGGCAGCTAAGCTTTTACCCGTTTACGTAAACGTCATCATTTGCTTACAGAACTCAATACGCGGTCGTGCTCCTTTCCTAAACTGTTGCTGATATTGTTGTTACATCTATTAAACACTACCGTTTAAGCAGTTGACAGGGGAGAGAATACTCTCCCACATGTTGTACCTTTAAACCTACATATCTTTAATGAATTTTTTTCCAAAATTCTCAAGAAAAACATTAATAGTAGAATAATTAGTGGACTATATTTGTAATGAATTGAAAATTTGAGCATTATATATATTAAAAATTAAATATAATTTATAATTTATACTTATATTTGTAATATACTTGCATTAGACTTTCAAATTTACTTGTTCTCTACTTTGCATGAATTATTAATTTAATGACTTCATTAAACATTTTTATTATTTTTCAAAATTTAAATAATTTTTGTTTATATTTGAGTTAACTTATCATTATTTATGTAGAAAATTTTATATGGAGTATAAGAATTTATTTATATGTATTATTCTAAGACCATGCAATGGTTAAAGTACTGGTATATTTGAAGACTAGAATTAGTTTTGTCAGAATTTGTTAAATATCGAATTCTAGTGAATTTAGTATACAAATTTTAAAATGATTACAATATATAAGTAATTAACAATATTTATATTTATTGGATTAATTTTTATATTATGAGTAAATATTTATTACCTAAAAAATAATATTAATGTTATATATATATTTACTCTATCATGATTTGCCATCCATAGCGGCGTCGTTATTATTCTTTAAGAAGAATGAGAAAGAAATTTATACCTATGAGTTGGTGAGCTTCCTCTCCTACATGTGATGTTCTTGGTTTTCTCGTTCGTAATTCCATAGAATTTCAATAACCAAAAAAAATCAATAATTGAGTTGAAACGAGAGCGTCTGAGTGCCATAGAACTGATTTTTGCTCCAAAAGACTTTACATCAAACTGGCAACTATTACAAACGATCAAATCCAACTCCATTCAAGATAGTAGAAAATATCGCCATCCTCCCGCCAATTACTAGAAAGATACTGTTATTATTAGTTGCCTTGATCCAGTTACCATCTACTTTTGGAAAGAAAAGACAGGTATTCTTCGCATCCTATATAGTATACAAAGAAATGGTAACATTTTCTTACGACACAAACAGTAACCTGGCAAAATTAAACCTCCCAAGTCAAAGGCTAAGCCTTTTTTCACAAAACCCTCCCGCCAATTACGCAGCCTGTCTCTTTTTATCTTTTTTCTCGTCTTCACATTCACACGCATAAATGATAAATCCCAATAAGAGTGAGAGCTCACTCACCCTTACCACCATTTTAGTCTAACTCACACACGCACAGGAAATCACAGTCGAAAGAGAAAACCTGCAATGAGTCACGAGCAAGGTGGGGAAGGAGGTGAAGAGTACTTGTTCAAGATCGTCCTAATAGGTGACTCTGCGGTGGGCAAGTCCAATTTGTTGTCGAGGTTTGCGAGGAATGAGTTTGATACAAATTCGAAGGCGACAATAGGGGTTGAGTTCCAAACCCAGGTAGTGGATATTGAGGGAAAAGAAATCAAAGCACAGATCTGGGATACTGCTGGTCAAGAGAGGTTTAGAGCTGTCACTTCTGCTTACTACAGAGGAGCTGTTGGTGCGCTTATTGTTTATGATATCACCAGGAGGACGAGCTTTGATAGTATCAAGAGATGGCTTGATGAACTTAGCAGTAAGTTATGTTATGTGTATTATACATAGTAGTAGGTGAATGCTAATGAGACTTGTATTGTTCTTTAGTTTCTGGAAAATTACGGATTGCCATTTGGTTTTGATTGACAAAGTAATAAACTTTGGTAATTGGTCTTTTAGATGATAAGGAACTGTAGAAGAACAGAGATTAGGATTTATGTGTTTAGTGTTACAATATTGTTTTTATCTACTTGGGTAGATAATTCAGCCAGTGTGCACCAAGCGTGGACTAGGGTAACTTTCTTATTCTTGGTCTATGTTCTCTTAATCCTTTTTTGTTATTCTAGAATATTTCAAGGAAAATGGAGGATATGAAGATTTGGGTACGACTTTGCAGACATTAAGAGCCATATAATTTGGAATCACTGAATTATTTGCACTTAATGAGTTACCTAAATATGCGGAATTCTTTTTTCCTCATGCCAATCTTTTAGCAGCATTAAATCAGGAGCTTGTTCTCAGAAATACATGATGAAGTAATTGAACCATAATCTATGATTTTCTGGTGTTCGCTGTACTGCATGAAATATGTTTGTCGAACTTTGTGAAGTTGTTTGGTGTGAGAAATCAAGAGTATCCTATCCTACTCAGGATAGAGGAAAATAAAATTATTCTATACTCGACTCCTCATCGCAGCAACCTTGAAGATTTGGAATTAACACAAAACCACTTCTGATTCAGTCATTACCCCGCCTGTGCCCAATACCCTCTTTTGCCCCCATGGTATCGCCAAGCTAAGTGTATGCATCACGCACATGTACAAAATCAACACGCTTCCATTTTTCATAATAATTTCATTTTCTTGAATTGAGATTGTTGTATATTGTTTTCAACTTTCCAGCTCGTGAGTAGTTTTTGGCATTCATGTTTTTATGTTGTTCAAATGGTTTGGCCGAATCTACTCCTAATCTATCAGGATTTGAATCGTGGTAGGTGTAAAGGGGTTAGGGATATTTTTACTTACATATTTTCAATTTTTCTACGTATGAAAAAATAAAGAAAAAGTGCCAAAACTTAACCACCTCCTTCAACCAATGTTGCAGTGCATTGCGATACTACAGTGGCCAGAATACTTGTTGGGAACAAATGTGATTTGGAAGATATAAGAGAAGTGTCTGTAGAGGAGGGAAAAGGCCTTGCAGAAGAACAAGGGTTGTTCTTCATGGAAACATCTGCACTTGATGCAACCAATGTTCAGACTGCTTTTGAGGTGGTTATTCGCGAGATTTATGACAACTTGAGCAAGAAAATTCTGAACTCTGATTCATACAAGGCTGAATTGACTGTTAATCGAGTAAGTCTTGTGAAAGATGGGTCCGACTTATCAAAGCAGAGCAGATTCTCTTGCTGCTCCACATGATTTCTGTTCTTTAACACACCCGCCCTTTTCTCTGGGTTCACTTTCCGCTTCCGTTTTCGTTTTATTTCACTTTATGGAGCTTTTTTTGTCATATGATACAGCTTATAAATCTTACCGGTACCTTCATAAACGTATATCACAAAGCACCAGACCAGGGCCGAAACAGAGAAAACTTGTTATTGTCATTGATTGCATGTAGAAACATTTATGAATTAAAGAGCTTTTAACTATGGATTGGAGCAATGTTCTGAATATTGTACGAGGGTTGATATTGGATTTAGTTCTACTACGGTATAGTATCGATATTGGTTAATATTGGATACTATTTTGAATAATTTTTTAAATTATAAAATATTTCCTCAATTTTATAAAATTATAAAGTAATTTTTCAATATATTGTATTATATTATTTGTTTACTTTAATTTGGCCCCTATCTTCAAAAATTATATTCATGTAAATTTAGCATAACAACTATCAGTTAGTTCTTATAAATCAAAGCAACATTGATTTAAAAAGTGTCATTCTTTTCATTTATTACTTATATAAATAAATATCCATTATATTTAGTATCTAACATTAATTACAATTAATACAATAAAAAACAGTTAATTTTCATATTTATAAAATTAAAAACGATACAAGTTCTTAAAATGTTACAATTGATTACAACAAAATATCACACGTAGTAAGAGTATAATAGTTTATGGCTAAAAATATAGTAAAATAGATGAGAAATTTAAAATAAAAATATTTATAGTTATAAGTTTCATATTTATATTGCATATTTAGAACTTATTATATGCATCAAGTGAAATTAAAAATAAAGAGAAGAAAAATAAAAGAACTTAAAATTTCATTCTACGTTATATCCACTTTAATCATGTTAGTCTACAAAGTCCTCCTTAAGGTGAGTTTCATTATCACTATTAGTCAAACTGAATATAACAAATGAAATATCAATATTATTCCATCAAGTTTATTTCTTAATTTACTTTCATTTATAAGTTTTGTTCTTCTAAAACCTAATCAGCTAAGAGATCGATATGATAAGGAAAAATTAGATTAATAGAACTACGTATTTATTAAAAGTCATATCAAATAAATAAAATTATATTAATAAATTATTATGAAAGTATAAGATTTTTTTTAATTAGAAATGATAATAAAATACATTTTTTGAAACTTCAAAATGTGTAGAACAAATACCAAATCATTAAATCTCTTCTATTCTAATCTATTTGATTGTCTTTAAATTAGTGAACTCAAATGTATTCTAATATATTTCACACTCAATTGCACTCAGACATTGGCTAAGAATATGAATTTTATAACTTTTGCAATTTTAGAATACCGTTTTGAAATTGGTTCCACCAAGTAATTGTAAGGTAACAAAAGTAATCATATAAATAAAATAAATTGATGATTAATTTTAGATAAAAACATAATTGAAGAAATGTATGCCAGGAATAAGTTCATCTTTTTAGCACACTGCAATGGACATCTTGAAATCACCACTTTCTTCTTTGTTACCTCCATTCGTGAGAAAAAAAGGCCTTATATTATTTCATTTGAAATAATTGTTGTGGTGGTTAAGAGCATTCTCTTATTATCTTTAGCTTGCTTTGGAAAACTTGGTCTAAAATAGTCACTTAGATTAAGATATGTATTAGCAATATACAACATAGAGTAATGTTATTTTTTTCCATCTCCCTTTAATAAATGCAAGATAAGGTGTGTACAAATAAGTCATATTTTCATCTTAGCCTTAATTATTTCCTTAGTCCTTTCCATAACGTCATAAAAGTAACTTATCATTGACTTCTCATCATTAACAACCAGGAGAAGTACTCTCACTAAATTCAAATGAAAACTAACATTAGGATCAAAATTTATGATTTTTAAGTATGATTCTAAAAATCTCCAATCCAGCATTAGACTTAACATATTGAGATGTAAATCATTTATCACTTGTAAACATTTGTCTTATCTCTTTTTTTCATTTAATAAAACATTGAAGTAATAAGAAATTAGTTGTAAATTTTGTAATAATAAAAAGCCATAAATTCCTTCCATTTGTCAGATCTTTTCGCATCAAATTCAATACTCATGTATGATTATAAATATACTTAATTAGTGACACTTTTTATATGGTTTGATAAATAATAATAAGTGTATATCATCTCCTATATTTTTTTGGCATTAGGGCAACGCAATATTTAACATAAGGAGTCTAGTAAAAATAATTATATCTATTTTACAACCTATTTCTAACTACTTGATAAGCAACATCATTATTCTTAAGGAATTGTATAATATTTACAACTTCAAATTCACTCAAAAAAGTCATAAAAATCTCTAATAAATTATTAGGATTTCTTACAAAGCTGGATGTATCGATTGACTTTAAATAATTATCCCTTTAAAAAATAAAACAAAAATTATAATAGACTCATGTCTTCTAATTTTTTCAATCATCACAAGTGATTAAATACTTATGAGTCACGTAGTCCTTCTTTCACTCAAATAGTATTTCATTAACAATGTTGTTTAAAGATTACCTCAATAATCATCAATTGAAGTAGATTTAAATCCTAGATCATAAGAGGCAATATTATCCACCACGGGTTAGTAATAGTAAAATTAGGCATTATTGAATGTCATACTTACATTGTGCTACCATCTAGCCATTACCATTTTTACATTATGAGTTGCTTATTTAAATTGTAATGCATTACAAATTAAAAAGTTAAGCTCTAAGATGTGTTTATAGTGGAAAATGGTTAGGCACTTGTTTTCTTCTTTTTCTTATATCATTTGTGATATTCCCTTGTTCTTGGGAATACTAGTCTCAATATTATTCATATCATCATCACCGTTGCAAAACAAACTATTAATACCAATTTCATAGTTAATTCTTTACCTTCTTTTTTTTCTCATGCTTATACTCTTCAAGCAAAGTTTTTTCTTCCATTTGACATTATGACTAACTTTTTTGCAATCTTTCACATTACCTTTGATCCTAGATAACTATTTCATTAGCCTAATAATTTTCTTACCTTTTAAATATTCATCAAATACAAATATATTATATGGTTCTTCATTGCAAGAACTAATCCCACGTAAGTCTATCTTGGATCACTTAAGCTTTTTAAAAAGGTTAAATTATCATGAGTACTTAAACTCTTATCTATTTATTTGTAAAAATAAATTCAATTAATTAAGCACAATAAAATAAACAAATAGTACATACACCTCTTGTATGTAAACCGGTAAAGAAACATAAGCCAATAAATGAGATTATACAACACTATATCTATAAGATTTGTCATTCAAATAGGTAAACCAAACCCACATCAAGAATAGAGAATTAAAAGAATACTAGTATTTGATAAACAAGAGAAGATGGAAAGAGAGAGGAAAAGAAATTTGACGATGGAAAAGACAATGAATAGTGATAATCAGAGGCACAGAAGGGAGACGATAACAACTTTTATGATTTGTAAGAGACTAAGAGTGAGATTGTTACCCATTTCTAATTTCATTCTTGTATTGCGTCAATATTTAGTGCCCATTAGTATTCACCAATACCCACCAAAAAAATTCAATATCATCCAAAATTTGTCTCTAATACGACATTATATTTTTTTGCATTATTTTTTAGTTTATACACTATGTTACAAAATATAAAATGTTAAATGTTAGTTTCAAGGTTTTTAGCTACATGGTATTATTATTGACCAAAAGTATATTTTGGAACCTAATGTTTTCATCAAAATGCAAGTTGAAACCTAACACTTCAAAGCATTCAACTTGAATCCTACTGTTTCCAAAATATTATGAACCCTAATTGACGAAAGAGTTAACAAAATTAAATTTCGTTAGTTAAGTGCTACATTATTATTAACGTGACATATATTTATTTTTTAATCACTATGTAGGCTCCACTACTACATTTATTTCATGTGGTAGCATGAGGCTCAAGCGTATGATTTTATTAAATTATATTAGTTTTTACTTTAAATTCTTAATTTGTATTAATAAAATATAACTAAAAATAATTTTTTTAAATTTCTAAATTCTTAATCTTTATTAACTCAACCTAATACCTAATTTTTACCCAATTTTTTCATCATTCAAACCTCTTACTAGCTTTTTAGAGAACATATCAAGTACAATGATCGAATCAATGTGCTTCCTTCTCGTTCTATCATTAATCAACCAATTGCAATAATTAGAAATAGCCACAGAACCTTTTGGATAAATCTGGATAAAGTATGCAGGTGCGTCAACTATTTTCCACTCACCAGCCTATAGTTCATAAATCTTGCCAGGATGTCCAGAGATCCCTATCGTGGCGAATACAAAACAAGTCATTGCAAGACCCTCATATGAAGTTGCTTTCATAACCAAAAACATCAAACAAACCTGATATCTATTTAGCCAGTTTGAGGTATGAAGGGGTAATAGAGAAAGTTTGATTATCATGGCGATTATCAATAATGAGGCTAAGATTAGTAAATTCTTTCTCCAATTAAAGAAGGGTTTTCTATTTATCAAAGATAACCACGACTTGAATACAAAATGGAAATGAAATACACTCGTACAAGGTAGTACGAAGGAGCCGTCGATGAATTAAGGAAAAGAATGCAGACTAAAGTTGAGGTTAATACATATTGAGAATTTGATAATTAAAAAATAATATACCCACACTATTAAGGGACATAAACGTAACGATAGAATCCACTTAGTGATTAAAAAAAATATAATGACATGATACTTAGGGGGTGTTTGTTTTCGTTTTTTCTCCCGTTTTTTGTTGTGGTTTTTATAAAAAACAAAACTCCCTTATAAAACACGTTTGGTTGGTTGTTGTTACGTTGCGCTGTTTTCATGTTTAAGAAAACAACAACTGTTTTACGGAAAC
>JAOTAY010000009.1:7131305-7148353 GCA_025629805.1 Erythroxylum baracoense | reverse complement strand
TTCTCTCCCTTGGTAATTTCTAGGTCGATTTTGGGTTGGGCTGTGATATTGCTATTTTGTTTACTCTTTGGCACTTTCATTTCTCATATTTGATTATTGATTGGTTTAATTTCTACATTAGTTGGCTAATTAGGTTTATTGCAAACTTAGCGGCCTTAAATTTTAGGACTAGTTCCCTTCCGTGTGGGATCGACACTTTAGATACTACGCGAACGACCCATGCGCTTACAGTAATTACCAAGGTTATAAATAGTAAAACTTAGCGCGTGTAACCTTGAATGAACAAAATGCTAATAACTTCAAGAAGAATGGTAGACAAAACAAGTCTTTCAACAACAAGCAGCGTCAGTTTAAACGCAAAAGGAATGATGGTGACTATTGGTGGTGCCATAAGTAAGGTCATCATGTTGCCAATTGTCAAGCTGGAGTCAACTATGAGAAGAAAGGCCAAGAACATAAACTGTGACGGTTCGGGAAGGAAACCATACGGGGTACCGATGGGGTAACCAGAAGACCTTTGGCAAACCTCAAGTTAATATGGTTGAAGCTGGTGATGACGAGAAGATCATTACTACTATGATGTCCAAAGTCAACCTAGTTGGAAATTTGTTCGAGTGGATCGTTAACACAGGAGCCAAACGCCACATCCGCACCAATAAAGACCTATTCAAGGAATTGAATGATGCTACTGATGGTTAATTAGTATACATGGGCAACTCTAACAGAGTTCCTGCCTAAGGAGGTGGCAAAGTCACTCTCAAACTTATTTCTGGAAAAGTGTTGGCATTAGAAAATGTTTTATTTGTTCCTGATATACATAGAAACTTGATTTCTACTGCATTGCTTAACAAAGTCGATGTTAAACTAATTTTTGATTCTGATAAGCTAGTTCTGACTAAGAATGGGGACTTTGTTGGAAAAAGATTTTGTAATGAGGGCTTATTTTTACTTGACATTGAAATGAATGCATCTACTTCTTCTACTTATATTGTCGAGTCTTTAGACCTATGGCACTCTAGAATTGAGCATGTGAATGTGAAGTCAATTAAAAGGATGCAAAGCTTAAACTTGTTGCCTAAGATCACTAATGAAATAGAAAGATGTCAAATTTATGTTGAAGTTAAATATTTTAAGAAACCTTTTAAATAAGTGACCGAGAGAGAGTCACAATTGTTGGATTTGGTGCACACAGATTTAGGTGATTTAAGAATTGTATGAGTAAAGGAGGCATGAGATATTATATTACCTTTTTGGATGATTGTTTTAGATTTACTAAGATTTACTTATTCAAAATAAAAGTGATGCAGAGGAAATGCTTATGAAATACAAAGCTAAGGTTGAGAATCAATTGGAAAGGAAAATTAAAAGATTAAGGTTTGATCGAGGTGGTGAGCATAATACTGATTTCCTTGCTGATTTTTATGAAAAAGTTAGTATTATTCATAAGCTTTCAGCCCTTTATACACCTGAACAAAATGGAATAATCGAGAGAACAAATCGAACACTCAAGGACATGATGAATGCAATGTTGATTTCCTCATGATTATTTGATTTTATGTAGGGGAAACTATTCCTTCATCTTGTTATGATCTAAACAGAGTCCCTCATCAGAAACTAGATCAAACCCCGTATAAAATTTGGAAAGGTTATCTACCTAACTTGCATTTTTGGAAAGTGTGAGGGTGTCTTGCTAAAGTTGCTCTGCCTGGACATAAGATGAAGAAAATTGGGCCTGAGACCATTGATTCAATTTTTTTGAGATATGCCTCTGCTAGTGTTCCCTATAGATTTATGGTTAAGAAAGAGGGGTCTAGCACTTATGGATCAATTATGGAATTAAAAGGTGCAGTGTTCTTTGAGGATATATTTCCTATAAAAGTGAGTGTGCAAGTCCTTAGAAAATTTGTCCCTAATGACATAGAGGAAGAGGAAATTGTTGAACTAAGGAGAAGCAAAAGAGCTAGAGTACCAACTGGTTTTGGTTCTGACTTTATTATTTCCTTTGTGGTGACAAAACTTGAGGAGTTAGATGATATTTTTATGGTGAATTATATTATTAAGGAAGATCCTAAAACTTATGAGGAAGCAATGAGATCTGTGGATGCTACATTTTGGAAAGAAGCTATAGATAGTGAATTAGAGTCAATCATGTCTAAAAGAACTTGGGTTTTAGTTGATCTACCTCGAGGGTGTAAGCCTTTGAAGTGTAAGTGGATTTTCAAAAAGAAATTGAGACCTGGAGGAACCATTGAGAGGTTGAAGGTAAGACTTGTGATTAAAGGCTTTAAACAAAATGAAGGATTAGATTTTTTTTATACTTACTCTCCTGTTATTAAAATTGCATCTATAAGAATGTTATTTGTTATTGCCCCGGTATTTAAGCTTCATGTGCACCAAATGGATGTTAAGATAGCTTTCTTGAATGTTGATCTAGATGAGGAAATTTATATGGTCTAGCCTGAGGGGTTTAGATTGCCTGGATAAGAGCAAAAGGTGTGTAAGTTGGTTAAGTCTTTGTATGGACTTAAACAAGCTCCCAAACAGTGGCATGAGAAATTTGAAAGTGAGATTTTTCACATATGGTTTCACCTCTTATGTTGTTGATTCTTACATTTACATGAAATCTGATATCAATGGTTGTGTGATCATAACTCTTTATGTGGATGACATGCTTATTTTTTGTACTAGTTTATTTGTCATTGATAATACTAAGAGTTTGCTAAAGTCTTCCTTTGATATGAAAGATCTTGGACCTGTGGACTTTATTTTGGGAATCAAAGTTAATAAGACTTGACTCTAGTTTTAGGTTGAATCAAACTCATAATATTGAGAAAATTTTGAAGAAGTTTGGTTACTATGATATTGATCCAGTCAAGACTCCCTATGACGCTAGTGTTGCTTTAAAGGAAAATCCTAGTAACAATGTAAACCAAGTTGAGTATGCTCAAATTCTTGGTAGTGTGATGTTCTTGATGAATTATTCTCGTCCAGATATTGCATACTACATGAGTAAACTTAGTAGGTATACTCATAATCCTAGTCAAGAGCATTGGAATGCATAGATTCGTTTGTTGAGGTATTTGAAATGCATGGATTATCTTTTGGTGGTCATCCTTCTATATTGGAGGGGTATTCTGATGCTAACTGGGTTACGGAGATAGATGATATACACTCTACCAGTGGTTATGTTTTTACCTTGGCAGGAGTTACAGTATCTTGGAAATCATCCAAGCAAACATGTATTGTGAGATCAACAATGGAGGCTGAGTTTATGGCTTTAGAATTGGTAGGATGGGAAGCTGAGTGGCTAAGGAACCTCTTAGCAAATATCCCACTTTGAGAAAAACCAATTTCTTCTATGTTTTTTCATTGTGATTCGCAAGCTGTCATTCATGTTGCCAAGAACAAGGCATATAATGGCAAAAGTAGACATATCAGATTGAGACATAAAATTCTTTGTTCTTTAGTTAGACATAGTTTAATTTCTTTAGACTATGCCAATTCAGAGGGAAACTTAGCAGATCTGTTTACAAAAGCTTTGAGTAAGAAACTAGTTTCAGAGCATGCTAAAAGGATAGGATTGAGTCCAATTGTGTAGTAACCTCATGATGGACACCCGTCTTGGAAAACCAAGTTCAATAGGTCAAATGAAGTTATATGGTGACTACTTACTTGTACATTGTTTATGGAATAATACTGAGATATTTAGTTATTAAATAGTGTCCCTTAGAATGACTTTACTGTGTTTCTTAAGGATGGATTGTTTAATCTTTAACGAGTTTCATAGCCCAAGTTTGGGTGGTGTGAGCAATACACACTTGATGGACTTATCTACGTGATTGTGGGGGACTAGCCACTCTCCTATGAGAGTATTTGGGCTATCTCTTTAGAGTGATCATGAGACTAGGGCATTTTGAGGCTGTTTGTTTCTTTAGCAGGCTTTGTCTCCAGAATTTCTTGGACACCAGGTTTAAGACTTAGTTCACCTAGTTGTTCCCCTATTTTTCTCCTAAATTGTTACAATTTGTATCTCAAGTTTTGGCCTAAATGGGAGATTGTTGGTGATTGTTCCAAAACTTGGAACATTTACTTATCAGTTACTATAACATTAATTCCTTTTATTATTATTAACATTTCTAACGATTTACTATTTACTATCAATAACGTTCATGATGTTATTACCTCCATTATTATGCAACATTCACCATAATACGTTAATGTATTTTAATGTCTTATTACCAATCAACGTATGAAGCTCTCCTCTCCTTCTCTATATATACGAGACACTCGTTTGCTCTTCTATTATTCTTCTCCTTTATAGCTATCGTGCTTTTCATCTTCTCCATATATAACATTTTACACATTTTTCTTCTGTTTTCTTGCTTGTCACATATTGATCCATATGACGTAGATTTTTCTGCTGCATTCTTCCTATGTTGTTTTGTCATTTCTTTAATCATGGAGACAGTTCTTACTCTACCTTTTGGAGTGCACTGAAGATAGTGAAGAAAACGTTAACCCTAAGTTAAATCTCGTTGCCTTATTGTACCGTAAATGAGAAATTTCTAACTTAGGATAATAATTTTCACAACATCTTATATTTTTAACTAAGCCGTTTCAATTTTATTTTATTACTATTTTGCTAACTCGCAGAACTAACTGCATTCCTCCGAACAATCACAAACTTAAAGAATTCAAAGAAACTAAAGCTGTAAATAAGGAACATCAGAGCATTCACTCAGTCCGACGAAACTAACTTAATTGCAAGCTGCAATTGAAAATGCCCAAACTCATTTTCCAGTAAGATCAACAACCAGATTGTCTGTCATTCCGTACTATACTATGGTCAATTTCCAACTTCATGTTGAACATTAAAGTTGTCGTTATTATATGCCCAGATTGCAAATTCAAAGCCCACGACATCAAATTCTAATGAAATTAAAAATAAAAAAAAGTCAGCCACTCAATTTGCTCAATTATTTCATCAAGAAGTCACTGTCCCCGTGGCATCGATGCCGACCTAAAAGTTTCGTCAACACATTAAAAGAACCTTGTGAACAAAAGCGCCGATGAATTTAAGGTCACTTTGAGAATTGAGAAGCGGTAGCTTTAATTTCATATTGACTTTATAAAACGTAGACATCAAATCAAATTAAATCATTGAAGTTGACATAACAATCGTAGACCTAGTGAGACTCTTCATTTTGTGCCCAAATAAATGAATGGAGCAAATTGTGAACCCTCTATTCTGTCCACTGAAAAAGAATATCTCATTCATAATCCATAAAAAGGAAAAATAATCACTGAAAGCTTAATAACTAATAGAATAGTAAAAGAAAAGGCTTTTCAATTTTAATTTCTACTTGTAGAAAATGAGTACGAATCAAGGTTGATCCCGTACTCCACTTTCATGCATTAACACTTTTTTATTCCTTTATATGTTCGGAACCTTATCTCTATACATTAAAATTATAATCAAAATTGAGATGCTCTTCTTGGAATATTAAAAGAAAAAACTTATTATAGACGGCTAAAAGTTAGTTAAAGCATCATGCCATCCTGATAAGATAGTATGTACAATTTTTCTGGCTTTGTATTATGGAGGTCCCCTGGAAAGTAGACGTCAGCAGATTGAGCCAAATCTTGAAGCATTAGAATTAGGGCAGTCAATTATAATAATCAACATTAACTTTTGAATTTGAAACTTGAAACTTCAAACATTTGAAGCTGGCGATTCCAATTCACTTGCAATCATTAGATAATGTTACTTTTCCTTTGGTAGACTCAGTGGCTTAGCTTATTTAATCAGTCACATTCGTGCATAAGAATCTGAAATAGATATTTGTTTTCATTCATTGAAAATTTCTTCTTAAATATTTAATATCAAAACCGATGTTGTTTAGGACAGCAGGTTTGCCATCTGTTTCCTTTTTTATAATAAGTAAATGAACCTTGTAGTGTCACGACACACCCTGAACAACGCCGTTGTTTCTGGATATCTGAAGGGTGCCAAATTTCAAGATGCGTAATCTTCTAGTAAGGACAAAATTTGTATTCGGTGAATCTAGGTCCATTCGAATGGATACAGATACAGTAGTCAAATCCATTACCCAGGAATATCGCTAATTGTAACTTATCTACCTTATTGCATTAGTATAATACATATTCAATGATATTGATATAATAAATAAATAAAAAAACAGGATATTGCGATTAGAATAATGATATTTTCAATAAAATTACAGAAAATAGAATTAGAACGCCAGGAAATTATCTTTTTTTCTGATTCTTGATGAATACTGAACCCCACAGAAACAACACGGTTAACATAATTTATTTTACCATAATAATTCATACATTTAAAGCCTTAAAGGTCATGTAGAAACAAAAGCCATAGAAACTAAGGCCTAAGGGGTGAGAAACAGTGAGCAATTTGCAACACTACATGTGGAACCTGATTCATCGGAAGGGATGATCCAGCTGATAAATGATGTGAGTGGCCCGGAGTTCAAATTAATGTGGGACGAGAGTGATGGGTTAATGAGGTCATATCCTATTCATTCACAATTACACACTATTTTTTGTTTATAGAGTCATGGTGGCATCATCATTACATGAGCCATTAGAGGGTTTCTTTCTTCATAGTTGCATTTGAAAATTGTCACTATCAACTACAAAGCAATAAATAAGAGAGCAGAACACGTCCCATAAAATACAAGAGTGCATCTTACGCTCAGTGCATGGTGCATTCACGTCTCCATCTGAACGAAAAAGACACTTTTGGTTATTCTTTATTCGCCAATGGTCATCAAACCGAAAATTAGATAGTTGCATTTTCCCTTGAAACAGTTCAAAGATAACGTGTGAATCATACATTCCTACTGTTCATGATCGCTTTCTCCTTTTCTTTTTTTCCTGGCACTGGCAGTCTTCTTTAGTTATATATTTATTAGTAATGCTATTTGAAAATGTAAATAGCATTTATTATATGGCTTTGCTGGACTGTACATGCCCGTTAATGCCTTAATGAATTTAACCTGATTATTAAGTATAGTCTTCCCACCTTTAAGCTGCTTTAATTAGTCTAATTCTATATTATTGAAAATGGTTAGGTCGAAATCACGAGACCAATTTTTATAAACTCTAGGTGGATTCGAAGTTTTAACAATGACAGTAAATTTCAAATTTAGAATCAAGCGAAAACAAGGAATTGCTTTGTGCGTTAGAAATAAGACAAGTGCATGCAAATTAAACTTGTTTACTCATTAGTCATTAGTTTATTGAATTTTAATTACTTAGTGGGTTCACATGCTTATCTTTTGAAAGGCACACTCAATTATTCATCACGATTCATGACTATGATAAAATGGCTTTAAGCTACGTGTGGGTCAAAGGTCATAATCAGCTTCTCTTTGGTAAAAGCACAATTGCTACGATTTGTGCTGTTTGCTTTGTTCCATGTGGTCTCCGTCCACCTAACCACATCAAAACGTAAACGAATCCCACTCACTTTTCCGTCCGTTAACCTTCTCCTGACAATATCAACGGTCTGACAATACCTTGATAAATGAGTATCAGCATTATTTAAATTATTATACGAAAACTAATTTATTCAAAATAAATCATGATTTTCGTTAAAATAATAATTAGATAATTAAATCGAAGTTCATAATTAAGTGCACAATCAAGCAGCATCATAAAAAAAATTCAAACTTTCTGTTGGCAATCCTCAAAACAGAAAATTACGAAATGTAGCAAGCAAACGGTTAGTAAAAACAGAAGATTCTGAAGAGGAA
Organism: Erythroxylum baracoense; assembly: GCA_025629805.1. Taxonomy (NCBI): domain Eukaryota; kingdom Viridiplantae; phylum Streptophyta; class Magnoliopsida; order Malpighiales; family Erythroxylaceae; genus Erythroxylum; species Erythroxylum baracoense. The sequence goes on along the minus strand of JAOTAY010000009.1, from coordinate 7,140,557 downwards.
ATATGTTCTCTGCACTTTTTAAGTGCAATGATGATACGGTCTAGTTGGTTCTAATAAAGATAACACACGCCAACTGCTCCCACTTGAAAGCGGTGGGCAGCGTCTGAAAGTAAGCACCCGATAAGTTCAGAAACAAAATAAAACAATTACTATCTACAGGAAGCAGTTAAAGCCGGAAGTAAGGTGGAGGAAAAACTCAAATTGGAGTAGCAATGGCAAGGAAGTGCTTTGTTTGTGGTGGTAAGCTGTTTGGCATTTGTTGGATTTTGGCTCTAGTTGGTCTAATCAGATTGTCACACTTTAACCGCCTTCCTTTTTTAACTTCAGAACTGGTTAAATCCCATATTCAGGCCAGAACTACGAATTTACCGGAAGAACAAGTGTGAATAAATAAGTTGATTAGATAAGCGTTGGAGTATACATTAGAAATAAAAGTGATGTCATCACCTCCAAAACCTAGGGCATTTGGAGAGTATAGCTACTTGCAGTCCGCCAAAAGCATGTGCCTGGAAGTGGAATATCAGAGATAGAGCTGTTAAGAAACAACATAGACCACGATTAATTGCCCCATACTGTTTGTTTATTAATTCGTATCTCGACTTGGTCATTGTAAAACAAATATAAATACAAGCATGCCCACGCAAGGTCTTGACTCTTGAGAGAGCTTCATCTGAATTTGATACTAAATTACTGTCCTAATATGAGGAGCCACACACAAACCCAAATAAAGATACCTACCAGGAAGCTGCCAATATAGACGAGTTGGAAGAAGACGTTGAAGCTGCCACATCTCTAGAACTTTTTGCATCTGTTTACTCTTCATTACAATTAGGTCCATTTACCATACCAATGCTCTAGGAGAACCTTAATACTGATTGAAGATAATCGTTTTAATGGGATCAATCATTCGTTTGAAGGTTTACCATCCAATTGAAATCGTATTCTTAGAATTTCTTGGAGAAATACCTATCACTTTAGAGAAGTTTTTAACTTTTAAGCGCCATTCTTAGTCCAAACCGTAAGTGAGATCGAAAGGGAGGAGGACCAAGAAACGAACAAAATGATTTGAAATTTGAATTTAAAAATCTCAACTCTTTGCTTGCTCGCTTCATAAATTAATGCTTCTAAATTTTAACATGATTTGAAGAAATTCTTATGTTAATTATGTTTATAAAAGGTTTAATTCTTGTAATAGAAATCAAACTTGACTAATAGGTGGCGATTCTAAAAACGTCTTTGAAATCCTTGAGAATAGGTCTAAGAAGGCATGAAATAATCCTTCCATGAGCCAATTGAGTAAGAAAAGAGGCGCAATTACAACTTCGAATCATCATATTTCCGAAACATATTGCATATTTTTGTCATTCTCTTGTACATATTTGTCATAATTTTGAGTTACTAGGGTGGTAATTTCAAATAATCTTTATTAGAATTGCAATAAGGACATATTTAAATATCCAGTCTGTGACGTAGAACGAAGAAAGAAACGCATTTACTTGGAATAAATTTCATCCACCTAGATTTATGGTCAATCGGGATAAAGTGCGTGACAAAATCCCTTCTACAGGGGTTAGGAAAAATAAATAGAAAAGACACCATTATCTGAGTAAAGTATGGCATAAGAAAACAACACGGCAAGTCACAAATTATTTACAAAAAAAGAGAAAAAGAAAAGAAAAGCAGTTATAAAATATTATAAACAAGCTGATTAACAAATGAATAACTGCGGATGTTACAGAATCTCTTCCAAGGCAACAATTATGAATTATGCAGATGTTAGTGGCTGTTGCCTCCTTTGTCCGTTGTGTCCATCGTATGGCTTGGTGGACTTGCTAGACCTCCTCTTCAAAATCACAGTCCATGTAACCAATTCCAGCAACAGAGCAATCCCACCTAATACCGCAATCACGACAATGAAAGCTGATTTCCACTTACTTGCCGGTTGCAATATATTCAGACCTTTGAATATGTTGACTATGCCCAGTACCAGAATAGTGTACCCCACACCGTGGTGGTACAAGTTCCAGTAGAATCGAAATTTGTGATCTTTCTTAGGTCTCAAGAACAGCGCAAACACCTGACACAACCCAACACAGATAAAAACAAATCAACCAAAACAATAACTTTGCAGCTCCTCCATTAATGGATTTAGAGTTACCTGGAGTGTAGCGATAGCGAAGAGGGCGATTCCAATGTTGCGATGAGTAGAATATGTAATCCCCTTGGATTCACTTCCTAGTTTGATACCAGTTGCCCATCCAGCAACACCGAGGCTATAGGCAGAGACCTGGCACGTGACGTGCAGATAAAACCACGCCGGATCTGCGGATTCGAATGTCCTAACATATCGAGCGATTATAATCCCGATTGGGAACAGAATTCCCCAGCTCACAGCATTTAGTACCCCGTGAATCTGATTAGACATAAATCGTCAAACATGAACTTTCTAACTAAATAAGTTTGTAATAAATATCAATCAAACTCACATTTTTCTTCTTAGTCCTGGAGTCCACACCGCCGCCACCGGTGCTCTGTCCTGATTTCAAATCCAAGCTTCCCTTGGCGTTCGTATTGGCCCCGTTTAAGTCATGAATGGTCAGAACACCCTTGTCATCAACACTGGGACCCACTTGCCACACCTGATTCACTGTCCCTTTAGCGGCCAAATCCGCCGGAACCTTAATCTTCGCGAACAGCCTCATGACTCCGCTTTGCTCCTCCGCGCTCGTGTCCCACACATCGAAATCCAGCTTCGATTTTACCACCGCGTCGGCAGTGTAGCCGCTGATGTTGTATGTCTTCAGCGTCATGACCCCGGTGGAATCTTTGTACCCAACTAAAGCTCGGGATCCCGCCATTTTCTGTACGGTGGGATTTATACCCCACGAAATCCATCCATCAGATTTCGACGGCGAGGCGATGAAGGCGATTGAGAGAGTGGAATTGGACGAATCGTAGGTGAAGTGGAGGTAGGAACTGAGTGTGGGGAGGTCCAAGCAGTGAGCGTACAATTTGTTGCCTTTGAAACTTTGGGACTTGCAGCTTTGAGACTGGGATGGTGGGATTAAAGAGACCCACAGACAGAACCCAAGAAACAGAACAGACAAGTGAAGGGAAGCCATTGATGAGCTTGCAAGCAAATTATGAGAGATAATGCTGGAGGAATTTATAGACAGTGAGGAAAGCCAAAAATAGAGACGCGTGTTTATTCCATGTTTGTTGAAATTTTTACGATTGTCTTTCTGTTCTAAAAAGAAGAATAAAGCTTTTCTGTTTTAGGAACATGGTTCGTGCAGATCACGCGTAAAGGATGAGACAGAAATGTAGTTAGGTGAGCAATGACTGCTCTTCCGTTGATTGGAAGTGGACGGTACAGATTGATGGCACTTAAGAAATCTGGGCCCCGACCTAAGGGAAGTGGCAAATCCATCCCGTAATTTACTGCCAATTCAAACATGTCAACCGATCCACGGTCAAAGTCCCAAGACCCAACCGTTATGGGGACAACTAGTTTAACTCTTATATATATATATATATATATATTTTAGGAATAACAACTAGTTTAAGTACTACAAAAGATAAATTTTTGTAATTTACTTTTTTAGTTGAATATTTAATCGTTAAAACATATTATAATGAGGTACAGACATCCTTTTCCGAATTTTATTCCATATAATTTTGTTGTATATTTATTCCATTTATGCATCAATTGTTTTAATAAAATCTAAAATATGAAGAATAATTAAAATTTTATGAATTTTTAATATAAATGTAATGAATATCTGAATAAATTATATCTAGTTTATCTGCCTGCAAAGCGATGGAATAGAGCACCGCTCTCATTCAGTCATTTTCTGCTTAAATAAAAATCAATAAGTTTACTTTTTTTTCCTTTAGAAAGAAGTTTATCCTTTTTGGAGATCTGTAATCAACATAACCCATTTATTTTGGCTAAATGCCTAAATTTGAGCCAAACGTTTTCGAATTTGATTAATTTAGGACTAAATATTTTAACTTGCTCAATCAAGATCCAAACGTTATTGATTATGCTCAATGATAGGCTATTTTGGACAGAAATCTGGCGATGTTATTCATGCATCGTTAAGTTTGAATGAGGAGTCTTATGCAGCATTTTCGTTATGTCCGATATTGAATTTGTGAATTTTCAAATTATCTAATTTTTTATTATTTAACAAATTGCCTTTTACCCTTCTCACTATTATCTTTTTTTTTAATGAAATCCTTCTCTCTTCTCTCTTCTTCTTCTTCTTATTTGAATCAGTTTGTGTTATTCCGTAAAAGCTCTTTTTCCTTTTGCAATTTGCATTACATTTTCAAAGACATTAATTGGGAATACTTTAGAATGAGCTCAATTAGCAGTTCTTCAAGAAAATGAGATCGATTAAAGGATTTAATTTATTGTTTTCTTAGTTGCAGCGATGGTTTACTAGAAATTTTTTAAATTTTTATCTTTGACAGTAGAGAAACGCGTTCTAACCTTAATTCGAGATCACACAAGTTAATTTCTTCAACTGGCCCGGTTGAATAGGACTATGACAAAAAAGCACCTAGATAGACTTCTTAGTCTGATGAAAATTCAAGAAGAAGGTTTTATGTCTGTCAACTATTTTCGATAATTTTGGACATGTTGATGTTGTTTTATATAAATATGTTTATATTTTTCATTAACAAATTGGTCTTTTTTGTTTCATGGTAGAGTGAAAATTTTTGTGAATTTCATGAATGGCATGATCAAAGATTTTCTCCAAGAGCAAGACAAATTATTTTAGAGTTGAAAAATTGAGAGAAGATGTTAAACCATCAAACTAATCTATTAAAAATTGAAATGGTAGAGTTAAGAGAAAATGTTATAGATGTTTTGGAAGCTAAATTATTGCAAAAAAAAATTAAGTTGAAAAATGAGTTATATGCCATAAGGAGTAGTAATGAAACATATTCAACAAAGTATTGGAAATTTGTAGCTTGTTTAAGCTTTTGTTTACTAGTTTCACTTCTGTTTGTTAACTTAATAACGAAGGCAATTCAGGCAATAGTTGTATATTAAAAGCCTCACCTGGAAATGGTTTTATGCGCTAGAACAATGTCTAAATGCAATTGAGCTTACAAAGTTATTTTGTGGCATACATATACAAATGCAGTTTCATCACCTAGCGTTCATGAACTTCAAAAAAAATGTTAAAAGAAAAGAAAAATCATTCATTTTGACTAAAAATGTTTGACATTGCATTTATTCATATAATAACAAATAAATGTCAACATTAATAACAGCTGCCTAAAGACATTCAATAGATATCCAACCTATCAACCAAAATACCATTCATCTTTAAGTTAAACAAATATCACAAAATTGATGGATATAAGTATCATCCATTAGTCACTACACAAAACACTAACAAGCACAATTTTGTTTACATTTTCTTTTTTCCTTTTGAAGATGTAGTTTGACTTTCTTGACTTAAATTCACATGCCCAGTAACAACTTGCTTGCATTTTTTTTATTTTTCCTAAGGTTTATTAATCTTTGGCTTAGCCTTCCAGGCTATAGATAAAATGGAACATTGTTAACTTCAATTGTATCACTTAATTAATGCTTAATAATAATGAAAAAATTAAACAGTCAATTAATGTTTGATTAACTTGAGTTAAAATGTGAATTTATGATGTTCAATATACTTTGACCTTCAAGCAAAATTCAAAAGCCCAATTTCTTTAGCCCACCAGACAGAACCCTAAAAGATATTAAATTAACCCTTCAAACACCAAAAATTCCCAAATTGATGCCCAAAAAATATGTTCATCAAAGTCTAATTACTACTTGCCTTCAATGGTCGATCTTCTTCTTCAAAATTTTTAGTATCATCCAAATTAGCTCTCTTTCTTTATTATTTTTATCTCATTCTCTATTAAGAAGTTATTAGATAAACGTGTGATTTTATATACTATGTGTAATGTAAAGCTTCCTCAAATCTTCAAGAGAACGTAAATGAAAATAGAGGCAGTGACAATGTCTTGATGGTTCACACAAGATTAAGAAATTGATTATTTTGGAACAGTCATCCATTGCAAAAACTATGTCTATTTATTGTGATGATAATGGAGTCATTCAATCAGGTATCTATGTGTTTGAATTTAATGTAAAAACTATGCTAGTCAATTCAACCCTTCTTTCCCTCTCAACTCTACGACAACTCTTTTATAATAATAAGGAATTTAGTAGTAGTAGTAGTAGTAGTAGTAGTAGTAGTAATAATAATAATAATAATAATAATAATAATAATAATAATAATAAAAATAATAAATATAAAAATATATATGCTTGCATGTCACGGGTGTGACATGTTAAGTCACACCCGTGACATGCAACTCTTATATATATATATATATAATAAGTAAACTATTTAATAATAATGAGTAAAATTAATATAATTAATAAAAATAAAAATAATTATAATATATTATTATTAATTTTGTACTTAAGTATATAATGTATTATGCATGTTCAAGGACAAATTTTTAGGTATATTTCCTTAATACACTTTATAATCAATTTACAATACTTTCTGAGCATTCTTTACTCCAAATACACTTTACTCACCTTAATCCTTTCATTCAACATCAACCAAATTCATTTAAGTTGTCATTTGAGCCTACATACCTCATATGGAAACACCCTCACATGAATTAGGTTAAAAACACCCAAACAAACACCCTTGTTATAACCATACGGGTCACAATCGTGCTTCCCTCTAAAATCAACAAGGGTCACGATCGTGCAGCTGCACAATCATGCCCTACCTTATTTTCTTCCTTTTTTCTTGCCATTTTTGACCTAGAAAATGAAGTTTTTACTCAACACCTTCTTCTAATCAAATATTCCTCTATGTCTTATGTTTTTAATGACATCAAATTCATGCATTTTGGTTCAGTATTATACAAGTTATAACCAAAATACTGTAGACTGTTCTCATACCATGTCAGCACACAGTTCTCAACTTAAAGCCAAATTTCAAGACCCTTAAGAACAGAATTCAAATTCACTTCCTTCATGAAAATTATAGCCATATATCTCTAGTTTAATCTAATTCAAGTCCATCCAATTTGGATATCTACAAATCAAGATATGGCCAAAATACAGATACATGTTCATTAAAAACACTCCATCTAACATATTCCAACACACATTTAACTTCATTTTCATCCTATTTCATCTCTTTTGCTTAGTCTATCATTTCTAGTTGATGATTCCTTCAATTATACCTCAATTTTCTGTCAGTAATCTCTATACACAATTTATAATTTCAAGATTGATTACATTCTCAATTCATATAGAATGTTTGTTTGAAGATTTTTAGAAGTGATGCTTCTTCTCTTATGTAGAATGGGGCTTTGGCCGAAGGCATTCAAATATGGAAGAGTAATGATGTTATCATATAAAGGCTATATCTCTTTCATCCGAAGTCCAAAAATTTCATACGATATACCGTTGGAAAGCTAAAAGGACAAACTACAATTTTCTTGAAGACAATTTTGTCCAATTCTACCTATATTAATACAATTTATTCATGGAAGTTATAGAGTCAAGTTAGACTCTACCTATTTTACTTAATACTTAATATATATAACATTTCTCGCCATTTAACTTATTTGTTATCATATTTTCATAAACTTTATTTTTCTTCAAGCAAATTAACTTATAACAACATTTGAAGAACGACCCTGCTAATATTTTGAAGAATCACAATAGAAAAACGTAATATTTTGACGATTTTAAATATCTTTTCATGAAATTTTTGTTTGTTCTTTTTGTTAGTTATTTTTATTATCATTCTCTGTATCTCCCTATATGTCTGTATTTATTTTTAACCATTTCTCTATCTTAATCAATTATTGAGGAATGGTTGTCTGTTGTCGTTTATTTACTTGTTGGTTGTTAAAGGGTTTTTGTTATTTATGTTTTCATTATAGTAATTGTTGAAGATATTTAGAATTCTTATCTAAGTTTCATGTTTTTGTTTAACATTTTTGTATTCATTGTTATCGAAACTTACTGTTTCTCTATATCATAAAAGGAAAGTATCCATTTTCATTTTTTACATTTGTTTTTTAGGCTTTTACTTCAAGATCAAAGCTAATAATTCAATGGCAGGTGTATCTTTGTCTTGTCGTCAGTTAAATTTTGAAGATGGTAATAAAGTTTACAGGAGTGAAGGTGAAGATGAGCTTATAGCTGTCATGAGTTTAAACAGTAATTAGGAATTACAAGCTACTAGCTCAAGTGAAATGTCCAAAGAATTAATACCAAAAATTGGAATGGAGTTTGAGACAAAAAAAGATACTTACCAATTCTATTTGGCATATGCTAAAAAAGTCAGGTTTGGGATAAAGAGAAGCAAAAACTACAAACATAAATTCGGAAACTTGATTGATAGAATGTTTTATTGTTGTGCTGAAGGTAAACAAGGAAAAGACAAACGAGATATTGATATGAGAGCAAAACGCCCTGAAACAAGGTTTGGTTGTGAAGCTAAAATGAGAGTCAACTGTCGAAGAACCCAAAAATTCTGTGTGGTTCAGTTTATTGAGGAGCATAATCACTACCTCTCGAGTCCAAACAAGATGCACTTACACAGATCTCACCAAAAGATAAGTTTATCTACAACAACACAAATTGAAATAGCAAATGATGTAGGAATTCCACCAAAGGCGTCTCATGCTGTCATGGTTAGGTAAGTAGGTGGTCGAGAAAATTTAGGTTTCATACCAGATGACTACAGAAATTACTTACGGTCTCAATGATTGAGAGTTACGAAAAGAGGCGATATAGGAGGTGTTTTGGAATATTTGCATAAAATGCAATTTGATGATCCAAATTTTTTTATGCTAACCAAGTTTATGAAGATGATTTAATATCTAATAGTTTTTGGTTAAATGTAAAGATGAGAGCAGATTACCCAAATTTTATTGATGTGATTTGTTTTGGCACAACTTACAGGAAGAACAATGAAGGTTGTCCCCTTACATTGCTTGTAGGTGTAAATCACCACAAGCAAACTACAATCTTTGGTGTTGCATTGTTATATGATGAGACATCCCTCACATTTGAATGGTTATTTGATACTTTTGGGAAAGCTATGTGTGATAAAAGACCTAAAAATATTCTTACAGACCAAGATGCAGCAATGGCAAAGGCTCTAGTACTAAGATGGCCTAAAACTCATCATCGTCTATGTA
>JAOTAY010000009.1:7106093-7129773 GCA_025629805.1 Erythroxylum baracoense | reverse complement strand
CACACGTTCGTCTGCCTTGTGCCAAAAAAAGCTAACCTTGCTATCTATTCAATTATCGTCCCATTTCTTGCTGCAACACTATATATAAAGTTTTCGCTAAGCTCTTAGTTAGAAGATTGAAAAAAGTTTTGCTGGATATCGTCAGCCCGACTCAAAGTGCCTTCATCGAGGGTTGTTCCATTAGCAACAATATTCTACTCATGCAGGAGCTTCTGAAGGATTACCACGCTGGGAAAAATCTGAAAAGTAGTTTGGAAAATCGGCTTCTATAAAGCATTCGACTCAGTGAGTTCGCCTTTCATTCAAGCTTGTCTGGATGCTTTGGATTTTCCTACTCAATTCAAAATCCGGATCATGCTATGTCTCCATACCTCATTAATTAGCATCCTTATCAATGGAATTCCAACAAAACCTCTGAAATGTGCTCGAGGAATTCAGCAGGCGGCCCCCTCTCCCCTTACATTTTTTTGTTAGTTATGGAAGGTTTGTCTCGTATGCTGCAGAAGTTGACATGCCACAATGGTCTCTTTTGTTATCATCACAAATGTCGTCCTCTACAGCTCCCCCACCTGTTGTTCGCAGATTGTTTAATGCTTATGTCCGGGGCTGACCTGTTTTCCATTAATATTCTTAAGGATTTTTTGACCAGATTCTATAGCTGGTCAAGTTTGAAGATTAATCTACAAAAAAGTGACTTCTATTGTTCGTCGGATGTCCTAAACTAGAGAGAGACTGCTACTCCCTTGGTATGGAGCCACATCAGCCACCTTTTAAATACTTGGGGGTCCCTATTTCTCACATTAAACTCACATACTCAGATTGTATACCCCTCCTCGAATGATACAAGTCTAGAATCTTAACTTGGCAAAATCGGTTTCTTTCTATGACAGTGGGAGTCACGCTTTCCATCTCAGTGCTAAGCAGTTTACGCATACATTGGGTCAATAATTTAATTCTGCCAAAGAAGGTGATTAAGGAGCTGGATAGAACAATTAAAGCCTTCCTCTGGTCGGGTTCTCGGCTAATGCAAAGAAAGCTAAAGTGCTATCAGATGAGGTAACCTCTCTTAAGCAGCAAGGTGGCTTAGGAATTTATTCTACTAACATCATGTAACAAGTTCTACTGTACAAGAAAATATGGAGATTACTCACGGATAACTCCTCTATATGGATTAAATGGCTTCATGAATTATACCTCTCTTCTCAGAATTTTTGGCAAATACCGATCATCAAGAGCTGCTCTTGGATATTCCATCAGATGCTGAAGCATAGAGACCTAATTTACCTTTATATTCATCATCGATTGGCAAATACTAACTCCATCTATTTTGAGTACGATAATTGGACTAAGTCCAGTCCACTAATTAGAAGATCTGAACTTGCACACTTCAAACGTCGAGTCCCCCTTAATGCCACTGTCTCAACACTTACTTCGGATGGGCACCGGGTTGGACACTTCAGATCTGTTCTACTCTTTTCAGTTATTCCCCAGTCTTCCTAACTCTAATCACATGGATACAATTGTCTGGAAGCTCTACCCTTCAGGTCTGTTCACTAATAAATCATGTTACACTAGTCTTCAAGCTAATCTTCCAATGGTTTCTTGGTACTGTCTTCTGTGGAAACAATGTATCAGTCCTAAAGCATGTATGTTTACGTGGTTAGCTATTAAAAACAAATTGAGCACTAAGGATAGATGGCACAGATCCTTCAACCCCTTGTGTGAGCTTTGTCACATGTTTGCTGAAGGCCGCAACCACTTATTTTTCAACTGCGTCTACTCCTCCACGGTTTGGAGCCAACTGCTCCATAAACTTGCTCCTTCTTGCTACTTATATGATTGGAGTCCCACTCTTGATTGGATTATTAATGTCTCCAGGTCCTAGAAGAAGGATAGTTTGATTTTCAAAGCAATTATCAATCTAGCGATCTACAATATCTGGTAAGAGAGAAACCAAAGGATCTACAGGAAGGAGTGTACGTACTTGCCCTTATCAGCTAGCCGACTCCATTCCTAATAACGTTTGTTGTCTGGTTATTGCTAAGGAAGTACCTCACTGCTTATCTGACAATATGAAAACACACTGGTTTGTCTAATAATATTGTTGCGGGTTAACTGCAGGTTAGGACAGAGCTCAAATAGTATTTTGGCATTGTAAAGAGCTACTTTTGGTCTTCTTTTAAGTAGAAATCATTGTAATGTTGTGTATAGTTTCACTATAGTTAATAAAATTCCTTTTTATATAAAAAAATTACGTGGGCAATTAAAATATCTCCAAATAAACAAAAATTAGACGTTTGAAAAACTACCCCTTTTCTAAAAAGAAGCTTTAAGACTACGTAAAAAGAAAATATACTTTGAGCAAAGAATATATTTTTTATTTTTGTGTACGTAAGACTGTTACATAAAAAGATACTTATACAAAAATATACTATTGCAATTATTACATAAGTCTGTAACATATATATAACGTTTATAATAACAGTCAGAAATTATATAAGGCTTTTTAATACAAAAATAAAAACCCAATTAAATGTATTTTAATAAAAGTTGCAATATTTTTCTTCTTACTCTCTGAAATTTTAATTATAGTAATACATGACATAATCTTGTGAATTTGTTTGCTGTTAGAAAGTTACCAAAAATCGATATAACAATAAATTAAAAATTTTGAATCAACTAATTAGTATCAAACAAGTAGAAAAATACTTAGATTGATGAAAACTCTTTACCATATATGTGAATCAATTAGGTTTCTATTTTATTTTAAATAACTTTTTTGTATAGTTTTAAATTGGAAAGTTCTACACCTTAAAGTAATTTTAAACAAAAACAATGGTCTTGGAACGCATATTTCTTATCTAGTGAGAATTTCAATTTCTTATTCATGAATCAAACTCAGCTCGTCAACATAAGCTTATAAGACCAATATCAAGTGAGAAGTGGCAAGGTTTTCGTGGATGAAAAGAGGGGACCAGCCACTGTTGGCCATTCAAGGGCTTGTGTGGATGTCGGATGAGCAGCTTGGAGCTAGCCTGTGGTGGATTGTACATGAGCACTTTCTTCTATGGCCCAATTTAGACTATTAGGTTAACATAAAAGTTAAAAACCTTGTGACGATTCGCCTGCAATTGTGTAGAAGAATGGACAAGCAAGACTAGGATAGCTTGTCGACCAAAACTAAGTTTGATTTCACCAGTGACTTTCAACCAAATGTAAATTCAATACTTGGAGTTGTCTTGCTTAATTTATTTTTAATAAAATTAGTTTTGACAAACTTATTTACAAACTAATCTGTTAAATTTGAATTCGTTGCCACAATTCCCACCCTTCTTTTCAAGGTAAGAGACTGAACACGTCCCTTTCTTGTTCTTTGCAAGTTTAAGCCTCTAGCAGCTATGCGCTTAGACTATTACTTCCGATATTTAGTATGTAATGAGAATTTTTTGTTAACATAAGTTTGTTTTGGTGACAAGAGGGACTTAAGAAGCAGACACTACGCTCTGATCAGATCATAAAGTTGATATCACCTAGTTTTAGTTTCGATATAAATTGCATTAATTTTCCTCGGGAGCATACTCTTTCGGGAGTAATACGAATGAGTACACCGAACCTTGAAAATTAAACCTGCATACTTGTTTAATTCCAGCCTTTTTGAGATACAATATGACCATTTGAATTTGACGCCCCAAAAAGAATATATTATATAATTGCTTGCTTAATTGGGGTCGTTCTGTACACTTGGGCCTTTCAATAACGGGACGTGATCCTCTATCACTTTTTTCATGTACCTATTCTGTCTCATTCAATCCCAGCCATCTATCTATATGAATCCCACGTAAATAAATGGCTGGAATTAAATGGAACAGAATAGGTACATAAAAATAGGGACAAAAGATTTGAAGCCTTCAATAACGCATTTTGCGCTAGGCTCGTGGTTTCATGTACTGAAATATGAGCATATATAGACTCATATCGTGTAACCCAAGAAAGGGCAAAGTTGACTCCTACCTTTACTTTTAAAAAGGCTCCTCTGCTTTTTGCTTTCTGACCATTGGCATGGCCATTGCTTTTGGAGCAAAAATTCCATTACTTTTATGGAATATATAGAAAAAAGAAAAATAGAAAAAGACGCTGGGAGTAATTCATCAGCTTCCGTAGTTTGCATTTATATATGTATATTAAAAAAACAAAAGTCTCAAGTTTCTCGTACAAAAAGCACGTCACATTGTGTGTCGGTATCCGGAAAAATATCCCAAGTTCACAACAGAATACAAAATCCGGTTATCAACCTTAAATTAAGCAGTCCTGAATGTATAATTTCCAGACAAAAACCCCAATTTAAGGAATCACCAACTGGCAAAACAAAAAGATCAATCGGAAAGCAGGTGCAGCCGAGTTGCTAACATGTATTACTAGAAGTAATTCGAACGATAAAAGAAAACCTGTTTCAAAGTAACTTTAGAACAGGATCAATAGCAACCATATCACCAATCACAATGTCCAAGAAAAAAAAAGTAAGAAAACAGCAACTTTATTGGTTCATGCCAACCACAATAAGAACAATTAACATTGCAACCTCGAAAAGAAATTTTCCAAGACCAGAAAAATCTTAGAGACCAATTAAACTACCGATAATAACAGACAGACCAAAATAAAAGCCTACTTTGACTTCTTGTATCCTGTAACCAGCGCCAGTAGTATTAGCTCCAGCGGAGCCATTACCAGCTGTGGTCGGCGAAGAGGCCACCAACTCCAGTGTCGATTTAGCTTGAAGATTGGCCGGATTAAATTCGTGCTTGTCGGGCCTCCCATTGGTTGTCGAAGGACCTACCTGCCAAATCTGATTCAGCTTCTCCAAGTCATTAGGAACCTTAACGGAAGCGAAGATCTTGTAGGTTGTGCCGTTTGATTCAGCGCTCAGGTCCCAGACGTCGAAAGACAACTTGGACTCGTTGATCACTTTGTAGGAAATAAGGTTGTAGGTTTTGACCACCAACTTGCCGTCGGATTTTAGGGCTATCAAGGCCTGCGCTCCACGCATTCCGGTATCGTTGAGATTGATGCCCCAACCGATCCAGCCGTCGGATTTGGCCGGAGGGGCTATGAATGCGATGGAAAGAGAGGAGTTGGAGGAGTTGTAGGTGTAGTGTAGGTAGGAATTAAGTGATGGTAGGTCACTGCAGTTGGCGTAGAGCTTGTTGTTGTCGAACTTCTGCGAGGTACATGTTAGTGCCTGAACTTGTGAGATTATTAGAACCCAGAAGGCAAGAACTAGAAATGGAGCTGAGAAGTAAAGAGAAGCCATTGTGGTGAGGTGGACAGAGGAGTTAGGGTCAGATGAAAGGAGACTGCTTTTGCAAATGAAACAACACATATAAAGGATAATGTATGTATGTTTAAAATATTGAAAGAGATGAAAGGCGACCCAATCTAACTATTCAATTTGCTTTTTATGTTTATTTTATTCGGTCGAAATTTATTATTGTAGAAATCTCTTTTATGTTTCTAAGACCGCTGCGTATGCGTATCTCATTCTCATGGAGTTATCCTACATAATTGTTATTTGTTAGAACAAAATATATGTAACTTTTTTTATTTTTTTAAAAAAGTTTAATAATCCTGACAAAAAATGATAAGTTAAATTGAGTTATTTTTCTTAAATTATTACAAAATATATAATCCTTAAACAGTGGTAGTAATATTTTGTATTTTTAAGTAAAATTAGACATAAATTTTTACTAAATAAGTTTGATATTGCGATTTGGCCTGCCAAGCCTGTGATTGAAATCAAACACAGTTGCACAAAAGTTTAAAAACATTAAAGAGTTTTCTCTAAATGCAAAATAGCTGTATTAAATAGGGTAAGCACGTTGAAATAGTGGTAGAGTTCTAATAAAAGAAAATGTATGCAGCGGCATATCCTACGATGTATGTAACGTGGGTGCAATTCGGCGAGGGACACCACAGAGGGTGATGATTGTGTACATGGATTGGATCTGGCACTAGGAGTAGGTTTTTGTAGTTGACTTTCAAGAGGCTGAGTCGAGTGGAGTGAGGAGTGAGGCTTGGGAAGCTTGTAGAGAGATAGGCGAGTCACGTGAGGGATATGAGGTGGGACGCTTAGTCACTAACAATGTTTTTTTTTTTGGACCAATAATGTTGGAGAATCCTGAGTCCTGACAAGCGTGCGTTGGGCCGTTAAAGACGCAGTAAAAATATGAGCGGTGGTGGAATTTGTGTGAACCACGCCAACAGAACGTAGATATTTGGCTGGTTGACCACGACTTGAGGTGCTTTTGCTTCTTCCTCTTCTTCTTCTTCTATATAACAATGCGATATACATATAGAATCTTGGGTTGGTGGATAATGCACGTAGACGTAGCGTTAGTGTTGAACGAACCCACTTGCCTAAACTTCTACAAGTTGAATTGTTTACTGAGGATAACGTAAAAAGGAAGAATAGTAAGAGCTTCGGGCGGACAAAATTGAGGATTTTATACACGTGAACATGCTGAACTTCCCGTCAACTAAGCAGAGGAAACAGGACACTAATAAAGGCTTGCTTATGTAAGCACAGAAAGGAAGTCACGGATACATCCGACGAGGAAAAGGGGATAAAACTGGAAAAGACGGGACTCGGAATTGTATATTCCAATTTTTTATAATTTATAAAATTCAGAAGAAACCAAAATATAAAAAACCTATAAAATCAAATAAGCAAATAATACTATAGCTAACATTAAATTCCAAACAATCATAATGCCCTTTGAAATAATATAATCGTGTTAACAAAGACTAGAAAGATGTTGATATGGATCCCATTATGCTTTGTTTTTGTTATCTTTTTTAATAATTACCTCATGCGCTAATTAAGATGCATCATTACATTAAGATTCATTTTCAGATAATTTTAAAATAAGAATGGAACTATGGGAAAAAAAGCTTTAATTTTTCTTTTTATTTGGATTTGTTATGACAATTTTACAAAAATTATATTGTTACCCATATGAGATATTCTTTGTTTTCACTGATTTTTTGTCCACGTTATGCTCTTTTATTTTAACTAATTAGTTTTTTTCATGATTTTCTAGTTTCTCTAGCTAATAATTTATAGTTATATAACAAAAAGTTGATTTATTTATATTTTAAAATTATTTCCTTTGTTTTTATTTTGAATCAATGAAGTACTTACATTGTCATATTCTGTTCAAAATAGGTAGCACCACAAAGAATTAAATTTTGTATTTGAACTTCTAAAATGAAAGATTGTTGGAAGTCAAAAAATACAACTCTCTAAAATCAAGAACAAAACACTTTTCAAGTTTAACTAGTAAATTAGAACGAGAATAAAAAATTCAATAAAGAAACAAACAACAAGATTTACATGAAAAACCCTCCGATGTGGAGGAAGAAATCATGGGTCAAACGACAAGTAAATCAACTAAACTCAAATAAGAATTTACAAAGTTTAATATCTCACCTCACAATTACAAGTTATTTTACAAAATTTCAGGATTAAAATCAAAATTGATATGTGAGTCAATAAACTCTCAAACAAATCCAAAAAATAATCAAAAGGAGATGAAAATATTATACTATACATAGTTTTATATCACGATTATGTATGTCTTCGCCCTTCACTTCCTTCTTCACATGGTTTTAGAGACTTACGCAATTAATACACACTGTCGTATAAGTAGAGAACAAATGCGTGTGGCATTCTACACGGGAGTGTCTGTTTAGAAAAAGCTTGATTCACCCCATCATCCATTTTGTCTTCACTTATTCGTCATCCCCACAAATTATAAAAATTTCAAAAAGGAGCAAAAGACTTGAAAATAGGACTGGACATATAAAACAATCTCCCCCTCTGGCCTAAATACGGGGAAGACGCATTAAGCTTTAGCAACTACTTGGAATACATCCCAGTAAGCTTACTAAAAAGTTCATACTAGTTTATAGGAACTGATTTAGTTAACATATCAGCATCATTCATGTCCGTATGAACCTTCTTCAACATCAATTATTGTTCTTCAATCACCAACCTCAACCAATAATATTTGACATTTATGTGCTTTATACGAAAATGATACATAGTATTTTTGGAACAAGTCAATAGCACTTTAACTATCACAAAATTCTACATAGTCTTCTTACTTAACATTCAACCTTTGAGAGAACCTTTTTAGCTAGAGCATCTCCTTACAAGCTTCCATTATAGCTACATGCTCTGCTTTAATTGTGGATAAAGCTACACACTTTATAACTTGAATTGTTATTAAAAAAGCTTCCTTTGCAAACTTGAATAGAAGACCTGAAGTCGATTTTCTTTCATCAAGATTAGATATGGCAATAGGGCGCAACCTTGAGGCCCAACCCGTAATAACAAAATGACGTCATTTTAAATTTTAATTTAAAAATAATTTATCTCAAAATGGGCTATCTTTGGCCTGTTCTGACTCGATCTCGCGCCTACTATTCAAAACCTGCTCAGGCCTCGTGCCAGGCCCGACCCCTTACAGCAGGGCGTCCTACTGCTATCTGTAGTAAAGATCTCTAGCCATATCTTAATCCATATATAACCTTCTAGAGTTGGTTCCCCACTACCAAACACACAAACTCCACTTTGAAGTACCTCTCAAGTATCTCAAAATCTATTTTATTTCTTCCCAGTGAACTTTTCCTGGATTTGACGAGAATCTACTCACTAACCTAACAACCTGTACAATATTTGGCCTTGTACACACCATTACATACATCAAAGACCCTACTGTTGATAAGTATAAAATAGAAGACATACCATCTTTCTCCTTTTATGTTGAGGCATATGCATGTTTACTTAGCTTGATGTGAGGCGCTAGTAGCATGCTAACTAGCTTGTTATGCTTCATATTAAACCCTTCTAACACCTGTTCCAAATTCCTTTCCTATGATAACAACAATTTCTTATTCTTCCCGTCCTAAGTTATATCCATGCCTAAAATCTACTTTACAGGTCCTAGATCTTTCATATCAAAAGATTTAGACAAATTCTCCTTCAACTTTCAAATTTTGCCAACATCTTGACCCACAATTAGCATATTATCAACATGTATAAGAAAAATGGTGAAATTCTCACTTGTAAATTCCTTAAAATACACACAAGTATCGATATAGTTTTGTTTTTAACCATGATCCATCGTAAAAGAATAGAACTTTCGATACCACTGCCTTGGAAATTGTTTTAACCCATATAGGCTTTTCTTTAACTTGCATACTAGATTCTTCTTGCCTTTAGCTTTGAAGCTTTTGACTGCTCCATGTATATCTCCTCTTCCAAATCTCCATGCAAAAAGGTAGTTTTAACATCCAACTGCCTAAGTTTAAGGTCTAAGCAAGAAGTCAAATCTAATATTGTTTAAATTGAGGTCATCTTAAACACTGGTGAGAACTGAGAAGATTTCATCAAAATCAATGCCCTTCTTTTGACTAAACCCTTTCACCACTAGCCTAGCCTTATGCTTCACCAGCTTGTCACCATCTTTCTTTATCTTGAATACCCATTGTTCTTCAAGGCTTTTTACCCATGGGAAGCTTTACAATCTCATATGTATTATTCTTCTTTAGAGAGTTCATCTCTTCCTTCATGGCTACAAGCCAGAGATATTTGTTTACATAAAATTCTACCTCGTACACATTCATAGCCTCACCCTTAGGAGTAACCAATAGATATTCTAAACTTGAATATCTAGTAAAAGGCCTTTTCTTGCTCATCAACTCTCGAAGTTGTATTTCATTAGTAGTTAGATCTGGTTGCTCCCCTACACATTATCTTCAACAACTTCATCTTCAACTTCAGGATGTGGTTTGGGTAGCTCATTATTACTAGGATGTACTTGATCACTATTAATGTGTGTTTGGTCACACACTTCTTCTCTTTCACCTACAAACTACTTAGTAGAGGTAAAAACTAAAGAGGAAATAACGACACCATAGGATGAGCTACTGTGTGTAACCTTATCTTCACTCAGAAGATCAGTACCTCTCTTGTGCTCTTGGAGTACCACATTCCAGCTCCTGACAACTTTTTACTTCTTTGAGTCATAGAGTCTAAAGCCAAACTGATCACCATAATAGCTAATAAAGATGCTTGGTATCATGATACCATTAAGTCAAGCTTCTATCCTTGATCCTTTGGTACATGTTTAAATATCTTATAGTCAAATACTCTCAGATGGAAATATGTGGAATCTCTCTGTCTACGCTATCTCAGGAATCTCAAAATCTAATGGAACTAAGGGAGCTTAGTTGATCAAATTGACTATAGTTCGGACTACTTTACCCTAAAATGTCTTTTGCAACTTGGACATTCTGAGCATGCAATAAACCTTCTTTAAAATTGTTCTATTCATCCTCCCAGTAACACCATTATATTATGGAGTACTAGGTTTGGTATTCTCATATCTAATGTCATACGATGTACATTATTCTTCAAACATCTTGAAATTATACTCTTCTTTATTGTCTATTTGTAGGAACTTCAACTTCCTCTCAACTTCACTTTCTACTATGACATGAAACTTTTAGAAAGTTTCAAATACTTGACTCTTTATTTTCAACATGTACACCCAAGTCTTCCTTAAAGCATCATCAATGAATGTAAGAAATTATTAGTTACCTCCTATTAACCTCTCTGTCTTCTTTATAGATATTCTCTTGAAAGAGACTCTATGCTATTTTTCAGCCAAAAATGATCTTAAGGATTAAGAGGTGCTGTATTCTTAACTAGGATAAGAGATTTGTCAGCCATCAACTTTAATCCCTTCTCACTCATATGCCTCAATTATCGATATCACAAATTTGAAAAGTTTCCTATTCAACTATGTGTACTTTTCCCCTACCATACACCTTTAAGTGTGTTTTGTATAATGTGTAACATAACTCTCCTTAAGCAATAGTTATTACTCCCTTGAACAGTTTCCACTTCCTATCTCTAAAAGTGTGCTAAAATCTTCGTACATCTTTCAAGGTCAGTAAGCATCCAAATTTTTTCTAAACTCAGATGTTGCCCATATCAACAATCTTGGCAGAACTTTCATTACCTATCTTTACACTCCTAAAGTCTCCGTTCTTATAGTTTGAGAAGTACTCCACTTTTGGAACATAATGACATGAAGCTCTCGTGTCAATTAGCCACTCAGAACCTAAATTATTAACATGGAGAAATTCACTTATTGCACAAACTAAGGACACTTCATCATTTTTACTTGAAGTTATTGTGGCTGTATTCTTATCACCTCCATCATTCTGATGATCTTTCTTTTTTTTATCCCTCTTCCACTTGTAGCAAAACCTTTTAATGTGTCATGAATTTTCACAATAGTGTTATGTCTTTACGTCTTTGTCACCTCTAGACTTTGATCGGTTCTTAAACTTGTCATGGCCTATAGGACCCTTTCTCTTACTTTTTCTCTTGCTTTCTGCCATGAAAGCTTGCACATTCTCAACTCCTATCTCTTTTCTTTTGATTTCTTCATTGAACGTACTCTTTTGGATTACATTCAAAGAAAGTACACCTTTAGGACTTGAATTTCTTATCATCACCACCAATGTCTCCCATCTATCTGGTAGTAAACTCAATAGGAACAAGACTTAAAGCTTGTCATCAAGAATGATCTTCATTATTGTAAGCTTGTTGATTATATCTTGGAAATTACTCAAATGCTCTGACACAAATTTTTTAGTTTTCAGCTTCAAGTTTATAAGTTTTTTAATCATAGAGGCTTTCTTATAAGCAATCTTCCTTTCATAGAGTCCTTATAACTTTTTCCACAGCTTAAAAGGACCAGTTCCTTATGACACATGGTTGAATATACTGATATCAATTAATTGTTAAATTATACTAAAAGTTTTTCACTTCATATTCTCCCATTCTCTATCTGACATCTTCTTAAGTTTTGAAGGAACATCATCCTTCACACCTTTGCCTATATCAATAAAATTGAAGAGATCCTTGTAATATAGAAGGTTCTCTATCATGGTCTTCCAAATATAGTAGTTTGTTGATGCCAACTTGACTATAAAGTTGTTTCCACCTTTCATCGCGATGGCTTTGATATCACTTTTTAGGAATCAAAAAATATAACTCTCCAAAATCAACCTAAAAGCAATAACAAAACACTCTTCAAGTTTAACCATCAAATTAGAACGAGAATAAGAAACTTAGTAAAGAAGCAAATATTAAGATTTACGTAGAAAACCCTCCAGTGTAGAAAAAAGGCTACGAGCCAAATCAACAAGCAAATTCACAAAACTTAAATAAGGATTTATAAAGTTTAATATGTCACCCCACAACTATAAGTCATCTCACAAGTTTTTGGATTGAAACTAAAGTTGATACGTGAATCCACAAACTCTCAAACAAATCCCAAAAACAATAAAAAAAGGGATGAGAATACTATACTACATGCTCTCTCTGTGTTTTTCCTCACTTTTTATTGTTTTGGTGTATCTCTCATGCAAAACTTACGTATCTTCTCTTTTATATCACAAAATAGGTTTTTTTCACACTTTACACAGTCACATTTACAGTCATGTAAGTGATCGTATCTCTTCAGCACCACCTCACTAGTAGATGTATACGATCACAGAGAGCAGCACCACCATACTAGCAGATGTATACGATCACAGAGAGTTACACGACCATGACACACGATCATGTAAGTTATAACACGATTGTGTATGTCTTTGCCCATTACGCCGTTCTTAACATGGTTCTAGAGACTTACACAATTGATGCACATGACTATGTAACTAGAGAACATGGGCGTGTGACACTCTACATAGGCATGTCTGTCCATAAATGGCTTGATTCACCCATCATTCATCTTATATTCACGTGTTCGTCATCTTCATGAACCATAGAAGTGAAAAAAAAATCAAAAGTCTTGAAAATAGATTGAACACAAACAACAAAAATATCATAATAATTGAAGAATTTTATACAACAAAGAAAGATACAAACTTATTATTAATACGTATATATTATTTCTGGATAGGTTACAACTGCATTGACTTGTATTTTTTTTTAGAATTTAGGTGAAAAGCTTCCCAATTTTATATATTGCAAAAAATTGTGGGTTGAATTTGATTTGAACATGTTTCGATATCAGTTCGTTGGTTCCCTTTCCATGTAATCAAAATCAAAATCTTTTGGTACAAGACATTAGAGAATTGGCATAACTTTGTCCAACTTTAGCATTTTTTTATTCTTCTTGGGAAGCCACTGGGGACTTCTTTTTAAAAAATATATTTAGTGGAAGAAGAGTGAAATTGAGAAGTGGAAATTAATTCAATGAAATTAAGCAAGGCAGAAATGTAATAAAAGGCGCTATATTAGCATAGTTGTACTCAACATGTAGAGGAAATTGGGCTCGTGCTTGACATTTCCTTCAACACCTAAAGTGTGCTAGCTGCTCTATTGGTTGCATGAACAATGCCGTTTGATGATTTTAATAAAAAGTAAAAAACGCAGCTCCACCGATTGGAAATTTTGGTCTGCTCTGCACTGAGTTATTAGGTCTGGGAAGTCCTATAACTGACTAGGCAAAAAAAGCATAGCTATGATGTCCCTTTCCAACTTTTAACATTTAACAATTCGTGTTAAGGCATGCTAGCTAACTTAATGAATAAATATAGGCCAGGCCAAGCAAGGCAGGAACAAAAATTTACCATTCGAGACGACACCATTTTGATTTCTTGACTGGTGACCTTCGTGGGGGATAGAATCATTAAATCCATGTAATCACGCTGCTGTCGGGTCGTGGCATCCTTCGTTTCAGCTACCGAACAAATGGGTCCTATGCTTAGCCCACTAATGAAGCATGCCAATCAAGTGTCCTTTCTTCAATCATTTTAGGTGCCCTTTCTTCTTTCTCGCCAAATTAAAGTCTCTTTATTCAATTGCAGGTTTAAAACAGGTGATTTGAACCGGCAACATGTATCACAATTTTATTACCATTGCTAATTTAATTAGACTTCAACAGCTCAAGTTCTCTTAGTTATGTTTTTATCAATTTTTTTCTCTGACACATCTTATTCTTGGCCCGGTACATATAGTTCCGAAGATTGATGAAGTTAAGCACACAAAGAACTGTATAAAATGTTGGAAAATTCGAATGGATCCAATTCTATGCATAGCGGAATTATTATGAAGTTTTTTCTGTATTTGATATCTCAAAGCTAAGATTACTTAAAATTTTATAAAATAATTAACACTCGTAATAAAGCCAGAATTATAATTCGTATCTTATTCCGAAGCTTTGATCATATTTTTGTTGCCTCTTTTGAACCGTTTTTTAAATCGACTCATCTCAATCATCGTAACTATACAAGTGTCCAACCTCTAGCAGTGTCTACAAAACAAGTTAAGAGATGTCTATAACTATTGCAGAGATGGTTAGGCAAGGAGTGCTAGCTTCTTCAGAGCTTCAGTCTAGTTATAATAGATCATGGATATTTTAACAATTTAATTAAAATTAAATTCTAATTTAAATTAAAATTTAATTAGAATTATTTATAATTTTGATTAAATATCAATTATGCTCTAATAAGATCCAATATCTCATATTGATCCTTATTTATTGAATATTTCATATTTAATCATAAAGTTTCTCAAACTTTACAATTAAATCCAACTTGATTAAAATATCTTTTCTCTTTAACTTGATCTTTATGCGTAACATATTTGGTTCCTAAATATATTAGCAATTGGTACAAATTATAGTTTACAATTAGATAAATTAAACTTTGTTACTTTATGTTTAATTCTTTAATTAAACGATTAATATCCATCAAAATTGGCATTAGTAACACATCATATCCATCAAAATAATTAGGAATGTAAAAGTAGTTTTGATTAAACTTTTTGTGCATGATTTTTTTGTATAATTTAATCTTTTCATCATACAATGTTTCGATTAAACATAGAGAATGAAATTAATGCTGACTATATTTTGAGTCCAATCGTATTAATACTCGATCATTAGCTATTAATTCAATTAATGACATTTGTAAACTATTTACACAACATCATTCCACCTTGGCCAAGGTCGTTATGGATCTATACTAGTCAAGAATAATGAAACATTCTCACTAATTACTTTAGAGTTATGAATAATATCTTGATCATTCAGCTACCTTTACATAGTTCATGTTATATCCAACAACTACTAACTAAGTTATCCTTGACTAGAACAGATAATAAGTAATATCAAAATATAACAATCCTTACACGCGATAACTTTGGAGATCTCAAGTCAAAATGATCACTTCTACAATCATTACAATAAGAATTTTCATAGAAATACAAGTAATGTTTCAAATGGATTTCTCAAATGAGGTCACTTCAGTGAACTTGTTCTCTAACAAGCACTCACACGTTTGTTTAAGTATCTACATACTTTAGTCTATGAGATCAACTACTTCTTTCAAAAAAGAAACATAACATATGCTAGTCTTTTTACGTTATATTAATGTCTAGTTTAATAGAACAATGACTGGGAATAATTTAGGAATAACACATAAATATAATATGAATTTCATAATTATAATATCATCATGATTTCATTTGTAATGTATAATTATCTCATAAACTTCATCATATATATCTAAATATGTAGAAGATAAAGAATAACTTTAAATTATTTTTTCACTAAACTATAACCAACCGAATTAACTGTAGGGTGTAAACCAACAATCTCCCCCTTACATTAAGTCAATTTTTTATCTTATGCTATATCTAATGTCGTCTACAACAGAACTTATTTTTGGCGATGAAAATTTTTGTCGCTGAAAGACAATAATTAGTCGCAAAGGCTTTTTAGCAATGGTAAAAAATTTTCACACAAATGGTTGACAAATTCCATTAGCAAATAATTATCTGCGACGTGGATCCGTCAAAAAAAGGGATAGGTAAAAAGAAAGCAAATTGTCACAAATGACTTATTGCGATGTTTTTCTTTGTCAGTAAACATAATTAGCTTCGTTAACGTAGGCGTAGGTAATAATGTTTGGCGATGATTATATTTTGGTATCAAAATATATTAAGCTACATTTTTCAGAACGTATCTAAAGATTATTAACAAGATAGATAAAAATTTTTGGTGACGATTTTGTAATTGTAGCTAAAAAGTGTCGATGACGAAATTTTTTTTTACTACACTTTCTTATTAACAAATCATCATTTAATTATATTATTTATAACATTTTTAATCCATCTTATTGTTTTTAACATTGTTTGAATTATAATTAAGAACATTCACTACAACAAAATATGAAGTTTAAAGACATAAAAGGCGGAGTTTTTAGACATTTTTTGTCTTAAAAATAATTTTAGACACTTTATAAAACGTAAAAAAACAAGTGTCACAAAAACTATTTTTGACGGTTTTCTTAGACACATAGATGCGTCGAAAAAACATACATTTTTTTCGCATCTAAGCGTCGAAAAAATATACATTTTTTACGCATCTAAGCGTTGAAAATCTATTTACACAGATGCATTGCAAGCATACATTTTTGACAGTTTTCTTAGACGCATAAATGCTATTTTAGATGTTTTGTGTAAGTTTTTAGATGCTTTTCTTTGTCAAATTTTCACTTTTAGACAGTTTTTATGTCAAAAAACTCACACCATTTTTGAGTTAAAAAGCCTACAATTTGCTTTGTGCATCTTTTTTAAGATCACTCATATACTTATTATTATAATAAATTTTACAAATTAATCTAAAATTTGTAACTCGGTTACAAATGAACCTATTGTAACTGGGTTTTAACAAAGAAAAACCATATCATTACTTTTGAGAATCATTCATTTAACATGCTTTTGATCTAAGAGGACAAGTAATAGTTTGAACTGCACAATTAGTCCATGTCCCAATTCAAGTTCAAAAATAAGAATCTACCAAACATGCTACGACCTTTTTTTCTATTCCTCCATCACAAAAGGTTTCTTCTGTTAACCTTTTACTTTAAGCTTGAGATATAACAGTATTACTATTGATGAGATCTGTAGTACCATGATCAACATGTGTAACATGATAACCACTGCCATGTCTTTAAGGGCACTATCAACTCAATCTCCAGCATTTATAGTAGCCTAGAATAAGAATGGCTTTGCTTGGATCCTTCTCTATCAACTGCCATTATAGAGCAGCCAACATGCATGAACAGAAAATACCAAGTACGTGAGGAACCAAAAAACTTATTTCAAAAGCACATTTTTATCAATTGGGATGAGGTTGAGAAACCAAGAACGGAAGGAAAATTCAATAAAATTGAAGATGTTGATGAATTCAAAGCAACTAAATGTGAGAAAGGAAACATAAGTTACTTAAAATCACATTAAGTAAATAAACATATTACTTGATGTGATTTTTTTTCACGCGCTTAACAAAAAATCTTAAGGAAAGACTCAACAATTTAAAAAGGCAATAAAAAGCTAATAGCAACAGCAACAGTCAATTCAAGGTCCACCAACAAAACAAAAATTTCAAAACTAGAAAATGAAAAAGACCCTACAATTCGTGAAAAGCAATAGCAGTTTCTTGGTAAAGCACACGACAACTAAGAAAAATCAAGCTATTTGCCAAACCAAGTTGAATCTAGTGTTTTACTTCTCTCTAATCTATATGGATTTGTTTTTGTGATTAATTCTCTAACAACAAAGGTCAAAGTAGTCAGAGGTGTCTTTTATTAGGTGCAAGTTGTACCATTCATTATAGCAGTTTTAGAGTTTCAAGAAAGAATAAAATAAAAATCAGGCAAAAGAAATTATGTTTCTACACATATGAATATTATAGCTGTGTCCTTTCCACAGACCTATAACCATTTGCAAGCTATTCACTACCAATAATTGAAAAATCACGGTAGAGATGATACTTATGAAAAGAATTGTTTAAATTAACAGTAAAACCAAATAATTAGAAAAGAGAAGTAATGATTGTTGAAGCTAGCTGCATCCACAAGTATTATAGCAAAAGCATTTCTAAATTCTAATACAACTAGAACTATTATTAAATAAAATGTGAGAAGCATAGATGTAATATATTTGAATGTTGCATTCATTTACAAGGTATTTTGTAGACTACCTTAGCAGAAGAAATGCATGTGAAATTTGGAATTGAACACGACACTTTGCTTATGAGCTTACATGTTTTTGCCAAAGAATTATAGTTCAGCATAATTTTTGAACCACAATTTCATGAATATAAAGCTATACAATAATGCCCCTAGATATCTAGCTCAAAAGTACTCAATTCGAGGGCTAAAAAAAGTGAATTCATAGAAGAAAATGGTAAATACACTTGATACGTTGCCAGTTCCAGATTGTTACTATGTATTTTTCAGGTGATAGATTCAGAAAACTTTGCTCTATTCATTTTCATTTAAGGAATTGATAAATTTCCACTGACGAATTAGCTATGCTAATAGAAAATGGGTAAATTTTATCTTGAAACTCATTTACTATGCTTAACACTTTTATGCCAAACAAGAGAGCTAATGTTCTTCTTCCTTTTTCCAATCCTAAAAGTCCTTCAAAATTTCTAATCAAAGCAGCAGAATATGTTTCATGACTAAAGTATATTTAAAAGCTATTTTAAAGGCAAGTTTTTAACCTCAAATAACTAAGTATCTCCATTGAATGACCATTTTTAAGAAATCACACCAAGTCAGCTTTCAAGCAATTGGTTTGGAGACATTTCATACATACATGACTGACTAGTTGTAAATCTGATAATAATTGAACAATGATATGACTTGAATGTAAGTTTACCTTGAATAGTGGAGGCAATTTCATAAGTAGGAGGATTCAGAAGAAGGTCTTTAACGTACCTGATAAACTATAAAATCAAACACTGTTGTTATATTTGAGAAGTCACAAAATCAAAATTTGATCTTTATTATATATAAGAAATGATAAGTTATAGTAGGCATGTATTCAGCTTCACCATGTAACATTGAAACAAAACACATACAAATAAAAGGAGGGCAGCTGTAGCTTTAGAAATATGCTATTCTATATCCACAACGTGAGGGAACAATCCATTAATATGGTATATGTAGATGAAATAAGCAGTGTAATGTAGTCAACAAGAAATTTCTTGCTTGTCGACATTTTTATTCTCATAAATAAATGAATGGAAAATCAAAGGCATAAATAACAAAAACAACTCAAATTAGTTTAACAATCTTTAATTAATTATCGTTCATTTTTCAAGCCACGATACTTTATAACAAATAAAACCTACATTCCTCTCAATTTGATCCAACGACATACTCATTATATTAGTATCCCAAATGCACAGCATAAAGAAGAAACATAGCCCAGCAGATTAGAAGCAAACTAAAGCGCAACGTAGAAGGAGAATCCAAAAGAAGTAAAACGACTGAAGCGGTAGAGAAGAAAACGATGTACCAGCAGAAGCAACAGAGAGGAGAAGCTGAATAACGTAACAGACGTAGAAGCAACAGAGAGGAGTAAAACACGCATCAGAGCAGAAATCTCTCTCCCAACGTCTTTATACACATGAAATCTGTTTTGAAATTTTACAAAAATATCAGAAGCAATATCATTACTGGAATCTAAGTCATCCAATTTGATGATCTATCTTCACCTGACCATCCGAAACTCGCTTGTTTTATAAACCTAACAAAAACTACAAAACATATAGCCGATTGAATTGAGTTCAATTGAAACGGAAAACTTAGGGCACAGAACCGAAAAACTTAGGGTTTTGATCAGTGCAAAAATTCCAACAATAATTTGTAGAAGAAGAAAACAAAAAATAAGACAAATATGAGAGAGAGAGAGAGATACTTGTAGATAATGGACGGAGGAGCGGAGCAGAGCAGTAAGCTAGGGTAAAGGGAAGCGTGAAGTGCACTCACGAATAATGGGCTGGTATGAACACTGTCCGCAGAACAAAACCAACAAAGTAACTAAGAAGCGAAAAATATTAACTCGTATATAGTTAACTTAAGACTTTCACAACTTTTTGAGTAACCCATACTAACTTCTTGTTAAAGTTTTATAATTTTTGTCACTCATATTAACTAAACATTTTTTTATAATTACTTACTTTTGATATTAATTAATTATTATTTTTGGGTGTATATAAATTATAAAATGTGTCAATTCTTATCCTAATAATTGGAAATTTTAAAAATTTTAGACATTTTTAGTATATTTTCAACAAATTTTGCCGTCTTAAATAAATGTCTAAAAATTCCACCAATTTTTATATTATTTAAGACAATTATTAGATGCGTCTAGACATAAGCGTATAAAATCTCCTTATTTTGGTGTTATGATTGTTTAAATTATTATTGGTAACATTCTTTGAATTATAATGAAGTAAACAAAAATAAAACATAAATAATTAAAAATTATATGCATTTTATATACAAAAGTTAACAAAAAAAAATTATATACAAATTAAGACTCATCATCATCATCACTAGTACTTAAATAGTTTACGTAGTTTAACCCAATTTTTAAGATTGGTTAACTCTCTTTCAGTACGGTCTAATTTTTATTCATTACGTTGTAATTTTTCTTTTATACGATCTAACTTTTCTTCATTATATTGTAACTGAACCTTAAGCAACCGATTTTTTTCTTACAGTGTCGTTACATATGCTGGTCATGATGATGATGAACCAATTGGCATATGGTCACACCCAAGAGCTCTAATGTACCCTGATCTTGTACCAAGGATGTTGATATAAATGTCATCTACGTTTGGCTTATTTCTCTCAGACAATGATCTTTACAACAACTCCTACATCTTATCCTAAAATTTAAAACAAAAAATTTAGATTTAATTTAAATATTATTAGTCAGTATTACATAAATAAATAAACTTAAAAATTAAAATTTTTATACTTACTTAATTATTCTACGCTTCTTTAAATGTCTAATCTTCACCTTCCTTGTAGTGTGTCAGTTTGTAGAGTGTGATCCTATCACACTCTTCTCCATATAGTTGATTCTGACTCTGTTTTATGGAGAGAAAAAATTGAAACACAATATACAATATTGTATTTACTAAAATAATAATAACTTCTAAACAAAGAACTTATAAATTCTTGTTGTACGACAACAAATGATTTAGAGTCGATGTTGTGAGGAGTTTTCATTTTTTTCTTTGTTAACCTTGGCTTTCTCACACTTTTCCTAAGTAAAGAAAAGAAATAGTCACTAAATTATGTAACAAAATTAATGGAAAAAAATGTAAAGAGAAAGAAGACAAACCTTAACCTTGGCAGAGGCCCAATACTCATGTATTTCACTCTAATTTTCTGGAGTTACCCATTCAGAAACATTTCTTCTTGCCTCCTTATTCGCAAGAAAAGACTTATAGTATTTATGGAGTCAATAACAACGATCTTTTGCTCTTTGTTTCTACAGTGAACTCACATAGGTTGAAACTTTAAGGTTCTCGATATCGACAATATTGAGCTTCATCTGTGAACAACACGTAAAAGTTAAATTAATCTTTAAATAAGTAAAACAAAATTGCATATAATTAAATAAATTGAAAAATTACCGAAACTTTGTCTAAAACATTCTCTAATAAGATCAACTACTTGGCATGGTGAAGGTAAGGCAATTCATTCCTGATAACGACCCTAACTCAGTGGACAATTTTGCTGATAAGATCTTCTCAATCAGACGACGTTGACTGGGATTAATATGAATAAACAACTTATTTTTCATTGCAATATTCATTCGTTGATGGTCCATGTCGTAACACTAAGAAAATAACTAAACTTAAAACTGTGGCAGTGGCAAATCTAGGTCGATCCCAGAGAGATTAAATCCAATCACTTCCCTAAATTCTATATATATGTAAAACAAGGGGGTTTGGTTCGATATAAATTAGAAAACACTTAAAATTGAATATGTAAAAATAACTCAAATTAAACAATCGCAGTATGATAAAATTGACAAATAATTTAAAATCCAGTTGTTTAGTTTAATTCGGATTAAACACAATTTTACATATGTCATTGAATTATCATCTTTACACATCTCTTAAGACAATTGATTGTGAATTAACAACAAACTCTGTTAATTTCGGTTTTTCCTTTGGTTGTAATTAATTAAGAAGAGCTCATTAATTAACCATAACTATTGGGAAACTTAGAAGAAGCTCTCTAAGTTTATCCGAACAACCACTTTATAAGTGAGAAAAATGGACCAATCTAAGTAATATTCACACAAGCTTCGACTATTTAACTTATACTACATTATCCCGAATGATTTAATACTGTTAGTTGCGACATATGACCTTTAATACGACTATTACGTATCGCATTCAAGTTATAGCTACGGGTTTTCGTGGAAACGATTCAATAGAGCATTAAAATCATTCTCATTCGATAACCAAACAATCTATATAAGATAACGTAAACAATCCAAAAAGAGAGAAAGAAAACGATACACAATAATGATATGTTTAATGTGCTTCTCGGCCTCAATTGTCCCTCTAAACCGGTGCCTGGTGGTTTAACCTTCCATTTCCTTCTTCAATCTCCAAGAATCAGCAAAGAAAGCTTCTATCTCCATTAAAAAAACCGAAGAGAAATGAAGAGGAATGCAAATGTAACAACCATAGAGTATATACCTGAACATCCTGAGGACATTCAAGAACATACCATAAGGCATGTTAGAGCAATCTTATTCACTTATTATGGCATCTTACAGAAAATAAGTAACCAAAAGATCAACTCTTCCCATTAAATTCATAAACAAAACATTCACTGTAGCATTATACTATATTAAACACATTTTTACATCATCATAAGCATCTGAGAGTTTACTACTCTTTTTACAAAAGGTTTTACATGAAATGACAAATTACATAAACACAATCTGCTACTCTTCAAATGTCAGCTGACCAAACTTTTGAGTCATTTCTTAATTCCAAAGTTGACAAAACTAGGCTTCTATTAGTTTGCCTTAAGAGCTAGGTCTTCATCGTACCTGAAATCAACATTGTAATTTTGATGAGTTTGTAAACTCAGTGAGTGAAGTATGATCAATGTGCTCACTCATATCAGAACACAAGCATCTCAAATACAAACCAAATTCACAGTATACCTCATCTCAACAATACATCATGAATTTCACACATTTCATACCTCCTCTCTCTCCTCTCAGGAATTCTCGGAGACATTTGTTCAATCTCAGGTATTTGAGACTCTTTATTGGCTCTAATGGACTCAAGGTCAGCTAACTCTGCAACTTGATCTCCTATAGCATATGACCTATAACATACAATAATTGGGATCACTATACGAGTCTCTCACTATATGTCAAGTTTAAATACATATATGTGTCCCTATCAAAGTTACGAATACCGTACTGGACTCGATACTGGATTGAGTTCTAGTACGGTACTATACCAGTACCGGTTAATACCAGGTATCGTTTCGGGTAATTTTTTATATTTATGAAATAATCCCTGAAATTTTTAAAATTTGC
The DNA here is from genome assembly GCA_025629805.1 of Erythroxylum baracoense. Taxonomy (NCBI): domain Eukaryota; kingdom Viridiplantae; phylum Streptophyta; class Magnoliopsida; order Malpighiales; family Erythroxylaceae; genus Erythroxylum; species Erythroxylum baracoense. The sequence goes on along the minus strand of JAOTAY010000009.1, from coordinate 7,106,240 downwards.
AAAATAGTCTACTGATATATTGTACAGTTATATACTGTATACTTTACAAGTTTACATCAACCATGTTTTCAAAAATCATAATAATAAATAATAATCACAATTAATAATTTAATATGAAATGACAATAATTTTTAAATATTTCACATA
>JAOTAY010000009.1:7084532-7103003 GCA_025629805.1 Erythroxylum baracoense | reverse complement strand
GGTCACTCATTGAGTTCGCAAAGCTCACCCAAAATTTGCAACTATTTTTCAGGACTCAGAAGAATACCCCGTTAGGCGACGGGAGTATATCTATTGCATGCAAGTAAGAGATAGAGGTCGGGATCAGTTTGCGTCTGCATTGTATTTCGTTATTTTATATTGAAATGTATATTCCGCAAATTTCTGTATCTTTGTAATTGAATATTTCGGTATGTAATAATTTTTGGAATTAGAAATGTTTTGTATTTGTAATGGGCCCAAATGGCTATTGAAAATTCTGTTAATTACATTGTTTTGTTGAAAATGGTTATAAAACAAAGTGGGCCAATTTGGTTATCAATTTTCTGTACTTCGTGTTTGTGGTTTAAAAATAAAAGAAAAAAAAGTTTATACCGATTTCAGAGTGATTGAGTGCTCTAGCACACCACCCTCGCAGGGCATGAACTCAGACATCACCCATCGATGTCGGGTTCGGGTCTTGCGGGAGTGGGGTGTTACATATAATTTGGTCAATATTGCCTTTTGCTCTTTTGTAAATACCAAGCATTCTTGTTACAAATTTTTTGAACTTTATTTAAGAAATCAATTTCATAACATTTTAGTAATGGGTAAGGTGAATAAAATTGGATTATTCTTTTTTGCATTTTTTAAATGTTTAATGCTAAGCTAATATCAATGCTTGATGTTTCTTAATCTAGAACTTATATTCTCTTCCTTTTGAACTAGCCACCACAGCTCCTATTATCAATCCATAACCATTGCATGAGAAAACCAAAGACTAAATATCAATTGCTCTTAGTGAATAATGTAACTAATAGCAACTTTGAAGACTATTTTGGATACAAACACTTCAAATTAAACTTAAGCATCTAACTAAATCCTTCCACAAATTCCTCTTCTTTACAGCTCTACAAAGCCATTCTAAACAAAAATATCTATAAGCATTTGATATCTTAAAAAGATCATAGTTGACAAGCCAAATTAATAAGGAATCTATTAAAATATAAAAAAGTGAAACCAGTAATTTAGCATCAAATAATAGCTAAAGACAAGATTAATAAGGAATCTATTAAAATATAAAAAAGGGAAACCACTAATTTAGCATCAAACAATAGCTAAACTATGATAAACTATCAAGGAATAAGACAACTCATTAATTAAAATGCAACACAATCAAAATTGGCTCCCTTTATATGATTGAAGTTTGTTAATATTTCCTCTTAGAAAGAACAAGTTGTAAATTACCTTGTTAATATTGATTCTTATTTTTCTTAATAACCGAATATTATCTTCGTCTTTAAACAATAAGCTCTTTAAGTTATGATGCAAATTCCATAAAATGCAACATCATACTACCAAGTTTTTAGACTGCTAGAACTAGACAAGCAATTGATTTGTAAATCCATGATTTGAGGTGAACAAGTAAAAGGAGTCATAAATGCTAAACATAAGATCAATCCTTTAATTTCATAATTAACAAGTATATTAAGGGATGAAATATAAACCAATCCTACTACTTTTTACATTCACCCCATAATTTTTTTATGGCAATCACAAACAACATAATACTTATAACTTATATATTTTACATCATTTAATTTTTCTCTTTCTAACTTATTTATCTTCTTTAACAAAGTAAGAATAATATTCAAAGCCCTCTCACACATTGGAGGATCAACTCACTAAAAAAAACCTATAATCCCCATGCTGAATATATCATAAAATGGTAACAAGATTATAAGATTTTAAAATTTTACTAAACCCAAAAAGCTAAAAAAAATTAAAAACCTAGAAAACATCTTTTAGAATTCTTTTCAGTCCATGAAGTTGAGATGACATCCATTAATCCAAAAAATCATAAAACATCTTGGTCCAACGTAGTCATTAAGCTTGCCTATATCTTTTAATTTGTAATACTCCCTTCTATTCTTACTCAAAACTAGTTACAGTTTGGTTGCAGCTGAATTCACCTCCTTTGATTTACGAAGGTCAACTAATAAATAAAAAAGGGATGAAAGGAGGGAAAGATAGGCACTAACTTATTTTTAGCAAGCTATTATAGTTGTTAATAAAGAAGGAGAGCCACATAGGTTGTCCATTTATCTAAATTTATGTACTTTGTTAGCCACATTAATAATTACTAATAGAGACAATGTTTTGAACTAAGCAGTATGAGTTTTGAAAGCTTTGGAACTAAATTGAAAATTTTTAAAAATCAGGTACTAAATTGAAAAGATCTTAAAAGATTATGCATATATTAATTCGTTATCGCTTATTACATAATAAATAAAATTTGCTGAAATAATTAATAAATCATCATATTAACTAATAAATATATTGTTAATAATTAATAAATAAAATAAACTAAAAATTACATATTATTACATTTTTAGTATAATTAGCAATATGTAGATATGATAAATTATTGTCATTAAATTAATTTATTTGACACATACCACCTATATGATTTGTTAATTCTCGATCTCTCCTCTGTGATATAGATGTCCATATAAAGTGTCTTCTCTCAAAAATACCAAATTATCGAAAGTTAATATAGAAAATTAAAAAAAATAAGGATTCCAAGCTTTTGACAAAATATAGAGCTTCTCTTGAGCTTTTTAAAACATAAACAATTTATTGGTATTGATGAAATGCAAAAGGAAGTTGGTGTTTTTTCTAACTTGAAACTTACTATAAACAAATCATAAAATGTAACATTGAATACACAGTCCACTCCCATTCCAAATACTAATTTATCTTATAATTATCTTGATCTCTTAGTCGTTAAAATGAGGTTGAATAAAAAAGCTTTAATATAAATACTACCATTAGAAATATTCAACAAAGAGGTTATATCCCACTTTGATTGTTTTAGTCTAGGGTAAAGATGTAATTTGCACCTTAATATTTCACAAACATTTAAGTAAGTTTATAACATTATGTGTAGGATCATTATTGAGAAACTCTAGCAATGTTGATTGCTTAAAAGGACTATTGAGTCCTCTAATATTCCAAGCAATTGAGGACTTCAGGTTTGGGAAGTGGAAGTTTTAACCTTCCTATTGGACTTCCAATTGGTACCTTTGAATCTAGATTATTCCTCTTATGTTTTTAAACTATATAAAAGCTTATTAATGGTACCTCTTTAGAACTTTTTGTATTTCCCCTGTACTAGTTACGAGATCATGTGTAATCTATATCAGCCATTGAGCCATGTTTTACCCTATCCTCTCCTTATTAAATAAGGTTTTTTGAACTCCCCTCACTAATACACAACTCTTCCTTGTTATCTAGTACTGAGCTATTCTAAAATTCCTCCTCTTCTGTACCATATTATCCTTCTAATTGTCATTAAGTTGAGAGAGCTCATTATAGAATCCTATCTCATTACAAATTCCGATAATGATCTTACACCCTGTTGGTCTTTAATACTCCTTTTTTTTTGGCCATCAGCTCTCTAAGCATATTACATATGTATCTAATCCTAAAAAAATTTACCTTGTTCATCTAGCTTCATGATTAGAATGAGTTCAAGAGGCCTCTAATCAATGTCCACCAAAATACACATCCTTGTATAATTAACTCTTAATATTATAGCTATATCTTGATCCATACAAGGTAGCTTACCAATATAACTTAATATAAATAAATTAAATCCATCGGTTGTTCAATATTTTAATGGAATATTGTGGATATTTACCCAGAGAACACACTTTTGTCTTAGATTCTCAATCTAAAGACATGCCTTATATTTTTGCAGGAAGATATGCCTCAAACATAAGTTCCAAAGGCAACTTCTAAGAGCTTCTGTGCCTGAGAGGGAGAATCAAAGTTAAATAGGAACAATTTTTCCTCTATGATCAAAACATCTTACAGAGCTATATGCTTTCCACTATGCCCTAGCCCATAGATTGAGAGATAGAAATAAAGGCCTTTTCTCTAAGAAGAAGGCTATTGATGGAGCAACAATCAGGTTATTGCTAGAGGAAGAAGGGGGCAAAAGTGGAGATTGATGGTTAGGGTAGGGTCTATAATGACCTGAGACTAGGTTTTTTGACAGGAAGATAAGAGGCATCAAGTATAGCATTAGGTAAAACAGCTTGCCATTTTTTTCAGGATGGAGAATTTGAGGTGGAGCCTTAATCTAATTGATTGTAGAATCCTTTAGAAAAGGAGAGCATGTGCTACAGGGAATAACTGAGGTTTTGGTAATAGTATAAAAACGGGGAAAACTAGAGGCAAGAAATGTAAGTGGTGGAAAATTTTTTAGATCCATGTCTAGGGTAGACATGTTTCTAGAACAAGAAAGAAGTTGAATACTAGAAGGGCGATGGAATGAGAGGAAAGATGAAGGTATAGAGATTGGGGAGAGAGGGGAAATAATGCAAGATTAAGTGGTCTAGAGATGCAAGATTAAAGGGTCTAGAGAAGGAAGTTGTAGGGAACCAACATAAGTTAACCTACATCTAGTAAGGAAGATAAAGTAATGTAATATAAAGGAATGACAAGGATAAGATAGTAGACATAGAAAATAAGAGAAATAGTAAAATAAGGCAATGGCAATAGATGGAGGAGCCTAGAGATCATAATTTAGCATTGAAAGGATGGGACGAGGAAGGCATTGCACCATTTAAAGTTAAGAGAGAAGCTAGAGCTTCTCTCACTAAAGGATGGCGAATGTGCATTCAGCTTCATTTCTTTTGTTGTCGGTATGAGACAGGTAGAATAATAAGTAGTTCGTAGGAACCCAATCTTCGTAGACATGAGCTTACTTTCACAATATCTAATCATGCCCCTTATTATACCTTGAATAGGCTATAAAAGTGGTAATATACATACTAGGAGGGAATTATTTAAACCTTTTTATAGAACATTAAGGTATAAAAATTATACATTTAGTGAACATCTAACGAAATTAATTTTAAGATTACTACAATGTCTAGTGGATTCAAACAATCTAGTCATAATGCCACATATACTAAACTAAATGGCCAAATGCATAAAACTGATAGAAATCTAATTCGGTTAAGGTTTAAGGTACTAGTACTAATATTTTGAAAACGTTAAGTTACAATATGATATCATAAATAACGAAAATAATTTAATTAAACTTTTTTAAAAAAAGTTAAGATTTGACTTAGTACTTTTTACCTGTAATCTTCTACAACGTAAATCTCCTCATATGCTTCCACGTGTCACAATTATAGGAATCCTCACTTTACCTCAGGGTACCTCATCTTACTTTTTTCAACCAGTACAAATTTAGAGTTTATAACCTCAATTTACTGTCGAAAGCCTTTTTGCAAGTTTGAAGTATACAAGCCCAGACACGACTGCTATTTTTTTAATAATATGCAAAAGGAAAGGCTTATGGAAAGAAGAAGAGAGCTCTTAGGAAAGCAAACAAATGTATGAGTCTGAATGGTTATTTTCAGAAAAAAATTTAAAAATGTTCTAAAATTTCAATAGAACTTTCAGTAAATACAAAATTACAATGTTGTCTTCGTATTGTTTTCTTTAATCATTTGAAATTGTGGCGTATATATATATATGAAGCTGCTAGATAATTATCATGTTAGTTTACGAAATTAAAGTAAATATGACATTATCTTGTTTGAAAGTTTCCTTTTACTTGGATCATAATGTAACTAATGCTTAATAAATCCCATCCTTCGTTTTATCCAACTCTTCCCTCATCAAAACATCGGTTCGTAGGCCCATCTATAAGAAGATGGACCGGGTTGAGTTTGAATCCAGATCTTACATCCCTAGCGTTCATATAACCATTTTAAAACCCTAGCTCCTATTTTTCTCATCCTTCTCACTCCATACGCTTGTGCGGCTATATCCAAGGCAGGTATCAACCAGGGTTTTTTGTTCTCTAATTTCATGCTTCCGTTTGATTTTCAACATATGATTCATGTTTTGGGATTGCCTATGTTCTCTTAATTCTCTATTGCTTGTTCGATCTGCCTGGGTTTTTGTGGTTTAGCTGCATATATATTAGTCTTCGTTAGCAGGAAGTTTCTGTCATTCCTCTTTCTTCGTTTCCCTTGAAGATTGTGCTCTTTGTAACCAAGAAATGCTGAGGTAGCTGGTGTAAATCTCTATCCACTGTAATGTTGCACAAGCTTAGCTTTAGTAAATAAATTTCATTTATTTTCCATTAAAAAAAAGCGAGCTTTTGTTCTATTATTTGTTGACGGAACTTAGTCTTGTGAAGTTACAACGTATGTGGGTAGAGAGTAGAGTTCTCCTCAAAATTGAAAGGATCTTATCGTGTTCTTCGTTTTATTTAATAAATTTAGCGTGGATTACATGATGCTGAGATGGAAGCTCTTTTTCTTTTTTTCTTTTAACTATACTTTGATGCTTGGACAAGTGATGCCTACTCAGAAGTATCGATGTTTCGTCTAAGTTCTGGTTTCTGACCACACATGCATGACTTAGTGTTACTTGTTAATTGAGGAATGTTATAAATTAAAAACTTTCAGTGTTGCTTGTTACTTGAGGAATGATCTCACTGGTAATTGTTTCTGCGCATGAATCTTTTATGAAATACTGCAGTGTGTCCGGTAACTTTAACTGCATATGTTAGTATTGTGACGGGTTTCTTGAATAGTTTGAATCTTTTGCTGCCTCTTTAGTTTACCACACTGGTTTTTCCTTTTTTTTTCCAGGTTTTTTGGATTAATGGATGCTCACTGATCACCTTTCCTGCATTTTTATCTTTTTGTGTTTATTGCAGAAACAATGGCTGTTCCTTTGCTGAGCAAAAAGATTGTGAAGAAGCGTGTCAAAAAGTTTAAGAGGCCCCAAAGTGATCGAAAGATTTCTGTGAAGGTGTGTACGTTGTGAGCTTTCACTTTTGTTGATTGTGTTAAACTTGTTTGATTTTTATGGATTGTATATTCATCTTAACAGAATGTGGTGTTCTATCTTTCAGTGAACTGATCTGTCATAGTTTACTTTTTGTATTTAAATTCTAGTTCCATCTACTTCATTGTCTTTCGTATTACGTCCAACTTTTGAAGTAGGTCTAATATAAAGCAAATGATCTGTGTACAATAAGCCGATGCTCTGGATTATAAGAATGAAGGTAGCATGGTAAGGTACACAGAAATTTAATTTCGTGGTCAACATGTCTGCTCTCTCTGATACTCTTTTAGAGGTTTGATTTGGGGGCCTGGTTCTGACCCACATTAACTCATATGTATTAACACAACCTAGTACACTCAAATGTTTTGCTGCTGCTGCTTGTTTGTTCATTTGCTCTCTTATTATGCTTTCATCCTGCTGAGCCATCTTTCTTTCTCCTTAAAATGCTTGTTTTGAATTTTCTTTGGTTGCGTCCTCTATTTCATGATAGACAAACTGGAGAAGGCCCAAGGGTATTGATTCCAGGGTCAGGAGAAAATTCAAAGGATGCACTCTGATGCCGAACATTGGTTATGCATCTGATAAGAAAACTCGACACTATCTACCCAATGGATTTAAGAAATTTGTTGTGCACAACGCGAAGGAGCTTGAAGTTCTAATGATGCATAACAGGTAGGTTTCTTCTCTATAGATTCTGCTGACTCTAATAGTATCAAACAGCATATAACCTCCGAGTGTTGATAGGATCTTCTCTTAATCGTAGCATACTGTTTGATTGAATTGCAGGACTTACTGTGCTGAAATTGCCCATGACATATCTACCCGGAAGAGAAAGGAGATTGTTGAGCGTGCTGCGCAGTTGGATATTGTTGTAACAAACAAATTGGCTAGGTTGCGCAGCCAGGAGGATGAGTAAATTTTGGTGCTGTAATCTTTGTTTTGTGCCCTTTACATTAGGCAGTTTCAGCATATTATGGAACGTCCTTTTTCTATATTATTTTGTAATGGTTTGAAGAAGCTTACGTTTCAATTTAATTTTGAGGTTTTGGATGTGAAATTAGTGAATATTTGGCTGCTTACTTTTATGTTTACCGCACTGGATGATTTTTCTTAGTTTGGAATGGTAAGCTTATGTGGCTATTCACCTTGGGGAAGCTGCGCGCTGTTATTGGAGATGAGAAAGCAGCTTTGTTCACTGGATGGTTTTACCGTCCGATTCTCGTGTTCTGTTTGGTCGTGATGCAGTTTTTCAGGTAGCTTGGCGTATGTTTTTGGAAAAGTCATTTGATGACATTGAACCAGGTTTAGCTATACTCAATTTCTTTGTTGCTGAACATAGTGGCAATTAAGAGTTTTAAACAATGAAGTCAATTATAAGTTACAGAATTTATTGACAATCTGGTGACCCCTTTGCTTCGGAAGGGTAAAATGCAAGATGCCGGTTTTGGGGTTTGAGCAGCTGACATGAGAAAAGAAGAAGAAACTGAGAAGATTGGTGGAAACAGCAGACTCTGACAGCTAAAACGAGAAAAGAAGAAACTTGAGAGATTGGATACAAATGGTCAGAAAGCACATTTAGATTGTGTGGTAACAATAATAAGAGGATTATTTCATGTGCTATAAAAATTCTTCTCACAGCGAAATTTCCGTGATGAAAGCACAGTAAGCTGCTTTGATATATGTATTAACTGGTGGCCCTGGTATTAGCCAACCACATTTATTGGTCTTTTCATACGTTTTCAATATCGGATCCCGAAACACTGCAAGCACCTTTCAATAAGTGGCCCAGGTAACAACTCTTTTCATTCATTTAAGACTAAGTCTCCATCCTAGGGGAAAAAGAAGACATCTCGACAACTCAGTTGTTAAACACCGCCAACTCAATGGTTCGCTTCGCTTGCAATTCGAAATTGACAACAAAATGGTAGGGCCCATCCAAAAGCTTATGGTTCCAGCTTGAACAAATTGAAATTTGGATTCATTAAAAGAATTGACTTGTTTTCGGTAATAAAGTGTGAAAACTTGAATTTTACCATGCCTAACATTTCATGTGCCAAAGCAAAAAATAACAATCCGAGAAGGATGTTGTATTTTTTTCTGTCCCAACTTGATTAAATTCGTTTACTAGAGAAAGAAGACCCGAGGATGGTCCCTTCAACTTCCCATGGTATCGTAGATTCAAGTGTAGCATCTATCCTTGGGCGTGGACTAAAACTTAGAAGTTCAAACTTGATAAGATAAGTTTTACCAATATTTACTTAAAAGACGAGAAGATAAGGATTAAAAAAATTCATTTGAGGGTTTTGAAAAGAGCAACAGTGGTTGATGTACGACTGATGCGGGCAGCATATGCGAGGGTGTTTTGATGTGCTCATTGCACCATTTTTCTCCGGCAGAAAGCGGTGCCAGTCAATCGATGTTTCCCGGTTTATACAGCCATTGAATTGATATGACGTATAAGTTGTCAGGAAAATACTATTTTATCATTATTTATATTCTCATTCTTCTATCCTAATTTGTTTCCTTAAAGTTTGCATTTAATAAGCTCGCGAAATGCTACATAATCAACCAATGAAGTTACCTGTTTTCTTTCTTATTTTGAAATTAAAAACTCCAATGTTAAATATCCATTTTAAAGACATTAAAAACTTTGCTGCTAAGTTGTATTTAAGTTTTCATAGGAGTAAAAGGCATATAAGTATATATACATGTTTTTCTTTTATATATTTACATGCGATAATGAGCTAACTAAGTTTGTTAATTTTAATTAACTGTTCAAACTTTAAATTAAAATAACATTGTATTATTTATTTAATTATTCGAATTTAAATTGAATTAAATGTATCTCAAAACATCCATGCTTTGACTTGATCTACGATGACTACAAGGATTATATTAGCAGCATAAAGAGACCGCTGATAAAAATAAGTAGAATTATACTCTACAGTTAATTGATTTGGTTGTAGTTTAATGACAAATTATTTAAAGGTATTATTTATTTTGTACATGTTTAGATATATATGATTAAGTCAATGGAATAATTATACATTACAAATGAAATTATAATAAGATTATAATTATGAGATTCATATCGTATTTATATATTATTCTTAAAAGTTCCTAGTCACTATTATATTAAGATTGGACATTAATAGAACGCAAAAAGACTAGCATACGTTTGTTTTTTTATGAAGGAAGTAGTTGATCTCATAGGCTAAAGTATAGAGATACTTAAACAAACGTGTGGGTGTTTGTTAGAAAATAAGTTTACTGAACCGACCCGATATGAGAAATCCATTTGAAACATTACTTATATCTCTATGGAATTCTCATTGTGATGATTGTATAAGTAATCCTTTGACTTGAGATCATCAAAGTTATCTTGTATGAGGATTGTTATGTTTTGATACTACTTATGATCTATTTAATCATGGATTGTTTAATCGATAGTCATTGGACATAACATGAACTATATGAAGGTAGTTGAGTAATCAAAATAGGATTCATCACTCTAAAGTAATTAAGGAGAATGTTCCGTTATTCTCGATTATTATTGATTTGGGAAATCCTTAGCCAAGGTGGAATAACATTTTGTAAATTGTTTACAAATATCATCAATTGAATGATAGCTAACGGCAGAGAACTAATATGATTTGACTCAAAATAGAGTAAACATTAATTCCATGTTCTATGTCTAATCAGAACATTATATGATGAAAGGATTGAATTATACGAAAAAATCATGCACGGAAAGGTTAGTCAAAATCACTTTGACATTCCTAAATATTTGGGTGGTCATGATGAGTTGCTAGACGCTAATTTTGATATATGATTATAAATTATTTAATTAGAGAATTAAAAATAAATTAAAAGGAGTTTTAATTTATCTAATTCTAATTATGAATTAGAATTAAAATTTCTAATCATTGTCAACATATTTGGGAACCTAATGGGTCTTATATATAGAATGGGTTGAAGAGAGAAAAGTTAATTTAATCAAGTTGGACTTGATTGTAAAGTTTGAGAAACTTTATGATTAAATATGAGATATTTAATAAATAAGGATCAATATGAGATATTGAATCTTATACGAGCATAATAGGTATTTAATTAGTATTTTTTTATTCTAATTAAAGTTTAATTAAAATTAAAATTTAATTTCAATTAAATTACTAAAACGTGCAAAAACTTATTATAAATAGGCTTAAGCTCTACAGAACTAGCACTTATTACTTAACCCTCTCTGTAAGAGTTACAGAGTTCTCTCAACTCATTTTGTGGATACTGTTAGATGTCGGATATTTGTGCGGCTACGGTGGTTGAGACGGATTGGTTTCAAGAATAATTCGAGGGATACGAAAAGATAAAAATCAAGCTTCGAAATAAGGTACAAATTAAGTTTCTACTTTATTATAATTTGTGTTAATCATTTTATAGAATTAAAGAGATCTTGGTTTTTAAGAAATCAAAGATTACAAAAAAGTTTTATAATAATTCTGCTACGGTCGGGATCAGATCTCGACCCGATTTCCCAACATAACTAACTGTTCAAACTTTAAATTAAAATAACATTGTATTATTTATATTTAAAATTTAATTATTCGAATTTAAATTGAATGAAATGTATCTAAAAAAATCCATGCTTTGACTTGATCTACGATGACTACAAGGATTATATTAGCAGCATAAAGAGACCGCTGATAAAAATAAATAAATAAACGGATTTGTCCTGCGCAATATTCTATAGCATAGGAAGCAAGCGGATCCACAATTTCAAGATGGTTACTCTTACTTCCCATCGCCAGAATTTTAATATTTGACCTACGAAACACGTTTTGAAATGCTGAAGGTGAAGCTCTAATGTGGTCACGCCTCAGCCTTCTAATTACACCATCAATTAAAAATGATATCTGCAATTCTTTACGTAATCAATGACCAACTTCAAAGTTTAAATAGTGGATTAGATGCGGTGCGGAATGCATGGAAAATTACGAGTCGGTAGAAACGCCAAATTCGTGAAGATATTGTGAGGCTTTGTCCTTTTATTTTAATGTCAAATTACAAGAGGCCAACAACTAAAAACCAAGAGAAAAGGTCAAGATCTTTAATGTCTCCTTCGAACCTTAGAATTTCTCTTCCATTCATTTTGTTATTGATTTTTAGCTTCTTTCTCGCATTGCCGATGTTCTGCCAATATCTCCATCTTATCAAAGAACCGATTCATGGTCCAAGTCAACAAAAAAAAGTATTTAAATTTTATGTTAATACAATTTTTATCAAATTAGGCATGTCAAATATTGGAATCATATTGAAATAAAAAACCTATTTATTTCTATTAATACTATTTTTTCATAAAAATAACTACAATTAATATAAAAAGATTGTTTAACCATCGTAGGAACATAAAACTAAAAATAATATAAATAACTTAAAATGTTACAATTTTATCAAATAATAAAAAAGTAATTATATCAATAAATCAAATAAAAAGAACATTAAAGTTCCATGACTCTATAAATACTACAATAAGAGTTCGTGTCGAGGAACACATTCAACTAGAAGTAAAACCTGAAACGAAAATATTTATAATTAAAAGTTTTATATTTATATTACATATATAGAATTTAACATATTTATCAAATATAAGTGAAATTAAAAGAAGAGAAGAAATGGAAACTTAGAACTTCATTCAATCAAATATTCGCTCAAATCGTATTAACCTTAATTTTCATTTAATACAAATTCCACTTCATTGAAAAGAGTCTCATCATCATCATCATCATCATTATCATCATCATTCAAATTCATTGCACCAAATGACATTTCAATACTTTTCCACTCAAGATTATCTTCTAAGTCATTGTCATCTATCAAACTTAATTCTTCAAAAATTCAATAACTTAAAAGATCGATATAATCAAGTTAAATTAGATCTATAGAACTACTTGTTCTACTAAGAGTCCAAGTAAACAAATAAAATTAAGTTATTAAGAAATTACAAGAAATTATATTCAACTTAACAATGATAAATGACAATAACATACCTTTCTCGAAATACAAGATTTGTAACATAAAGAGCCCAATAAAAAGAATTATGCCTACTTTTGCAATCTTCTTGTAATTTCTTTATAAGCAGAATCATTATCATTAATGAATTGAACAGTCTTATCAAATATCTGAAACAGAGTATCAATATCTCTAATAAGGCCAAATGCATCAATAGACTTTAAGAACAATGTCTCTTTTGTAGAATAAACCACAAAATTGATAATATGCTCCTATCTTCTATTTTTCCAACCATCACACATAAATAAACATCCAAAGTAAACCAAGTCATTCTTCTTTTATCCAAATAACTATTTATTTTATAAATACAGCTGCTCATAATTTTATCTCTGTAGTCATCAATTGAAGGAGTTGTGTATACTGAACCGTAAGAGACAACAACATCCATCATAAGCTAATAATAATACGAATGAGCATGATTAAATGTTATAACTTAATCATGCCACTATCTAGCCATTACCATGGCTATAGTATGAGCCTCTTCTTTAGATTATAAGATACTATTATCGCTTGAAGATTGAGCTCTTGGAGTTGTTCGTGGTGAAAAAAAAGTTAGACAATTGTCTTCTTCTTTTCCTCATTTCAGGTGCAACATTATCTTCTTGTTGGGTAGGAATATCACTTTCAATATCCCCACTTTTATCTTGACCATTGCAAAAGGAAATTCCATTACCAATTTTGTTGTTTAGTTTTTGTCTTTTTTCTTTCTCATGTAGATACTTTTTAAGTAAGGTCTTTATTTGCTATTTTACATCACGGCTCACTTTCTTACAAGGCTCTACATCACTTTTGATTCCAACTAAATGCTTCTTTAATTTGATGATTCCCCTGCCTTTCAAATATTTGTTGCAATTCAAATAACGATATGATTCTTTATTCTAGGAACCAATCTAGCATGAGCAAAAACTAGATCATTGAATCTACCTAAACCTAAAGCGGCTAAATTATCGAGATTACTTGAACTTCCTTTCATTTAAAAATAAGTGTAATTTAATAAATATAATAAACTAAACAAACATCACATGCACGTCTTAATTGTAAACCCATAAATAAACACGTCATTAAGTGAATAATCAAATTATCACATCCTAAGCATGTATCGCATAGTTATCCATGACATCATTATAAAGTATAACCAATAGTTGTGGGTATATATAACCAATATAGAACTCTTTTTTAATGTATGTATGTGAGTAGACATTGAAAAATAATAAATATCAATACAAAATATTACTAAATATCTTAATTTAAGTGTCAAAATTTTCAATTTTATGCGGGACCTCAACCCAGGGACCTTTTAACTTTTAAGAAGTGCAAAAGAAATACAATATTAAAAATATCTTAAAGAATTCTAAAACTTTATCAAAATTTAAGTTTAAATCAAATCTATTTATAAACTCTTATAACATAAATCAAATACATTAAATATTCAAATAAAATCAATAATTAAAAGAATGACAAAAATTATTATAGTAAAGTAAAATAAAGAGCTAAATTATGTGAAATACAAAATAAATTAAGTTACACCCTAGCGTTTTATATTTACATTTCAGATTACACAAAAAAAATGAAAATCACAATATACAATTACACACACAATACACAATTCTACTACTTTACAAACAATCTCAATATATTTCTGATTATCAATTGAACAAAACAAATTAAGAATCAGTAATTTGTATATGTATTGTATAATTTGTAATTAAGAATACATAATACACATAACACATTGTATTTTTTAATTCATAATTATATACAAATTATGGATTCATAAATCCTAATTACACATTTACATTATTTACACAACAACACACAATATGCCTAATACAATCATTTACAAAATTATAACATAATTACACACACAATAACAATGACACAAGACTACTCTATACAATTCACACTTCAGATCTATACAATTCACACTTCACACTTCACACTTCACACTTCATTAGCATTAATATTTCATTTTTCACATAATTTTAGTATTTCACACAACAAAATTACAATTTACACAACACAATTATTAGTTAAGATATTATATAGTAAGAAGCACAAAAAGATGAGGAAGTAGTCAAGCATAACACGAGCAATAAGTCAGGACTCGACAGATGGAAACGATGGGGCATTAGCTAGCAACAATTGGAGAAGATGGGGCGTTAGGGCAGGAGTCGCGGGATAGATCTAGAGGCGATGAGTAGATCTGGACTGGAGAGGCGAAAAAAGGTGGGAAGGGGATAGAAAGTTAGTACGGATCAACAACCCAAAAATTAAGATTTATTGCTTCACGACAGCGACTATTGGAGAGGAAACACACAACAGAGAGTGACGACAAAGTATAGTAGTGTGACAATAAGGTAGAGGAGAGCAGTGGCAAGGCAGGACAACAATGTGGGAGGGACAACAATCATGGTGTGCAAAAATAAAAGAGAGTAGACGTGGGTGATCTAGAAGCGGGAGTGTGCAACAAGCCGATAGTAGAAGACAAGAGGAGGAGATGAACTAACTGTTGAGGAAAATAAACTGATGAAGTAATGAATTGAAGCTCGTGTGAAAAAGGGAATCCTAATAAAGTTTTTTTTTAATTTCATTACCTAAAATTTCCAATTTTACATTTTAATCTTGGTACTAACTTGATTTTTCGAGTACCAGTCAATATCAGTGATACGGATACCTTTTTATACCGACCAATACTAACCAAAAGTTACCGTACTAGTCAGAAAATGGAATAGTACCATCCCTTTTGGTATTGGTCGGTAGCAGAGGTTTCGCTAAGTACCGGTTCGTATTGGCCAATAATTGAAATATCGGTAAAATACTAGGTGGTACCGTTAAATTTGAAAAATTTAGGGACTAAATAACTAAAAAAAATTAATAAAATCAACCCCCACCCCCCAACTTCGCATTCTCTCTCTCTCTCTCTCTCTCTCTCTCACATGCCAGTCTCTCTCTCATCCTCTCTCTGTCTCACTCTCACTACCACCGCTTGTCGACGTCATCCTCCACAGCGATACCACTGCACCTCCTCCCGCTTGCTGGTATGTCCACCTTCCTCTCCACTGCGACTGTCCCCCACTCCAATCTCCACCACACCTCATCACGCAGAAAGAATATTGCACAGAGGATTGGAGAATATTGCACAGAGGATTGATGGTCTCAGCTCTACAACATGAGACTGAGATGGGTAAATTCATTAAAAAGAGAATTGAAGCTAGTGGTAGTATTACACGTATACAAGAGGACGTTTCGTATAAGACAAAAACAGAAACAAATTGTAACAGCCTCGACAGCTCTTAGTTTCTAGAATCACAGCTGGCATCTTTTATTTCCTCCAACGTTAAGAAGGCTTTTGAATGATCTGCATCGTTTTGATTTTTAATACCCCTCCTCAAACTGGAGAGAGGTAACGGTCGAATCCGAACTCCCAGTTTGTTTCTAAGAGACAAGAACTTTGGTCCAGTGATGATTTTAGTTAAACCATCAGCCAACTGATTCTCTGAAGGAACATACCTAACCTCAAGCTTTTTCTCCAGTATCTTATCACGAACAAAATGTTAATCAACTTCGATATGCTTGGTTCTGGCATGATATACAGGATTGCTTTCCAATTGCCCTGCACTCATATTATCACACCACGTTACCGGAATTGTATCTGTTGAAAATCCTAATTCATCCAAGAGTGATTGAAGCCATGAAATTTCACAGCTCACAAGAGCAAGAGCACGATATTCAGATTCCGTGCTAGAGCGCGCAATAACATTTTGTTTCTTGGAGCTCCATGAAATTAAGTTTTGACCGAAATAGACACAGTAACCACCGGTGGACCGCCGATCATCCTTATCACAAGCCCAGTCTGCATCAGAGTATCCAACTAAAGAAAAATCTGTTCAAGATTGCAGGTAAATACCTATATCCTTAGTCCCTTTCAAATACCGTAAGATTCTTTTTACAGCATGCAAGTGTTTAGTCGTAGGCTCCTGTAAAAACTGACTCAACTTATTAATAATGAAGACTAATTCAGGCCGTGTATGAGTAAGATATTGCAATGAACCCAGAATTTTCCTGTAGACAGTAGGCTCTCTGAGTTTTTCTCCTTCATTAATAGTTAATTGTTCATACCCAGTGGCAGGAGTTGAACACGACTTTGAGTTATCCATTCCTGTTTTCTTTAGAAGATCCTCAATATATTTCGTCTGAGTAAAGTAAAAACCATTCTGATCTCGCATTACTTCTATCCCTAAGAAGAGATGTAAAGGGCCTAGATCCTTAAGAGATAACAGAGCATTTAATTCTTGCACAAACTTGTTGAGAAGCTTGGAGTTATTTCCTGTGGCAATTATATCATCCACGTACACCAGAATAAACATCATCTGATCACCTTTTTTGTAAATAAACAGTGAAGAATCACACTTTGAACTTGTGAAGCCCCAACCAAGTAAGGTGTGTCTTAGTTTATCAAACCAAGCTCGAGGAGCCTGTTTCAACCCATAAAGAGCCTTATGCAGTTTTAAAACGTACTTGCTTGTGTCCTGCTCCTCAAATCCTTCAGGTTGTTGTAAATAGACAGTCTCGTATAGATCTTCATTAAGAAAAGCATTGTTGATATCCATCTGTTTAACTTCCCAGTTCTTTGTCACAGCAATGGAAAGAATAATTCTAACTGTAGAAGCCTTGACAACCGGGCTAAATGTCTCTCCATAATCAATACCTGCGTGTTGGTGGAAGCCCCTAGCAACAAGGCGTGCTTTACATCATTGAAAACTACCATCCAAGTTCCTTTTAATCTGAAACACCCATTTGTTGCCAATTATATTCATGCCAGGTATAATAGGAACTAATGACCAAGTATTGTTTCTTTTCAGTGCATCGATTTCTTCCTTCATGGCTACTGTCCACTCGTTGGAGGTCAAGGCTTGATCAACAGATTGTGGTTCAATAACATCAGTGGAGGTGAGAGAGGTGTTAAGCAAATAATAATCTGAAAGATATTGATTTGGTCTTGTGATGCCTGATTTTAATCGAGTTATTATCCCATGCTGCTGAAATTGACGTTCACTGTTTTCAGAGTGCAGAGCTGTAGAACACGGATCAAGCTCATGATGGGATACTGCAAGTTCTTCAGGGGAAACATTAACATTCTCAAAAGAAGCAATATCTTCAGAATTTTCAATTTCTGAGCAGTAAGAATCAGGTACCGTTGCATTTGACAGTAGTGAGTCAGACTTACCACTTGTGCTTTATCCAACTGGAGTAGAGGCATCAAGAAGATTTGTATCAAGATTGGTAGGATTGGAGATGGTTGGCATAGAGTGTGATTTAGGTAGATTCCAGTCATTAAGAATGATTGTTGATTCAGAGGGTTCAATTTTGGTATTTAGAAACGAAGTAGAAAAAGGGAATTCAGTCTCATTGAAAACAACATGTCTGGATACATACATCTTTCCTGTTGGACTCAAACACTTAAAACCTTTGTGATGATCACTGTATCCTAGGAAGACACACTTAATTGAATGGAATTGAAATTTG
>JAOTAY010000009.1:7049571-7068369 GCA_025629805.1 Erythroxylum baracoense | reverse complement strand
CGTTTAACGAGTCAGTCTCACGGTGCTTGGGAGGATTGGACAACTAGTCAGAAAGATGATGATATTATCATTGATGACGAGGTGTCTGATTTGGAGGATGGAGTAGATGATGAATCAAAGGTGGTTTTTACAAAGGTTGAAAAACAAGCGCTACGAAGGCCATGGCGGAATGCACTCATTGTAAAGCTCCTGGGAAAGGTACTGGGTTACAAGATTCTCATTTCGCAAGTTATTCACATATGGCAGATTGATGGAAACTATAAGATCATTGATCTGGGATAGGATTATTTTCTTCTTAAGTTTGAAAAGAAAAGTGATCATAAACATGTTTCAGACGGTGATCCTTGGGTGATCAATGGGCATTATCTAACGGTGAGACAATGGACACCCCATTTCAAGCCCACTTCAGATCAGATCAACTCCATTATAGGATGGGTTCGTTTTCCATAATTGCCTTTGGAATACTACTCGCCTCTGGCTTTGAAGAGAATTGCGTCAATGGTAGGGAAGGTTATTTGTATCGATTCATCTACTCAAAGTGTAGTACGTGGAAGCTTTGCCCATGTATGTGTTGAGTTAGATCTCCTCAAGCCTTTAAGTTCTTCCATTCTTGTTGGCAAATTTCTCCGAAGAGTTGAGTATGAAGGTCTTCAATTGATTTGTTTCAGGTGTGGTAGATTTGGCCATGAGCGAGACGCATGTTCTGATGATAAGTAGATGCCAAAAAGCAACGATAGAGGATTTGATCAATTGGATCGACATGATACAGCTGACGAAGTGACCAAAGTTGAGTCTTCGATGCATCCGACAACTTGACACCCTGATGAGAGTTCCTTCGAACCTTGGATGTTGGTTCAACGTTGTTCTCGACGATCGTTGACAGGTGGAGCTAACAAAGGAAAGAATTCTATGGGGATTGATACTTGGCATAACCAGGGGAATAGATTTTCTCCATTAGCAAATAAGTCTAATCCCGTGAGTCAAGCTAGAGACAAAAATCATCAATCTAGGAAATCTGATGGTAGTCAACGAAAAATTGCTTTCGTAGACGCCCAGGTTTGGCGTCCTAAAGTTTCTACTGGTATTCGAATATCCTCTCCCAGATCTAGTAACAGTAATGGCTTTAAAAGGCCAGAGAAAAAATTCGAAGCCTCAACTAAAGGGAAAGCGGTTCTCTTTCTATCTACACAATTCATGGAACCATCGCCTGACTTTCATTTTCAAACAAGCTCTTCTGCTGATGTGGTTTTTGAGGCTCAACGTTTAGATTCTCGAATTGGACCTTCCAAAAATGGGTCTACCTCTTCCACTTTAGCACAACCAATTATTAGCCCATCACATAGGCCTAATTTTGATATTTTACAACAGAGCCCTATAGAGGTGTTCACTCCAGCTCAAGCTAAGGATCGCACTAAAGAGACCTCTCACCCCAATATTCTTCTTCCGGTTCATCCTCCTTCATCTGTCATAGGAACCTTGGGTAGATCTAGCGATACAACTCTTATTGATCAGGAGGACAATGAAGATGATTCCGGAGATGAGATGTCGTCCGTTGCTGGTAAAAAGCAAGAAGATGACAGTAATGATAAGGGGGACAAGGATGCGACTATGTATGGTTAAATTACATTGTCTTTCTGTTTCTCTATTGTTTATGACGATTCTTTTTTGGAACGTTAGGGGCGCTGCTAGTTCCGTTTGTAAAAGGAATATCAAGGAACTTGTTAGAAGCCATAAAGTAGAAATTCTTATTGTCGCAGAACCTCAGATCAGCAAAGGGACAGCAGAGAAGGTCAATCGTAGTTTGAGGTTTGACGGGCATGCTAAAGTGGATGCAGTGGGTTTCTCTGGTGGTATTGGGGTGCTTTGGAAAAATTCAATTGGCAACGTTCAAGTTTTTGAAATAGGTGGTCAGTTCTTGACTATTCTTATTACGTCACCTGAAAAAGTTACATAGGGACTCATTACAGTATATACGAGTCCTGCGGCAGTTACTCGATTCTTTTAGGATTATTTGCAAGAGTTTTCAAATTTTGATGGACTCCCTTGGATTATTCTTGGAGATTTTAATCAGATTTTATCGAGTGAGGAAAAACAAGGTTTTA
Organism: Erythroxylum baracoense; assembly: GCA_025629805.1. Taxonomy (NCBI): domain Eukaryota; kingdom Viridiplantae; phylum Streptophyta; class Magnoliopsida; order Malpighiales; family Erythroxylaceae; genus Erythroxylum; species Erythroxylum baracoense. The sequence goes on along the minus strand of JAOTAY010000009.1, from coordinate 7,066,267 downwards.
ATCTGGGAACCTTTACGGCGTATTGAGGATTTTCGTAAGGTTGTTGCTATTCAAAAACTTATTGACCTTGATGCCCAAGGTTGTTGTTTTACTTGGTCTAATAGGTAATTTGTATCTGGACTTATTCAAAAGAAATTAGACCGCGCCTTATGTAGTGTTAAATGGAGGCATTCTTTTCCTGAGGCTTTTGTGCATAATTAACCTCATATTCATAGTGATCATTGCCTAGTTTTAGTTTCATTTGAGAAAAGGTTTGCTGCTAATCATTCTGCCAGGACCTTTTGTTTTGAAGCTGTATGGCAAACCCATTCTTCTTTTTCTCAGGTCCTCCTTGCTAGTTGGAATAATGATATTAGGCTGCACTCTAATCTTCACAATGTCTAGCTTACTCTTCAGCATTGGAATTCATAAACATTTGAGAATATTTTAAAAAGGAAACGTGATCTTTTAGCTCACCTCGGTGGCACTCAGAGAGCGTTGGGATGTACTCCCAATCCGTTTCTTTTTGCCTTGGAAAAAAATTGAGTGCTGAGTATAATGAGGTCCTTAATCAAGAGAAATTGTTGTGGTTTCAAAAATCGAGAGAGAATTGGGTTCAACTTGATGATTGTAACACATATTTCTTCCATACCACTACCTTAGTAAGAAGGAACAGGAATCAGATTCATATGACTAAAGATGAGACTGCTAATTGGATTTGGGACGAAGTACAAGTCCAAGAGATTGTTCTTTATCATTTTTATCATGTATATTTGGCTGAACCTTTGCAGTAAGATTTTCGACGGGTTTGTCCAAGGTGTTCACAGCCAATCGAGGAGCGTTTCCTTTTAGATATCATTCGTATTCCACAAGCTGATGAGGTCCATGCAGCTTTGAAACAGATGGCTCCCTTCAAATCTCCTAGTCTGGATGGTTTTCATGCGGGCTTCTATCAGGTTAATTGGCCCATTGTAGGAAATTCTTTGGTTTCTTTTGTCCAAGATGCCTTTATAAGAGGGAGTTTTGATGATACTTTAAGTCGTGTGTTAGTTTGCCTTATCCCTAAAATTGATTATCCGGAAACAGCTGCTCATTTTCATCCAATTTCTCTTTATAATGTTTCGGTAAAGCTCATGTCCAAGATCATTAAATGTGAATTAGGTTTTGGATATTTTTAGATGACATGAAAGGAGATGAGAGGTTGTTGTAAAGATGACTAATGTATTGAATTGATGTATGCTTGAGGACAAGCATGAGTCCGGTGTGGGAGAATTTGATAAAATCTTATCTTGGCATATTATTTGATATTATCTCTTTTGTTTTAGATTTATTTTTGTACTTAAATATAGAAATTAATGTTTGTTTTGTTTTAGGAGATGAAAAGTGGAGATTGCTCATTGAATTAGAACTCTATTGATGATAATGACAAATTTTGGATAAAGTGAAGAGATTGATGCAGTGGATAAGGCTGATCACTTGAAGAGTTGGAGTTTGACTGGAAGACTTCACCTTATCCTTATCATGAAGGAGTTTGATTTTGAATTTGTTTTAAATAGACATATTTAAAGTTAGAGTTAGATTAGGATTAGATTAGAAAACCCTATAAAAAGGTCGTTTCTTATAACAGAAAGAGGTTCTCGGTTCTTATGTTTTTAGCAATTCTTAGTCTTTCTTCTATTTTTGTTATTGGAGAAAAATCCATGTGTGGCTAAACTCATCGTTCTAATTCAAGGGGATTCAATACTCTGATTTTAACTTTGTGAGGTTTTATGTTTCAAATTTTTATTCACGTTTTAATTCAAGTATTTCTTGTTTTAAGTTCTTATATTTTATGAATGATAGATATTCGATTAATCTGACAATTTAATTTAATATTGATTATTCTATCACTATCCAAGAATTCAGTGATCCGTAATTATCATAAAGGATTGGTACAAGTAGAAAATAGGTTATTTATGATTTTCCATATTTAACTTATGATAAACAAGAAAACTAAATTAAATAGTTGTAGCTATCTCGATTATTTAATTTAGGGTTTAGTCTTTTTCACGGAGCTCATTGCTATCATTTATTTGATATGGAATGTTATCACACACAGTCAATTAATGATAAGTTTTGATTTGGATGCTAGGTTTTAACTAATTAATTTAGGAAAATTTGGGACTTATTATGCCTATCCTAATATGTTTCATACTAACTGCTTGAATCATGAAAATATTATTTTTGAACCAATGATCGATGTTACAATTAGATGAGATCTTTACTTTGAACTGAAGTTTGGTAATCTTGACTTTCTTGTATTTAAATTATGTTGATTTAATTTGTTTTCGTCTTATTTTTAGTTAATCAGTTTCTTAATCAAAACCAAACCCCCCCCCCTTTTATTTTATGACTTGACTTAAGAAACTAGTGTTCAACTTTCTAGGGATTCGACCTGGTTCCACGACTATAACAAAATTTTTAAAAATCGTTATTATTTTGGGAGTTTCGATAACTCGACCAATATTTTTACTTCAATTAATTCACTCTTTTATTACCTTAGACAAAGTGCATTCAAGTTGTTAGGTGACTAATCCAATCCTTATGGGAGCGATATCTTTTATACTACAAGATACGATCTGTATACTTACAGTACAAACTTTTTTTATATAAAGCTACAAACAATTATCACAACTTAAGTCATGAATACTTGTTTATGTGTCAAATTACTACACTTTTGAAAGTCATTCTTGAACTTTAACTCATTCTTTATATAATCTCATCCTAATATACTATCATAAAATCCAAGTTAAAACATATTTAATCCAAATAAAAAATAACGATAAGATAATATACAATTAACCAATTAAAGAAATTCAAGGTTACGATTCAAACATCATCTTGTAACTTCTTTAAGCTTTCTCACTCTATAACTTCTCTAATTATACCCAACTCCTTAATTCTTAATCTGAAACTAATTTAGATGTCTTCTTATGAATTATAGATATTTTATTTTTTAATAATATGATTTAATCACTTTAATTAGATATTCTTACAAATAGTTATGCTTATCAATTTATAATCAACATACAAGTTTTTGCAAAGAATTAAACTAACATGTTCCCATCTAAAATTTCTTCGACTATATTTAATTTAATCATCATTTACACAATTGAAATTATACTTTCATTATAAGAATTTTTAAATAAACATGAAAGCAGTTCCACATACAATATCATCAACAATTTCACAATAATTGCATCATACTAGAAAGTCAAACTATTTAGGTTTATTAGAAGTCACTAAAAATTTAGGTATTACAATACAAGGGTATTAAATTTGGATAACATAGAGAGTATACTTGTATTGTTTATTATTATAAAAAATGTATTACTTATTTATATACGTAGATAGTTTTGTCAAATCATATAACATTCTCATCGTCGCCTTATATAATTCTTTATTATGTTACTCATCTTTAAATTGTGTGCCACGATAACTTATTATTGTTTATTTTATATAGTTATTTTACGTACCTAATCCCCTAACAAGTGGTATTAGAGTTAAAGCTCATTATAATAACATTAATGGATATTTTTGTTTAGGAGAAGTTTAACAAAAGTGAGAGTTTCACTCTTTGGCAAAGACAAGTTAAGGTCATCTTTGTTTAATACGATCTGACAAAAGTACTAAGGAGAAAAATGCAAATACAAAGACCATAATAAAAGGTGATCGAAAAATTTAAAAGTTTGTTATGTTAGTATAATCCAACTCTCTTTCATTAATAAGAAAACAATGAATACTAATTACGAAAATTTAGAAAGAAATATAGACTCTTTTGATATATATATATATGTGTGTGCGTGTGTGTGTGTAACTTTGCATTTGCATTGTGTTGGTTTTTGATATATATATCATAAAGCTAATGCATTATGTAAAATTTTTGTTGAATGATGTTGTATTATGTGTATTTGTGTGAAGGTATCAATGGTAGGGAATTGAAAGGAATTATCTTAACTACAAAAACTATCATTTAATTTGTGAAGAAGCATTAGCTTATGAATTTTTTTGTTAGCTGAATATACATATGGATTAGGATATTGTTCTTATTCTTTCATTTTATGATACTTGTTTGGATGTATTTATCATTGAATGAAATTAATTTGGTAGACATCATTAGTAACCTTTCACGGGAAAGGATTGACCAGGAAGAAATGATGTAAGTTAGAGTATAAAAATAAAAATAGTTGAATAAATATGCTAAAATAAATTTCCTATTCCATAAGTTTATTTGTTTGATTTTCTAATCTATCTATACTGTAAGTATACAAGTTGTATCATTATAGAATAAACAGTATCGTTCCCACGAGGATTGTTATTAGACACCTAAAAATTATTGTAGCATTTTATTTAAGGTAAACAATATAATAATTGTAGCTAGTAGGGATGACAATAGTCCACGTTGGGCTAGGCCCATGTTAAGCTTAAGCCCAGCTTAAGTTTTAACTGAGCCCTAGGCAACAAGGCCAAAGCTCGAGCCCGATTGGGGTCCAAGCCCAAATGCCATCTCTATTAGCTAGAAAATAAACTAAACTAGAGAAAATTGATAATTAAACAATTAACAAACTACCAGTGAAATTGTGATTAATCAATGATAACAACTTAGGAATTACTTTTATCAGTGCTCTGTTTTCACCTCAACGTCTTGATTTAATAATACTTGACCCTAGATATTTAATAGTTATGATTACCCTCTCTCGGAATCTAACCAAGTAATTCCAATTAAAATAGATAAGCATTCAATTGCGACCTCTCAATCTGTCAAAACTCTTCCTAACTATTAAATTAGATTTGAAGCAATCCCATAGGTGACTAAGAAACAATTAAGATCTCTCTTTAATTACCTATTAATATGATATTTATAGGTTTATTATAGTACCAACTCTCACTATGCAACCTAACACAGATATTTCAACCTAATCTTTATATTTAGATCAAAGATTAGAATAATAAACATCACAGAGTATGTTTCTATTAAGTTAAGAAAGTAAAAGTTTAACAAAACAATTGAAAAGTAATTTCTAAAACAAATTTAGCAATTAATAGCTAAAATAAATCCAACATTCAAGAACAAGGAAAGAAAAGGAAAGAGTATAAAATTGAATCTTGGATGTATTCTTCTTCTTGTTCTTGAGCCGGAAAATTCTACAACTTTATTCTTCTAGAATTTTGCCCCTTTTATCTCTTTCTTAGATGTTCTAGTTGCCACTTTTGATGTTTCTCTTTGCCTTTTACACTTGTCAATCCTCCTAGGGCTCTTTCTAGGGTTTATTCACTTGTTTATATTCCAAAAATAGCTACAAATAATCAAAGATACAATTTCGCGACTTGAAAATTCTGCCCTTACATAATAGTGACTGTGCACGATCATGCACTACCTCTTTTCTACATGCTTAGCCATGATCATGCAAAATAGCTTTAATTCGGCATGATACCTATCTCTTCTCCAACTTTTTCAACTTTTCTTAAAGTCCCCTCTCTCAACCTATCATCCAAACACATTAAGCATCCCCTAAAACATGCATTAAGATCAAATTCTTACCCTAATCAACAATCATCAAACAAAACATACAAAAATACTAACAAAATCATAAATCTAAATCATAAACACATGATTATCACCCAAGAAAAAGACCTAATAACACATTCTACAACTTAAGAAACACACTATAAAATATACCTATCAGGTTATACTAGTTTAATAATCATGAAGATGAAAGTTTTATTAGACACCTTAGCATGTTTAATGATCTACTAAACCAATTATAGAAAATTGCTTCTAAAGTTGAAGAATAAGATAAGTAGTTCTAGCTTTTTATTCCTTTGTCATATTCTTATCATAGTTTCATCATGGTATTGATGTATGAAAAGAGTACAATAAATCTTGAGCATATATAAGGATCTTTGTTATCTCACAAAACTTAAAAGAAGAAAAAATGATGAAGCTCCTGAGGCTACGGATTTAGAAATAAAGAATAATTTGAAGAAATGACCTTAAACACTTATGTACTTATCCAAAATTAACTTTTTAAGATAAAAATGTTAAAGAAATCATTGAATCCACTAATAGTAGACAAATTGACGTATTACCAAATTTAGATATTAGTACTTTGAGGAAATGCATTAATAACCAATAATTAATGATAGTCTTATATATGAATAATATTCAAATTAGTTTGAAATAATGTGATAATATAGACAAAAGTTTAATTTGAATTAAAATTGACAATTCTAAATATTTCTTATTAAGGATCCATTGTAATTGCTCAAATAATGAGTTGTATAAAAAATGACAAACAAAAAATGCGAGGGAGAGAAAAGTAGGGATGGCAATGGGCTGGCATATGGGTCAGTTCTCGCCAATTTTTTAAAATAAAATTTTAAATTAAAAATATTAAACAACTTATCTTTTTGATTGGGTCTCGGCTTGGGCTACCCAAGTCCAGGCTGACTCGAGACCCAACTCTTCTAAGCAAAACGATATTATTTTTCTTAAAATAATTGAGTCTTGAGTCAGTCTGAGTTTGACTTGGACAAGTTTCTACCGAGATCTTAAAAAATAAATGAAAGCTTAGCAAAAGCCCTAAAATGCAAAAATAAAAAGGTTTGTATTATGTACTTAGTTAAAAATGATTACTTTGAAAATTAATCCACTTGTTCCTTATTTCATGGTCATATATTTTTCGGGCTAAAGAGAGGGAAACCTTTCTTTAATTACATTAATTCAATTTTTATTTTATCCGAACATCATCTTTTTCTCAATGATACTTTTATAATTTGATTCTATAACAAATACAATATAAGAAAGTTAATTTTATGATTATAGTAAAAAATAGTTCGTCAAGATAAAATAATGAAATGTAAATGTATATTTATATAATATCAATTAAAACTTGATCGTTTTAATCAAAAAGAGGAAGGACAATGAACATGAAAATAGAATTGGAGTTCTTCTTATAACCTTTACAACATTAATCATTGGCTTTTCAAAAGGAGTAATTTTCATATTGTGGATATTAAGTTCATACATACTTTCGTATGTGTGGGTGATACCATGACACTGTGTGGGTAGTAGAATGAATTCAGTAAAACATATTCCAAGTGGTGAGATATATATACATTTGAATGGGCCCATTGAGAAAATGCATGGAGGTTGTTGTCTCATATGTTTAATGGGCCATAGGAATACGAGTTCACAGGCCCGAATATGGACACGTCCTCGTGAAGTTCAACGGTGTGGATAAGCAAAGCCAACGACCGGTCTTATCTCATGCCTCCCTCTCTCCACATAAATGAATAAAGAAAACAAAGCGCACATCTTCCCTACTTATTTTGTGTGTCTGCAGAATTTGTTTCCTTTTCCAACTCTTTTCGCTCGGAGACGAGAAATATGGCGAAACACTTTACAATACGAGTGCTTGTTTTTGGGAATCCAACGGTTTTTGCGTGAATGGAGACTCGGAGGCTCGCCATTCTCTGCAGCCACCTTCACCCTGCTGATCCCGCTTCGGATCAGACCCGGTTGTCGTCCTCAGTTTGCGTTTCTGGGTCGAGCAGCGAACGAAGAGGGCAAAACGACTGCGTTTTCTGCAAGATTATTCGCGGGGAATCCCCAGCTACTAAGGTGCTTATGTATTTGTCATGGTTTTTAGTGAACTTTACGATGATTTGTAAATCATGCATGCTTCAAAATTAAGTGGGAATCTTATGTTTTTTAATTTGACTCTCATCCTCAGCTTTATGAAGATGATACGTGCCTCTGTATTTTAGACACAAATCCGCTAAGTCATGGGTAAGGTATCATTTCATCTATAGAAGCAAATTATATGCTTGCTTGATTGCCTTTTCCCGTTTAGATTTATTTCAGGTTTCTCTGACACTGTCCATTGTTCAACTTTCAAGTAATAACGTCAGTCAGTCACGTTATACACTTTAAAGCTACGAAGTTGAATATAAAGTCTAACGGCATTGACCCCCTCATAAAATAACAGAGAAATAATTTTCTGTCCTCATATTTATATGGTTATGCATATGCTGATGGAAATTGTTAGGAATGTATGGTTGTTGAAGTAGCAAACTTGAACGGAAGAGTTATTATTAGTTTACGTTATATAGAAATTAATTTAGCAAACTTACGTTTTTTGAGAGGAAGCCATTGTAATCGTTTTGTTTGGTTTTAGAGATGTTATATAAGGAGGCTTATCAGAAGCGTAAAATAGTGTAATACAGAGAAAGCATTTTATTCTGTAAATTCTCTCCACTCCTCCTTCTCCTACAATGGTCGTATCCTGACTTAAATTTTGCAATGCTTAAGGTTAATGAAGATTAATGTTTAACATTGTTACATGTTCAATAGTGCAATCTGTCATTTTCAATTAGCCGATTTTTATTTCCCCTGTCGTTTCTTTTTTGAATTTAAATTTCCTTTTCTGTTTTCTTCTTTCGATAGGCACTCTCTTATTATCCCAAAGTCACATTTTTCATCCTTGGAAACAACCCCTCCATGTGTAAGTAGTTTTCATCCTACGCAATCACTTATGTGATCTTTTGGAGACTTCTTGATGTGTAGTGAATATAGTTATTACTTTCAATTTCTTCCGAGTATCTTCTTGTCAAGAAAACTAATGGGTTTTCTTGTTTCTGACCATTATTTTACTTGGTTTGACTCTTGCGTCTACATTAATCATACCAATCAAAAACATACTTGGGATAACTGTTAATTCTCTATGTTATTCTCCTTTAATTGTTCTGAATCTGAAAGGTTGGTTGTATGTAGCCATTTGATCTTCATTCCTAGTGGAAAAAGAAAAGTCCTTTATGACCATTATGTTTTTCATCTGTGATAGTTTACTGGGTTGAGCTGCAGGGTCCAGTGACAGGTGCATAGATAGCCTGATGTCCATGTTCCTGTCGTACATGTATACACAGTCACGTGTCAATGCCAATCAAAGTTTTGTCTTATATATGACTTTTATCTCATGAAATTAGTGATTATGAAAATGCAACATCTGGAGTAGGAGCCCCTATTCATTCATCATGGCGTTAGGTTCTTGAAACTTCAGTTTTTCCCTTTATCTCCCACTTATGACATTAGAATTAATCATTGATATCTATTTGCTTTAAACGCTTAGTCTCTGACTTGAGCAAGGTTCAATTTGTTATGTACCTTATGAACTGGATCTGCAGCTGGTAGCGGCAATGTGTTCAAAAGTACCCTTCATAGGACGTGCAATTATGAAAGCTACTGGTTCTGGTACGCATAAGACATATCCTTTGCTCTTTCTAACTGTTGGATCCCTATTAGATCTCTTTTGTTCTATAGCTATTTCATATGCCTAATATGCCACGTAGTTTTGTGGAGCTATGAGGATATGAATTGTTATAAAAGGAATGCCAGGTTTGTCTAGTGCCAACTGGTGAGGTTTAACCAGATTTATCTGCTAAACATAGTGTATGTCATTCGCCAATTTGAAATATTGCTGCTTTGCCTAATTAACATAGTGTATGTCATTCGCTAATGTGAAATATTGCTGCTTTGCCTAATGGCTTGGATTCTGCAACCCTAATTCAATTCCTTGTCATTAACTATATGCATGGGAATGATATTCAGGTCTAAATTTTCTGTACTGCTGAAAACATGTAATGTAAAGACTGGTGTTTGAATCATCATAATTACATACAGGATATTTCTGATGACATTTTTGGTATATCAGCTAAAAACAAAATTCTGTTATGCCGAACGTTGTAGATTGAATGCTAACTGTGTATTTCCTTTTCTAGGAATGGAAAATGTATTGGTTACTAAATGTAGATATCGCCTACAACCATTAGTTATTTTTAGTATGAGTGCAACTTTCTTCATACAGTATTTCTCCAACAATGAATCTCCTGATTTAACTCAGATAATTCATTTTAATCTAACATGGTACCACATCATTTAGATGGAGAAATGATGTTTAGATCTAACATACAGGTACTCAACATACCTTAACTTTTTGTATTCTGAGTTCATTTTTGATATCTTTAGATGCATGCCAGTGATTGTTTAGAGAAATCTAAATCAAAATTTGTAGTTGGATGGATCATAACAAATCATATTTGATGTTGGATGGCTTTCAATAGGTAGTTTATTCCATACCAATATTTGCCAGCTGCTTCGGTTCATTTTTCATCAAACTATAGCTACTGTTAGACTTCAGCATGTTGGTACATTATCTTACCTTTGCTGTTGGAAATTTTGCAGATTCATTCAACTTGTTGGTGAACAATGGTGCCTCTGCAGGGCAAGTTGTATTTCATGTAAGTTACTTCAAACTTCTCTTTGATGAAAACAAAATTTTGCAGCAACTATCTATAGATGCAGATTTTTGACCCAAAAGCACTCTTTTTGCTATTTGTCTGGGAATGTTGTGTGCTTTCTCATCATTATTATACTTGTCAAGGTTCATGACGGCTTTTCTAAAATTTACTCTTCACTGGGTATTTCAGACGCACATCCATATAATCCCTCGTAAGGCACATGATTGCTTATGGACGACTGAGGTATGCTCAACTTGCTCTGTATTCTTATTGAGGTGAATCTCCTAATCCAGCAATGGTGATAGAACTTATAAAATTGTAATAGAGTTTACCGAGGAATCGCTTGAGCTTGGACCATGAAGTTTCTCAGTTAGTTAAGAGTGTGCAAGAACAGTTATCAAAGATCTCTTTGGATGGCAAGGATCAGGAATCCATTCTCTCGTGAAATCAGTGGGATTAGATAACCTCTTTTTATCTGAAGCATGCAATCTGATTGTTCATGTTGCATGCTAGGTAGACATGCAAATGGTTGCTGTACAAAGTACGGCCGAAATGTTCTAATTCTGTGTGAAGAAACAACCCTCGATGTATAACATTGTTGAGGCAGAAAGAAACAGAGATCAGTACTTGAACAGTGTCGAGCTTCAAGTCCTTGATGATGCGGAAGGTGTAAATTAGAACACGAGATGCTCCTCTTGCAATATCTTTGTTTGAAGTTAAAAAAGATTTTCTCCTTGAATTGACATGTTCTGAACTAAGGGTGCTTACCTTCAGAACTTTGTCATGTAGACGAAACTACGAGTCTCATTCATGGTCGGTGAAAACTTAGGCCCTGATTTGCAAACACCGAATTGTATTAGCTATTAGCTAATTTTATCAGTGGTTAGCTAATAGTTGATTATATAGCTCATTTGATCAGATGATAATATCAGTTGTTTATTAAAAATGTATAGTGAAATTAGCTGTTGATATGTAAAATGACTTATGAAGGCATGATTTAAAAAAATTATAAAGTATAAATATTATATTTCTTAGTATTTCGTTGAATATTCTTATAAAAATTTAGATTTAAATATTTAATTTTATAAAAATTAAGTTTATAATTTTAATAAATAAAGATAATAATAATAATAATAATAATATAGCGTTAAATTTTTTATTAATATGAATAATGTAGCGAGTTATATCATACTAGTTTCTTTATATAGTATGTATAAAATTTATTATTTAATAAATTAAAAATATTTATAATTATAATATGACATAAATATGATATATAGTAGTTATATAATAAAAATATTAATTTAATGTGACTCTTTATGTTCAAAAACTTAATATTATGATATTTTTAAATGTAAACTATTATTATAATATTAAATAAAGATTAAAAAGTTTAATTAAATTTTTAATTATATTTTTTCAAACTTTACGATACAATTGTACGATAAAAAAGTCAAATTTAAAAATATAAAGTAAAAATAGAGAGTAGAGTGGAAGGTAATATTATCATTAGCCAAACAACTAATTCCCAAAACTCCTCTTATGAAGTTTTTAGAAATTAATTTATCGAAGTTAAATAAGCTAATTAATAGATTATTTATTAATCACATCAGTAGATTTTTAAGATGGTCAAAAAGTTAACTTTTAATCAATAAATTAAAAAACAGCTATTTGCCAACCACCTCTTGACTGGAATGTGTCTAAAGGGATGTATGCATAGTTTATTGATTGCGTTGTTAGGAATTCAGAGGCTTCACGAGAATTGCATTATCCTAATTATGTACACGTGCATTCGCTGAACCCGTCATGACAAGATCACTTGTTTAGGAATTCGTGGTTTGCGTTGGTTCCAAATTCTCTGGAGCTATCAAATTATGCTTTTATCGTACCGTACAATAGCAATCCGTATGCATCAAACAAGAAAGTTTTATAGCAAATTGAGGTTAAATTTTTAACTCAATTTAAAAAATTTTAATTAATAATTGAGGACAAAATTATCGACAATAAAAGAGATTAAAATTAAAATTATTAATCTAATTAATTGAAATTATAAATTTTAATTGATATAGAAAATGAAAAAACAAGATTATAATTGAAATGATTAATTCAATTAATTATAATTACAAATTTTAATTAATTAAAAAATAGAGATTTTATAATGAATAAATATATAAAAACTTACATATATTGATAAAATGAATATGATGAAATTCGTAACCATAATTATATTCTTTTTCTACTAATGTAAGCTATGGCTTGTATTAAAATTATTTTTATCATATCTATTTAAGTTTTCTTATATTCCATTTATATTATTTTTCATTTTCATTTTCTATTTATCTTTTTTCAATTTTTGAATTTTTATTAAATTTTAATTATGAATATTTTTCATAATGAAATATAGTTAGTTACCAATTTCTTTAATTAGATTTTACTTTTATTTATTTTAATTTGGGATTAATTAGATTTACATAGAATTTTTATATAGAATTTTAAATAAATAACGAAAATTGACCTATTTTTAACAATTGAGATACTTTTTCTAGAATGTTTACTTAGAGTGTAAAAAGTTATAAGGAATCTTATAAGAAATTTTACTTAAATAATTAATTAATTAAAAAAGGGAGAAAGGATAAAGGTTGTAAATTAGTTGTAAAATAAAAATGAAAAACTTTAACTTAGCCATAAGAATAAGAGAGACAACTAAGGACCTTTTGGCATTGTTTTCAGTATTTCTAAACCTTAAAATAAAAGATAAATTTAAAAATTATGACAGGTGGGGTCATCATTGAAATGCAAAATGAACATATAAAAATTTACATATATTGATAAAATGAGCAAGATCATTAATTATAGTAATCTTAATTGTACAAAAATGATTATCCAAATCATTTTACAAAAATGATACAATTTATAGAAGATCAAGATAAAAAATCATGATGGAGACTGGAGATTGGAGACTGGAGAGACTAGATAGACTGAGACAGAAACTAATCATTGTAGTGAGGATTATCAATAATTTGCATCACTTCATCTATATATATAAACATTATATTTGGTAATGTAATATTATAATTAAAAAATATTAGGGACATGGTAATACTTAATAAATAATTAAATATACCTTCATCTTCAAATAAATTATCTAAATAATGTCCACTTAATTGATGAGTATGACTATTCACCTCCACCTTAAGACCTGTGGCTATATTAATATACAAATTAAAAAATAGTACATAAGATAATCTAAAAAATAGACGAAATTGATATATCAAAAAGAAAATAATTTACTCTCAATATCTTCTTCATCTAACTAATTTTGGGTAGACATAAGATTTTCCACAGTACGAAGATGAAGTCGAGCACAATGAGGACTAATAAGCTGACCATTAGTGCTAAAAGTAGACTCCGAAGCTACGGTGATGATAAAATTGCTAATAAGTCTCGTGCAATAACTTGCATAATTAGAAAATTATTTCTGTAACTTTTCAATCATAATAATACATTGAACTGCACACCTTCAATTTTAGCCATATAATCTTCTGTCAAATATTTATCTAATTCCATCATATTGTAAGAAGTTCTAATCCTTTTTTCTTTCATAAATTTTGAAAGTGAAAGTAATAAACTACTGTTAGAAGATGAGCAAAAACCTAAGACTGAAGTTGGAATTGAATAGCTTGAACTACTTGAAGTAAATCACACGTTAATATAGAAATTACTTATAATAGACAAAATACACAAGAAGGAGGGTTGAATTGTGTAATCTTTTCGTGAATACAAAATCTTTGATATTTCTGATAAGAACTTCTCAAACTTGTGCAAAGTGTATCACTAACGTTATACGAAAATTGTTACGTAGATAAATCGCAAATAACTTCTATATACTTGTTTAAGAACAAAATAGAATAAGTTGAGGGATAGAAGATAGACACTACGATTTTATACTGGTTCACCCCAAACCGCAGACTACATCCAGTCCTCAGAATTCGTCTGAGTATTCACTATACTTTAACAAATTACAAGTATTCTTTCTTCCTTTCAGAGCCTCTTCAGGTCTCTTACACCAAGTATTCTCTCCAGGCTCTCAGCCTTTTCTTTCTATCACTAGAAAGATATTGTGAGCTATTTTTACAGTAAGTTTAGCTCTTCAGTATCGCACTATAGAATTTCTCTTTTCTAAGTATACACTTGAACGTTAAAAAATTGTAGGATCAAAGGTTTCTCGAAAAATTATATAGTTGAAAGTTGTTCAATCTTCGACTACGACTAGTATTTATAGTCTAAGTCTCCAACTGCTTCTTGATTCTTAATAACTACTTCTTTGATTCTTGTTAACCGCTTCTTAAATCTTGATAACCGCTATTTAGTTGAGTTATGTAACCAACTCCAACTAACTAACTGCTGGACATACTAACGTATCTTTTGCTTTGTATCGTCTGTGTTTTGTTTCTTCTGTATCTCCACTTTGTCTGTGTTTTCTTCTGTATCTCCACTTTGTCTGTGTTTGTTTTCTTCTGTATCTCCACTTCGTCCGTGTTTTCTTCTGTATCTCCACTTTGTCTGTGTTTTCTTCTGTATCTCTACTTCGTCTGTGTTTTATTCTGTATCTTCATTTCGTCTGTGTTTTCTTCTGTGTTCTCCACTTCTTATGTGTTTTCTTCTATATCTCCACTTCGTCTGTGTTTTGTATCTTCTGTATCTCAACTTCGTGTATGTTTTCTTCTGTACGTCCACTCTGTCTGTGTTTTCTTCTGTATCTCTTACTTCTTCAGTGTCTCTACATCTTCTCTTCTACTTCTTCTGTGTTCTACTTCTTCTGTCTTCTACTTCTTCTGTGTTTTGCTTCTTCTGTCTTCTACTTCTTCTGTGTTCTACTTGTTCTGTCTTCTACTTATTCTGTGTTTTGCTTCTTCTGTCTCTTACTTCTTCTGTGTCTCTACTTCTTCTGTCTTCTACTTCTTCTGTCTTTTACTTCTTCTGTATTTTGCTTCTTCTGTCTTCACTTCTTCTGTGTCTCTACTTCTTCTGTGTTTTGTACTTCTACACACTTAACACACTCATCAAACTAGTTCATTTATTTCTAACAATATTATTATTTGATTGTCATCAAAATTAATTATCGTAAAGTCCTCCTGACTTAACAACATAGTTATAAACACAAGCATGATAATGGACGTGTGCTTTAAATAGACACATGATGGTTGTATAAAGCCAACACACGTATGAACATAGCTATATAATGTCAATATAGTCTACTCACCACTCAACACATGCATGCTCCCAATCAACATTGGGGTTTTTCATAGAAATTAATCAACACACCCTCAAGGTCTTCAAGCACGGTCATATAATTGTCATGCATTTTATAACTTAGTCAAAACAACTCTAAATTACTCTAAACTTTTGAATTTATTCTTTTTGCTCCAAATGAGTGAATTAGACCCTAAAAATAAAATATGAACATCTTAAGTACCATAAACAATAAAAACAATCAAATAAACAAACAAAAAGCACTAAATATAAGCCTAAAAATATAATTAAATCAACATTTATCAACTTCCCCACATTTAGGCATTTGCTTGTCTTCAAGAAATAATAATTTAAATTCATTAACTTTTCTCAATATCTACCCTTCCTTTGTCTCAACCTATCTATTCATAATTCAAATGCCATGCCTTAATAATCAAACCAAAATACAATTAGAATCAAGTAGTCATAGAATATTTTTTCACAAGCAATCACCATAAATGTTGTTTTGGTAACCTTATTGAAATCAAATGCTATAGAATTTAACACCCTCATATAAAAGATTCACTCAATTAACTCAAAGTGTTTAAGGTGAACACTAATGGAACTATTAAATCAATATATAGAGGGAGTCTTAACCGTAGGCTAGCTAATATATCATATCTCCATAACTACAAAATAAATTAGAGCCAAAAATCAAAATGTCTTTAAATCAAGGTGTAATGAGGTTGAGGTAAGGTATTATAAATAATAGATTTTGGGTTAATCAATATATAGGAAGTTGCATAAAAAAGTTATAAAAAATCTGAATTAATGTCACTCAAATCTCTAAATAGAATATAAGGAAGGTGCAAAACAAATCTTGAATAGCACAAATATCTTCTCTTTCTCGTTCTTATAACTTCAACAATTTAAAATACAAATTTTTTAGTTTTTCTTCTCTTTTTTCAATTTTTTCACCTTTCTTTTACTAAGCTCGTTTCGATATGTTTGTGAATTTATTTTGTAACATCCCGTTTCCAGAGAACGGGTCGGACCAGAGAAACGGATCTGAGTGTGGTAAATCAACACATCTCATGCTCATGCACTTGTGAATAGTGAGTTATGTGCATATAAGAATTTATTGTAC
>JAOTAY010000009.1:6999499-7049471 GCA_025629805.1 Erythroxylum baracoense | reverse complement strand
ATCATCTCATATCATCAACTGACATCATTCTCAATAACATAGCATATCAATACATGTATCATGTACATATGATTATGACAAACCATGGAGCAGCTATAAGCATCTGCAATTAACATCATACCCAAAAAAATTACTTATCTGCTTATCCAAGTGAGTCTCAAAAGGCTTGGATTTCTCTCTTGTATGATCTACTAATCTCCTGAAATGATAATAGTAAGAGATGAGTCTACAACACAACTCAGTGAAATATAAACATGCTACCATGCGTGTGAGGCTAGGTATCACAAGGCTAGCTTCACAAGATTGGTCTGTGGCATTCTAAACAACAATATATGGTATCAATAAATAAACACATAGTAATTTCAAATGCGGTAATCATATAAGTATCAATAATAAATCTCAATATGAATTGTTCTATTATAAAACGAATATGGTTTCTGAATTCTTTTCTGAGTTCTGGGTTCTTTTCTTTAGTAGAGTTCCACAGGATTTCTAATTCTGACCTTTCTCATTTCTGAGTTTTGATTTCTCATTTCTGAGTTCTGATTTTCTGAATTTCTTAGGAAAAGACAGAGGCATGTTAGTACGGCGTATCTCCCCTTTTCTGATTCTAGACAAGGTTGGCCTAACCCTGCCCCTGGAGGCCTACCCTTTATAGGTAGGACCCGGATCTGACCCATCACTGATAGGTTACCTATGTGCACATGGTCTGATAATATACTCCATCAACTGGGTATCCTGTGAACTCATCAATCATGGCTAACAAGAAAAACATGATTCACCAAAGAATTGCATTTAATAGGTTCAACATAAGGGAACCAGAAGATACAAAGAATCTAAATATCACCTGGCTAATCTAGCATACAACATGCTAGACTCAATCACATAGAGTCATATATTAAATAAGTCATACAAATTCGAGAACAATTTAACAAGCTGCAATGATTGCTACACAAGTATAATAGCATGATTATACTCACCTCGACCATCTCAAAGGTTCTGATCTCTTTTCTAATTTTCTTGAACTTGAGAGGTACTAGGTACGACTTCTAGTTCTATTCCTCGTCTACTTTCACAAGCTATTGGGCAACATGTATAAAAATTACATATACCCGCATTTTTCATTCTTGCATAAATCTCATTTCTTAACATAAATCATTATAAATTTATATTTCCTTCTATAATGGTCAAATTGGTTTCAACCCAAATTTCCCTTGAAATTAGCAGTTTTGGATTTCATTATGTCCAAACTTAGTTCACAATTTCGAGTACCTAATTCTTTATGTCTTGATTATCTTAATCATACTTGAACCTATTCAGTTTCACTAATTCATCCGCATAGGTCTCATTTGCAAAGACATAACTTTTTCTACATAGGTCCAATGTTTTTCTCCCATACCTCTAGTTAACACATAAATTCACATTTTGTCTTTTATGAACATTTTCTAATTCGGTCATTAAGGCTTCCAAATATCCCATTTATAGTTAGCCTTAATATTTTGTCACGAGTTGAAGCCTTCTTGACTAAAATCATTATAACTTATTCATTTCTTATCCAATTGAGTTGATTCAAATTTCCATTTTAAATAGACTCATATGGATATCACATATCCAAAGATGGCTTTAAAATGGTGTAATTTGGATTTATTGTCATTTTTCTAAGGTTGTCCTGTTTCTGTTCTCTTCTGCATCACTAAGGTCAGTAATACCCTTCACTTATTTAGCCATATCTCACAGGATACTCATCCCATTAAAATTCCCTTTACATAGAACTTAGATGACACATTTTAGAGCATTTCATAAGAAGAACTCATCATCCAATTCTGACTCTAAAGTCCTCAAACAATTAACTTTCATTTCATGTTTCAATCATGTTGGTATTCCGAAGCAGTTTCAATTCAAGACTTATATCTTTTTTTTTACTCACCCTAAATTCGTAAAACAAAATTCAGGGATATAGTAGACACCTATATCTACAACTTTTAAGTTTTGAGTTTCTTCAAATTCTCACGTTAAACAACTCAAACAAATTGTATAAGAAGGACCTACAAATGTGCCTCCCTTGGCTGCTTTGAACTCCAAAACCCTAGGTTTTGGTTTAGGCCCAAATCACAAAAAATGAAAATGTCCTCATGTTAATTAGTCATTAGACATCAAAGAATAAGATTCCATCTTCAAAATCATCAAACCCATAAATTTCATCAAGTGGGTTTCATAGTTATGGAAAAAGAAAGTGAGAAACTAAATTTCAGTCGGTAGAATCAAGTATCGGGACCGAAGCTTACCGTTTTGGATTGACTGATCGGCTTGATTCTCCTTCACTTTCTTGTTACAAAGCTTGAAAATTTTGAGAAAGGAGCTTCCATGGTGAATTCAACCAAGTGAGGGAGAAGGAAGACAAGTGTTTTGTCTTATTTGCACTTAGCTTCCTTTATAAGCCACTCTTTTCATTATTTACAAAAATGCCCCTCTTGTACTGGTTCTTTAAAATCCGCTCATACAATTTCCTGTGATGAATGAAAAAGTGTCAAACATCATTAATTTTATGTCACCAAAAATTATGATTCACTATCCTGGTTTTAATGACATTAGTCTCAAATATCGATTTTTTCCGTTGTACCGGGTAAATCAGATACCAAGTGTTACAAATATGCTTTATGATTTAGCTCAATAGGTAACTAATAGGCTGTCTAAAAAACTAACCTATAAGAATTCATCCAAAGAATTATTTTGTATATGGTTTTATTGACCTCTAGTTCATCATCTAATTTTATAGACATATCTTTCCTAGAGTGCTTTATAATCTTCTCCATAATTCTTTTGAGTTCCTTATTTGATACTTCAACTTGGCTAAACGATTAAGGATGGTAGGAGGTAGAAATCTTATAAGTGGCCCAATATTTGTTCAATAACCTTTTAAATTACACATTGCAAAATTATGTTCTCTAATCACTTATTATTGCTATAGGTGTAACAAGTAGAGTTGATACCTTTTTAGAAATTTAATAACAAATCTAGAACCATTAGTTGGTAAAGTTGAGGATTCTTTCCATTTTGAAACATAATTAAAAAAATATGATGCATGCATTTACTAAGAACTTGGGAAGAGTATTGTGAAATCAATATCCTGCACATCAAATAATTCACAGTATAACATATTGGTAAAAGGCAGTTATATTTAAAAGATATGTTATCTTCCCATTAACACTTATTACAGAATTAGATGTATCTGTGAACATCAAAATATATAGACTGCCTATAAGAACCTACTTACAAAACATTGAAACTAGTTTAGTTTATGTCAAAATAACTTCCTACTTCCCTTGAATGACAATGTCGTTCTATATATTTTATTTTTTTCAATTATAAACCTTCTTATTACTTAGTTTGTATAAATCTTAAACAAAAAAGGGTCCTACAATATAGTACTTTAAGTCATAAAATAATTTCATCTTTTGTTGATAAAAAAGATCATTAGGGAAATTTCCAACTTCTAAAAAGTTATCAAAGTTAGAAAATCATTAAATAGATGTATTTACCTCTACAAAATATAGTTGCATATTAGGGAAGACATCATCTTTATATTCCTCAATCAGTTCCTAGCTATTTGGATTTTTCATACGAGATAAATGACTTTCTACTAAGCCCTTAGCTCATTTATTATCTTTGATATACATATCTAACTCTTACAATATTAGAATTCATCTAATCAATCTGGGTTTATCATCTCCTTTCTTGTCTTTGATATCCATATCTAACTCTTACAATGTTAGAATTCATTTATTTAATCTAGTTTTATCATCACTTTTACATACAAGATAACTTAATGTTGAGTGATTTGTGTAGACTATATCCTTCTAGGTAATGGTATAATTATTCCTGAGCAATTGTCAAGATTTTTTTATGATAATATATTAGCTAAAATTGTTTTTCCTTCCTCTGTCCTAAAAATACTCTAACTATAAAATCTCGAACTTCACACATCACATCAAGTTTCTAATAAATAAAATGGCTACCCCTATTTCAAAAGCAAGTTTAAAATCCCTTCAATTACAATACTAGTTTCTAGCAACCTGCTTCCATTGCCTCCTACTCATAGTCTTATTAATATCTGATAGATACATATTTAATCATATTTGTACCTCATATTTGATGTATTCTTGCTTGTTATTTTATACTTTTATTATATATTTGGTACTTAATTTGCTCCAAGTGTACAGATAGGTTATAATTGCCTTTGTAGACTAAAAATAGAAGAATTCAGATGAAAACGGGGCATAAAACGAAGATTTGAAGCAAAGAAAGGATACACGACCGTGTATCTAGTGGTGTAAGTTTCTCAACTAGTGCAGAATCATAAATTCTAGGAATTTTTTAGTATACACGATCAAGTACACGCCTGTTTACTAGACCATATATCTCCCAAAACCTTAAGAATTACACTAAAAAGACGTGTTTGGGGGTAAAGTAGAGGAATAGATGTATAGAGACGTTCAAAGACTTTCATATGCAACTCAAGGGGAAATTTTGATCCAAAGAGTGGAAAATGAGAAGAAATCATTGAAAGATCTAGTAGAATACAAGTTCAAACCTCTAACTTGCAAGAACATTCAATAGGAGAAAAAAGGAAGATTTAGAATTATGAACCCTTCATCTTCTATTCGTTTATCTTTCTGTTTATGTTTGATTTTGTTTTTTATCATATGTAACCAAGCGTCGTTAGTGTCTAGGTAAGATGAACCCTATTTTGTGCTATAAAATGTTTTGATTATTTTATTTAATGCAATTGCTTTCATAGATATATTGTGATTCAATTATGTGTTTAATATACGTTCTAATAAATCCAAAATATGAGTTCATAATCTGATTTCATAGTATAGGGATTAAGAAATCATGTGTATGAATAGATTTACCGTAATTGAAAGGAGTTGATTGCAAACCTAGAGATAGGTCGACATAAATCTTCTGGATTAGGGTTAAACCTAATGGCAAAATTCACAACTCGGTAAAGCAGTCTTAGAAACTTTAACCTGAGTATTTCAAATGAGAACCCTAGGATTAGTTGTTATTAGACTCAAGAGAGCTATTACGATAGGAATTTCCATGGTCCAATAGTTAATGAAACAATTACATAATAAAAGGAATAATTATTTAAGGGTTTTAGGGTGATTTATAACCTAGACACTGATTTCTGATATCGATCATTTCTAAGTGTTTTTCTTTATATTTTATGCTTATTATTGCTGCCTAGTTTATTTTAATCCTTTAAGTTTTAGTTTTAATTTTAAAAATAAAAAATCCAATGAGTAGACTAGATAATTGGATAATGTTAATTACTAGTATATACTCTCTTCTTGGGATTTGACCTATACTTACCAATAGTAGCGACAGCTACACCGTGCATTTGCAGTTAATTTGTAATTGAAAATCTTAAAAATAAGTCAATCAAGTTTTTGGTGTCATTACTAAGGACATTGATAGTAGAAAAACATTATTTTTGTTAATCTAGTCATTACTTATTTTATTTTTTTTTGCTTTATTTTTGTTTTTACTTTACGTTAGTTTATTTATTTAATTTTTTAGTTTTATTTTCATTATTTTAGAATTAGAATACTGGTCAGTTTATAACACAGAGTATATACGAGAGCCTAATAGACGCGGATCCTAAAATAGAAAGAACAACATGAAGGAATCTTCGTTAGACAAATCTATGGGAGTTTGAACAAGACAGTTAGATAAAAGGCTTGGAAAGTCACATGGATACAAAATAATTTATTATATGGTAGAATAACCACGTACCATGTTCGACTATGCTAGGCCAAATATAATTGGTGCAGAGTCCAATATCATGAGACCGACTGTTAATGCAAACAATTTTGAGATCAAACTAAGCATCATCCAGATGGGGCAATAGTCAGTCTAGTTTGATGGACTCCAGGGTGAAGACCCTAATGCACACATCTTTAATTTTCTAGAGATCTGTGATACTTTTAAGGTAAATGGAGCTAATGATGATGCCATTAGGTTGCATCTATTTCCATTCTTCATAAGAGGAAAGGCTAAGCAGTGGCTGAACTTTATGCCATGTTCGTCACTCACTATATGGGAACAAGTGGCAAAAAAAGATTTGCTGAAGTACTTTCCCCCTGTAAAGACTACAAAATTAAGGAATTACATCTAATCATGCTCCCAAGTTGAGGAGATGCTCAGATAATGCCCTCATCACAAACTACTACTGTGGATGCAAATCCCAATTTTCTATAACGGGATAAGTTAAAGCACAAGGTAGTCAATAGATATAGTAGTTGGAGGGATATTAAATAATAAAGCACTTGAAGCATCCCAAGAGTTGATAGAAGACAAGGACATGAATAACTACCAATGGTGATTAACTAGAGCATGAACTAATAGGTTAATGGGAGTATATAAATTAGATATGGTGGCGCAGTTGATAAGTCAAGTGGAGGCCTTAAGCAAGAAGATAGATAGACTAGCTATGGCTCCACAAGGAAGAGTGTGAGGTATATAGGCTAGATCATCAAAGAAAAAAGTGTTAATCTCTTCAACCAAATGCATGGATTACTTGGAGAATGCTCCGAGACCCCAAAACAATCTTTATAGCAATACTTATAATCCTGGATAGAGGAACCACCCTAACTTTTCATAAGGAAATCAGGGACAACAAAGAAACAATCCTTCACCTGTATTCCATCCATAAGCATCATAACTAAAGAAGCCTAGTATGGATGAGCTTATCATGGACTTAATTCAAGAATCAAGGACCAAACATTAGCAAATTGATGCATCCATATGAAACTTAGAAATTAGAATGGACCAACTTACAAAGTCAGTGGTGGAAAAACCAAAGGGGAGTTTGTTGAGCATAACTAAAACAAATCCTAAGGAAAGAATAATGGCAATCACCCAGTCTACTGAGAAGAACCTCTAAAAATAAGAGAAGGAAGTGACTACTGAGAGTCACTCGAAAGTTAAAGGTGGACAACACCTGAAAAGAGTTAAGGAGTACAGACCTATAATTCCATATCCTATCAGAGCAAAGAGAAAGTCATTGGAGGCAGAGTTAGATAAGGTCCTAGATCTTTTAAAACTTATAGAGACCAAAGAGAACAAAATCATTAAAAGAACCATTATTAAACAAGGAGGAATCAAAAAAGTTATAAACTATAGTGTTGAGTGAGGAGAGCTCTAACAAGAAGATCAAGATACCAATGAAACAAACAGATCCAGGGAGTTTTCATATCTCTTGTACTATCAATAGTTTAAAAGTGGATAAGACTTTAACCGACTTAGGGACCAGCATAAATATGATGCCTTATACTTTATTTGGAAAAATGGGAATAGGAGAACCTAAACTGACTAGGATATATGTTCAGATGGTTGATAAAACATTAAAACATCCTAGGGGAATAATAAAAGATGTGCATGTTAAGGTTGATAAGTTCACTTTCTCAATCAAATTTATAATTCTTGACATAGAGGAGGACTTGAAAATACCTTTTGTCCTCGAGTGACCATTCCTAGCAACTTCCAAGTCAATTATAGATGTTGATGAAGTCAAGTTAACTTTAAGGGTAAGGGATGAAGAGGTGATCTTTAGAGTCTCTAACGTCAAGAGTAATTCTCTTAAATTTCTAGATGCTATTGAGGCTAACGAGTTATGTCAAGATGTTTTGTACGGCTCTATATGTAAAGATCTACTATAATTGTTACAAATTCAAAGGAATAAATGAAAGGAGAAATGTTGCGGAAAGCATCAGAAGGTAGCCCAGCTACAGATTATGGAACTTACGATAAGGCTACATCAACACAATTTATATAAGCCACCTCAAGCAAAAAAAGGTACATCGAGCTAACAATAATGAAGAAGCATTACATGGGAGATAACCCATAAGTTACTTTAGTTTTATTTCAATTGCGATATTATCTTGTTTTAGCTTTCATAATAGTGTAGGCTTTAGTTTATTAAATTTTGTTTGAAGTGTTTTCGATAAAAAAATTAAGCATTTTAGGAAGAATTATGCATAATTGTGACATTAGGGGATGTTTGTTTACGAGTTATAATGCTAAAGTGATGAATTTTCAAGTTTAAGCATCAATTTTTAAAAGTTGCACACATTTACAAAGAGTTACAAACTTTTTTGACACGGTGGTGTAATGTTATACATTTTGATACATGCTCGTGTACTAACTCGTGTAACTTAGCGAAAAGCTATAACTCAGTAACATACACGTTTTGATACAAGCCCGTGTACCAACCTGTGTAACTTGGCAAAAAGCTATAACTCAGTGACATACACAATTTGATACACAACCATGTATCAAACCGTGTAGTCTCGTAATACACCTTTAAAAGCCTTAAACATTCAAAATCTGTCATTCTTCCTCCTATTTTCTCTCAAACCACCACTAACCCCTTTTTTCACTTCCAATTTCTTGCATTTTTTAGCCAATCTAGCAACACCAAAGTAAGTAATTCTTCCAATTTCATTTGTTTACACTTATTTTGTTGAATTTTGTGTAAAAAATGATTAAATTGAAAAATTAGAGATTTATGCATATTTTTTACATTTATTGTCTAAGTATAGTTTGATATTTGATTATTTTCAATACCCATTTCATTTTATGACTTAATTTGACAATTTGCATGAAATTTGTGTAAAAATTCAACTTAAATCATGCAAAATTAAGATTGTTGCTCACTATGTGTTTAATTGTGATAATGTTGCGTTTAATTAGGTTAATTAGTTATCTTCGACGTTAATTAACACTATGATTGTGTTTAACTACATTGATTTAGTGTTTAATTGCATTAATTTTGTGTAATTGGTAATTTAAGGTTTTTAATGTCGATTTTAGGGTTAGAATTGTAATTTAAAAATTAAGTTACTTTAATTTGTTAATCGCACAATTTTTATTTTTAATTTTGAGATTAATTAGTTTGTTAATTTATTTTCTAATTATATTTGTTTATTTATTTATGTGTGTTAGTTTATTAATTATTTTCATTTGTTTAATTTTTTATAATTAGTTTTTTTGCAATTAATAATTTAGTGAGAATGATCAAAATTTAAGTGTGGGGAAAAGTGTACCTTCATAAATTATATGTCAATTTTCTCACAATTGTTTAAAGGTGCAAGCAAAATGACAAGATTACGACAAGAAAAGGAGATTCCAAGAAAGAGGCAACGAGGAGAATCCTTTACTATAGCCTAGCACCTAGAGAGGTCATGGATGCTATTACTCAAAGTTGAGACTTAGAAGGAACAGTATCAGCGGCTGAAGGACAAGAAGTTTAATACCAATATATATATCGAGTGGGAGGCATTAGAGCGGGTTGGCTTACCCCAATAAGTTTGAGAGCTTATGGAGATCAACGTATGTTCCCGATTCTTTGAAATCATGGAACCTTCATATCGAGAGCTCACCGTAGAAGTCCTTTCCACATTCTTCATAGAGAAAGGATGATACAACAAGGATCGCCTAAATATAGTACAATTTCGGATGATAGGAGAGATGCATCAGATGCGTGAAATAGAGTTTTCCATCTCCATATGACTATATGATTGGGAGTACGTGGAGACACCAGAGTATGTAACACTGCGGGTTGATCTTCCGAATGGTTTATCTCTGTGACACTTTTGGACCAAGATAAGCATTAAAGATGACTACAATCCGAGGAAGTCAAAGGCTTTGATCTTACACCATCCAGCGTTCAGATACATCCACGGTATTCTGAGGCACACTTTGAGCGGTCGAGGAGATAGCTGAGGAGTGTTTGGGAACATAGACGTTTGTTACCTCTAGAGTATAAGCAAGCGAACATCTTGAAGTAAATTACACATTAATATAGAAATTACTTATAATAGACAAAATACACAAGAAGGGGGTTGAATTGTGTATTCTCTTCGTGAATACAATATCTTAAATATTTTTAATAAGAACTTCTCTAACTTGTTAAAAGAATATCACTAACGTTATACAAAAATTGTTACGTAGATAAATCGCAAATAACTTCTATATGCTTGTTTTAAAAACCAAAATAGAATAAGTTGAGAGATAGAAGATAGACACTGCGATTTTATACAGATTCACCCCAAATAGTGGGCTACGTCCAGTCCTCAGAATTCTTCTGAGTTTTCACTATACTCCAGTAAATTTACAAGTTTTCTTTCTTTCTTTCAGAGCCTCTTAAGGTCTCTTACACCAAGTATTCTTTCAACTATCTTAGCCTCTCCAGGCTCTTAGCCTTTTCTTTCTCTCATTAGAAAGATATTGTAAGCTATTGTTATAGTAGGTTTAGCTCTCCAATCTCGTACTACTAAATTTTTCTTTTCTAAGTATACACTTGAACGCTCAAAATATGTAAGATCAACAGTTTTCTAAAAAGCTGTAAAGTTGTAAAGTTCAAAAGTTATTTGATCTTCGACTACGACTAGTATTTATAGTCTAAGTCTCCAACTGCTTCTTGATTCTTGATAACTGCTTCTTGCTTCTTGAATCTTGATAACTGTTATTTAGTTGAGTTCTGTAACTAACTCCAACTAACTAACTACTCGACGTACTAGCCTATCTTCTGCTTTGTATCATATGTGTTTTCTTCTTCTGTATCTCCACTTCGTCTGTGTTTTGTTTCTTTTGTGTTCTCCACTTCGTCTGTGTTTTGTTTCTTCTATATCTCTACTTCGTATGTGTTTTATTTTTGTATCTCCACTTCGTCTGTGTTTTCTTCTGTATCTCTACTTCGTCTGTGTTTTGTATCTTTTGTATCTTCACTTCGTCTGTGTTTTGTTTTTTCTGTATCTCCATTTCGTCTGTGTTTTGTATCTTTTGTATCTTTACTTCGTCTGTGTTTTTTTTTGTATCTCCACTTCGTCTGTGTTTTGTTTTTTTTCTGTATCTCCACTTTCTCTGTGTTTTGTTTTTCTGTATCTCCACTTCATCTGTGTTTTGTATCTTCTGTGTTTCGCGCTTCTTCTGTATCTTCTACTTCTTCTGTGTATTGTTTCTTCTGTGTTTTTCTTCTGCACACTTAACACACTCATCAAACTAATTCATTTATTTCTAATATTATTATTATTTGATTGTCATCAAAATTAATCATCGTAAAGTCCTCCTGACTTAACACTACTGCAATCCCAATCATAAATTTTTTCCATTCTAAGTTGATAATTGAATTGTTTAATGACATCTACATGCTTTTAGGCTCAATCACTATACAATATATTATATATAAAAGTAATTGATTGACTTATTTCGTGAGTTGGTCAATTATGTAATAACTATAAGTGCACGACGTAACTGTAGCTAGTACTGATAATTATGGGTCGATCCTATAAAAACTACGAATACTAATACTTACCCTTCCCTTATTATCTAGCCTAAGAATTGATTTTATATTTTTAATAAAAAGAAATTAAAAACTAAACAATTAAAGAAATTGGAAACTATAATGAACGTAAAGACGGTGGAATTCACTTAGAAACTATCGTTATTAGAAATTAGTATCTCGGTTTGAATCCCCTTAAATCATTAACAGATTGATATTTTATGATACAATTGTTTTATTGATGTATTGGACAGTGGAGACTCCTATTATATGCTAGTAGTTGACCTTAAGTCTATGAATAACTAATTGTAAAGTCTTTAACCAAATTACTCAGGTTAAATCTTATAGGATTGTATTACTAATTTATGAGTTCCTCTATTAGGTTTGACTATAATATGGAAGATTTGTGTTATCCTATCTCTAGGGTTACAATCAGCTCCTTCTAATTACGATATATCTATTTAGACTAGGATTTCTCAATCTCTACGTTTGAAATCATATTTTGATATAATATTCTTGAGTTATTAGAAAATAAATAAAATGCGTAATCAAATCACAATATATCAAACAACCAATGGCATTAATAAAATGATCAAATAATATCAAAGTATTAACATAAGGCTCGTTTAACTTAAATACTAACTGGAAGTTTAGTTAAACATTATCGAATATGAAATCAAACATATAATGAAAGAAAAAATGAATTAGAAATAATGGAATCATAATTCTAAATCTCCCTAATTGTCTTCTATCGAATGTTCTTATGATGCAGAAGCTTGATCTTGTATTATGATGAATCTTTCAATAAATCCTTTGTGTTTTCCACTTCTCCATACCAAAATTGCACCTAAAGAACGAGTCTGACTTATGGAAATCACCTCTTAACATCTCCCAGAATCAGCTTTTTATCATGAAATTTAAGATTATGGGGAGATGCACGGTCTCTTGCATGACCGTGTATAATAAAAATTGTCTGAAAATCACGAAAGTGCATAACCATGAAAAAGTACATAGCCTTACATTCCTTCAGGTTTTTAACCTTGATATCTTCATATTTAGTCATGATGTCTTCACACAACTTGTAGCTCCACTTCTCAGCTTTCCATCGGATCCTCTTTTGCTTAAAAAAAGCCCCGTAGCAAAAGTTATGGGCCAAAAACCAAGGGAAGGTCAAACTAGGCCAAGACAAACTTTGTATCTCATTCTAAGCCTTTTTAGCCCCTCAAAACAACACTTTTTGGCCTTGATTTGTACATAGGAATTATGGCTCAAGATGTTGGATTGAATTTGAGCTTTTGAATCACCTCATTTGGATCTCATAAGCCTAAGATATGTTCATGTAAAGCTCCAGTGGTCAGGCTGCCAATTTTGTAGAAATAAGTTTTACTTTGAACAACTGGTTGCTCGTCTAAACGAATTTAAAAAGCTACGAATATGGGCTTCCTAAAAATATTGAGATGTCCTTTAATTATTCTCTGAAGATGATGTTTAGAATCGAACTCTCTATCTATGTTTAAAACCGTGCATAGGTTATGTGCGTCAACTCTTCTCTTTATGCCGTGTTTTCGTCTGAATTCTTCTCCTTTAAGTTCGTAAAGGAAATTATAATCTATGAAAGTGATGAGAGTGAATTAAGTACCAGATATAGGATCAAAGTATAAAATATCAAGCAAAAGACATCAAAGATGGGCGGTAAAATATAGTCAAATATCCATCTATCAAACATCCCCACATTTAAGTTTTTGCTTGTCCTTAAGCAAACTATAATTATAATTATAAATTTTACAACATTAATCCATTATCAATCTCAACCTATCCGTTCATACTTTACATCATCATATCCTATTGAATCAAAATAACATATAATTAGAGTCAAGTTATCTTAAAATTAACTTCCTAAGAAATATTAATAGTAATAACATCAACAATTGCATTAAAATCAAAAGCATAAATCTTTACACCCTTACTAAGATTTCACTCAATGCACTTAGGCATTTAAGGTGCAAAGTATCAAAACTCTAAATTAATGCATAGTAGAAACTTTACTATAGCCTTGCAATAAAATCACATCTCCACCACCTATATACAAACTAGAAACAAAAATCAAAAGGTCTTTATAAGGTTGTAACGGGTTTTAGTTATGGTATGATTGAGATAATGAAAGGGTTAAATTGAAGGAAATTTACTTACAGAAATATTACAAGACTTGTTTACAAAATACATAGGTCCTTTCAATGCAACTTTATTGGTACCATAAACTTATTCTCTTTTATTATTATTTTGTTTGGTTTTTCTTTCTTTTTTATTTTATTCTTTTTTTCATCATTCCAAAGTACCACAATTCAACAGATATAAGACCTTTCAAAATTTTCAAGTCTCAAATAAGTAAATAATGTAAATAACCTTCAGGATTCAAAACAATAAAAAGGTCTTTAAAGAAAAATAGGATAAAGGTATATAATTTGGGTATAATCAATGAAAAAGGCTAAAGCTCAACTTGAGTAAAGCTCAACTTGACTATTCTTAAAGGTAAATTTTTGGGTATGTTGATTTCAATAAAATAGGCTAAAGCAATTTGGTGAATGTAAGTGTCTTCATCATATCAATGCTTCTAATTTAACAAATATGATCTCAATGTGTATGATAAAAACAAGTTCTAGAATTATCCTACTATAAATGATATCACACACATGAAAGAATAACAAAAGATTTAATTTTTTAAAATGTGCTCTTTAGGCTCAAAAGCTCACGAAAAATGGGTATATATGTGCGTAAATAATATGCAATTTCATTCAACTCAAATATTTCAATGATTACAAAAAATATGACTTAGATAACTAATTTTATTCTAACCATCATCCTTTTACGCACCAATTCAAATCAATATTCAATAATAACATATAGTACTCATGGACAAATCTCAACCAATTCAAGATATTAGTTTATAAAATATTATAATCAGGATTATAATAAGATCAAAGAAAATCGTTAAAAATTCATTAAACTCATTCTCACACTGAAAGTTGTACATTGTCCCTAATGTACATAATATAAACATTTATGAATAAGTGAGAGGGTTAATTTGTGGAATGCTAGTGGTGGAGAAATGAAATGATATGCAAAGTCATGGAATGTCATTATAATGAATGATGTATGAGTGTACCCATGAATCTATCATATTTAAACACAATTTGTTCAAGTCTACGTCTAAATTGCTTAGTTTCTAAACAGAATGCTTGTTGATTGATCATAAGTAGAGGTATTGAATGTTGGGTCCTTGTCATGGTTTCGAAAGTTATTCCTCTTTTTTTATGGCTATCCATTCTTAGAAAATATAGAAATTGTGAAAGTGGTTAGCTTGTGACTTTGATTTTGTTGTTTTGCCTGAGGACGGTCAAAAGCTAAGTGTGGGAGAATTTAATATGTGCTTAATTGATTATACATTTATCCCACAATACTTAGTGATTAATGTTATGAAATGTTTAAGAAACTTATTTTGGTTCATATTTGGTTTTAGGTACAATTTGGACTTAAAAGCACATTTTTTGAGCCATCCTCTTGATGTTCACACTTAGTTGTCCTTGTGGAACAAGAAGGAGACAAATTAGGGTGAAGATGGGATAAGAAAATGCAAGCAAATGAAGATTTGAAGATGATTTGGAAGATACGATAAGTCCACGAATTAGGCATTTTTAATGACATACATAGTTCTACCCAAAACCCTAATTTTTAATACAAAACAGACATTTGAGCTGCTAAATAAACATGGATGGGTGGTTTTTGGGAGAAAATGAGGGGTAGAGCACACACACTTTGGAGACCCATGGTCGGCTAGGCTTCCCCATTCTGGTTTTGAGGTGAAATCAAAGCTGAAGACATATTTTGGGTATGTCTCTATTATTTATTGTGTTCTTCCACTCTCAAGAATTGTTGATGTTATCCTATTTTTATTAAATTGGGTGTTGTGTAAGAATGATCTTAATGTTCTATTAGATTGTTTTTATGTAAACCCATTGCTAGAATCTTAAATACAATATGTAATAATTGTATTTGGATTTATTTGTGGCAACTAATGGTGTCGAATCAATAGGGATAACATAATCTTAGTTAAATGACCCAGGCTTATATGGTTGTTGTCTTCATTATTTGTTATCCTAACTCATAATGCGACTATCCTATTAAATTTGGAGACCTTGTTCTAGGTTGTTCAATAGTTAGGTTTAGTTAAAGAGCTTGTTTTAACTAAAAACGACCTAAAGAAAAAATCGAGTTTAACAAAGCTTGTTGTTAACCTACGATTAATAGTTGCTATGAGAGGTATGAGAATAATAAGACATTAAAGTATGCTTATTTTTGAGTAGGTTGAGATTGAATTAAGAATCGGACTCTAAATCCATTCATCACTTTTTGATTGTTTGCTTTAATTTGCATTTGTTAGTTTAATTTCACTTTATTTTCTTTACCACTTTCAACTGAACCCCCCTCCCCCAATATCCTAAACACTGATTCTTTTCATTATAAAGCTTTGCACACACTCTTTATAGGATCATCTTAGACTTATTAATAGCTATAATTTTAAGTTTAGTTATTTTGTGTAGTGTTATGATGCGCTACCAATTTTGTCATCATTGTTGGGGAGTGTGGAGCTTTAGTTTTTATTTTTTATTTCAATTGTTAATTTGTGCATATTTGTTTATAGTTAATTTTTTTAGTTTTTTTTATTTTTTCACTTTTTGTTTATTTTTTATGTGTAAAAAGGACATGTGGAAGGGAGTATGTCACTATTGGATATTATCAGCGCTCTTGGTGGAAAATTTTCCCACAACCCATGTTCCCAGTCCTATAACCAAGCTTGCAGTGATGAGTTGTTACACTAAGGAAGTTATTCTTGAATTTCCTACTAAACTAAGAATAATATTTCGAGGTGTTAGTCAAGCATTGTCAGCTAGATTAATTTCATCAATGAGCGCTTTTAGACTGATTCAAAGTGGATGTGAGGCTTATTTAGAATATGTGACTAATACTTGAGTTGAGTAGACATTACAGGATATTCCTATTGTTAGGGATTTTCTAAATGTCTTTCCCACTAAATCACTAGGATTACTACCAGATAGGAAAATGGAGTTCACCATTAACCTTGTCCCAGGTACTGCTCCTATATCTGTTCCTCTTTATAGGATGACATCTGTGGAACTTAAAGAACTTAAAACTCAGTTGTAGGAGTTGTTATATAAGAGTTCTATCAGATCCAGTGTGTCACCTTAGGGAACTCCAGTTTTTTTTTGTGAAGAAGAAGGACGAGACTTTGAGATTGTGCACATATAGCAGCCTATGCTATGCATCCTGGTACTACCAAAATGTATAATACTCTGAAGCAACATTTTTGGTGGCCAGGGATGAAGAAGCAAGTGGCTGAGTATGTTGCCAGGTGTTTGACATACCAACAAGTTAAGGCAGAGCATCAGGCACCAATTGCAATACTGTAGTCATTATCTATTCTAGAGTGGAAATAAGAGAGGATTACAATGGATTTTATTATGGGTTTGGCGAGAACTCCAAGGCAGCACGATGCTATATGGATCATTGTTGATAGATTAACAAAATCAACTCATTTCTTACATATTAGAGAGAATAACATATTAGATCAGTTACCTCGAAGATATGTAAATGAGATAGTGAGGTTACATAGGTCCCAGTATCTATTGTATCATATTGAGATCCCAAATTTACTTCTAGATTTTGGGGTAGCGTACAAACATCATTGGGTACAAAGTTAAATTTTAGTACATTGTTTCATCCTCAGAATGATGGACGTAGTGAGAGGACTATTCAGACTATTGAGGACATGCTTAGGCATGTGTTTTAGAGTATTAAGGAGCATGAGATCTGTATGTAGCTCTTGTTGAATTTTCATACAATAATAATTATCATAGTAGTATTGGTATGGCTCCATATGAAGCGTTATATGGCAGAAGGTGTCAAGGACCTTTGTATTGGGATGAAGAAGGCCTAAGGATTGTTGAAGGTCCAGAGTTGATTCAAGATACCATTGATAAGGTAAAATTGATTCGCAGTAGGATTAAAGCGACTCAAGATAAGAAAAAGAGTTATACAAATCAACATCGGAGGGATATGGAGTACAAAGTAGGGGACAGGGTATTTTTGAGAGTGTCAACCTGGCAAGGTGTGCTAAGGTTTGGTAAAAAGGGAAAGTTAAGCTCTAGGTATATCGATCCTTATGAGATTGTTGAGAAAGTAGGTCCATTGGCTCACAAATTAGCATTACCACTAGAAATGGCTCAGATTCATAATGTATTTCATGGAGTATACTCAAGAGATACCGGTCAGATCCAACACATGTATTACCGGCACAGGTGGTTAAGATTGCAACTAATTAGAATTATGTAGAGGAACTAGTTAAAATAGTTCTGTGTTAAGATTGCAACTAATTAGAGTTATGTAGAGGAACCAGTTAAAATAGTTAGATATTAGACTAAGCAATTAAGGAACCGTGCAATTCCTTTGGTTAAAATTCTTTGGAAAAATCATTCGAGAGAGGAAGCTACATGGGAGACTGAGGAGAACATAAGAAAACATTACCCCCATCTATTGGATCAATCAGGTAAGAATTTCGAGGAAAAAATGTTTTAAAGAGGGGAGAATTGTAATAGTCAGTTTCAAAAACTATTGAGGGTTAAAGTGTTAGAATATTGAGTCACATGAGTTACATCATTATAAATTAATTTGGTGCATTTAGGAGATAATTTTATGAATTCATTCATATGCATAATATTAGCATACACATATGGATTATGATTTGGAAAAAATGAAAAGATTTTATGAGCACTCAATTGACATGTTTCGGGTATGAAAGTTTCAAAATGATTGTGCATTTCTAATGTCTTGTATTTTGGTTTACCAATAAAAAGAATTGATGGATTATAATTAGGAATTTGGAGTTTATTTGTCATAATTGGAAGATTGATGAATTAATATGTACATTTAGCCTAGGAAAAATTTGAAGTAGCAAGACAAGTTGACATGTAAAAATTTAGGATGACTAAGCCTATAAAGTGAGTGACAAATGGCTTGGAGAATTAAGTGAAAAATGGCTTAGCAGTTAAGTGACAGTTGGCAGCTAAAAAGGAGGACATGTATCTTGCTTAATTACATGACTAGTGTCCTTAAAGAAAGAACACTTATCTTATACCATATGACTTAAAACATTGCATGGTCATCTTCTTTGCTATTTTTGCCGCATACTCTTTCCTTCTCCTCCCTCTCATTGCTAAAACCCACCCACAACCCACATCTTTAATTTTTTTCCTTAGTTCTGTACATCACCACCCAAAACCCATGCAAAATCCTTCATAAAGATAACTGTAGAGGCAGAACATTGTGACATATACTGCTGCCTTCATTTTCTGGTCATGGCCGAACCATCACACCCCTCAATGTTCTTGAAATGTTCTTGCATGTGAGGCTAAGCAAGCTTGACATTTGAGATGGCATTCAAGCTAATCAAGTAAGTGAAATACTGACCTATTGTGGTATATGTTTGCAGAACTTTTATTATGGCTAATTAGGGGTGGATTGAATGTGGTGTTGGTGTCGAAGATGTGTTGGAAAATGAAGAATGAATAGGTACTTTTTTGTTCTGTTTTTGCATGTACAAAAATAGTATTTTATGGGTTATTATATGGACGATTGAAGTTGGGATATAAGTTATAATTGATGAGGAATTCATGCTAAAGATAGGTGTTATTAAGGTATTTTCAAATCTGGAAAATTAGAGTTGTAGATGTGTTTGTAAAAAGTGACTATTAATGACATAAGTGAGCAGAATTTTGTAAGCCTTAGTGTAACCATTATGGAAGTTAAATTAACCTGAAATGAAGTAACCTTAAAGGACATGAAATCTGGAAAATTTCATGTGTTAGTGATGTCTCTAAGCTTGTAAAATTCGTGAAATATTGAAGGTAGTAAAATTACACACATTAGTGATGTTGATGACAAATTCTGGAATTTTAATTTCAGCCTTTTGTACATGTCGAACCAGCTGAGAAAAATCACTCTAAATTAGTATATTTGGACTTTATTAAGGCTATGAATGAGCCTAGATTGTTGCTTGACTAATTGGTTAAGAGCTTGATAATTTTATGCAGTTAATTGATGTCATAACTTAAAGAGTGGGTTGTTTTGATCTCGCTATATTCAAAGCTGGAAATTATAATTTGTTAAAGGAATTAATGTGTTCTTTTAACGCAGACATGATCTTAAGGACATGAGTAATGTGTATAAGGTATGAATGAATGAGCATTGAAAAACATGGGTTAACTATGAATGAGAATTGGGTAAATGTATGAATATATATTGCTAGAAAAAGTTTCGTGAATGTATAGATCTAGCTTGCTAAAATTCCAGATTTAAAGTAACAATTGTGTGTGTGTTATAAGAGGATTTTTGATCATAAAAATGTACAAGGATAAGTGTAATTTATGATTGATGAATTTGGAGTAAATCACGCTAACTAAAAGGTATAAACCTGATTGCAAAATAGTAGTATACAAGTTGTAATGTTTGAATGGTCTTAGGGTGTATAAGCACAAATTGAATAGTCAAGATCTATGTATAAGAATATATACCCAGAAAGTCAATTGAGCATGCAATGAAACATGACACATATACATGTGCATTATTGTATATTTATATAATTAAATAACTTAGTGATTTGTGAACTATGTGTGTATGTATTGTATGACAATAGATGTGTAAGGTGATCGTCAACATCTAGATATTATCGGAACATCGAGGTAATAGCATTTTTGGAGTATACTATGAGTCAACTTAGATGTTTAAACTCACTTATATGTGCTTCTGTATCAATTATATGTTTAATATGAAAAGCGTGTACAATTGATTGATAAATGTCGGACTTAGGTCTGAGGAGTTAATTATATGGCATGAGCACACCGAAATGAAACGTAACGAAAACATAGCATATGAAATGATGCATCTCATCATATTGAAATGCGTGATCAGATAAATGAGTTGTGACAAGTGACCGACGTGCAGAAAAGAGCTTTGAGCTCAGAATTCTGAAAAAAAAGGCCTCAGGCTCTGATAGCATGGATTCAATATCCATAATAGGTACGGGGCAGCCATGAACTCGGTACCCACAATGGGTACAGGATAAGAAATTGTGTTGATAGGCAATTGGTCACAACAAAGCAAAATGAAAATGAAAACACATGACCATTTACATATGCATCCCTACATGCATCATATGATTGAATTGAAATGATTTACTGAATTGCTTTGAAATAGTGAAATACAACTGAAGTCAATGGAGAATGTGATGTGATATGCAATACTTGCTTATGTGATGTACTTGTTGAAGTTTGATAAATTGTGATACAACTTGTCTTTATGATTTGACTGCGTGAGTGCATCGATGATGGTTCACTCACTGAGTTTGCAAACTAATCAAAATTGTATCACTATTTTTCAGGTTTAGGGGAGTTCTAGCTACTAAGTGATCTAGTAGAAGTTTAATACTTACATTTTGGGGACAAAAATGGCTCGATCATATGATCAGTTGAATATGTGGAGTCTAGTTAGAGTCTTTTGCATTAGCATCCCATATCATGTTATGCATTTTTGTACTAAGATTAAACTCTCAATTGTTGTGTAATGTATATGTGGATTTTGAATTATAATGACATATGTGACTTTATATGTTTGTGAAAGAAATGGGAATAAATGAATGTTTGAATGCTTATGATATGTTTGACGATTCAGACTAAGTTAGTTTGATTGTCCTAATGTATCATTTCCATAGAGTGTGCTGTCGAATATTCTCTGGTATATTCGGGCTTATGCTTTATGGGAGTGGTATGTTACAATATAGTTATTATTAGAGTGGGAATTGACTAGAGAATTTCAGAGTAACTTTAGCATGTACTTTTACTCTTATGATTGACCGATGTGCATTATCTTTAGAAGAGTAGTGACTAGTGGTAGACAAAGCCAATGAAATTTTGAGCCTTATGAGATTGACACATTCATATTAGTCTCATTGTCTTTTGATAATGTGTGACCTTCATGAC
Source organism: Erythroxylum baracoense (assembly GCA_025629805.1). NCBI lineage: Eukaryota > Viridiplantae > Streptophyta > Magnoliopsida > Malpighiales > Erythroxylaceae > Erythroxylum > Erythroxylum baracoense. The sequence goes on along the minus strand of JAOTAY010000009.1, from coordinate 7,028,015 downwards.
ATGTACATCCTAATATTGCCTTAAATTTCTATTCGAGGCCATATTTTTATCGTATGCATTAACATGGATATGATTAGGCATTCTTTACTTTTCTGAGCTACATTAGCCAAATAGCCTACCCATTGTATGATTTTCCTTTTTAATAAACCCCCTGAGCTTTATTTTTCGTTTTTTATGTATTAGCCATATTACATGCTTTAACCTAACCAAATGTCCTTCCTAAGCCTTGAAGCTAGTGGAACATTTTTTAATTTTTGAGTTTGTGGATGTACAAAATTCTAAGTGTGGGGGTATGCATATGTATAGGTTGGTTATAATGTTGGGATGTTATTTTATGTCTTGTAATTGAAATTCCCATGTTGATGTAGTTCATTTTAATTTTTATAAGAGAAAATAAAAGAAAGGAAAAGAAAGAAAGAAAAGAGAAAAAGAAAAGAAAAGAAAAGAAAAAGAAAAAAAGAAAAAGAAAGAAAAAGAAAAGGAATAAAAATGTTTAAACAAAAGTATCAAGGAGGAAGTGCATATTTGGTTTGCAATGTTATTCATACTTAATGCATCCTCCTAAATTTATTGAATGAGTTATTTGAGTATGTTGAATATGAGGTAGATGTTGACTTGGAAGGTTCACTCTTTGTGGTTTCAATATATTGTCATCAATTGTATCAGTGATCCCTTCAGATTGGTATATACTTCATGTGGTTTGTGTATGAGAGCTCGAGTTTGAGTTGTGAAACTTGTTTTTGCATTCATCATAGTTTATGTACATAATTGTGAGTGAATGTTGGTTTTTGTAATTGGACTATCAAGTGTTACTTTTGTTTCACTAGCTTTAATGACTTTCATGCTACTTAATCCAAATACATTTCACCATACCTTTTTCCACATTACAAACTTGAAAAGTCCTTTGATCCATGATTTTGCATGTCAACATTAGTGGTCGAGAAATGAAATGATACGCAAAATTGTGGAATGTGTTGATTGTGAATAGTATTTAAGTGTACCCATGAACATATCTTATTTAAACACATTTTCTAAGTCTACCATTATATTGGTTGGTTTTTAAAGGTATTGAATGTTGATTGATCACGAGTAAAAGCTTGGAATGTTAAGTTCTTGCTATGACTTTTGAAAGTCATTCATCTTTGTTTATGATTATGTATTCTTGGAACATATGGGAAATGAGTTAATATTTTTGGGTCTATAAGCTTAATTTTAATGTTTTGCCCGAGGAAAACCAAAAGTTAAGTGTGGGAGAAATTGATAAGTGTTTAATCGATTGTTTAATTATTTCATATCACTTAATGACATAAAATTGCTTAAGATACTCATTTTGACTCATATGTGATTTTAGGCATAATTTGGAAGCAAAGAAGTTAAAGTGAGTCGAAAGCACAACATTTGGGCCGTTTTTTGAAGATTAATATTCACTTGTCTTCATGGAATAACAAGAAGAAAATTAGAGCAAGAGAAGACAAGATAAAGCATAAAACCCATGGAAGAGGGTTGGTGGAAATCAACTTGCACGTGCATGGAAATTGCATGTTTTTGCACACAAGAATGTTGGACTAAAAAAGGAAGAACAACATGAAGGAAACACTACAGTTAGTGGATAGCTAAGGGATAAAATGACGCAGCAGCATTAGAAGCATGAAGTAAAATGGCAGCAGCAATAAGGAAAAATGACAGCATCATGATAGAAACAAGTAAGGAAACGCAAACCACATTTGTGTTTCCACATTGTTAGGGAAACGCTAACTCACGCAAACAACGTCTGCTTAAACGCAGACGTTTCACGCCAAAACGTAATGACAAAATAGTAGTTGGGTTAAAAATATTGGACAAAATGGTGCAATGTAGGAGGACATTAGAAGGAACAAAACGTTGTTGTTGGGCAGAAGTAAATCACACTTAATGGAAAAAGAATAAAACAATAGATAGCGGGAGGGTTTGAGGAGATGGTTTTGAATAAAAATCATAATAGTAACGAAAGTGAGGGTGGTCTTCAGTGGGAGTTCTTTCTTGGGGCTGAAGCAATTATTTTTTTGTAGCTTTTGATTTTAATGAAGATGAGGGGTAAAGCTCTCAATCGGGAGAGACCTATCGAGGGCTAGACATCTCGACATCAGTTCAGAGGGGACATTGACATCGATGACCTAGGTTAAGTGTATTTTACTGTTTTTGTTATTTCTTTCTCTCTTTATAAATTGATTGTGTTATCCTATGTTAACTGATTTGAGTTTCGTGTATGGATAATTGTATTCTTGTTATTGTTTGATTATTTGTGTATACCCATTTTTATTGTGAGAAGATTATTTGAATGCGTTCATTAGATTGTTTATTTACAAACCCATTACTAGAATTTTGATATAATTCTTAATTGTTATATTTGGAATTCATATATAGCGATTAATGATTCATAATCGTTAGGTTAAATGATGCATCATATGTGGTTATTGCCTTGATTAATTGTTTTTCCTAATTCGTAATGCTACTGCCCAGTTGAATCTAGAGATTATATCCTAGGTTATTTGGTAGTTAGGTTTAATTAACAATCATATCTTAATTAAATACTACTTAATAGAAAACTCAGGTTAATTATTAACCTATAATTAATAGTTGCTATGAGAGGTTTGAGAATAACAAATAATTGAAATATGTTTAATTAGGGTATAAGCCGAGATTGAACCAAAGAACTAAATCCTTACTAAATTCTCCATTTTTATCATTTTTTACGTGTTTTCTTTAAATTGCTTTTGTTAGTTAGTTTGGCTTTATTTTATTCTCTTATTTATAGAATCAAACCCCCTAAACCTAAACATCGATTAATTTAATTAAACAACTTTACACACACTCTCTGTGGGATCAACCTAAACTCACTACTACTATAGTAGTAGTATAGTTTTTATTTAGACTAGCGTAACAACGCGCTATCACTGAGTCCCTTATTGTTGTTAACACTAATCCTTCATCTTTACCTAGCAGATTAGAGAAATTAAACGAGGAGAAAAAGGGTAAAGAGATATTGAAGATTTTTCAAGAGTGCAGGGACTTAATAGAGATTAAGATTATGAGGTTAGAGAAGACACTAAATATGAATGATCATTAACTTAAGCCCAATCTTAAAGAAACTTAAGTGGAGAAAGCATAAATTATGACACCTGAAGATTATAATTTTGTCACGTGATTAGGAAAGTATGAAGTCGAGCCAACGAAAATAAATAAAGGAGTTTCTTGGGAGGCAACCCAAGGGAAGTTTATTTCTTTTCCCTCACATTTTTGCATTTGTTAGGATATGCAAGTGCATTTTAAGTTTGTTTGTTTTTTTACATGTTTTTAAGTTTTTAAACAAAAAAAGAGAGAATCAATTCAAACAAACAAACAATTTCTCTTTTTCTATTGCTTCTAGAACTATATAGTCGTGATTAGAGAGTAAATTGACTAGAAAAATTCATGGTAACTTGAGCATGTACTTTTACCCTTATTATTGGTCAATATACATTATCTTTAGAAGAGTAGTGACTAGTGATACACACAAGCCAGTGAGATTTTGAGCCTTTAGACTGACACATCTATATCAGTCTCATTGTCTTTTGTTTGTGTGTGACCTTCATGATATGTACATCCTAATTTTGCTTTGATTTTCTATTCAAGACCATATTTTTCTCACATTTGTTAATATGAAAATGATACAGGAATTCTTTGCTTCACAAGTTACATTAGCCAAATAACCTACTTATTGATATAAATTTTACCTTAGTTAAGCCCCCATAAGCTTTATTTTCCTTTTTTTGTGTTGACCATAATACATGCCTTAAACCTAACAAAATGTCTTACCCAAGCCTTAATTCTCTGATTAAATAATTTATAATCATATAATTTATTTTTAATTCTCCGATTAAATAATTTATAATCATAGATCAACACTGACGTCCAGCAAAAGAGTTTTAATTTATCTGATTCTAATTATGAATTATAATTATAATATATAATCATTGCCAATATATTAGGAACCTAATGGGTCATACATATAGAGCAGTTTAAAAGAAAAAATCAATTTTAATTAAGTTGGACTTAATTATAAATTTTGAGAAACTTTAGGAATCAAACATGAAATATTTGATTTTATTAAAATTGAATTAATTATAATTAGAGTTGGACTTTAATTATAATTGATGTATTTAATTTTAATAGAAATTGATTTAATTATAAAATTTGAGAAACTTTAGGGATCAAATACAAGATATATAATTTTTATTAAAATTAAATTAATTATAATTAGAGTTTGACTTTAATTATAATTGAGCTATTTTAATTTAACAAAGAATTTAAAAACCCTGATGCTTTGTCTATAAACAGGGAATTAGCATAAGGGAGCTAGCACTCCTGCTTTTTCTTATCAAGAGTTTAGAAACTGATCCGTAGATACCGTTAAATGCTGGATAGATGAACAACTCATGGTTTACATATTGAAAAGATTTTAACAGAAAAATAGAATTAGGTAAGATTTTATATTTTATGAATCGATTTAATTATTCAAGTTATTCAATTATTGAGATTCGATCGAAAACAGTAAAATTTTTTTTTTTGGTTGTGCTCGTGATTCAATTTCGGCTAGTTTCCAACATGACATGCATGCTTAAATGAGATAATCACAACATGCGTGTCAACAACTTTTAAACTTCTTAGATTGTAAATTTTGTGCTACATATTTTTAACAAGCCGACAACTAATTTAATAATCGAAGTGGAATCACTAAGCCAAGCTCTAGGTTCTGTTAATTTTTCTTATTTTGCAAAAAATGTTACATAGAAATGTTCCTTGTTTTTGTAGATAACTTACAAAGAGTCTGAACGATATCACATCAACAACGCAAGGTTAAGGAGATACTTCAAAATTCGATACTATTAGTATTTAAACTTAAAAAGGTGCATACCTTTCAAATTGAAACACTAGTCTTTCTATATTTTCATTACTAAGAAAAGTGGATTGAATCTCGTAATATGTGCTAAATAATCTCCCCTTTAACTGGAGAAAAGTATAAAAGGAGATACTTGACATAATTTTATAAGATAGATTATATTGGTTTATACTTTATAACCAATTAGTTAGATATAATTTTTGTAACATAATTATTTAAATGCATTCTTTACGTTATACTTATTTTTTTAATTAATTGATATGTAAAACAAAGTCTATCAAATAAATTTACAAAGCAAATAAAATTATGTTAAGATCATAATTATGATATTAATATTTTATTTATGTATTATCATGAAATTGTTCCAAGTTAGCATTCTATTGAGATTAGAAATTTAAAAACTTATATTAATTTTTTGAGAGTCGTTATTCTAAAGATAAATTATATTAATTTTTTGAGAGACATTATTCTATTTTATTTAAAATGAATTCTTTAGTAATTTGAATAATAATTGTCTTAATTTATTAGAAAATTTATTTTTCTTGAATAAATTTTGAAAACATTGTCATTTATTAATTAAAAGTATGAGCTTTTTTAATTGTTAGAAAATTTTTAATTTGTTAAGATGATTTATTAATTAATTAAGAAACTATTCTCTAAATAAATAATGAAAGGAGTTTTTTAATTAAATTATAAAATATTTTATTTAATTTTGAAAGTGTTTTCTTTTAATATTAAAAAATAATTCTCCAATTAAGGAAAAGTCATTTCTAATTAGACTATAAATGATTTTCTAATTAGATTAGAATGTCTTATTAAATTTTAGAAAAAGAGTTTTCCTAAATTACAATAATAAGAGTAATTTGTTGAAAAATATTTTCAATTAATTAAAGAACTAAAGATAATTGGAAATATTTCTTAATTTAAATTTAAAATTGTTTTAAAATCAAATTAATTTTCTATAGGGAATAAAAATTTAATTTAATTAGGAATCAATAGCTTTTTGTTTAATTTAATTATTGAAAGAGTTAAAAATATTATTTTAGATTATAAAGATTATATCAATAATTATAATTAAATAAAGTTTGACTTTTTATGCAAAAATTTGTCTATTTATACATAAGTTGTATGTTTATACATATATTTGATATAATGCATGTGCATATTTGATTACATATTTATATGTATGGCTTTTATATATAATATGTATTTGATAAGACAATTTGAAATTCCCTTGTTAAAATATTAATACATATTTAAAACATGATTGTTGCTTTCTATTGTTATGAGAATAAACTAGGGTTTTATTTATTGTTAAACTTGTTGAACAAATTCAAGAACACTTTAACCATAATATTTTTAGTCTTATAATAGTAAGTCCTACTTAACTAAATTTATGCAATTTAAATGAGCAAATTGATGATTATATGAATTTAGAGGCAAGGTAATAAATAATAAATGTTTTCACAAAAGTTATCACCTAATAGATATAATAGTCATATAAGATGTGATTGAAAAAGTTATTGTCTACCTAATATGATTTTCTTTAGTTTATGAGCAAACTTAAGATTAAATAAAATTGAATGTGATCCTAGTCATTAGAACAAATAGAGTAATCTTTTTGGAATAGTTTTCAAGGTAATTATTATGAAAGAATAATGAAAGTAACAAAATATATGACTAAAGTTGTGATCTTATTTGGTTAGTATGACATATAACCTATTACTTGCTTTACATTTATATTTTTAAGAAAAATTACCTTTCATTAACATATGTGACACTAAGTTTAATGAACCAAATTCTTGGATATAAATTAGGTTTTGAGAATTTCTCAAAGTTAGAAAGGAAAAGTATAAGTCTATTAGTTCTTATTAAAGATTTTATTAAAAAAAGTTTTATAAATACCTCAATATTGTATGGATGAGAAAATTTTAGTAACATTTTGAATTGACTAATAACTCATAAACTTTGATAAGAACATGGAAAATAGATGTCAATTATGTGATGGCATAACATAAATAGTTGTGTAAATTAGAGCTAAAAGGTATAACACCTTGATAGAATTGTTTTTATCCAATTTATCCTACTGGAAGAATAAATATGGATTAAAATTGAAGGCATTTGTTGTAACACACCACTACCATAGAGCATATGCCCGAATATCCAGAGGATATTCAAGAGCATACCTTATGAAAATGGCATGTTAGAGCAATCACATTAACTTATTATGGCATCATACAGAACATAAGTAGTCAAAAGATCAACTTTGTTCATTTCATTCACAAACATAATTTACATTGTGGCATTACATTTCATAATCCATATATTTAAGTCATCAAAGGCATCTAAGTGTTTACTACTCTTTTACAAAATGTTCTATATGAAATGAGAAACTACATAAACACAATATACAAATCCTCAGATATCAACTGACCAGACCTTTGAGCCATTATTGTTTCCCAAAATTGACACTACTAGTTTTCCTTAGAAATTAGGTCTCCCTCGTATATGAAAATCAACGTTGTGATTTTGATGAGTTTAACTCAACGAGTGAACCATCACCGATGTGCTCACTCAAGTCAGAACACAAATCATCACTAATGTGAAACCAAATTCACAATATATCTCATCTCAACAATGCATCATGAACTTCATACATTTCTGTACTCATTTCAGAATAATTCATTCATCTAACTCAGTCATTCATATCTTTAACATGTACACAAAGCAACATGTACACAAGCATTGCATATCTTTATATCAATATAATGAGCCCGTTGTAGATATCGAGCTCATTAATAACTGAGCCTGTGACTCTTTGTGTACATTTATGAGCATTAAGCTCATTTTCACACTAGTCACTCCGGTCGCAACTCGTTTATCTGATCATGCATAACAATGTGATGAAATCCATTATTTCAAAATTTATGCTAACAATATGTTTCATTCATTATGCACAGTCATTTATCATTTTCATTAGATCTGAGTCCGACATTCAACATTTCGTTGAGTATACATTTTCTATATTCACATTCAATTAGGATGCACTTCCAATACAATCCTGAATATCAGTCTCCTCGAACCATCAATGTCTAGAATTATCACAATCATATCAAAAATAGTTTAATAACTAAAATTCTGACAGAAACAAATCAATCATGGTGAGAAAATAAGTTATTGCCTTAATCATCCGGCAATGTCTAGATGCTGATGTTCAACTAGTGCTTCTTTAATCATGCAATACACACACATTGTACACATTACTAAGTTGATCAATCATATAAATATTCAATCATGCATATATATATGTGTCATGTTCAATTTATGCTCAATTGACTTTCCTAGGTATGTATCTTTAAATCACAATCTTAATCTTTCATACATCATAGCTTGGATTTAACTAGTTTGCAATTAGGTAAATACCTTACGTAAACTTGATTATTCTAAATTCATCAATCATATATTCATCAACCCCTTTTCTAGTATTATATAATCACACAATATCTCAATTACCATTCATTCATTTTTAATACATTATTCATATCCTTTGGATCACATTTGTATTCATAAGAACATCTTCATCCACACTCATAAATTCCAAACTTAGAAACATTGATATTAAACAAACCTTTCCTTAAATTATAACATCAATTAACAACCTAAACTTATCAAACACTTATCCAACTTATCCAACATCAAATTAAGTTCATTTTAAGCCTCAATCAAGTCCAAATGCACCATAGTCAAGTAACTTATCCTTAGTTCATTTATCACACAAAACAACATTTTCTTTACTTTATGGCATTTCCCACAATCGTATATGCATCTGCCACGATCGTGGGATAGGTGAACCGAAAGTTCACCATCCAATTCCTTTAATTTTTTTTCTAGATTTTTACATCTTTATACCAAACTCAAAACATCTTCTTAATAGTCCATTGATCGCAGTTTTCTGATATGTGTAAGTTTAATGTTTAACCTCGATAATTTGCAAGTGAACGGGTCATTCGCATGGTACTTAAAGTGTCGATCTTACGAGAAGGGTTAATCTAATCCTAAAATTTAAGGCTAAAATAATGTGTAATAATTCAAATGTAACAAAACTGAGGAAAGAATTTAATTCACTCACGTAATTCAAATCCAAGAATCAGTTATGAAAATATTAACAAAATAGCAGTTGCAACACCTAATCAAGAATCAACCTAAAGAACTATCAATTAAGAGAAAGGGGAATTTTACCTATCTTTAATGCTAACCTAATCGATTATGAATCACTAGATTATTGGTTTTAGACGGTCCTAGGGTGGATTACTCTCTCTCGAGTTATAACCCTTAACCCTAATTTATAAACCCTAATCAGATTATGAGAATTGCAATCTCTCGACTAACAATCTATCCAAAACCTAATTAGGTCTAAAGTTGTCCAAAAACTATCGGGACCCTATGTAAGATCTCTTTTTGCACAAATTACCAATTTGACTTAATTCTCGTTTGATTAAATTACCTAACTCTCGTTAGCACAATATAATTATTTTTCACTTGATTCACCCTCTTAGTTTATCACCGAATTATGCAATTGCATAAATTAAATCACAATAAATCCAGTAAAAACACAAACAATCAAATTTCATTAAATCAAAGACAAAATAACCCAAAGGTGAGTATAGACATCCTCAACATTCACACAATCCTATCATCAATGGCTATCCCGATTCTATACATTAATAAAATTGAAAAATAAAATGAAAAAAGATCGAAATGGATGATGGAGACAGTAACGTCGAGAAATCTCCTATTTTAGGAAATACTTCACGTAGGCTTCTTCTCCACGTCTCTCTTCCTTCTTCTCTTTCTCAATCTCTTAATGAACTCTCTCTAGGGTTTCTCAATGGTGGCTGATGCAAAAGCTCCTCATCTCATTTGTCTCATTCTTTTTATACCTTTTTGTGTTCTGGGCAGCCCTAAGATTTTTTCGGGGTTCGAAAGGTCCAAAAACTCCCTTGAATTTTGACTTTTCTGAGTGTCTGCATGTTTGCCCAATACAGGCCACGATCGTGGCCCTGCATGCCATGTTTATGGGCCACATCTGAGCCTTATTTCACGATCGTGGCAATTAAGCCATGATCGTGGGTTGTGTCCTAGGCGTTTGTCACGATCGTGGCCCATATGCCACGATCGTAAGCTGACTCCAATGCTTTTGTCACGTTCGTGGCCCATATGCCACAAGCCGTTGTTTCGGCCTAAGTGTCTTGGAAACTTTTCTATTCTTTGATGTTGACCTTGAAACAATAATAAGCATATCAAGGTGCCTCAAAAATATAAGATTTAAGTTTAAAGACTTGACCAACCCATAAAACACTTAAACACACAAACTAACACAATTCTAACTTAAACACATATTAAATGATTAAGTTAATACTTAAATACATAACAAACTAAGCCTTAAAAATGGTGGAATTCACACTTATCACGAAATAAATTTAATTTTAAACACAATCATTCAAATCATTAACCTGCAAAATTTACATCTAGGGGCTTTGAACTAAATATAAAAATTAATTCAGATGCAGGTGTTAATTTATTTACCATTTTCAATTGCACACACACATTAATAATTCTTTGGTCATTCAGACTCTGTAACTACTCCTAAGTACGCTTTCATGAAAAGTCAAGCCATTATAAGTTCGGTAGGTTTTTATTAGAAATCACTTTTTTTTATTTAAACAAGGACCTAGTCTTTTACTTGGAGGGAAATATTGGTGATGAATATTGATCTGATTACTCGACTAAGTTATTTTTATTAAACTACTTGGTTGAAATGTCATTATAGCTTTTTGACGCGAAGGCACACATTTGTGATGCGTGTCGATCTAGTTACTCAGCTATATCATATTCTTAACTAGCTACTAGCTCTATTCATAACTCAAAGGTCAACAAAATAGTTATTTATTTAGCAAACATGCTTTTTTAATTATTATTATTACCTACCTTGTTGTTTTAGCTATTCGTTTCAATGAAAAATACTAGTAAAGCTACTTAAGTCGAAAAGCCTCAAATTATGAATGAAAGTAACAATTTAGAGGGTGACAAACTCACACTAAATCCTAATTAAGCTGCATATTTAGCCAAAAATCCCAATTTACTAATTATGTGAGCTAATTAATTTTCACAACCTAATAGACTATGTTCAAAATTAAATCAATTCCTATCTATCTAAGCCATTGACACATCCACATAGTTCACAAAATGCAACCTAACAACTATCATATAATATGCAAAGTCACATTCAAAGCAAAACACATAAACCTCCCCACACTTGAGCAACACATTGTCCTCAATGTGAGAAGGGGATAACAAAACAAACAAAGAAAGAAGAAACATAGATTAAAGTCAAACAAAAAATAAAAATGAAGATTAAATTTTAAAAGAAAGGGGGTGAGACAAAGCCTTATAGTGATAGAGGCGGGAATAGTGTTGGATGTGGCAATTTAATGCCCTGAGTCTTAAAATAAAGCTAGATACAACGTATGTCTTGACTTTAATGCCGTTAAGTTTGGGCCATCTCCTTCATCTTTCTGGAGTTCTCCAAAAATGTATCTGTAATTAACTTGTTGTTTGCAGAGATTGTATCCAATACTTTCTTCCAGCCTAGTTCTTCTATTTCTTCTTCCTCCTCAGACTCTTCATTAGTCGAGTCCTCTTTTGCTTGCTGAGGCAGCGCTGTACTTGAACTCCCTAACTACCCCTGATCTTAACATACATCTTTTAACTAATATCCCAGAGTTCAATGTTATGGGACTTAAGGATTTCAGCACACCATAGATGATGAGGAGTTAGGAAGTCTGGGAGATGGACAGTTAAACTACTACAGTCTACGCCATAATACTCAGCAATGGCAGAAACTAAATACCCTATACCTAAATTGTTTCTCCTCTTGTGTGGAGTTGCAACAATAGCATTCAGCACATGTGTGGAGGTGCACATTGGAATGTTATGATCCATGCACCAGAACATGAAGAGTTCCTTTATTGAGCACTTTTTGGTTTCTAATTTATCAAAAACCAGTTGACACATGAATTTGTGCAATAACAAGTGCTCATAGGTCCTTATGATGTTGTTGTGGGCATTTTTGGCATTGAATTTATGCAATAACAAATGCTCATGGGTCCTTTTCCCTCGTCTCGAGACTTGGTTTCATTCCGATGATTGATCCCGCTTGGCTGATTGCTTAATGCAATACGTATTGGCTTGTGAATAGGTAGGAGTTAGAAGAGACTAGAAATTTGAAATTTGGGTAGAGAGAAGTGAGAGTGTTTGGAGGTTTTCAAATATAGAGAGATAAAGTAAAAATGAAGTTAGAAATGAAGATATAGGTGGATAAAGGGTAGAATGGTAAAAATTGACTTAAAAAAATCACGTGTTCCCTTTTTACCCTGCTGCGGGCTACGATCGTGGCCTACAAATTTTCACCAAATTTTTAAAATTTTTTTTCCTTTTGTTCTTCTTCACTTTCCAAAGTCACTTCTTAATTCTTTGTGGCCCTTTCACCTTTCTTTGTGTACTTCATCGATCATCAAATTTATATCGATGTCCTATGCCTTCTCGATTTTATTTGGAAAAGAAATAACCTAACTACAAAATCCAAACTTTCTAGAAATAAAAGGGAATAACATCAATTTAATAGTCCATGGGTTGCCTCCTATGCAACGCTTGTTTTAACATCGGTAGCTCGACACTCTTCTTTTACTCATGATGGTTCAAATGATTGGTGCAACGGTAATGCAGTCACTGATCTCAAAATTTGCACATGAGCTACCATGCTATGGATTCCACCTTCCTCATGATTCTTCTTCTTTCACCTTCTTCTACGAGATTGTTTCTTTCTAAATGCATTCCCAAGATCCTCAATATCTTCCTATTTTCCTCGAGGTTCAATTTCCTTGATATTAGTTGGAGGAAGAGGAGAACAATTGTCTTTCTTTGACACTTTGAAGGTTATTTGCTACTTTCCTACCCTCAGAGTTAGTTTACCCCCATCAACATCAATTATTGAATGAGCAGTGGCCAGGAACGATCATTTAAGGACTGTAAGGGTTTCCACATCTTCTCCAATATCCAATATATAGAAATCTGTGGGGAAAATAAATTTATCAATTTGTACTTGCACGTTCTTAATAATCCTCTTCAGTTGATGAACTATTATATCAGTCGTTTTTACTAACATCTTTGTGGGTTCTAACTCTCTTAAACTCAAATTCTGACTAAAGGTATGGGGCATCATAGTGATACTTTCTCCCAAATCTGTAAATGCCTTGTCTATGTTGACTCCATTGATACTGCAAGGAATGTAAAAGTCCCCTGGGTACTCTTTCTCCTATGCTATATTAGGGTTCTTCCTATATGCGCTCCTTAACCTTCTTCTTGACTAGTTCCTTTATAGTGAGCTTCATTTATGCTTGTTCCATTATGTCCTTAACCTTGTTTGATTCAACCTCCATAAAATTCCTCATTGCCCTACTTGAAATTGACTTCCACTAAGCTAGAATAGGGTATGGAATTTCAGGTTGAAGTTTCTTGATTAGCTCAATTATGAGCTCATTTGGAAGGAATTCCATAATTACTTGTCCTTCTCCTTTATCTCATCTTCCTTCACATATTCAAGTTCCTTTTCCTGGGTTTGAATGATGGCCAAGATTCGTTTCCTTGGGTTAGACTCGGTATTGCTTAGAAGGGTTCTTACATTCCTAGTGGATATTGCCTCCGCTAGTAAACCTACTTGGACTTTTAGATTGTGTATTGAGGAAGCGTGGTTCTTGGTGAATTGCTCAAATTTGCTTTCAAGCCTCCTGTGTGCATCCTCCATACCTCCAATTTTATCTAAAATCTTATCCAAGTTGGATTCCATTTAGCTTGATTTATCTTATTAGAAGCTTGATTGTCCTTGAGGTCTAAACTATCCTCCAGCATTGTTCATCTAAGAGAAGTTAGGGTGATTCTTCCACCTAGGGTTATAGGTATTGGAGTAGGGATTGTTGCCCCCTCCTCATCCATACTGAGCTCCCATATAATTCACTTGCTTTGGATCACTTTCCTTTATCAAGTAACAGTCCACTGTATCATGGTCCATTTGTTTACATAGTTCACACTTTAGTTGCACCGCTTTCACCAGAGTTGAAGACGAAGCCTTCATATTGTTAAGCTGTCAAGTCAAGTTATCAATTTTCAGTGGCGTTTCTGTCATTTGATCGAAAACCATAATTCCTTTTTGCTTTCAGAAAGTAGTAGTTTGTTTACTCCGCTCGTTCATCCACAAGTAGCTATTACTCGCAATCTCTTCTATCAGCTTTCACTTCATCAATTGTCTTTCTTATCAGTGATCTTCTTGAAGCTGCGTCAATCGTGCCTCTCGTATGTGGGGTTACTCCATTATAGAATATTTGCAACAAGAATTCCTTGGGTAAGTTGTGGTGTGGGCACTTCCATTGCAAATCCTTATATCGTTCCTACGATTTATAGATCGATTCCTTGTCACTTTGCTAGAAGTTGGTAATTTTCTTAATGATCTTATTGGTCTTAGTCAGGGGAAATACTTTTCTAAAAAGGCACGAACTAGTTAATCCCATGTTGTGACATTGGCTGGGTTAAGGGCATGATACCAAGCCTTTGCTCTATCTCTAAAGGTAAAGGGGAAAAAGCCTAATTCTGACTGCATCTTCCAATATCTGATGGTACCAAAAGGCATCACAGATTTAAAGAAAGTCCACTATATGTGCATTAGGATCTTCATTTGTTAGTCCATAAAACTGCATGTTCTGTTGAATCATGTTTAGGAGGGCTGGTTTGATTTCAAATGATGCTGCTTGTACGAGTGGCCTAGCTACTCCTTGGTTAGCCATATTGAACCCTGGTCTCATGAAGTACATAAGGGTCCATTGTTGACGTCCTTGGTTCACTCTGTGGTCCAAATTTTGCTGAACTTCCTCACCCATTGTTGATTTCACAATTTCTCCTTCATATTGAGCTTTCCTAATAGTTCGTTCTAATCTAGTGATGTCTAAATCTAAGGTTTTAGCTGCGTGATTCGAACCTCTCGTAACTCTTATGTTCATGCAAGAGCATGATTTCAAAAATATAAAAGAAATAATGAAAACAAAAAAAATTAAAAACTAACAAAACGCCTTAAACTATAAAACTAAACTAATTGCCTCCCCGATAATGGCACCAAAAACTTGATCATGGTTTTTCGATATGCGTAAGTTTTAATATTTAACCTCGATAATCTGCAAGCGCATGGATCGTTTATGTAGTACAAGGTATCAATCCCATGAGGAGGGTTAGTCTAATCCTAAAATCTAAGGCCTAAATAATGTACAATAATTCAAATGTAACAAAACTAAAGCAAGAATTTAATTCAATCACGCAATTCAAATCCAAGAATCAGTTACAAAAATATTAACAAAATAGTAGTTGCAACACCCAATCAAGAATCAACCTAAAGAACTATACCAATTGAGAGAAAAGAGAATTTTATTTACCTTTAATGCTAACTTAACCGATTATGAATTACTAGATTATTGGTTCTAAACGGTCCTAGGGTTGATTACTCTCTCTCGAGTTATAACCATTAACCCTAATTTATAAAACCTAATTAGATTATAGGAATTGCAATCTCTCGATTAACAATTTATCCAAAACCCTAATTAGATTTGAAGCTGTCCAAAAACTATCGGGACCCTATACAAGATCTCTCTTCGCTCAAATTATCGATTTGATTTAATTCTCATTTGATTAAATTACCTAACTCTTATTAGCCCAATTTAATTATCTTCACTCGATTCACCCTCTTAGTTTATCACCGAATTATGCGTTGTAGAAATTAAATCATAATAAATCCAGTAAAACCACAAACGATCAAATTCATTAAATTAAAGACAAAATAACCAGAAGGTGAGTATAGACATCCTCAACATTCACATAATCCTGTCATCAATGGTTATCCCAATTCTAATAAATCGGAAACAAATTGAAATGGATGATGGAGGCAGCAATGTCGGGAAACCTCCTATTCTGGGAAGTAATTCTTGTAGGCTTCTTCTCCACGTCTCTCTTCCTTCTTCTATTTCTCAATCTTTTGATGAACTCTGTGTAAGGTTTCTAAATGGTGGATTATGTAAAAGCTTCTCATCTTCGCGAAGCAGGCTATGATTATAGCCCTGCATGCCACGATCGTGGGCCACATCTATATCCTGGGCTTCTTTCATGATCATGGGCTATGTCCTGGGCTTCTATCATGATCGTACCATGGGCTGACTCCAATGCTTCTGTCATGATCGTGGCCCATATGCCACAATTGTGGGTTGTTTTTTTGGCCCGAGTGTCTCTAAAACTTCTTCATTCTTAGATATTGACCCTGAAATACTAACAAACACATCTAAGTACCTCAAAAACATAATATTTCAGCTAAAAGATTTAACTAACCCATAAAAACACTTAAAAACACAAACTAACACAATTCTAACCTAAACACTTATTAAACGATTAAGTTAATACTTAAATGCATAACGAACTAAGCCCTAAAAAATGATGCAATTCACACTTATCATCCATCAATTATACCTTAATTAGACCTGAATTATAATCCAATTCCTCATCAATAACATCTCCAATTTCAGCTTAAAATTATTCAATTGGCAGCTTACAAATTATTGTTTTTCATGCATAAAAAATCAAAACAAAAACTATCATTCATTATCATGCATATAGTCTTGGTTCTTTCTCATTTCAAGAACACTCCATTAGCATTTTTCTTTAGCATAAATTTACCTTCATTCTACTTCAAGTCCTAGTCCAATTCATCCATATCATACCTTATAACCCACAATTTTTATACATCAAGGAATAAGCATGAAAACATCTAAGTTCATTTAACATATTCTAACACACTTCATCATCAACATCATATACATTTCATTTCATTCCAATTCAATCATCATTATCATTCTATTAAACTATGCCATAAAGATCATATTTCTACTTGTTAAGGTCAAATTCCACCTCAATACATCAGGTTAACCTAGCCCTCTATGCAAGCTAGATCATCACAAATTCAAAATGAAAAAAGGTTGGTTTTTGGTAACAAGATGAAGACAACTTGAGCTGGTTCTTTAGCTATTTTGTGAAAGGTATAAGCATAGATTTCATGTAGAAATTTAACTAGACTTGAATCAAAATATAGAAATGCAGGTTAGAACCAAATTTCAGTGGAGAAACAAAAAGAAAATGATGAATGTTCCAGCAAAAACTTTGTTGCATGAGCTTAATTCAACTAGGTGTAAGGTGTCATTATCTTTCAATGACATATTTCATTAGGTATGTAAGCCATTTGCCCACTTAATGTGTTGCCATTTGTATCCTAGTTATTTGTCCATTTGTTACTCAATAATTAATCCATTTGTCAATTAATTACCTATGCCGAATGTCACTCATTTATATATGCCAAATATCACTCAATTTATAGGCTTAGTCAACCTAATTTTTCATATGTCAAGTGCCTAAACCTGATCCAAACTCAAACCCCAAAATTTTGAAAAAAAAGGGTTGACTAGGCTAGACTAAAACAAAAATACCAATCCTACTTAAGGCTCTTTCCATACTCTTGACACTATTTCTCGATCAGTAATTGGACTTATCATCACTCTTAAAAATTTTTAAACATTTAACCTCTTTCATGCTGCTAATATCTATTCTAAATAATCCAAGGAACCAATAAAGCCTATTATTTAAAAGATGGGTTAATATTTTATAAAAAGTAGATATTGGACTTAGTGATTCTACTCTTTAAGTTTTAATCCTACAAGAATTTCAAAATTCCCTTGTTGAAAGGCATGCTATAGCACATTTCACTTTAGCTCAAATTGCTTCCATTTTTTATTAGCCTCAAATGCATATGGCAGTTCATGATTATGATTCACAATGCTTAGCCCGACAACAAGTTAAATCCCTACACAGTTCTGCAGAAAGATTGTTACAACCCTTGCCTAGCAATATTTTGGATTGACTATCAATAAAATTCATGATGCAATTGCATGTTTTTTTAGAAATATTTTGGTTATGATTTTTTTATCATCTTTTAAAGTATGCACTTTCTTTGCACTTGGTACTCATTTTATTATTATTACTGTGGCCAAAGTATTTGTTATTTGCTTGGGTTCCCTTATGATATTGTATCTAATAGAGATCTAATTTTTATAGGCATTTTAAGGAAGTTATTTAAGTTATCCATTAGTAGTTCATACCACCCTCAATCAAACGGACAAACTGAGGTTGTAAATAGGTGTTTAGAAGATTATTTGAGGTGTGTTGTTACTGAAAATCCCTTTGCTTAGGTTAAGTATTTGCCACTAGCATAATGGAGTTGCAATAAGACAACTTTTCTATCAAAATAAGCCCTTTCAAGCTATATAGATAAACTACTATGACTCAATTCAACAAGTTGGCTAAGCAATATTATTGTTTATTTAAAAACTTAGAATCTGTTGAATCTTTTTCTTATCGATTGGACTTACTTCCTACTTAAAAAATCGACAATATTTTTTCATGTCTCTCTGCTTAAGCAATGTCACAAGAGCACTATTGCACAGCAAAGAGCATTGCCATATGATTCTTCTAGGTTTTAGTCACTGCTTGGAGAATGATTTAAACTTGTTAAAAATGTGGTACTATTTTTTTTGAGTTTGTTATTCCTTTAGTTTGACTTTTTATTCTACTGTTGTTATTTGAGCTAGTCAAAAGGTTAAGTTATATTTGTTGCTATTTTTATGTTAAGTGGGCCTATAAAACCACATTGCCTTTTATATAGCCAATAAAGTAGGACTTGTAAGCCTATCAAAGGCTACTGTTGCTAGTGTATTTGATTAAGAATAACCGAGGCTATTTTTCAATAAAATTTTAACGTCGTATCAAAGCTCTTTATAATCTTAAGGGGCTATGGTTGTTCGAGAGACAGCAGCGACATGGCGTCCAACAATACATAAGCTCTTTCACCTCTAATTTTTAATGGTGAGAATTGTTTAGTTTGGGCAATCAAAATGAAAGCTCACTTGAGAGGTATTAGCTTGTGGTAGTGGATTAAATGTGAAAGGCAAATACTACCTCTAGGAAGTAAGCCAATACTCAATCAAATTAGGGTTCATAAAGTGAAGAAGTCAAAGCTCCAAGAGCCTTATCTCAAATTCACATTGTTGTCCCTAAATAAATTTTCTTAAGAATTATGGGTTATGAAATAGTCAAGGAAGTTTGGGACACACTGAAAGAACTCTATCATGGCAATGATAGAACAAGGTAGATGCAAGTGTTAAATATCAAAAGAGGTTTTAAGATTCTAAGGATGGAAGAAAAGGAGAATCTACAAAAGTTTTCTGATAGGCTACTAATGGTGGTAAATAAAATTAGATTGATGGGAGAAGAGCTACCTGATAACATGATCATAGAGAAAGTGCTTGTGAGCTTGCCCGAAATATTTGAGGCTAAAATTTCATCTCTAGAGATTCAAGAGATATCAATCAAATTACCTTGACTGAATTAATCAATTTCTTGCATGCTCGAAAGCAAAGAAAAATGTTGAGAAATGAAGGAACCCAATAGGTAGTTGAGGGGACTTATGTAGCAAAGGCCTCATCTTAAGAAGAAAAAGCTCAATCTCAATGTGATATTTGCAAGAAGCCTAGTCATGATGAAGACAATTATTGGCACAAGGGAAAGCCTCATTGTTTCAAGTACAAGAAGTTTGGGCATATACAAAGGAATTACAAAAATAAGACTAAAAAAATTGTCAATTTGGCACATGTTGCTGAAGAGGAAGAAAATTTGTTTTAATATTGGTGAGAAGTGCACCAAGAAGAAGCTTTTGGAGAGAAGTGCTCCAACTATTGAAAGGTGATGGGAAGCACATCATTAGCCATAATAAGTCTTACAACTTTGAATCAAAAGGGAATGTCGAAGAATGATTCAAAGTTGTTAAAAATGTAATCCTTTTCTTTTTTGAGTTTGTTATTCCTTTAGTTTGAATTTTTATTCTACTATTGTTATTTTAGCTAGTCAAAACGTTAAGTTAGGTTTATTGATATTTTTATGTTAAGTGGGGCTATAAAACCATTTTGCCTTTTATATAGCCAATAAAGTAGGACTTGTAAGCCTATAAAAGGCCACTGTCGCTAGTGTATTTGATTAAGAAAAACTAAGGCCATTTTCAATAAAAGTTTAATAAGGTTTTAGTATATGGCAAGTTCATTGCTCAATTTCTTGTTCAGTGGGAATCACAATCCCCCAATGAAGCAATGTAGGAATCAAATGCAAATTTTATCCAAAATACCCCTTCCTTTAACCTTTAGGATAAGGTTTTTTTGGATGGAAGTGGTAATGTTACGAGCCTTATCAACTATTTCTGCCCTATTCTAGTTGATCCACCAACAAGTCATCGTGAAAAAGTATTAGGAAGGTTCAACAATGTAGTATTTTCCATACTAAAGATTAGAACCCTAGATAACTATACATGAGAACCATTATTGAGAAATTATAAGGTGCATTACATACTCATGCATATCAATAGCATACACACACGTGCGAATTGATTTTTATACACATTGCAATGACTATTTATGCACTCATTTGATATATTCCGAGGTATAAATGATTTTAAGGTGATTATGATATAAATAGTGAATGTTATGTCTTGAAAATTGATTTGGTAAGTATAAATATTAATTTGGAATTTTTGGTAAAATTTTGGAAAATTTAAGATATTTATGAATATTTATGGACTAGGAAAAATGTTAAATGGGAAGATAATTGATAAATGGTAGTAGAATTAAGTATTAAATGGCAGTAGAAATTATTAATAAATGACATTAAGATTTAATGACAAGTATCATTGAAAATTGAGAGACAATTGGATTAGAAATTGGAAGACAAATGGATTAGCTATTCAAAAAACCAGGTGGAGACCACAAGGTGGTGACATGTGACAAGTGACAAGTGTCACTTGCCTCGCCACAGACGTCACTTTCGTTGCTTTCAATTTCAAGACCATTGTTCATTTGTTCTTCATTTTTGGCTAAATACTCTCTCTTTCAAATTTTCTTCGTCTCCTTCATTTCTTCTTCTCCATTTATGACACCTTCAACTCTCACCCTCGTGAACTTTGCTCTCTTCCTTCACTTTTTACTCTCATTTTCGTTATCTTCTCCATCTTGTTACTAAAAGAAACCAAACGTAGTCCACCCTCCATGATGATGATCGTGTAGCTTAAGGAGATAGGGTTTCTTAGAGATTTTGAAGAAACTTTTAGTAAATCAAGTAAGTAGGATATTGTTCTTCATGGCTTGCTTAGTAGACATGTTTTTGGTGATAGTTTAAGAGGACAAATGATTATGAAAATGATGTTGAAAAAATATCTAACGTGGATGGAGAATGGATATCTTAATAGGTTGTTTAAATATAAACATATGTGATGATAGTTTGAGATTAAATGATAATGAAAATGGAGTTGATTTTATAATACATCGTAGATGAATAAATGGACATATTCATGTCATATTTTTGTGTTTATGATGAATAACAGATTATGAATTGTTTTATGAATGATTAATAGTGAAATTGGTATTAGAATAAGAGTTGATAATTGATGAATAAAGAGATACGTATATGACCTAATTTTGTGTATAAGATGAGTGCAGAAATGTAAATGAAGGAATGATATAAATATGTTCTGTTTTGACTATATGAGTAATGTAAGTTATAAGTTATCATATGAGAAAATAGATTGAGCTTTGAAGTTAAAGAAAAGGCAAGTGTAGTGTCTTGAAAAAAGAAGAAATAAGATGTTAGTTTAGAGAAAAAGTGAAGTTGATAAAGGAATTAAATGCGTGTTGAAACAATGATGAATGTATGGATACTTAGATGTCTTGTTTTTGTATATAAGATGAACAATGATTTATGATGTATTTCTAGAATGTTTTTGAGTTAGAAATAAGGAGAGAATGAAAGGGAAAAGAAGTAGAAATGATTAATTGAGCATAAGATGCTTTAGTTGTATCATATGAGAGTTAAAAATCTGGAAAAAAAAAGCATGGAGGAAGATGCAGTAATTTTCATATTTGCATACCCATGATCGTGGGAATGTATCCACAATCGTGGGAATGTAAGAAAATGACTAGAACGTTCTGGTGTCTAAACCCACGATTGTGGGAAGTCATCCACAATCGTGGGAGTGGCCATTAACATGAATTCTCCTTCTTTTGTGTGATGTTCGAACAACAAATGCTATGATTCTTTCCTATGATGCATTTAGGCTTGAATAAGGCTTGAAATGAACCTAGTATGATGATGGATTAACTGATTAAATGCGTGATACACGTAGGGTGATAATCAAGGTTATAACTTAAGCATGGATGATTAATATCAATGAGACAAATTCTGGAAATTTAGAGATGTTATAAGAATGAAAGTGACCTCATGAAGGCTAATGTGACTCAAAGAAGATGAATGATGTGTATTAAGTAAAAGTGAATGAGAAATTGGATATTTTGTGATCTTATAATGCTAGAATAACCTTAGTGAACGATTGAATGATTGAATGATGAACTTAGAATAATCTTGTACAAATGAGATGTAAACCTATGTTCAAATTAGACATATATAAGTTTTGAAGTATGAATGATGATAAGATGTAAATTAAGGAAATATACCCGGAATAGTCTAATTGACCATGCATTATACAATACACATAAACATATATGAACAACTGAATGTTTATATGATTTTGCAAATTAGTAATGTGTGCACAATGTGCGTATTGCATGAAGTTGATACATAGGATTGAACGTCAGCATCCATACGTTTCCAGATCATAGAAGTAAATGCTAATCTAGAGCGTACTGCGAGTCGACCTATGTGGTTTCACATTGATTGATTATTTCTATTTAAATTTTTGTACTAAATTGATTATGATGTGATTGAAATAATTCCGGACATTAATAGTCCGAGGAGTTTGATAAATGTGAATGTATTGGAAGTGCTTCATTAAATGCGAAACAAGTGTTCGCAACATTTTGTTGAATGTCGTACATAGATCTGGTGAAAATGTAAAAAAGTGAATGTGTATTGAATAAATGTGATGGACTGCATATATGTGAAATCATGCATTTCATTACATGATATGCATGATTAGATAAAGGTAGTTGTGATCAAAGTAGCCACCGAAAAAGAGCTTAAAGCTCATAATGTGATTAAGAGCCAAAAGCTTACTATGTATAATAAGCCCGGTATCCTCAACGGGTACGGGACAGTTATCGATGAACCCGGTATTTACAATAGATATGGGACAGTTAAAAGGCACTCGGTCACAACTGAAAGTGAGTCACATGTGCAATGCATTTAAATAAATTGATGTGTATTAAATGAATAATTGAAATGAGATATACGTACTGTTCCGAAACTGAAGTGTGAAATAATGTGCAAATTCTGAATATGTGAATTGTCTGTGAATATGAATATGTGAATTGTCTGTGAACATGAATATGTGAACTATTTTGCGTTGCTATGAGCGAGCCCATCAAGGATGGTTCGCTTACTAAGTTCGCAAAACTTACCAAAATTGCAACGTTGTCTTTTAGGCTTAAATAAGGTATCCAGTTAAACAAATTGGAGTATAGCCACTGAATTTAGATATGAGCTAGCAGTCTGGATTAGCTTGCACCTGCGTATTTCTTCAGTCATTTTGTATTAAGATCTGTATTCCGCAACTATTGTTTATTGTATTTGTGAATTGTATAGTGTAATGACATTTTTGACTGAGTATATTTATAAATGTAACAAGCCAAATCGAGCTTTAGCTACAATAAAAATGTATTGTTGCTTGAATTCAGATCAAATGTGAATTTGTAATGACTTGTGCAAATGGTGACGTTTATGGATAAAATTTGCCGAAAATGATTCTTTGTTTTATGAAAATGCGTGTAATGGGTGAAAAATTTGTAATGAGTTTGATTGACTATCGTAGAGTTTGTTCTCTAATACCATTGGTACATTTGAGGATATGCCCTATAAGAGTGGGGTGCTACAATTTGGTATCAAAGCCTAGGCTTAGTATCTTACATGGGCATTTTTTTCAAAACATGTGTCAAGGTACATGCATTTTAAACATGTCATATCATACAATGGCAACTGATCCCCAATCTGAGTCGTATGAACGTTTGTTAAATTTTGAGCTATTAGAAGCAATGAGAAGGATGATAATCTATCAGAGTGTAAGAAAAGGAAATTTTGTGGATATCTAGAAATAAGAAAATTATATAGTTCGTTATGATGGAAAAAGATTTAATACATTTGTATTTGTGGTTGTATCGTCGAATATGACATCAATATTGTACTGTGGTTGTTTATATGTGTGAATTGATATGGATGTGAATACATTGTCATGGATTGATTGAGGAAAAACAGAGATATAGATAGGAATGATAAGATTTAAAGTGTACAAGTTAAAAGAAAACAAAATTTTACTATGATATTGAGAGGTGGAACTTGAAATTGAAATAGTTATTTGATTAATGTTATAAGAGTTATGATTTAACATAAGAATATGTCAATGAAATTGAGATCAAAACTTTATGACGGTTATGCTTCTATAATTTTGAATTGATTAAGAACGTATGTATGTAAGATGAGACAAATGATAACGATATATGTAGAAGTTCTCAAGGTTCAGTTGATTTCTTATTGTGAGTGCATATCTGATAATGTGATCACCTTGACAAGTGATATTATTAAGTACTTATGTATTATATGCTTGGAGATGGCATAGGAAGTGATCTATGACCTATTAAATATTCTTTAGTCATAGTTCTCATAGTTAAAATTCTGAGATGATTCAGAGTAGTGCATGAAAACATTTATAGTGATCAATTAAGGATAGATTGAAAGTGTAAATGATGTTACTATGTGTGATGAATTCGAGAAAAAAGGAAGGAAAAAGAAGTTGTCACGATCGTGGGCAGGCACAAAGGGAGAAATATTGTCTAGAATCAATTGAGATAAGGTATCATTAGCGTAAAATATTAATTGGCGACTTGTCGAAAATATATCTTTATATAAGATGTAATGATCTTTATGGTACATACCAAAGCATAAGAGTAAACGAATATGCATGATGTTTTACTGAGCTTTATTATAAAGAATATTCTGATCATGTAGGGTATGATAGCAATTGATCTTATTGAGATATCATGAATAGTTGAAATGGATCTTATTGAGGTATTATAAATGGCTAGGAAGCAATGATGAATATAGTTAACTGATAAGATTTATGTACACAATACAGACGATTGAGGGTAGAAACCTTCTTTTGATAGAAACTTTCATTGAATTATATCATGTAGATAAAATGTTCTATTTTTAGAAATGAATGACTATTGAAAAAATCAAAAGTGAATATTGGAGTTAGTTAGAAAAGGGACTCAGGCATAAGAAGTTGAATATGCTACAAGGAGTGTATGCATTCTCTTTGATGTAAAATTGCCCAACTATGTTATTAGGTTCATGAATTGGAGAAGATTTTGTTGCTATTGCTAAAGGAACTTAGGTCCACAATGTATTCTATACTAGTATATTCAGAATTTATAAGTTAGATTTGATGTTTGTGTTTGGAAAATTGAGACTTATAAATAAATTGAAATGTATGGAGAAACTAGTAAGAATGGTCTAACGTTAGAATAAGTTGATAAGAAATAAGAGGAAATCGAATGAATGGAGAAAATAATTTGAGAAAAAAGTCGATTGAGAAATTGAGAAAATCATGAGATAACATTACCCCATCTGAGGAACTAGTTACTTAAGAATTTCGAGGATCTGATACAGGCACACTGAGTTTTTGACAATATCTTTTTGGGATGACAAATGCCCCAAAAGCATTCATGGCATTAATGAATAAAGTGTTCCAACCGTACTCGGATCAATCAGTGACTGTGTTCATAGATGAGATTTTGAGTGTATTCGAAAAGTAAAGAGAATATTTTGAACACTTGAGGTTAGTCTTACTTATCATAAGGGAGAAACAAATATATGCCAAGCTCCGTAAGTGTGAAGTTTGGCTTGATCAAGTAGTATTTTGAGTCATATAGTATCTAGACAGGGCATATATGTAGACCTAAAGAAAATTGAGGTATTGATGAAGTGAGAAACTCCAAAGAATATATATAGATCCAAAGTTTTCTAGGATAAGCTAGATACTACCAAGGGTTGTCAACAGGTTTTTACTGATCTTAGCCCCTTTGACAAAACTTCTGAAGAACAATATGCCATTCAAATGGATTGATAAATGTCAAAAGAATTTTGACGAAGTAAAACACCGACTAATTACAACATCGGTGTTACCATTTGGATCTAAAGGTTATGTAATATATAGTGATGTTTCATATCAGGAATTATAATGTATTCTAATGCAGCTTGGTAAAGTGATTATATATATGCATCGAGACAGTTAAGGTCTCATGAGTTTAAATTATTTGGCACATGATTTTGAACTTGCTACAGTAGTAATTGCTTTGAAAATTTGCAGACATTATATGTAGGGTGAAACATTTCAGATTTATACAAATCATTAAAGTTTGAGGTATTTATTGAGTCAGAAAGGTTAATTATGAGATAGAGACAATGGATAGAGTTACTTAAAGATTACAATTGTACAAATGAGTATTATCCAGTAAAGCTATTGTTGTATCTGATGCACTGAGCAAGAAATCCAATAATATTGTAGCACAAATTCAGATATTGAGGTTACTAAATCTAATGCAATAAAGAGAATAGAGTGTTAAGTTGAATTTGGAGCAAAATGAAGTATTGTTAGCTATATTGAATTTAAGATCAGTTTTACATGAAAGGATTAGAAAAGCCCAAAGTGAGGATTCAGAATTTGTGAATCTTATTAAGAAATTGAAAATGAATCCAAATTTTGAGTTTGAATTGGAAAAATGATACTTTGAGGTTGAAGTAAGGAGTATGTGTACCCGATATAGATGGTTGAAAAAAAAGATTTTTGGAGTAAGTACACATAGTAGCCTATGCTATACATCCTGGTAGTAATAAACTGAAACAACATTTAGTGGCCAAAGATGAAGAAGCAAGTGGTTGAATGTGTGACTAAATGTTTGCTTTGTCAACGGTCTCAATTGTTAGAGATATGCTTACCGTTTATATTTTGGAGTTCCTATGAGCATGGGATCAATATACAACTCTGATTGAATTTTATTATAACAATCATTATCACAATAGTATCGGTAGGACACCATGTGAGGCGTTTTATGATAGAATGAGATATCCACATTTATATTGGGATGAAGAGGGCCTAAGGATTGTCAAAGGCCCAAAATTGAATCAAGATACTGTTGATAAGAAAAATTGATTATAGAAGAATTTAAGTGACTTAAGAAAGACAAATGAGTTAGGTGGATTAATACATAAAAGATATGGAATATCGAGAGAAAGATAAAGTGTTTCTGAGAGTATCGCCTTAGCAAAGATGTGCTAAGGTTTGGTAAAAAGGGAAACTAAGCCTGAAATATATTGTTCCATATGAAATTATGGAGAATAGGACCATTGACTTATAAGTCAGTATTACCAACAAAGATGTATTAAATTCACACTGTGTTACATGTGAATATGCTTAGAAGATATCGATATGATCCGGTATATGTGTTATCGGCATAGGAAGTGAAATTGTGAGTAACCTGAGATATATTGAGGAACCAGTCAAGATTGTGGGGTATCTAAATAAGCAAATGAAAAACTGAGTGAATCCACCGACTATAGTCATTTGAAAGAAATCATTTGAGTGGAAAAGTTATGTGGGAAAAACGAAGGAGAATATGAGAAAATCAATTTGATTAATCAGATAAGAATTTCGAGGACAAATATCTTAAGGAGGAGAGAATTGTAATATCCCATTTTTCTATACTAAGGATTAGAACCCTAGATAACTATACATGAGAACCATTATTGAGAAATTATAAGGTGCATTGCATACTCATGCATATCATTAGCATAAACACATATGCGAATTGATTTTTATATACAATGCACTGACTATTTATGCACTTATTTGACATATTCTAGGGTATAAATTATTTTAAGGTGATTATGTTATGAATAATGAATGTTATGTCTTGAAAATTGATTTGGTAAGTATAAATATTAATTTGGAAGTTTTGGTGAAATTTTGGAAAATTTAAGATATTTATGAATATTTATGGACTAGGAAAAATGTCAAGTGGCACAATTGATAAATGGTAGTAGAATTAAGTACTAAATGGCAGTAGAAATTATTGATAAGTGACATTAAGATTTAATGACAAGTATCATTGAAAATTGGGAGATAATTATATTAGAAATTAGGAGACAAATGGATCAGTTATTTAAAAGACCAGGTGGAGACCACAAGGTAGCAACATGTGACAAGTGACACCTCGCTTTTGTTACTTTCAATTGCAAGACCATTGTTCATTTGTTCTTCACTTTTGGCTAAATGCTCTCTCTTCATTTGTTCTTCAT
>JAOTAY010000009.1:6984961-6999399 GCA_025629805.1 Erythroxylum baracoense | reverse complement strand
GCATGAGATGTGTTGATTTACCACACTCGGACCCGTTTCTCTGGTCCGACCCGTTCTCTGGAAACGGGATGTTACATTAAGAGTGGCTAAAAAGTGATGATGAATATAGTTGACTGATAAAGATTATGTAAACAGTACAAATGATTGAAGAGAGAAATCTTCTTTTGATAGAGACTTTCATCAAATTATATCATGTAGATAAAATGTCCCATTTCTAGGAATGAATGATTATTGACCAAATCAAAAGTGAATATTGGACTTAGTTAGAAATAAGACTCAGGCATAAGAAGTTGAATATACTACAGAAAGTGTATGTATTTTGTTTGATGTAAAGTAGCCCAACTACGTTATTAGGTTCATAAATTTGAGATGATACTATTGCTATTGCTAAAGAAACTTAAGTCCACAATGTATGCTATATTAGTATATTCAGAAGATACAAGTTAGATTTGACGTTTGTGTTCAGAAAATTGAGACTAGTAAATAAATTGAAATGTGTGGAGAAACTAGTAAGAAAGGTCAGACATTAGAATAAGTCGATAAGAAATTAGAGGAATCAAATGAATGGAGAAAATCATTCGAGAAAAGAAGTCAATTGGGAGATTGAGAAAAACATGAGATAACATTACCTCATTTAAGGAATTAGTTACTTAAGAATTTCAAGAATTAGTTATGGGCGCTTTGAGTTATTTATGATACCTGTTTGGATTGAAAAATACTCCTGCAGCAGTCATGGCATTAGCGAATAAAGTGTTCCAACCTTGCTTGGATCAATTAGTGACTGTGATAATAGATGATATTTGGAGTGTATTCGAAAAGTTGAGAAGAACATTTTGAACACTTGAGATTAATCTTACATATCATAAGGGAGAAACAATTATATGACAAATTCAGTAAAAATGAATCTTGACTTGATCAAGTAGTATGTTGGCTCATATAGTATCTGAATAGGGTGTATTGGTAGACCCAAAGAAAGTAGAGATAATAATGAAGTGGGAAACTTCGCAAAATGTATCTAAGATCTGGAGTTTTCTTAGTTTAGCTAGATACTACTGAAGGTTGTTGAGCGGTTTTATCGATCTCAGCCCCTTTTGAGAAAAATTCAAAGGAGGAATATGTCATTCTGATGGACTGATAAATGTAAAAAGAATTTTGAGGAAGTAAAGCATCGACTAATTACATCACCGGTGTTAGCTATTCCATTTGGATCTGAAGGTTATGTAATATATAGTGATGTTTCACAACGGGAATTAGGATGTATTCTGATGCAGCATGGTAAAGTGATTATATATGCATTGAGACATGAGTTAGTTATGTGGTACATGATTTAGAACTTGCTACAATAGTAATTTCTTTGAAAATTTGTAGACATTATATGTAGGGTGAAATATTTCAGATATATACAGATCATTAAAATTTGAGGTAATTATTGAGTCTGAAAGAGTTGAATATAAGACAGCAAAGATAGATAGAGTTACTTAAAGATTATAACTGTATAAATGAGTGTTATCCTGGTAAAGCTAGTGTTGTAACTAATGCAGTAACTAGAAAATCCAATAGCAGTGTAGGAAAAATTTAGATATCGAGATTACCAAATCTAGTGCAATTAAGAGCATAGAATTTCGAGTTGAATTTGGGGCAAAATGAAGTATTATTAGCTATATGGAATTTAAGATCAGTTTTATATAAAAGGATTAGAAGAGCCCAAAGTGAGGATTCAGAATTAGTGAATCTTATTAAGAAATTGAAAATGAATTCAAATTTTGAGTTTAAGTTGGAAAATGATACTTTGTGGTTGAAGTAAGGAGTATATGCACCCGATATAGATGATTGAGAAAAGAGATTTTTAGAGGAAGCACACATAGCAGTCTATACTATACATTCTGGTAGTAATACGTTGAAACAGCATTTAGCGGCCAAGGATGAAGAAGCAAATAGCTGAATATGTGACTAAATGTTTGATTTGCCAACAGTCTTAACTATTGGAAATATGTTTAGAGTTTATATTTTGAGTTCCTAGGAGCATAGGATCAATAAACATCACTGATTGGATTTGATTATAAAAATTATTATCACAGTAGTATCGGTATGGCACCGTATGAGGCGTTATATGACAGAAAGAGTCATACGCCTCTATATTGTGATGAAGAAGGCCCAAGGATGGTTAAAGGCCAAAATTGATTCAAGATACTATTGATAAGTAAAATTGATCTGTTGTAGAATGTAAGTGACTCAAGAAAGACAAACGAGTTAGGTGGATCAACACCAAAAAGATATGAAATATCGAGAGAAAGATAAAGTGTCTCTGAGAGTATTGCCTTGGTAAGGTGTGCTAAAGTTCGGTAGATTCATTGGTCCATATGAAATTATTGAGAGAATAGAACCATTAACTTGTGAGTTAGTCTTACCAACAAAGATGTCTCAGATTCACAATGTATTACATGTGAGTATCCTTAGGAGATATTGATATGATCCGAAATAGGTGTTATCGACCCCAGGAAGTGAAATTGCGAGTAATCTGAGAAATATTGAGGAACCACTTAAGATAGTATGGTATCTGAATAAGCAACTAAAAAATTGAGTGATTCCATCGGTTATAGTCCTTTGGAAGAAATCATTTGAGAAAAAAAAAGTTACGTAGGAAAAACATAGGAGAATATGAAAAAACAATACCTCCATCAATTTGATCAATCAGGTAAGAATTTCGAGGACGAAATTTCTTAAAAGGGAGAGAATTATAGTATCTCATTTTTCTATACTAAAGGTTAGAACCTTAGATAACTATACATGAGAACTATTATTGAGAAAATAGGAAATGCACTTCATGCTCATGCATAACAGTAGCATACACACAAACGTGCGAATTTGATTTTTGAACACATTACAATGACTGTTTATGCACTCATTTGACATATTCCTAAGTATAAATGGTTTTAATGTGATTATGATGTGAATAGTGAATGATATGTTTTGAAAATTGATTTGGGGAGTATTAATATTAATTTAAAAATTTTGGTGAAAATTTGGGAAATTTCTGATATTTTGAGTATTTTTGGACTAGAAAAATGCCAAGTAGCAAGGCAATTGATAAATGGTAGTAGAAATAAGTGACAAATGGCAGTACAAATTATTGATAAGTGGCATTAGGATTTAATGACAAGTGTCATAAAAAATTGAGAGATAATTAGATTAGAAATTAGAGATAAATGGACTAGTTATTAAAGAGGACCCATTGGAAACCACAAGAGGAAGACATGTGGTAAGTGACAAATGTCATACCTTGCCAGACACCTCACTCTCGTTACTTTCAATTATAAGACCATTGTTCAGTTGTTTCTCACTTTTGCCAAATGCTCTTTTCTTCAGCTTCTTCATTTTTCTCCTCCATATCACGATACTCTTTTCTCACCCACTCCACGTTAATCTTGCCTAAGTCTTTCACTTGTTTCTCCAAAACCCTTGTTGTCTTCATCATTTGTTATAAAGATAACCTAACCTTTTCCTCCTTAAATGATGATGAATGTATATGCATAGAGGAGCTAAGGTTTCATGGTGATTGAAGAAGTTTTGACCTAATCAAGTAAGTAATATATTGTTCTTCATGGCTTGAGTTTTTTAGATAGTTTAAGAGGAGAAATGATTATGAAATTGATGTTGAAAATATATGTAACGTGGATGGAGAATGGATATCTTCATGGGTTGTTTAAATATAAACATATGTGATGATAGTTTAAGATTAAATGATAATGAAAATGGAGTTGATTTTATACTACATCGTAGATGAATAAATGGACATATTCAGGCCATATTTTTGTGTTTATGTTGAATAATAGATTATTTATTGTTTTATGAATAATTAAATGTGAAATTGGTGTTAGAATGAGAGTTGATAATTGATGAATATAGAGATATATATATGACCTGATTTTGTGTATAAAATGAGTGCAGAAATGTAAATGACGGAATGATACAGAACACATATTCTGTTTTAAGTATATGAGTAATGTGACTTATAAGTTATCATATGCGAAAATAGATTGAGCTTTGAAGTTAAAGAAAAGGCAAGTGTAGTGTCTTGAAAAGAGAAGAAATAAGAAGATAGTTTAGAGATAAAATGAAGTTGATAATGGAATTGAATGCGTGTTGAAACATTGTTGCATGTATGGATACTTGGATGTCCTGTTTTTATATATAAGATGAACATTGATTTATGATGTGTTTCAAGAATGTTTTTGAGTTGGAGATAAGGTGAGAATGAAAGGGAAATGAAGTAGACATGATTAATTGAGCATAAGATGGTTTGGTTGTATCATATGAGACATAAAATCTGGAAAAAAACGTAGAGGAAGATGTAGGAATTTTCATATTTACATAACCCACGATCGTGAGAATGCAAGAAAATGGATGGAACATTCTGGTGGCTAAACCCACGATCATGGGAAGTCATCCACGATCATGCGAATGGCCATTAACATGAATTCTCCTTTTTTTTTTGATGTTCAAAACAACAAATGCTAGGGTACTTTCCTATTATGCGTTTAGGCTTGAATAAGGCTTAAAATGAACCTAGTATGATGATGGATTAATTGATTAAATGTTTGATATACATAGGGTGATAATCAAGGCTATAACTTAAGCATGGATGATTGGCATCAATGAGACAAATTTTGGAAATTTAGAGATGTTATAAGAATGAAAGTGACCCTATGAAGGCTAATGTGACTTAAAGAAGATGAATGATGTATATTAAGTAAAGGTGAATGAGAAATTAGATATTTTGTGATCTTATAATGCTAGAATAACCTTACTGAATGATTGAATGATGAACTTACAATAATCTTATACAAATGAGGTGTAAACCTACGTTCAAATTAGACATATATGAATTTTGAAGTATGAATGATCATAAGATATGAATTAAGGAAATATACCCGGAATAGTCAAATTGAGCATGCATTATACATTACACATATACATATATGTACAATTAAATGTTTATGTGATTGTGCAAATTAGTAATGTGTATACAATATGTGTATTGCATGAATTTGATAGGCAAGATTGAACGTCAACATCCAGACATTTCTGGATCATAAAAGCAAATGCTAATCTAGAGTGTACTGTGAGTCGACCTACATGGTCTCACATTGGTTGATTATTTCCGTTTAAATTTCTATATTGAACTGATTATGATATGATTGAAATAATTCTAGATATTAATAGTACGCGGAGTTTGATAAATGTGAATGTATTAGAAGTGCTTTATTGAATGTGAATGAGAAAGAAATAAGTGTTCTCAACATTTCGTTGAATGGTGGGCATAGATTCGATGAAAATGTGAAAAAGTGAATGTGTACTGAATAAATGTGATGGACTGCATATATGTGAAATCATGCATTTCGTTACATGATATACATGATCAGATAAAGGTAGTTATGACCAGAGTAGCTACCAAAAAAGAGCTTAAAACTCAAAATATGATTAAGAGCCAAAGGCTCACTATGTATAATGAGCCTGGTATCCCCAACAGATACGAGACAGTTATTGATGAGCCCAGTATCTACAATAGATACGGGACTGTTAAAAGGCGCTCGATCACAATAAAGTAACAACTGAAAGTGAGTCACATGTGCATTGCATTTAAATAAGTTGATGTGTATTAAATGAATAATTGAAATGAGATAAATGTATTATTCTGAAACTGAAGTGTGAAATAATGTGCAAATTCTAAATATGTGA
The DNA here is from genome assembly GCA_025629805.1 of Erythroxylum baracoense. NCBI lineage: Eukaryota > Viridiplantae > Streptophyta > Magnoliopsida > Malpighiales > Erythroxylaceae > Erythroxylum > Erythroxylum baracoense. The sequence continues at coordinate 6,993,660 of JAOTAY010000009.1, read as the reverse complement.
ATTGTCTGTGAATATGAATATGTGAATTGTTCTGTATTGATATGAGTGAGCCCATCGAGGATGGTTCGCTCAATGAGTTCGCAAAAACTCACCAAAATTGCAACATTATCTTTCAGGCTTATATGAGGTATCTAGTTAAATAAATTGGAGTATAGCCACCAGATTCAGACATGAGCTAGGGGTCGGGATCAATTTGCATCTGCATATTTCTTCACTCTTTTTGTATTAACATCTATATTCTGCAACTGTTGTTTATTGTATTTGTGAATTGTATAGTATAATGACATTCATGATTGAGTATATTTATAAATGTAACTAGCCAAATCGAGCTTTAGTTGCAACAAAAATGTGTTGATGCTTGAATTCAAATCAAATGTGAATTTGTAATGACTTTTGCGACTGCTGACGTTTATGGATAAAATGGGTCTAAAGTGATTATTTGTTTTCTAAAAATGCGTGTAATGGGTGAAAAATTTGTAATGAGTTTGATTAACTGTCATAACGTGCCACTTTGGTAGAGTCTGTTCTCGAATATTATATGTACGTTCGGGTATATGCCCTATAAGAGTGGAGTGTTATAAACAATCTCTTATGCTATGGGTTGTGAGTTGACATGGCCAATATGTAATGTGCTAGCTAAATTCTGTTATGTTTCAAGGATAAATGAATGCACGAGAAAGGCGAGAAGAAGTGTAATCCCTTCTCTTCCCTAAATTTTACTCTTCCTTCCTTCGCTCTTCTTTTTTACCTTCCCTATTCTCTATGTTGGTGCCTCTTTGTAACAGCATATCTGGGTAAAATATGAGTGGGTTGGGCTTACAGAGCATTTTCTTCTTGCAGAGTAGGTCTCTCATGTGCACAACTTTTTGGTTTGTCAGCCCATCCCTTCCCTTCAATCGTACCACGACCATGCCGTCTCCTGGAGGTCTTCTTTAAATTGTACAATTACTGTTTTCGTTAGCAGTTCTTGTCCTACGGGACTTTATTCACTCAGATGAATTCCAGTAGAAGCCATAAATGGCTACGTTTTCTATTTCTACTTTTCGATGTTTTTTAAGTTAACCTACCTAACAACTGAAAAAGGAAAACTTCTTTTTTTTTTTTTTGTCTACAGAGTGTTGTCTTACGTGGATCCTCCAAGCTCTAACTAGTAACTACAAACCTGTTGCACTATAGGCCCCATCTCATGTGACATGCTTGAATAAAGGAAATTTAGAGCATTATGGCATATTATTCCCAGTAAAAACGCATGGCCCATGACCCCTTAATGAGATTCCTGATCACCGGTTTGCCTCCTTTTGAGGTTTAGGTCTCTAAGCACTACAACTGCCGACACCGTCAGAGTCAAAGTGCACAACTTTTTCGCACCCAAAAATACTAAAAGTACACGTTTCTCTACTTAGTTATCAATAGGTCATGATGGCAGCTGTTGAAGCCACCCGCCGTACAATGACCACATAGCCCTGCCTTCTGTTTCTAGAAAGTAGAAGAGTATGCATCTGTTTGGTCTGAAACATGGGTGTATTCTCATATGTTTATATTTAATGCTTCAGTTTACTTTCATATTTACAAAACTTCGACGTATTCATATTTAACGTTATGAAAGAACGGGCTTAAGTTGGAGTCTCTTACCAAAAGTAAATATGAATAGTTTTCAATGCATTAGGAAGATATTCTGGCCATAATAAGGTGTAATTTTGAGCAGCTGCAACTCCATTTGTTTTTTTTTAAATTATATTATTTTCTCTCATCCAAGCACACTGTCGAAACATGAAATCGTTGAGCTAAATGGTCGTGAATGTGCTCCAACGTATCGTATGGGGGACTAGAAAAGAATAAAAGGGTCGAATGGGGAATGGATCCAGTCCGTCCTTTCTTTTTGCTATTGTTTAAGGAAAATAAGCCATGTGCTAATCGAAACCACAAAAGTTGGCTGTGTCGACCGACGGTAGTGGCTATTAAAAGGAATTAGGCATCTAAGTTGAAAAGGCTTTCGCTTTTGAAAGTAACAGACCGCCCACAGAAAAGCTGATAAATGAAAGGAAGCAAATAGAAACAGATAATTAATGATAAGCATTTACTTCTTTATTTTCCGTAACGGTGGGGTGGTCCTATCTCGTTTGACATTTTCCATGTTTGTACCAATTAGAGTATTTTTCTTTTTCTAAAGGAGAGCTTTTGGCTTTATTTTTGCCTTCTCATCATTTATTTATGGTGTCACATACATTAAAAAGATACTATCTTAAGATTTGCTCTCTCCCAAAAATATTGTCTTACATTTTCATGATGGTGAGGTTTGGGAAAGTCCAGGATTGCTCATATCATAACGGAAGAGTATGAGCTTGTTGAATCTATTCCTGAGCGAAATTGTATTAAAAATTTGTAAACTAGCATTCATAATTAATCAGTCATTGTGATGCAGCAGTTGAAAAGTGTCCCGCATAAGGACATTGACGACCTTCTCTTTTTATTTTTTGGGAAACATCAGACATTTAGTAGGAGGCCTTCCTTGTTCGGAATCTTGTGGCCTACCAAACCAATTTAATTATGAACCCCCATCTAACTTGAATTTAGGAAAACTGTCTAAAGTCTCTTCCCCAGGATTCAAGGTCTAAATCCATCTTTTTCTTTACCTTTATTGACCACTTTTCCATTTATGTTGAATGGCCCTCACAAATTACTTAGGTTTGCTTGTCCGTAGCATCATTCTTGTCTGAATGTATCTTTGGTAGTATCAAGAAATTTTTGGTTTAATGGAATTCAAAGATGTGTGCGAATATATACAATGAATGATGTAACTTGAAAAGAAAAATGGCAATGGAAAAAGAACTGTTCTTTGGAAATTGACGATGAGACTATTCCTTTGTGCAAGGGTAGAATAGTCCTTTGGCTCGCTTCCGCTAAAGGGTGAGAAATGAGATGAAACGGAGGCGTTCTCATTTAGATGAGCAACAAAGGAAGGCAGTAGCCGGAGGGCCTCAAGGAGACAGGAATAAATGAAGCATTGTCAAACATTTCAATGGCTAATAATGATTAATGTACAAACAATTAATTCGGTAGCGATATCCACCTCTCAAATCTCAAGGCAAAGAAGAAGAAGAAGAAATCCAATGCCGTCAGAAGCATCTCAATCTCAGGAGTCGGGACAAATTCCCCTCATTTTAGAGAACAGCAAGTTTGGATCACTTCGTGATGTGTTTTCAAATGACAGGCTCATCTGTCTTGTTGCCCATTGCCCATCAATGGCACAAATGTAATTCAGCAAATGCCAGGGCCTTTGTGCTCGATAGAATTTCTGCCCTTGTTCTTTTTCCGTTCTGAATTCTTATACCCACTAACCCATTAAAATAAAACACACAAAAAAAGATTCCAGCTTTCCACCACTCATTGCTCATTCAATCCAAAGTTTGATCCCCAGACCGGTTGAATAGACCTTCCTCACATCACGTCCAAAACTGGCCAGCACATTGTCCAATTATTCGCTTTAACCCTCTTATCACATCACTCATCCAATAATTCATATACAACTAACAGCAGGCCACCGATGAATTTTTTTTCCCACATCCACTCCTGCTATCTGCTATCTTCAAATTTCCCTTTCCAAGTGTCTATTAATAAGAGCTTCCCTGGAGGATAAACCGCTCTCCTTTGATTGCATATCATAATTATACTCTCAACTACACCTTAAATAATATGCTTTATTTATCATAAGTATACTCTCAATGTTGATTTTGTTACAGTACCCCTTTCGAGTTCATTAACACGAATAACTATCCAAGATTAAAGAAGTTACTACCTTATGGTGCAAACTTCCTGACTTTTTACACCATGCAGTTCTTCAACATTTATAGCCATACAGCACAAAGTCATCGACGGAGCTAAGCTTTAGCTACCTTTAATTGGCACGGACAACTTCAACTGCTAAAAGGACGCATACACAGTTTGGTGGCAATAAATATTCCTGAAAGGCTACTCCAAAAGGGCAGGCAGGAATCCTTTGAAGGACCACAATACCAGAGGTTACTGCTCCATTCAATATGGGCACGATATTCCCATTGCATATACATCAAACCATCTCTACACCACTTATTTATCATGACCAATACGCAAAGTATATAAGGTGAAAGTAATCTCTGGATCGGAGAAAGGAAGATCTAACATTTGTCCTTCCAAGGAAACTTGAGTTTTTATCCAAAAAGACAAAGTTCATGGGGATTAAGTAAATGGAGCCTCTCCAGAAGAAATTACAAAAAGTCGCCAAGCGGGTCCAACTGAAAATGAGTGGGATGGCACAGGCAGTGTGGAACGTGGAAAGGTAGAACAGGAGATTAAAATTTCTACAAATGCTCTGTAGAGGAACAGAAAATGATGCCTAATAAAACTATTAGGTAAGACAAAATTGTTACTATAAAAATCCAGAAACATTATAGGAGAGAAAGGCATATACCCGATAGAACTAATGAACAAGACGAGAGGAGTAAAATCTGTACCGAGATCATGGTGTATTTATTCACAAAGACTACTAACTCATGAACCTGAAATAGAAAATTCCCCGGAGGTAAAAGGATGGATGATGGAGACTGCTCAAATGCTGGAGTTCCACCAATGGGCGATCACAGGACAGGAAACAGATGCAGAATTTACATAATGCTATTGCTGAACTTGATGATTGTACACAACTCATCTCATCATGCAGTATGAGTAAGATTAATTCCCTTATTCAGTCGTTCAAGAATGCCATTGGCCTTCCTCTTGGCCCTGGAAGTTCCATCTCGAGCCAGCTTTGAGATTGTTTCATAAACACTCTCCTCTTCCCTAATAACCTTCCACATGTTCCGATCATTAAAACAGATTGTATGAAGAATAGCAATGCAATTTTCCTTACTACGCTCGCAAGTGCTCTCTCTGATAATGTGAAGCAAGCAAGGGACACCTCCAAGTTCTCCTATTTCTTCAACAGCATGTTGATGACTAGAAAGCATTGCAAGAATAGCCAATAACTCATCAACATGGGCACCAATAATTATCTTCTCGACAATTACCTTAACTGCACCATCCCTCACAGCTCTTGCCTTGTTTTCATGCATGATACAAAGATTAAAAATTGCAGAAGCAGCATCTTTCATGGCCAAAGGATGTCCCTCTTCCAAAACGTCAATCAGTGGCCTTAGTGCACCAGATTTCCCAATAAGTGCCTTGTTGGAATCAAGGGCAGATAATGTGAAGAGTGCAGCAGCAGCATTAGTTCTTGCTTCAATTGTTCCAGACCTTAATGTTTCCACAAGAAGTGGAATTACAACTGGCGTTTCGGCAACAAGTTTTTTGTTGTTATCATGGATAGAAAGATTGAGGAGGGTAGTAATCACATCTTCTTGAAGCTCAGGATGAACTGCACTTCCAGACTTGCTTTCAGAGAGTGGACGCAGTAATTGTGGAATGGCATCAACAGACTCACCAAACAACGCCCGGAATGAGGGCATCCTCTTTGTCAACAATCGGAGCTCTTTAGCAGCTTCTTTCTGTTCAGGAAGCACTGAAGACATCTTTTGAAGCAGTGATAAGAAATGATCACGATCAGCTTCTGTCAACCCTTCCCCATTAACATAGTTGACAGAATCTGGCAGTTCTAAGCCCTGAATTTTGCACCATTGAAATATCATCTCCCTGACCAAGTGATTGGGGATAAGGACGGTGTGTGAGAGTACTTGTTGAGTTAGAGGACATGTCCTATTGCCAGCTTTCAGCCATTTCTGGATAAATGGTCTATCATAAGTCTGCACAATAAAACCAAACAAATAAAAAGCCAAATTAAATATAAAAAGGACTAATGAATGACTGACCTAACTACTACAAATACCCAAGAGAAAAACTGGACTATAAGAATTGCAACTGTTAAATTCTGGTCCTGTACTTAGATTAGATAGACGTTGAAAACGGTAAACATGACAGTACTTCCGAACAACACAAGGAAAAGGAGAAAATGTGGGAAGAAAACTCATATGGTAAGCGTTTTGGCAATCCAAATTCATTCAGTCAAACCAAATGCCATTTCCCAATGTTTGAGAGACGTTAAAAGCAGCATCCAACACTTTAATTCCACCAACTACTCGATTTCAAATCTTTTTGACTGGTAATCACTACTTAGCCAATCCAACTAAACCCAGTAAAAGTCTTTAACAGCATTGCCACACGAAAAACCACATTCATCTTTTTTGGTTTATGAGGAAAAATCAGGGTGAGAAAAAAAAAGAAAAGCCCTGCAACGCCAAATCGAGTAAAAGCTATGGTTTTTCAAAAGTAAATTTTAAATTTGCGACAATCAAATTTGAAAACTTACAGAAGGCCAACAGTAAAGTAATACATAAGACTACATATTTTGAACAGCTGCGGTTGTTTCAATTGAAGCAACGAATTGTCTCTGACGTCTCTGAGTAACCAAACAGCGAAAAGAAAAGAAATCTAGAAACTAACCTGACCCGTAGACAAAATCACAGGATCTCTCATCAACTCCTTGGACAAAGGACACTTAAACTCCTCGGGACATGTCATCGCTTCCTTTAGTTCCAAAGACAGCGATCTCTTCCTCATCTTGAGTTCCTTTAGAGCATATAGAGTTTCTCTTGCCTGATCGATTGCTTCAACGGGGTAATCATCAACGTCGACAATAGTCCTCACTAGCTTCTGAAGCTCTCTTTTCAACTCCGTGGCCTTCACCATGACCGGTGGATCGGAATCAAAAGCGCCGGTTTTGGCCATGTGACGGTAGGGTGAATCACGGCCGTTGGATGAGAAGACTTTGTTGGATTGTTATACAGAGATTATCTTAAAATCCTCAGCGCACACTTGAACAGGGAATGGGAGTGAGAAACGGAAAATTTCTCTACTTCATTTGCTTACATCTCCCTTTTGTTTTGTTTTGTGCTCTCTCTCTCTCTAGTTTTTCTATTTACAGTGACCCTGTGAACTGAGAAGAAGCTGAATACACTCAAATCTCTCTGCTTTCATGTAATCCGGAACCGTGTCCTAATAAGTTTTCTCTCTCACACACTCTTTTAATGGGCACAGGTTTTCCTCCCCACCAGAATGTCACGTTCTCATCAAAATTTTCCTCTCTTGTTTTTTTTTTTAAATTATACTAAAAAAAATCAGAGGGGTAAGTAAGTATGTTGTTATTATGTTAAGAAAAAAAGAAGAAGAAGATTGAAGAAAGGCATGTACATTTGGCTTGGCTTACAGAAGTTGAGTGGAGTTGTGAATACGTAACACACAATTTGCCCATCTAAAATTTGAGTAAAGTAAGATAAACGAATTAACCTCACTCAAATATTTATAAATTGGTAAGACTAAAAGGAGATTACCCTATTAATCTTAACATGTCACTTATAATACGACTACTGACTTATCAAACTAATGTTCTCATTACTCTAATTAAGCATGTGTGTAAATCAAAACAGTGTAGAAATAGTGACTTCAGATGGGGATGCATGGGACCCCATGGTCCAACATGTACGCAATCACGGAATCTATGGCATAAACAGCTGGCATGACGCGTAGGTTGAAGAGGCTGCAATCCGGTGCTCTTCTGGAACGGATTTGAAAGAGCCATGCATCTGATCGACCTGGGTGTAAATTTGGTGCAATCCATTATCATCTAATATCACACCTGTCACTCTGTGACGACACAAAATGCGCTCTGTTGAGAGTTGAGACACGTTTCCACGTCCTTTTTCTACCATCTTTAACAAGTCATCCCATCCAACAGTAAAACATATTTATTATCTTTTTAAATAAAACAAAGAAATAAATAATATATGTTGTAATTCGTAAATAATTCAAAATTCAATTAGAAAGAGTGTTTTTTTTCAACCAAAGATCTAGATTTGGTGATTTCCGAATCATGGTTCGTGACCTCTTTTAATTAGAGTTGAAGTCCAATGCGGTATTATATTAGCAACGTTATTTTGATAGAAACAAACCATCAAACATCATAACGCATCAACCCTAAAGTGCGCACCAATTAAGTGCAAAATTCGAATGCTATGAGTCTATTTTGGACGCGTAGAGAGGAATGATAGCATTAATGGACGAATCAAAGATGAGGTTGAAGGATTATCAGATTGAGTAAGTCCCCATTGGAGGAGAGAAACAAAAATTCAAACATTATCTTAGAAATCGAATCGAATCTAATGATGAAGGCTCTTTAAACCTTCCTTAATTAGCCCCTTTAAAGAAGTGATTTGCCGTCAGATCTATCCTATACTTATACGCCAAGTTTTGTTAAAGTGATTCTATGAATTCTTTTCTATCCACAACCCAATAAAAAAAAGTGATTGTATTAATCGTCAAAATTAAAGCACTCATTAACACGCTTCTTTTCTTGTTAAGTGGAAGGAGGGTATCTTGATGACATATCAAACTGTTTACTGTCCGCCAAGATGGGTCCATGCATGCGTTAATACTTTCAATATTCTACGTTTAGATATGTGGTGTGATAGAGATAAGTACTTATTCACTACAGTTTTTAAATATAGTCAAATGTTAAATTTGCGGCCGACAACCACAGGTTGGAGAAAATTACGGTGCTACTTTAGAAATAGATAAGTAGAAAGGGGGCTACGGTAAAAAACTGCTTATGCGGTAAAAATTTTACCTTCCAATAATAACCTCATGATATTTTAGTATTTTCCATTATACCCTTA
>JAOTAY010000009.1:6920037-6962954 GCA_025629805.1 Erythroxylum baracoense | reverse complement strand
AAGGAGTCGGAAAACTCTGAACCTTAAGCAAAGAGGAGAAGTGAGAAGTGAAAGCGCGAGGGAGAGGGGGGGGTCGCGCGGGTTAAGTAGGCGCTTGTTTACCGACGGAACGATAAATTCCGTCGGCATTAGAACTTTTTGTTACCGACGGACAACACCATTCCGTCGGTAAGAGAGCGGGAATCGCCGATAGTTACCGACGGCAACGATATACCGTCGGTACAAGAGCGCCATGAACATTCCCGAAGAAAATTCAAATAGCGACGGAACACTCTTTCCGTCGGAGAAATAGGTTTCCCTGCCGACAATTTCCGACAGCTCCAGGTTACCGTCGGTATAAGGAGATACATTTACCGACGGTACGATAAAATTCCGTCGGTTTATAGGTTTTCCTGCCGACAATTTTCGACGGTGGCAGGCTACCGTCGGTATAAGCAGATACATATGCCGACGGGACGAAGCTTCGCGTCGGTAAAAACACGATAATAATTATTAATATATCTTAATTACCGACGGTTTCGAACGTCCATCGGTACATAAGGTTTGCGGCAAATATGTTCCGACGGTACTCTAAAATTCCGTCGGTATATAATTCCCATATGCCGACGGTAACTTCTAACCGTCAGAAATATTGGACCGTTGAATATTCACTGACGGAATATTCACATTCCGTCGGTAGATGTACCGACCGTGCAGATTGTCCGTCGGTATATTTGTACATCGTGTACCGACGGACGTCATTGCCGTTCGTAAATACAAGATACTTACCAACGACAGCTATACCGTTGGTAAATAGCGAAGCAATTATTTTGCGGGAACGATTCCCGTCTTTTTTACAGTCGCCGAAACATTTGCCGTCGCTATTGTCTGGCACATATTTTGGGCTGTATTTTTTGCTACAATATTACTGACGGATTTAAGGGCCGTCGGTAAAATTTTCTGTTCGCCGACGGATTATTTACGGTCCGTCGGTAAATGGCGGCGGAAGTTTTGTCGTCGGTAATATTCCGACGCTAATTCGCAATTTTCTTGTAGTGAAATAAAAGTATCAAAAAATGTTAAAGCATAAACATAGGGTTCATCTTACCTAGACACTAAAGAAATTTAGTTACACATGATTGAAGACGAAACCAAACATAAACAAAACTAAAGAGGAATAGAAAATAACGAGTTCATAATTCTATATCTCCCTTTATCTCCTGTCGAATGTTCTTTGTAAGGTAGATGTTTGATCTTGTATTCTCTTGGATCTTTCGATGATTTCTTTATGTTTTCCCCTTTTCTAAATCAAAATTGCCCCTTGAGTTGCTTCTCAAAGTCGCTGAACATTTATACACGTTTGCTCCTTTATTTTGCATATTTTTATAGTAATTTTTAAGGTTTTGGCAGTCTGATACACAACCGTGTACCAGATCTTGTTAAATCACAATACTCAGAATTCACGATTATATATGGCTTGAGAGAAGTACATAGGCTTATGTAAGGGTCGTGTATCCCTTCTTTGCTTCAAATCTTTGTTTTATGTTGTGTTTTCATCTGAATTATTCTCCATTTGATCTAGGAAGGCAATTATTACTTATAAACACACTTGAAGCAAATTAAGTACCAAATATACAATAAAAGTATAAAATATCAAGCAAAAATACATCAAATATAGGGTATAGATATGGTATATTATGTATCTATCTAACATCCCCACACTTAAGCTTTTGCTTGTCCTTAAGCAAACCATAATCAAAATTATAAATCTTACAACATCTACCTTCATTAATTTTGACCTTTCCATTCATACTATAAATCATCATGTTGTACTAAATCAAATTAACATAAAATTAGAATCAAATTATCCTAAAATTAATTTCCTAAGCAATATTCATAGTAATCACATCAATAATCGCATTAAAATCAAAAGCATAAGCCTTTACACCCTTACCAAGATTTCACTCAATGCACTCAAGTGTTTAGGGTGAAAAAGTATTAAAACTCTCAATGCATACATAGTAAAGCTCTTACCATAGGCTTGCAATATTATCATAACTCCACCACTTATTAAACTAAAAAAAGTCAAAAGGTCTTTAAAGGTTGTAGTGAAGCTAGGTATGGTATGATTGAGATAATAAAAAGGGTTAAATTGAAGAAAATTTAGTAAAAGAGACTTCATGAAACTTGGTTACAAATATACATATCCTCTTATTACGACCCTATTGGTACCATATTCTTTTCTTCTTTTTTAATGCTGTTATTTTTATTCATAATATTTCGAGCATTTAGTACCACAATTAAAGAAATAATGGATTTTTCAAGATTTTCAAGTTTAAAAAATAAACAAGTAATGCAAATAACCTTTAGGGTTCAAAACAATTAAAAAGGCTTCAAAGAAAAATAAGATAAAGGTATTTATGTGGGTTTATTCAATGAAAAAGGCTAATGCTTAAATTGGTTATTCCTGAAGGATAAATTTTAGGTAAGGTAATAATCAAAGAAATAGGTTAACACAAATTATTAAATCTAAGTGCATTTATCACTTCAATGATTCTAATTTAACAAATATGGTCTCAATATGTATAATAAAAACAAGTTTTGTGATCATTTTACTATACATAATAACACACATGAAAAATTAAAAAATTAAAAAAAATTTTAAATTCACTCTTAGGCTCAAAAGCTTACAAAAAGATGGGTATATGTGTATAAATAATATGCAATTTAATTCAATTTGACTATCTCAATGATTATTAAAAATATGAATTATAAAAGCAATTTTATTCATCTTTTGCATACTAATTCAATCAATATTCAATAATGAAATACAATATTGATGGATATATTTTAACCAATTTAGAATATCAGTTAATAAAATTTAATATTCAAGATTATAATAAGCTTAAAGAAATCATTAAAAATCATTAACCCTTCCTTACACTTAAAGTTTTACATTGTCCCTAATGTACACAATATAAGTATATATAATAAGTGAGAAGGATGAGTGGTACTTTCCTGAATGTGACGATTTTTCTGAATTTGATCCATCTAATTTAAAATTATAGTCTCACAAAATATAAAGAAAAAGGGATAAAAATAAACAAAAGAAAATAAAAATAAAAAATGAAAATAACTAAGAAACGTGAAAATAAAATAACATAAAAAAATCTATCCTAATTTATAGGTTGCCTTATATGAAGCGCTTATTTAACATCGATAGCTCGACATGCCCTACCCGTTAGCCTTATTCTGGGTCTATAATTAGTGGCTTGCTTCCACCTTTTTCTACACAAGGCAATTTAGTAGCTTATAAGTAAGCCACTTATTGCAAGGTAATAATAAGAGCATAATTTATTAAGTTAATAAATCCTAACGACGGCATTAATGCTTTTTTAATGACAAATTGTTAATAAACTAAGGGATAACAAAACTCCCTAAATTTTCAATTAACTCAAACAGTTTGTTTTCAAGAAAATGGGAACCCTTCGTACTTAAGGTCATTACCAATGCTTCATCAGTAGGTTTCTTATTTGGTTCCTCCCTCAGTTCTTCCTCAATCGCCTCTGTCCACTCTTCTTTTTCTTCTTAAACAGAGGTCTCTAGCTCATCTTCTTTAATTACCTCTTGCCACTTCTCTACTTCCTCTTCTTTCATCTTCGTCTTCTTTTTCTTCTTCGTCTTCTTCTTCTGGAAGCTCTTCTTGGAATGTCACTCCATTCAATAAGCCAACCTTGTCTTTTCTTCACACTCAAAATTGCATCGGTTAGCTTTCATTTTGGCAAGGAGTTCCATTAATTTATCTGAATTACTCTCTTCCTCATCTTTTTATTTTGGGATCTCTTTTTCACTATTAAGGGTTATTACCATTCCAAATTCTTTAGGATCAGTTTCAATAGGACTAGGCACACTCCCCTGCATCTCATCATATATTATTTTTACCAACTGATCGATTTGATTCACCATATTTTGAATACTAACCTCTATTTTTTGATACCTCATGATTGATTCTTGAATAAAATTGGGCATCATATCTTCTAGAGTTGGGTCTTTAGCATGAAGTGCTTTGTACTTTAAATATTCAGTTGGAGCATAATCATTCTATCCATAAGAGTAAGAGTTGCTCCATTCTAAATTGTAGTTGTTCTTGTATGGTGCACCTTGAGGTTGACTATATATGCTCAGTTGCTCCATATATAAGTTGGTGCTCGACATTTATGATTGTAATAAATACTCCCAAAAATGTCGCAACATGGAGTAGACATCAATTGAGCCTTCGAAAACATTTGAGGAAACCTCTCTCTCCCTTATGGTGATGTTATAGATTGCAAACATATGTTCTGGCTCCTATAAAAATACTATCCGCTCCATCTATCTGTTTTGAGTTGTGGCTATGACTTTAAATCTCAATTCCTAAAATAAACCACCAACACACTATAAATGTAAAGAAATTCAAAAGATAATTAAATAAACAAGTCAGAAATATAATAAGATACAATAAAAATAAAATAAAATAAAATAAAATACAAAAAATAATGACTAGAGTAATAGCATTCAAGTGTTCCTAATTTCAAAGTCCCCGGTAATGGTGCCAAAACTTGATTGACTTTTTTAAAGTTTGTCAATTATGAATCAACCGTAAGTGTACGACATAGTTATAGCTGGTATCGACAAGTACAGATTGATCCACGAAGACGATGAATACTAGTAGTTACCATTGTCCTATTATCTAGTCTATAAATTTGGTTTTGATTTTTAATTAAAGAAAATAAAACTTAAGCAAATAAAATAAAATAGGTAGCAATGTCGAACAGAGAAATAAGAAATCACTTAGGAAATCACCTATGTCGAGAATTAGTGTCTAAGTTTCGAATCCCCTAAAAACCCCTTTTTTCATGCAATTATTTTATTGACTATTGGATCTTGAAAATTCCTATGATATGCTAATAGCTCTCTCTAGTCTAATAACAACTAATTATAAGATTATTAACCAAATTCCTAAGGTTAGAGTTTATATGATTGCTTTACCGAATTGTGAATTCTGCTATTATGTTTGACCCTAATCTAGAGGATTTATGTCATCCTAGCTCTAGGGTTACAATTAACTCTTTTCAATTACGATAGATCTATTCATACAAGAATTTCTCAATCTCTATGTTATGAAATCAGATTATGATCTAATATTCTGGAGCTATTAAAACATATATTAAACAAATAATTGGATCATAATAGATCAATCAAAACAATTGTATTAAATAAAAGTATCAAAACATGTTAAAGCATAAACATAGGGTTCATCTTACCTAGACATTAAAGAAATTTAGTTACAAATGATTAAAGACAGAATCAAACATAAACAGAAAGAAAGACGAATAGAAAATAATGGGTTCATAATTCTAAATGTCCCTTTTATCTCTTATCGAATGTTCTTTGCAAGGTAGAGGTTTGATATTGTATTCTTTAAGATTTTTCGATAATGTTTTCATATTTTCCACTTCTCTGGACCAAAATTGCCCCTTAAGTCTCCTCTTAAAGTCTCTGAATGTTTGCTGCTTTATATTGCCTTTGAACACATCTTTTTATAGTAACTTTTAGTTTGGGTGATACATGGTCGTGTACTAAACCTTGTATAACCCAAAATACTCAAATTTCGTGATTATGCACAGCCTGAGAGAAGTACACAGACTAATGATGGTCGTGTATCCCTTTGCTTCAAATATTTGTTTTATGTCATGTTTTCGTCCAAATTCATCTCCTTATGATCCATTAAGACAATTATAACATATAAACACACTTGGAGCAAATTAAGTACCAAGTATACAATAAAAGTATAAAATATCAAACAAAAATACATCAAATATGGGGTATAAATATGGTCAATTATGTATATATGAATATCGTTTATTTTTTGTCAGTTTTCTTCATCATCACCAATATTTCCATCCATTTAGGATAATCTATCTCTTTTATGAAATATGTTGCCAGTAACTTAGATACTTCAAATTTGATGGCTTGTTGTCTTTGATCATGAAACTTGTCTTCTTTTGTTTGATAAGTTTAAATAGTAAGTCTACAAATAACTTGTGATTTATTAATTCCATAGGCATTCCTATCTAGTTCATGGATTTCCATGATGTAATGTTTGTATTATCTCTAAGAAATCTCGTAAATTACTCTTTTTGCTTCGTATCTATCATTGTATCAATATTACGTACTTTGATTCATCAAAGGTGTCGATCAAAATGCTTTCTACTTTTTTTTTATTTCCTTCTCATCTCCTTAGTTGGATCATTGACTTATAGCTTTATCATATCCATTTTGTTGACAGTGTTATTCCCTTTAAAGGGTATAAGGTAATATTGCTTTGTCATTCTTTGGTTTCCTTTAACCTCTTTCACATCACTGGGTATTGGGAACTACATTAAGAGTTGATGTGGGGAGACTATTACCCTTGTGATGCACATCATTGGTTGCCTATTATTGCCTTATATACTTGTGGCAATTTTACAATATCGAACTTTGACATGATGGTTATTTGTCTGGATGTTTTCCAAGTGTTATAAGAAGTGAGATTCATCCTTCAGTTTATATCTAATTGTCACCAAAATTCACTGGGGGATGTGACAAACATCAATTTTTTATCGAGAAACAACCCCATTTCTTTGAAAGTGCCACAAAATAAGATATCCATGATACTTCATGGATTTGCCATATTTTTTTAATTAATAAATTTGCCATTGACAATGTCACAACTATCAAGTATGTGGGTGCATTAGGTTCTCTCTCTCGTTGTCTTGGAAAGTAACCTCAAATATTTTGCTTTTCTTTACTGATATATCATTTTGATGTTTGTCACTCCCACTATGATCTTAGATGTTATGCTTAATATGTACTTTGGTGCCCTTGCTCTCTCCTCTTAGGATAACATTACTATCCTTTCAGTTGGTGGTTAATATGCTTGTAGTTCTCTCATTCATGATCTACGAAGTGCATCCTTGCTTTCTTCATCCCTTCATTTATCTCGATTTTCCTCCTTTTTCATCAGAAATGTCTTGAGATTTCCTTGATTGCTTAGGTTGTCAAATACCCGATGGAGGTATCTACAATCCTCTTTATCGTGTCCAATATCTTCACAAAATTGAAAGGAAAAGTCCTTATTTCTTCTGGATGTTTCTTTCATCTTGCATCTAAATGATTTGGTTGGCATCCTCCAGGCCTAAGTGCTTTTGTCCCCTTACCGGGGCCTCTTCAAAACTTTGGAGTCTCTTTTTTTTCATGGACTTAGCAAAGGTTGGCTAGGTCTAAGGCCATTTCCAAAGGCTGCAACTGCTACTATAACATCTAAATTTGAGATTTAGGTTATCTCCAAGTTGAAACGCTACAAATAATTCTTCAAGTACTTTTTTCGTTCTATTTTGTTACTAAAATTAAGTTTGTCGAGTGTATGTTTGTTGCTTATGAAATGAAATGTAAAACAAAAATCTTTACTTCTAGAAAAAAGATCATACTTATAAAAATACCTAATATCTTTATAAACCCTATCCATAACATTGGTTGATGATCTTCAGGACCAACAAAGTTATTATCTTAATTAGGTCTCTTTGGACCTTTATCTTATATTTATTATAAGTTGTGTGTTATTCTTGATAAGTATGAAGAATAGTTCAAAAATTCAAATTTTTTTTTCTTGGTACAAATTACTATTTTAATAATTAAAGTGAAATAATTATTACTGGTTGGTTTAAGTTAAACCTTGGAAAGCTTCCAAGTCATTATGTTGGGAAAAGGATTGGCATGAATGAACCTGCTTTTGATTTCCACCTATACATAGGATTCCCAAATGTGGCCCCTTATATTTATATTCATTATGTTTTTTTAAAATATATTTATAATCCAATTCTTTATAGGTTGTCCAGTTAATCCTTATTCCTTAATTCAATTCCATGCAGTCCAAACGCTGACTCGGTGATTCTTAGTCAAGGAGATCACCGAAGCTCGCACATCCAGACCATGTGCACATGTCAACAGCTTCCATCAGAAGTTGCCTAAATAACAGCTGATTTCAGTTATTATGTATTATTTACAAATAATTAAGAGATTCGAAAAAGAATCAACAATTTTATGTCGATAAACTATTCAACTTATATGTTGTTACATCAAAGAAAATTAACCATTATATGGGAATTGGCTTCTGCCATCAGTTCGGGTAATTACTTATATGCTTCAACAAGAGGGTACGATCTTACAGGATGATAGGCTTTGGTTTTGATTTTTTTTTTGAAGAGTAGGCTTTGTTTTTGGTTTTAAACGGAATAAAATAGAGCATACGAGAAGAGAGGTTTTGTTTTGAAATCCAGGCGCGCGTATAACGTGCATGGCCCGGCACGC
Organism: Erythroxylum baracoense; assembly: GCA_025629805.1. Lineage (NCBI taxonomy): Eukaryota > Viridiplantae > Streptophyta > Magnoliopsida > Malpighiales > Erythroxylaceae > Erythroxylum > Erythroxylum baracoense. The sequence goes on along the minus strand of JAOTAY010000009.1, from coordinate 6,954,587 downwards.
TTTGGCAGTAACCTCGTATTACGTATAAATACGATACACTGATGCAACTTCTCACCGGGAACTCCTGATGAGGAGATTATATGCGGTTTAGCTGTTTAAAATATTACACCAGGATCAGGTGACTGACTGCTAACTAATATAATGTCTGAAGATGATGAACACCATTTTCCAGCGTTATTTTATAACGTTGTCGTCGCCTCCATTCGTTTTTTAAGAAAGCATGAGTGGACTGGTGACGTATTGCACAATAACTTAATCACCTCCATCACTTTTCATCAGTGTAATTGTGAATTATATCTTAATTATGTTGTTTGTTTAGACTTTAGAGACAAATACATCCCACAAAAGCCATCACAGTTCACCCTACGTTGTTATGTGAGCTTCTTTTCAAATTGCGACTATGATTCTCCAACTATTAACTAAATTCTGAATTTAATTTCTTGTGGTTAACTAAACGAAGAAATTTTAATAATTAACAAAAATAGTTAAAATACTATGACACTACTTGATATCATTCTAATTGAAAAAGGTTGTGTTATTAAAACAAACGGATCCTATTGAAAAATTCAAATTAAATCCCAAATCAATCATCAATTTAGTAAAAGAATTAAATATGTCAATCAGACGGGGCAGGCCGGCTCGACCTCGGGTCATGGTGACCTACCTTTTTTTTAAGAAAAAACTTCCAAAACGACGTCGTTTTGATAAAAAGACATCGTTTTAGAAGTAATAGTTGAGTCATGAGCTGGGTCGAGCCTTTTTTGACATTTCTAAAAAGAACGTGTTCAATCCTTAGTGGCTTCCACAAAATTAAATCTTTATCAACCTTATCTATAATTATAACTAATAATAATAAAAAATAGACAAAAATTTAAAATGCCATATATACAACGTTGGAGGTTGAGGGAATTGAATCCCACCCTCTTCTCCTTAGGTCACTTGCTAACTATTAAAGTAAAATCTTATACCATTTTGCTATTAAAATATGTCACTAATTTGTGTAGATTAGATTTTAAATACATGTAAGTATCTAGGGTTGACCGCAACTTGGAGAATACATAGTTTTAACTTTTTAATCCTTAATTCATTGTTTGGTATTAGTCAATGGGGCATATTGGATTGAAAACAATCATCGTAAGTTTCACAACAGATGCAGGCCAATTAATTTCCCTTGTTAATTTACTTATGGGCTGTTTGCTTAATTGGAATCATTATTCCATTCGTTATCTATTCTTAATAATAGATTATTCTCTTATTTGATTGAAAAAAATATACAAAATATATAATTTAAGGGTTTACTTATTCCTTGAGTTTGGGGAATAAGTAAACCCATCATCCCCCTACCTATATATATTTCAAGTTGGTTGAAAATAAAAATGAGGATTTATTAGAGAAAAAAATTCTTAAGGAATCGACATAATTATTTAGCTATAACAACGACGACAACAACAACAACAACAATAATAATAATAATAATAATAATAATAAGAAGAAGAAGAAGAAGAAGAAGAAGAAGAAGAAGAAGAACAACAACAACAACAATAACACTAACAATAATATGTTGTTAGTGGGAACTAATGAATATTTTGTTTTTTTGTTAGCTATTCTTTTGTCATTTCAAATTTATATTTTCAAACCAAGCATTGACATTACATCATCGTTAGAAATTCTTAGAAACCAAACTTAATAATACACATTCTATTCTATTTTTTATCTATTCTATTTATAAAGAAGCACCATTTCATTCCTCATTTATTTTTGCAGGTGAACTAAACGTCATGTTAAAGTTTTAGTTATTCTTAGAACTTAAATTAACCATATCTAATTCTCTCACCATAGCACATCTTGAAAAATAGCTCTCATTCCACTCAAATATTGATCTTAACAAAGGGGGATTCTTGACTTTTGCAAGTTTGTTCTGGATTTTGTAACCTTTTCTTTTTCCTACGTATGATTCAAGATACTTAGGGGCATAAACTTCTTAAAATTACCAAAAACATGGGCCTTTTTTCCCTTAATTTTCGTCTTTCTTTCGATAGGAAATATACGGGTGGGGAACCTTGAACATCATGCGTGGGCTTTACTATATATTAATAAAAATAACGTATATATTATAAATATATATATGTTCAAAAGAATTATACTCATTCGCAATTTATGAATAAAATTCCTTGCAGTATCACCATTAATATTTATTTCTATTTTAGTCCTACTTCTTTTCTTCTTTAACTAAAGCTTATAGTTACTACTGTATCTTTTCGTACATGTGTGAATGTGTTATTTTCCTTGTTTCTTCTCTTCTAATGGTAATTCTTAGCACCGGAGAGGGCGGAAAGTTAATGAAAATTTAATGAAAGATAAGTGGGAGTGATAACTTAAAAAAAAAATAGAGCACACTTTAGAAAAAGGCACTGTGGTGGTAGAATATATCTTCTTTCATTATACCCCAAAGATGAAAAGATGGGAAAATATTATTTTTTTCATCGAATGGACAAAGTTTCTAGCCTCAAAGACAAGATACTATATAGCTTTTTAAGACATAAACAAACTAAATGACAAGTTGCATGTAAATGGAAATGGATTTGTATTTGATTTGATTATGATCTTGGGTTTTGGCTATTCTATTTCAAGAAATTGATTAAATCATTGTCCATCTATAGAGTAGGTAAGTAATTGTACAAAAATTATCAACTAGAGTATAATGTTATAAAAATTTCAGTTATTTTTGATATCTCGTATTAGGATAAAAATATAAACATTAGGACTAGTTATACAATATTTCGTATTCAAACAAGAATGTCGAGTAACTTGTGTTTTGTGCCATATCATAATCATTTTTATTTTTTATTATAGATGATTGAGACTCAGCATTTTAAAGCACATATTAATAAGGAAATGGGTAGAAAAACCATCATTTTTACTTAAAGCAACTCGTGGATATAACATTCGAATAAGGGATATAAGAGGCTATTAGCATGTGGATTTTGTCAACCTTATTATGTATGAGGACCATCAAAAGAAGGAAAATATAGAGAAAAATACCTACTTCAATTTGTATTATGTGTTATTGCTTTATTATTAAATTAGTCAAACCTTATCTTGTCGATTTTAAGCTAGTAGCAAGATTTGAAGATTTTGAAGAATATTGTCCACAATTTTAATTCTTTTATATTATTCTCCTATATAGTTTAGTGTTATAATCATGTAATTATGATAAGATAATTTTCTTTCTTTTTTAAACTTATACATACTATATAAATAGGTTATTGTTCTTTTTCATCATTGAAAATACATTTTAGACATTATTCTTTGTTAATATTAAAAGCCTACTACTATTTTTTCCCCTTACCCATAGTTTCCATTAGCCATTTCACAAGATACTATTTTCCATCAATATTATGACTACAAATTTGAAACCAAACATCATAACTTAAATACCAACAATCACATCACTCCCAATCACTAATATAACCAGTCTTATCACTATCATCTTAGATACAAGCAATAATTTGATTTGAAGAACTAACTATAATCAATACTACTCACTTGTGACTTGTTTGGTTATGTTGACATTAGCATTCCACTACCTTTAAAGTCTAACATGTCTTTTGACCATGAACCTCACAAATTTCTTTAGTGACAAAAAGTTAATTGGCTCGTCTATTATTGTCTGACTACAACTCTTCTTTTTTTTGTTATGTCAATAGCTCTAGGATGACTATATCCTATGCCTTTTGAAAAACCCTCGAAACCTATTTCTTTTTACTATATACCACTACTTATTGGAACTTTTACAATTTCATCTCTGCATTATTAAGAAAGGCTGCTCTTTCATCATATAGTACTTATTAACTCTCTCTTCTAATATTAAAGATATCACCGCTATTAAAGATCTGATTTACAAAGAGTTTTAAAGTAAGCATTACACAATCTCCAAAATCTTTTTTGATTGAAAAAAAGAAAATAGATCTAATGAGGATCCTACTCTATATGCTCTCAATAGACTCACATTAGACTATGAATCCTTTTTCATTACCATAGATAACCACAATACTCCATCTTCTTTCTCGAACCTCAACATTAAGCTCCTTCTCTATGAATAACATATCACTATGATTAACCTGAAATCGTCTTTACAACAATTTTGAGTCTTGGTTACAAAATTAGTGACAACAGTTGTCAATAAGGTAACCACCATTTCAAAAATATAGGACAACATAACTATTACCTAAATTCACCAAACAATAATTCCTAATTTTTCAATAATCCCATTGTCTTATCCGTTGGGTCAGGGCACTATGTTGATAAAAATTCTATTTCATTAACCTAAACAAACCTAACCCATTGTCGACATTCATTTCACCCAATTCCTTTAACTTATTCCAATCACCCATTTGACCTAATTATAGAAACTTTTACAAAAAAATATTTAATTTGTTACAAATGGGGCCATACTACTACAAGATGTTGATTTAGGTACTTGCTAATTTTGCAATGTGTGATCCACCTTTTTAAATAATCTTTAAATTGCTTTTTTCATCATGAGCCTTCATAATGAACCCAACAATACCTATCTTACCTTAAGTGATAGTTGAATGTATTTTAGACATAGGCACGAGCTCCTATATGAGTCTTGATTTGCAATATGTTGAATATGTGGAATCATATTAAGGATATAACTAAGTGCTCATTGGTAACGATAATACTTTTCCCATTACATTTCCTAGCACATTAACTCTCCCGATACACCTTATACCTCTTTTCCTTCATAATTTCTTAAATTTCATAGAACTTACTGATAATCATTTATCTATTGCTAAATTTATTGAAGACAATTCTTATTCCATTGAGTTTGGCCCTTTTAGTCATATTATGAAGGAAATAAGAATGAGGATACTACTTATAACAAATAACACTCACAATACTATAAATACTTTATATAGATCCCTTGAGCATTCAATAATTATGTTGCTCTCATAACCTGTCGATATCATAGCTCATCGTATTTCCTTTGACATCCAGCATCATCATTTTAGACATCCTTGCAATAAAACTCTTTCTCATTTTTCTAGTGCTTCATCTATTATGCTTTATGTAATAAAATTGTGTACTTCATGCTTCTAAAGTAAAAGTACTCAACTGTCTTTTCCTTTATTGTATTAAATGTATACAAAGCCTTTAAAATTAATTGATTATGACATTTGGGGCCTACGCCATCTTTCTATCTAGGTATTGTTGTTTTATTATATTTATATATGATTTTAGTCATTTCATATGTAACCATCTTTTAACTTATAAGTCACATGCCATTCAACACTTTAAAACTTATACTAAAAACATGTTTTCCACCCTCACCAAGACTTCTCAATGTGATGGATATATGAACTCATCAACGAATTTTTTTCAATACCTTTACACTTATGGAATTTTATATTGTGTCTTCTGGCCTCTTACTTCCTAATGAGATGAACTTGTTGAACACAAAATCTAGTACATTATAGAAATTGCCTCACTTTTTTTATAAATATCTCCCTTCCAAAAGTTTTTTTGTTGAAAGCCTTATCTTATAAGCCTTCTTCTTACATCTACCCTCAATCATAAATCCCTTTATAAGACCCTTTTTCATCCAAACCCAACCTCTCACATCTTCATGTCTTTGGATGTTGTTGTTTCCCTTTCCTTGGATACACACAATTCAGCAAACATACTCCCAAGTTCACACCATATATTTTTCTCAGATATCTATTCCAATACAAAGTTTATCGCTTCCTTGACCCCCACCATCACCTCAAGTTCTAGAAACTACATGTATCTTGAACTCACCATCACCTTTACCACACTCAACATACTAACAATCATTAATCACTCAATCTCAATACAACACTTGTATTCCTTGCAACTTCTCTGATTATATCACCTATTACACCTCTACTCAAGAATATGATCCTAATTCTTTCACTCAATTCAAAGAATTACTCCACTAGCATCAAGTTATGTATGTTGACTTCAAAGTTCTCTATCATAACCAAACTTGGACCCTTTTTCCTCCTGCATTTAATATCAATATTATCAATTATAAATGGGCCCTCTACACTAAATATAAACTCGTTGACTCTCTAAACTGCTACAAAGCTTGTTTAGTTGCTAAGGGATATAAAAAATCTCCTAATATTGACCATACTAACACTTTTAACCCTATTGTCAAACCAACCACTATTCATATCATCCTCATAGTAAGTCTCACATTATAATTAATCCATTTCCTAGCTTGATGTCAATAATATCTTTCTTTATGGTCATCTTCAAGAACTTGTCTACTTGATTCAACCATCTAGTTTTGTTGATCCCAATCATTCTCACCATATTTTTCATCTACATAAAGCCCTTTAGAGTCTCAAACAAGCTCCTTACACTTAGTTTCATCAATTAAGTCAAAAACTTCTTGACTTTAACTTCACTTCCTCAAAATTGAATAGCTCTCTTTTCATTCATTCTACCCTTTTAACTTCACTTCGTCAAAATTCAATACCTTTCTATTCATTCATTCTATCCCTATTGACACCTCATTCCTCTTAGTTTATATTGATGATATCTTGGTTATATGTTCTTCATAATCCTTCATTTCTTCTCTCATTCATGTCCTTAACAACACCTTTTCCAACAAAACCTTGCATCTCTTTATTACTTCATTGGTATTGAAGTCATAACCATACTAAATGGCCTCCTTACACGTAAAAAAAAACTCAAGATCTTCTCATCTGTACCTATTTTACAAATTTAAAACTTGTGCAAACACCACACTCCTACTGCCTATCATATAACTATTGGGCTCTTTAGTATCTTTGCCTTGTTTGTCCCGATATTCAGTTCTTTATTAATAAAGTCTCACAATTTCTTTATTATCCTACCAATCTTCACTAGAATATAGTTAAATGAATTATTTGATATTTGCCATCAACAACCTCTTATGGCTTACATATAACCAAAGCCTCAATCCTCAATCTTATTGCTTACTCTAATGCTTATTGGGTTCACTACTTTGATGACCGTTGATAGTAGTGTTTTGTATGATGTTTTAGGGTTTAATTTGTTATGCATTTTGTGTTAAATTGAGTGTTTAGTATACATGTAGGGTTTAATTAGATTAGTTTGTGTGTTTAAGTGTTTTTAGGGGTTAGTTTGAATCTTTGAGCTTAAATTGTATATTTTTGAGGTACCTTGATGTGTGTGCTAGTATTGAAGGGTAAATAGGGAAGGACGGTGAAGATTTAAAAAGTTTCGGGCAAAAAGATATAGCTCACAATCGTGCATAATGGCCACGATCGTGATAGAAGAGGAAGAGCCAGCAGCAGCCAGGCCACGATCATGCACCAGGAGCCACGGTCGTGACAAAGAGCATCAAGTCAGGCCACGATCGTGACAGGAAGAAAAAAATGTCGTCCACGATGGTGGTAGATAGGGCCACGATCGTGCCCTACGTTTGGTTGACATGAAAACTCAAATTTTGAGTAATTTTTGGACCATTTCAATCCCGAGTTTGACGTAGGGCCTCCACATAATAAATAGAATATAATGTGACAGCCGCCAGCGAACATTAGAGCTGAGAGAGTTATGCGAAAGAATTTTGCCAAAAATCCGAGAGAAACCTAGATAGAAATCAATCGATCGAGGAGGGAGACGAAGAAAGAGAGGCATGGAGACATGCTTAATGTGACATACTTCCCGAAACAGGTAGTTTCCCATAGTCGCAACCTCCGAGATCCATTCCGATTGTAATTTTTAGTTTTTATTTCGATTTCATTCATGTATGAAATTTGGAGATTGATTAGAAATATTTGTCGTTAAGTGTTAATTTTTCCGTTTAAACTTACCTTCGGGTTTATTTGTTCTTGAAATTAATAAAATTTGTTTGATTGTGTTTTATTATGATTTATTGTGATTCAATTCGATTCTTCATAACTTGGCAATAACTTGAGAGGGTGAGCCGGTGAAAATTATCAATTTAGGTTAACAAGAGTTAGGTAAATCGATAAGTAAAGAATTGAATCAAACCGGTAGAGTCGTGTAATGAGAGATCGAGCACAAATTCATAGCGCTAGAACTAATTTAAGTTTTGGACAAATTACAGATCGAGAGATCGCAATTTCTATAATTTGAATTAAGGATTATTAATTAAGGTTAAGAATTATAACTTGAGAGAGAGTAATTCACCCTAGGATCGTTTAGGCCCGTTAAATCGAAAATTTCATAATTGGGTATATTTTCTTTAATTTCGAATAAATTCCCTCTTTCTCTCAATTGTTCTTTACTAGGTTAAAATTTAGATTATTTGTGTGAGTTTGCTTTTGTTTATTCTTTGGGTGCTTTAATTTCTCATAATTGATTTTAATTTCTGTAGTAGTTGTTAGATAGGTATTGCGAACTTAGCTGCCGTTAGATTTTAGGACTAGTTCCCTTCCTCATGGGATCGACATTATAGGTACTACGCGAACAACCTGTGTGCTTGCGGAATTTACCGAGATTATAAATAGTAAAACTTAGCGCGTGTAACCTCAGGCGAACAACCGTCATTCTACCTTCAGTTACTGCATTTTCTTGGGACCTAATCTTATTTCTTATAGTGAAAAGAAATAATCTACTATTGCTCATTCTAGTATTGAAGATGAATATAAAAGTATTTCACTTGCATGTACATAATTAATCTTTTTGGTGAAATTGGCTTATCTAATCACAAACTCATTTGGTGGTGTAATAATCTTGGTGCTGCATTCCTCACTACAAATTCAGTTCGCACCAAGTATATCGAAATTCACAATTATTTTATTCAATGTTTAGTCATTGAGAAATCTCTCTTCATCCATCATATCCCAACTAAAGCACAAATCGTCGATGTCATGACTAGGCTCTTGCATCCACTACATTTCACAAACTTTGAGACAAACTCATTGTTGCTTGACACTTGAGCTTGAGGAAGGATGATTATATTTGAAGAATTTGAAGAATTTTCCCCATAATTTTAGTTATTTCATATTATTCTCATGCCTATTTTTTAGTGCTATAATCATATAAATGTGATCATTAATTATGATAGGATAATTTTCTTTCTATTTTTACACTTAAAGAAATTGTATAAATAGCCTATGTACATTATTCTTTTTCATCATTGAAATCAATGTTTATACATTACTCTTTCTGCACCAAAACATTCTTAATGAGTTTGTAGTATTTTATGCTTTATATGAGAATAATTTTTTGCATTCCTACTAAGCATTTTCTTACAATAGTTACTTTAAACTAAAAAATTATAAGCAAATAATTTTCCTATGTACAGAAAGTGAAAATTTAACGTGATGGCTGTATGATTCATATTCTAGCAAAAGTATCAAAAGAATATAAGAGTTCTGAGATTAAACTTATTTTCTTACTAGTGTATAGTGATATGATAATTGATGTCCTCTTTTTTAAATATTTTATAAAATTAAGGATTTAAAAAGAAAATAATCTTCACCCAAGTCAATACTAAATATATCCAATAATTTCTAGTTTTTATATATCTCGAACATAATGTGTGATAATTCATTTGATAAACTTAAACAAAGGTTTTGTTATGAGGCAAAAAATGACAAAAATGACCCTAATGTTTACATTCAAATACAAGTTTGGCAAAGATTTTTTAAAAAAAAAATACAAGTTAGACCTTAACGATTCCCTGTATTCAATTAAACTAACATTTTACAAAAGTTCAAATTAAACCTTCTATGGATGGAAATTGTAACAGAGACTTGAAGCCATCATTAATCAGTCATATTATTACTAAAGTGGTAAAAGATAATAATAGTTTTCCTTTAAAATAGACCCAGACATGTATACCATGTTGTACTGAAATTTAAAAAATCTAAAATTTTTAATATAATTAAATAAAATATTTACTTAATTATTTCCTAAATTAACAAAGTATTATAACTGGCCCTAATTTCATAATCCCTAAAATTCACCCAATCTTAATTCATTCTTCATCTTTCTCTTTCACTGTCTTCCATTCTAATTTTCAATCTAAACACTACTGTTGCACAATCTTGACTATTATTCGGCGTTTTACGTTTTCTTTTTTTGTCAGGCGGGTATAATACAAGCAAAATCTGGTATTCCCATGATCTTGGGTTTATTATAAATATTGTTACTCTGCATAAAGTCCTGTTAAAAGTTTAATTTCCTATTCAAAATTTTAAATGATTATGGATCCAATTATTTATGTCATGAACTTACCTAATATACCTTTATGAGGTACATCTGGACATATAACATGAAGCATAAACCAGGTACTTGGCAGGACTTGGCAATGTGAAGAAGATGCATGAGTGGGTTATTGGAGGGTAGGTTCTACGCTCAAGTCCTTGAAACCCTTGAAGGCACTAGAAGTGACGCTTGATCTCATGGTTTTAATGACAAACTTTTGGCGTTTTGACTTGCCCATCATCCAACAATAATGTTGGCTTTTACTAGCTAAGACAACTAACAAGGGAATTTGTATGGTTATTGATGAGATTTTTGTCACCCAACAAAAATCTGCTATCGAGCATAAGTGACACACATAGTAAGCTTTCTACAGTGGATATGAAGCAGCGGTTAATCAAGCAAAATGAAGTCTTCAATCACAGAAGAAGAGACAGCAAAAAAGAACGGGGAGAGAGAGATGAAAAGTGAATTAGGGTTGGGTGAAGTTTGAGGATTGTGGAATTAGGGTTAGAGATTTTATTAATTAAAAGAATTTGGTTAATTATAATATTTTATTAATTAAGATAATTATTGTATCAATTATAATATTTTAGACTTTTTAAATCTCATATGGTGCTGTATGATACACAGCTAACACTGTGTGTCTATTTTAAAAGTAAAATATGTTTTTATCACGTAACATAACAGATGATTGATGATGTTAAGTCTTTATTAAAATTAAAATTTTTATTTATATAAGGTTCAATTGATAAAGAGCGTCAGCTTTACATTGTTTCTGTGATTTTTATAGGCTCAGGGATTTTAACAGATCTGAGATCACCTTAGGCCCATATCAAAGTCCTTATTTTGCTACTTTATAGTGCAAGAGCTCTGGCTCAAACCTAAATGGGGCTTCTGAATGCTTTGTCCTAAAGCACGTTCACCTGCATTACCTTACTCTCTTTTGCCCGTCACATGTAAGTGTATCTCTCAACAAAGATACGAAGAGCATATGGGCAAACTTTCTATGGTTTGAACTTACCTTTTTCTTTCTTTTTTTATTCTGCATGTCAGAAAGAGAAGTCAGCTATGGTTTGAACTTACCTTTTTTTATTTATTCTGCATGTCAGAAAGAGATGTCAGCTGCTGACATTGGCTGGCTGTCTATGTTGGATATTCAGAGAACTGACATGCAGAATCGCCTCAAGGAGCTGCGTAGGAGATACGAGACTGAGATTGCAGAGTTGGAAGCCAGATTGAGACAGAAGAAGGCTGAAATGGAGAGGGCCTTGGTAGATGCGAAGGCTGAGTTCAAACCGGTCTGTGACTACGTCCCTATGACGGTACCCGATTTCAACAGGCGGTGCTGGCAGCATTATGAAAATGAAGTTTGGAAAGCCGGGAATTACCCTCCTAAGGTGACGAAGGAGTTATTGCGGGAGGCAGTTGAGACCTATGGTGATTATATCAAGAATGTTGATATAATTAGATATCTTAAAGTCGATGACAAGAAGGACGTTTTGGGCGAGTACATTGAGAGGAAGATAGGGGTTGTGGGTCAAACTCAAGATCATCGTGGTTTTCGGAGGCTTAGTAACCTCCTGGAAGCAGTGGGCCACGCTGGAACTCCTCAAGCTCCCCCTCAAGCTGCGGAAGGAGTTGACGTTGAAAGTTCCAGTGGTAAGAAGTCCAGGCGCGGCAGACTGTCGCGCAATCCCAATATCTAGATCGAAGTGGAAGGGGGGGATCCAGAAGATTATAGGGGTGGGGAAATGCGAGATTGGAATAAAGATGCTAGGAAATACAGAGGCGGTGGGTGCTACGCTGATGCTATGCGTTTATTATCTGATGCTAATGAGGATCCCCCCGGGCGCGTTCTAAGGGAGCATTATACCTTAGAGACAGCGCGTGAAGTTTTGCAGTTGCCATCTGGGTTGGTGGTTCCGATGGGCAGGATAGTTCTAAGATGAAGAATTTCAATGATGAAGCTAGTAGTGGGCCTTTTCTTCGGGCTTTTGGAATAAAGGGTAAAACTGGGTTACGTGGTGCACTCTGAGAGTTCTTTTTGGCACTAAATGTATTGTGTGCTATCTAACTTCTGATAGCCTGGAACAAAGATGTCATTTTAATAATTGTTGGAGTCTAAGCAGGCGAATGAGAACGGGAAGGTCTCTCGGTCTGATTGTCCAAATACAATGAATATGATCCTTTGAAAAATAGAACTTTTACTAATTTTGAGAAGCTAGTGAAATCATTTTGAAGCTTTCCTAACTTTAACTAAAACTTCCAACTCTGAAGTCAATTTTTTCCTTTCTTGATACGTTCCTTCTTCAGCACTTACGTTCCTTTTATGTTAGTAAGTCCCAACTTGAAATTTTGACTCAGGCTTTTCAGTAGCAACAAGTCGACGAGAAAGGTAGAGGAGTTGGTTATCATTCCTCATGTTAAAATAATAACAAGATTTCAAGTTGAGAATTTTATGGATATAATTAGGCCAAGGATTTTGAGGGGATTAGGAAAAGTTTCTTCATCCTTTGTTAAATGAACATTAAAGGGTACAATTGGTAACTAAGAATGAAGATATGAGAATGAGCATGTAATTTACATTGCTTTTTGCTTGTTTGGTTGTTATTAGTAGATAAGATAAGAATTGACAAATCAAGAATAGATTTTAAATAATCTTGAATTTTTATTACCTGATGTAGGTACGGGTATAACCTGCAATCGGATATCAGGAATAACAAATAAGCAGTCGTGGGCAAATATAATTTCTTTTTTTCTTCTCTTTTTCTTTGTGTTTCGACTCAACATAAACTCTCTATTTGAGAATTTATGATTAGTTTATTTATTTAGACAATACGTCTTTTTGATTGATTCTTGTTAGGATATTATTATCAACATTGTATTATTATCAACATTGCATATTATTTTATTTAATTTATTTAATAATTAATTAATTAATTTCAATGGTTTTTTATTATGTTTTTAATTTTATTTTTATAAGAAAAATCATACATAATTATTTAAAAATTAATAATTAATTGAATCACACCCAAAAGGGTTTATTTTGTTAGAGTTGACAAAGTTAGAATATACAATAATAGCTTCAAATGTAGGAGAGTTTTACCACTAAATTCTAAAAGAGTCACTTCTATCATCATATCAACTTCTCCCCATTCTTGGTATTGTATCTCTTCCTTCAAGTAGCCTTTCTTTGAAAAATATTAAACCACTAATAGAACTTTCTAGGTTCATGCATAAGTTCACCCAACAAATATGCTTCCAAGCTGATATAGCTTAAACATCAAGCCTGAAATGAGTCTTAGTAAACCATCCAAAATAAAAATACAAGATAGTCGCTCCATATTATTTTTTTATTGGATAAGAGTGTTTGGAGATTTAGGCAGACCTAAGGGAAGGTAGCCATAAGTTTTAACAAGAGAAATAAGTAAAAAAAGGAGGGTTAAATGCTCTACTGACCCTGTACGTGTAGACTTTAATAGATTATGAGAATTCCTTTCCTCCGAAGAATGATTTGTTATAGGAAAAATCTCTTACTAAAGGTTGACATAATAAATAAATATGAATATAGGTTTCATACTTGTATATATTCAATTTTTGGATAATTTAAGCACTATCTGCATGTGCAATTACAGGAATGGATTTGTGTAAGACTATCTTTATGAATTGTAAGAAGAATGATGTTATAAAAAAATAAAGAGGATAAAATAATAGAAAATTTAGTGAATCCAAAGTAGCTTCTTCTAGCCTTATGGTTTATATTAATCTAGACTTAGATTATGCAAAGATAAGACTCCATAAGCCTTATCTAAGGGGTGGCCACCCATTTTTGCCTATCTTGTTACATTCAAGTACAATAAAAAATTTTATTAGACCTAAGTAGAGGAATTTTATTCGAAGTAGGACGTCAAGGCAAGCTCTATTTTTAGCCATGCTATGGTCAAATGCAGATGTGTAGAGGCTTTGGATTACCTAAAGATAAGAGGATCTTAGAAAAGAATTCCTTAGTGGTGGTGTGCCAATAGGTCAAGGTTAATTTTACCAAGATAAGAACTCTTCAAATTCCTTGAATACATCAATAAATGTAGGCCTATAAGCCTTATGAGATGCTTTTAATAGGCTCTTCTTATTATGGAGATTTATAGTGAAAAGGTGAATGTAGAGTTTGACCGAATTGTCAATTTATGCCCTACAACAAACTTGGTTATACACCCTATAACTAATCGATTAGTCATAGTTTAGTAACAATTATTTAAAGACATTTTTTATCTTTTACATACTTAGATGTATATAATAAATTCTATGAGATAATTATACTTCGCAAATAAAATTATGATGAGATTATAATTAGGAGATTCATATTACATTTATATATTATCCCTAGTTTGTTCCTAGTCATCGTTTTATTAAGACTGGGAATTAATAAAACGTAAAAAGACTAGAAAACAATATGATTTTTCTTATGATGGAAGTAGTTGATCTCGTAGGCTAAAGTATAGATATACTTAAACAAATGTGTGGGTGTTTATTAGAGAGCAAGTTCATTGAACTGGCTCGATATGAGAAATCTATTTGAAATATTACTTATATTTCTATGAAAATTTTGATTATGATGATTGTATAAGTAATCCTTTGACTTGAGATCTCTAAATCTTGTATAAGGATTACTATGTTTTGATAATACTTATGACTTATTCTAATAATGGATAACTCATTTAGTAGGGATTGGATGTAGTATGACCTATATGGAGATGGTTGAGTGATTAGAATATAATTCATCACCCTAAAGTAATTAGGAAAAATATTCTACTGTTTTTTATTAGTATTGATTCGGGAATCCTTCATCGAGGCGGAATGATATGTTGTAAATAGTTTACAAATGCGATTAATTGAATCAATAAACAATGGCAGAGAACTAATGTAATTGGACTCGAAATAAAGTAGACATTAATTCCATACTCTATATCTAACCGGAATATTATATGATGAAATGATTGAATTATATGGAAAAATCATGCATAGAAAGGTTAGTCAAAACTACTTTAGCATTCTTAAATATCTAGGTTGTCATGATGTGTTGCTTGATAATTGTAGGTTGCATGATGTTTTAATAGGTATTTTAGTATTTTATAGTTGTTAATTAATTGATTTATGCATGTTTAGGTTTAGAATTTTGTTAGTTGGTTAGATATTTACGTTTTGAGTGTTATGTGGGTTGGAGCATGCTATTAAGCTTTAATGTTTTGTTTTGAAGTGCCTTAATATGTTTGATAGTGTTTAAGATCAGATATTGAAGAACAAAGAAGATTTGGAGGAAGCTCGGTGGAAGACCCAGGGCCACGATTGTGGCCCAAGATAGAAACCTTTTTATCAGTCCACGATTATGGCCTAAGGGGCCACGATCGTGGCAGAGATCGATGCAGACTGACCTCTTGAACTTAATTTTTGTTGGTTATTTTAGACTTTTAGGCCCAGGTAAAACTTAGTTTTTACCCTAATTAGAAAAGACTACATAAGGGAAGAAAAATGACCTAGAAAGAAAGCCTTCATTTGCCACTTTGGGAAAAAGCTAAGGAAGAGGAAGAAGGAAGAGGAAGAAGGAAGAGAAAGAAGAAGGTGGAGCTTCAGCTGCATCAACCTCCAATCCTCTAAGTTATCTTCACTTCTTTTCATCTTTTATATCATTAATTTGATGTATGAGATGGAATTGATGGTGATGAATCTTGGGTTAAGGATGATCTAACTTCTTTTGGGGATTTATACTTGATTCAATGTTAATCTAGTTGCTTGTGTTGTTAATCATGTTGGGTCATGTGATTATTTATTTTAGTTGTATGCTTTGGTAATAAATCGAGAGAGTGAACTAAATGCAAAATGATTAGGTTGGTTAATGAGAGTTAAACAATCTAATAGACCACACAAATAATCAAATCGGTAATTATATGGAGAGAGATCTCATGTGAGGACCCAGTTGTTTACTAGAATGCTTATGAATTAATTGTTTACTGGAATGTTTACGAATTAACTAGGTTGTGGGTTGTTTTCTTAATTAAGAGATTACATGTTTGGTAACTCAATTTAATTATAGTTGATGATTTAGGGCTTGGTGATTACAACTCCAGAGAGACTAATCCACCCTTTGAAAGTCTAAGACCAACACAACATTAACACAAAAATGATTAAGTTAGCATTGACGATAGGATAACTCCCCTTTCTTATAAGTTGTTAAGCTCCCTTTTTTGAATTTCAATTGTCAATTGGTGGTGCTCATATTTGATTTCTTGCATTAATTTTGAATTCTCACTTCAATCACTCCATATTTGATTGTTTATTTTTCTGTTTAGTTTTTATTTTTGTTTTAATTACATTTTTAGGCCTTAGACAAATTAGTTTTCGATTAGTTCACTAGTTCCTCGTGGGATAGACACCTTATATACTATGCTACGACTTGTGCACTTACGGAAATATTGAGGGTTTTATAAGATTAAAACTTGCTCAATAAGTTTTTGGCATCATTGCTGGAGAATTAGTAGGATTAGTTCAATTCTTTTAGTTTAAGTAGTTTTCAACACTTTTGTGTTAGTGAATTTGCATGAACTTAAGAGTTACTAGCAATTCGAGTCAGATCACTTAAACACTAGAGCTTGACATCACCCATTTAGAGCGAGCAATCCAAAGAGCTAGACGTGAAGAGGAAGAAAATACCTAAGAAACCATGACAGAGGAATTTTATCAAGAGTTTCAACAGGGAGGAAACCAAGGAAACCAACCATAAACCCTTATAGATTTCATGAGACCATGGTTCAATGCAACCAATTAAGGTGTCACTAAACCACCTGTTCAAGCAACTTCGTTTGAAATAAAAACCAACTTTATTAAACATGTTACAAACTAATGTTCAATTTTACGGGCTAACTAATAAGGATCCTAAAGCTCATATAGTCAATTTCTTAGAAATATACGATACTTTCCGGTATCATAGGATGTTGGAAGATGTCGTTAAGATGAGGCTCTTCTCTTTCCCACAAAGGAATAGAGCTAAGGCATGGTATCATTCATTAAGTCCTACGATTTATGAAGGTTACAACTTGGCAACAATTAGTGCGAGCATTCTTGGATAAGTACTTCCCCCTTACGAAGACTACAAAAACAATTAAGAAAATGACAAACTTTCATCAAAATGATAGGGAGTCACTTTATGAGGCTTGGGAAAGGTATAAAGATTTGCAAAGGAGGTGCCCTCACCACAACCTACATAAAGAGTTCCTTTTGCAAACTTTTTATAATAGAGTGCCATTTACCTGAGGCACCATTGATGCAGTATCAGGAGGACCTTTGATGAGGAAGACGGTGGATGAAGGGGAGGAGTTGTTGGAGGAAATGGCTAGTAACAATTATCTTTGGACAATGGATAGGAGTAGACAACTTACAATCCTCTACTAGCAAAAAAGAGCTTTAGTTGTTGACCCAATCATGGAAATGCGAGCTAAGATCGATAACTTGACTCGACAAGTAAATAATATGAAAGCCTCTTCTTCAGCTACCGTGAAAGCTGTTCAACAAAGATGTGAGCTGTGTGGATAAAATGACCACGAAACTATTGATTACTTTTTAATGAAAGACTTTGAATCAGAACAAGTTAACTATATGGGAGCACAATTTAGTCGAGAATGGGGTAACAACCCTACTCAAATACATATAACCATGGGTGGAAGGACCATTCGAACTTCTCCCGATCAAACAATGCAGGAGGTCAATTTTTACCTTAAGGACCACCTGGTTTCCATCAAGAGAAACCAAACTTGATGTACACTAAGTTAGATAAGATTTTAGAAAAGATTGAGGGCATAGAAAATGCTCACAAAAGGCTATAAGGAAAATTTAAACAAGTAATAAAGAACCACACCTCCTCCATACACAACTTAAAAGTTCAGATTAGCTAATTAGCAGACGTGTTGTTGACATGAAGTGCGTGAATCCTTCCTAAAAATACGAAGACGAATCTAAAGTAAAGGATAATGGTAATAACCCAAGCTACCGAAGAAAAGCCCAATCAAATTAAAGATGATGGGGAAGAAGAAAGGAGAAAGATCAATGAAAGTTCCCTACAAGTTAAACATAACCTGACTAAAATCAAGAAATATCAACTTCCAATTCCATACCCTATTTGAGAGATGAGGAAATCAAAGGAAGTAGAATTGAATGAAGTTCTACATATAATATAGCAACTAAAAACACAACTCTCTTGTACATAATCTATAAAAGAGAAGTTGGAGAACGAAGTGTTAAGCAAAAAGAACTCTATTGAAGTGATAGCACTACTACAAAAGTGAGATGATTCAGAAGATTTTTACATCCCATGCTCTATTGGTAGTGTCAAAATGGATAAGGCGCTTGCAGATCTAGGATCTAGTATATGTATGATGCCTTATACCTTATGTAAGAAAATGGAGTTAGGTAAAATAACACCCACCAGGATACATGTTCAAACAGCTGATAGATCAATCCACCATCCTAAAGGTGTAGTCAACGATATTTTGGTTATGGTCGACAAGTTCACTTTTCTCATAGATTTTGTAATCTTAGATATAGAAGAAGATGCGGAGACACCTATTATCCTGGGGAGACTGTTTTTGGCTACTGCTCAGTTTATCATAGACGTTGATGGCAGCATATTGACTATAAAAGTGGGGAATGATAAGGTTTCATTTAAAGTTTCTAATGTTAAAAGAAACTCTCTCAAATCTGAGGATGCGATAAAGAGCAATGAATCTTGGGAAGAAGTTGTGCAAGGTTATATTTGTAAGGAATTATTAGAACAACCACAAATTTGATAAAAGACTCGAATGAAGATGAAAATGAAAAAGAAAGGTGGTAAGAAGCATAGTCCAGTAGCTCGAGTACAGTTTATGAAAGTTATAGTGGCGCTACCATCACATGACCCATTTGAACCTCCATGAGCAAAAAAAGAACATTGAGCTAACGACGGTAAACAAAGCGCTATATGAGGCAACCCATAACTTTTATTTGTTTCATCTTTCATATTAGATTAGGTTTCCAATTATGTTTATATATGGTTTTGAAACAAGTTGAACAACTTGAGGAGATTAAGCATAAGTATGATTTGGGAATTCTTACTTTCTCTTGTTCATAATGGATGAGAATGGTTTAGCAAGGGAAACAATGAGGTGATGATGCAATTATAAGGTGTAGAATGACCTCAGGAGTGAAATGAGGAAATGAAGCAAAAACTGGGAAGGAATGCAGAAATATACAGGGCCACAATTGTAACCTAAGGTGGGGCAAATGGAGAACAAGCAAATTCCCTTCAATTTTCTCCCAATTTTACCCCTCCTACCACCCACCTATATATTTACACTCACCATCACTTTTCCTACACATATCATTCTCTAACTCTCTCTCTAAAATCAAGAAGCCAATTCCCTCTTACTTCACTCTACAACCATCCTTAAAGTCTTTATCTCTCTCTAACTTCCTTACGCCTCTAATTCCAATGGGATTGAGAATTAAGCAAATGCACATTTAATTGAAAGGCAAGGTTCATGCGTTGGGCTATGGATAAAGAAACTAGGTTATAGAGTACGGAGCACCCTTTCCGATATACTTGGAAAAGGAAGGTAAGCACTTCCAAACCCTTAGTCTAAAAAAATTTATTGTGCCTTAATATTTGGATTTTGACATATTAGAAACTATTGGATTAAGAGAGAAGAATTCATTGGGAAAAATTCATACTCTTTAATTATGTCATATACGAAGAACTTACCCTAGAATTCTTCACCTCCCTCTAATATGATCTTAGTGACCCTAAGGATCTATGGTTTTGGTTGTAGGTTCAATCGTATGAGTTGAGCTACGAGATACTGTGTGAAATTGGTGGATTCCTTTAATTGACCATAATAGACTAGCACGATGACTTTCGTGCCAAACACTATTAGACTGAATTGACTGGGTTAGAGAATTTTGACTCTAAAAAAGCCCATAATAATATAATTTGCTGTCACGAGTACTTGCTATTACACAAGTTTATGTGTCAAGTAGTGTTTAGCAAAACCGAAACCAACAAGTGTTCGATTAAGGAACTTTTCCTATTGTGATGCATGGACCATAGCATCCAAGTTTGCACCTCCTCCCACATCTTTAACGCTATTATTGCTAGTTTGAAAAAGAGAAGCAATAATCTAGGCAAGGGGTATTTGGTTACAACTATTATCGAGTATTATGGTGTCAATTGTGATGGACTAACTGTATATCTTCCAAAGTTCCTTAACACTTGTCACCTAACAAGAGCTGAGATCTTGAAGTCCCATAATATGGAACTTAAAGATATCAGTGCAAAATCTCATGTTAAGACTAAGGCAGGACAGGCCAGGTCGAGCTCGGCGCTAATGCAAGAAGAGGAGGAATCAACTAGCGAAGAGTCAGGATAGTAAAAGATAGCTGGATAGGAGAAGGTGTTGGAAGCAATTTCAAACACTAACAAAGCTATTGCAGATAATGCCAAGGTTTTTGAAGGAAATTATGAAGGAGCAATGGAGACAATGCTGAGACGTCTGAAGTATTCATAAATACTTCGCTTCTTAAGGCATGGAGATTCCACCTTTGACACCGTCGCCATCACCTCCTTAATCGCCATGATAGGTTCTTATACTTTAGCCCTTATCTTTTCATTTTTGTCTTTATTTTGTTCTTATGTTTTCATATTATTTTATTTTGATTCCCATCTTGTATATTATTTTTTCTTCTCCTATTGAAGACAATGTATTGTCCAAGTGTGGGGAGGGTTGTGTTATGTGCATTATATGGTTTATTTTAAGTGTGAATTTTGCATATTATATGTTAGTTTTGTTTAGGTTTGCATGATGTGACTCGTGTGAATATGTCAACGATTAGGACTTAACGAAATCAGTTTAGCTTTGAACATAGTCTTTAGG
This sequence comes from Erythroxylum baracoense, assembly GCA_025629805.1. Lineage (NCBI taxonomy): Eukaryota > Viridiplantae > Streptophyta > Magnoliopsida > Malpighiales > Erythroxylaceae > Erythroxylum > Erythroxylum baracoense. The sequence goes on along the minus strand of JAOTAY010000009.1, from coordinate 6,933,399 downwards.
TTGTTAAGATTTATTAGCTTGTGAAATTAGTATCCTAGGTTGCTTTGGTTAAATATATATGTTACCTAGGATATGATGTTAGTTCGTTTACCCTAGGAATTTGGCACATTCATTTATAATTTTAGATCGAACAAATAAGTAACATAGTTAGTATCTTTTTATGGGAGTGATTAGCTAAAGAAATGAGGTAGGCAAGAAAAATAAAAAAATGTGTGTTTTTGTTTAATAAATAACTATTTCACTAGCCCTTCTTGAAACAAATCAGGTTATGAATAGAGCTAGTAGCTACTTGAGAATGTGATCTACCTGAGTAACATGGGGACATTCATCACAAATATTTGCCTTCGCGTCAAAAGTCTACAATAACATTCTATCCAAGCCACTTAATAAAATAAATTAATATACATGAGAGAGGTTACTTTGGCAGCATATTGTTTCAATTAATTTTTTCACAATATTAATAAAAGATCAATCATACCAATATTTGAATATACCTTGAACAATCAATTTAAACATTTTATTATATTAACCTTAGTTAACCGAATTCAATTTTTATCAAAAATATAAACTAAAAGTATGGGTAACTGATTTATGCCAAAATTGCATATATTGAAACATCATGCATGAATCCAATATAAAATTTATAAAAATAGCTATGTATCAGTTGACTAAATATCTCATTTGTTTCTAAAATAAGTTTTATACCTTGAAGCATAGAAATAAAAGTCATAATTTATAATATAAAATATTTGGTTTTAAGATGCTAAAGCACGCAACAAGTTTATAACCTTAAAGTTTCTTTCTTATCTTTATCCAGTTGTTAAAATATAAAATCAAATAAAGTTGTTTCTACCTTTTGTCCAATTCTCAAAGCTTCTGTTAAAACATAAATAAATGTTATTGAAAGACAGCTATTGGATAAAGGTTAAAGGCTTTTGGAAACAACCAATTATGCCATCTGTTTCGTTTTTTTTTTTTAAATCCAAAAGACTGCAAAATGCATTTAACCTAAACTTAATCAAAAATTTGAAACTAGATATATATACTAGAATAACCGGATCTATAGAAACAAAAATAATCTATAAATATAGAAGGCAAATAAATAAAAATTCTCAGTGATCTAACATAAAGAAGTTTTGATATCATTTAATAGAATTTAAAGTTCCTTATGGCAAAAAAAAATCATCACCAATCATATAAACGATCATGTTAAATCATTAAGAATACTTAGATCTGTTATCTAAATCTACAAAAACAACATAATTTTTAAGTCTTATAGTTATTTATCTTCAAAGTCAATATGTACGTATGTATTTTTTTCAAGAGCTGTTACTTTTCTAACTGACTTATAGGATATCAGAAAAGATAATTTGTATGGGGATCATAATCCTAATTCTTTATATAATTTTTCTTATTTCTATTTTATCCCATTATAAAATTAAAATAACACTATTGAATCTTTACACGTTAAAGCTCATATTTTATTAGATGTCTTATAGCCAAAGCTTTTAATCTTGTTGGATCACTTTAACTGAGTTTTCATAATATACAATTAATTTGACGTTGGATTAAATCCAACAGGGAAGACCAGTTTTTGATTTCATGCAAAAAGGAGCTATCTAGTTTTTAACAAACATCTCTCTCGTAAGGTTTCAAAAGGAGTGGGGATGTCTCTCTGTCCTTCCTCTGATGATTTTCGCGAAAGAAAATTCGTCTTACATCTGTGGTCTCTCGGGTTCGACAGCTGGTTTAAAAATTGTATGTTCACCTTATAGCATGTCTGTTAGCCCTTTGGTTTGTTTTTACAAGCTTCTCACGTCGGTCTTCCTCTGTAAGTAGCTTGATTCATTTTTCGGCTATAAACTCTTGTTCCTATCATAAACTCTTTGAGAATCCATATCTTAATTCCTAGATTCTTAGTCGGATTTCGCAAACGACGCTCGTTGAAATATCTCGCTTTAAAACTTTTGTTTATGACTTAACTAACTACAAACATACAGTCTCTACGTGACAAGTAGTTCAAGCATTCTTGCAAAAAGTATTGGAAATAGCTACTTAAAAGTTTGAGTACTAAAGTCAATCTCTAGTTTATTTTCGAGAAGGAAAGATATCATGATTGTATTATCACTTACTTTGTTAAAGAGAGTTTTTCTCATTTCATAAGGTAAATGGACATTAGGGATCCCGAATAATTCTTAGGCTCATCTAAGTTTCAGAGGTCTGACCACTGGGACAAAGAGAAGGCATGTACCAAAAAATGATTCGAGAAAATGGACTTATTAGGATAGATTGAGGACATAGGTTATCTGACTCGAAATAATGAGTTGCCATAAGAGTGGAAATATCAAGAGATGAGTTAGTTATTAGTTATATTATTATTAATTATCTCGGAGTTTAGTTTAACTTTTGTGTTTATAGACCACATACTAGTCACCAATTTAGGAAATTAAATGTTAAAAGCGGTGAGGAATGAGCCTTAATTCTGGTTTCTTCTCCTATTATTTTAGTGTTTGAATGATATTTCTCCCAGTTTAGGTCCTACTGTAAGACGAATAATTTTGAAAAATAATTAAAACGAACACTAGGGTGGCTTTGAATTTGACAAGTGCCCATCTGATCATGCTTTTATTATATCTTCGGGTGGGTCTTGATTTATCACGTATTTGGTTGTGTTGTTTTTCCTTTTCAGTATCATAAACATAAAGCATTTGCTATTCAGATTGGTTATTAATTCATCTTCTATCCCTCTCTAATACTAATAAAGCTGTTTTAATTTTTATGCCAAAAGACTAAAGAAGGAATGGTGAGATTTGTCTCGTAGCCCGCCCTCACTATATTCAAAACGCCAGAGTTGGTTTGGCTGGATAGACAGAATCGATTTCAGCCACCCTTCAGCCTTTTTCCTCTTCAGCGAGGTATCTTCTTCTTAACGCCTTTGTCTTTTAAAGTTCTTAGGACTCATCAAGCCCTTTTTACTATCACAAAGAAATAATTTCCTCTCGTTAGTAGTAAACCTACTAATGTTTCTAAAGTTGCCTCACTTGCTCGTATGAGTTTGTTTTATTATTTGCATCATTTTTTCAGTGAAACTAACTCGCGTAGTAGTCCCACAATGTTTAACCTCAAAGCACATTACTTTAATGTGATTTTTCTTCATGATCCTTTTTCTGAAAACACATTATGGTATCTTTGGGTACTTTCTGCCCTCTATGCTTATGCTGTCACCTTATCCCCTCTTCAGCTCTACCAACATCTCTGAGACATAAACAATGAAAGGTCTTTGTTATGGACATTAATTTCTTAAGTGGTTTCAACCACGAGCTCAATGGAAGCAACAATGTTTTATAGTTATTTCACAACATCGTCTATGGAAAGCTTCTACTAGGCAACAATCTACTCATTGTTTCTTCATCCTTCTTCGTTCATATCGTGAAACCTATACTGGAGCCTTTTACATTGAACACCATGTGCATTTTTATCATACTTCATTATATTGGCCACGATATCAAAACAATGTGCTCCAATCTCTTAGAGATTTTCTCAAAGAGATCAATCAATTTCCTGATACACAGATCATTTCCTCCTCTCGTGGACCTTGTCCAAGTGAATTTGTTCCTAATGAACCAAAAGCACTAGATGTTGACATACCAGGTCCCAATAGCCGTCAATATGACACAGAAGAATCCGATTCAGACCTTGTAAGACCTTCTCAGCCTCTTGACTCAATCTTTCAGGATGTTCAAAACCCTAATGATGATAGTTACAATCATAATGAAGATGAGTTAAATCAATTCCTACACAAACTTCGCACATATGAGCTCAGTCAAAGTAAGCGACAAAAGACATGTCAAAATAACATTGACAGCTCAAGTAATCCAGACTCTCGATCCAATTTGCAATCATGGCTTAAACCAATACGTGAAAAATAATGCATTGGATTCCATGGGACTCGTCTTTTTAGGTGTTTTCCTTTTTAAGTCTTTTGATGAAAGAGAATCTTGGTGGCCTACAAACCACTATGTAAGATTTCTTCTTATCATCATACTATTTTCTTTTTAGAAAATTGTTTGCTTTTTCAAAGTAGCTTTGTGAAAGGTGTGATGATTGTACTTAAAGTTGTTTTCTTTTTTAAAGTTGTAACCAGTATGTTTTTGAGTGTTTTACTTTCCTATCCTTGCTTCACCTATAAAAGCAAGGTTCATCTTCCATCGTAAGGATGCAGAAGTTAAGGCAAAAGTTCAACGTTTGAGTTCAATGAATATTAGCTTGTGTGTTTTTCATTCTTTTTAAGTTTTTCCTCTCCTAAAAGCTTAAGTCTTGAGTAATGTTACTATCTGTCATTATACAAAGACAAGTATCCTCTACACTCTCCTCTTCTGAGGATCTTATGTATCAAAAAGTTTAAGACAACCTATGACTGCATAAAACAATTCCACTATAAGATTAGAGTTTAACGAGGAAAGAGTGTAGATATTGTTGAGATTATTGTTTCAAAAGGGGAAAAGAGTTGTGGGAGTGTAAGGTTCCCAAGAGAAAAGCTAATAGTTGTGTGCCCGTGGAGAGAAGGGCTTTGTATCTCGGCCATCATACCTGGAATTTATCGATAGTCATAAGGTTCCCATGTTGTTCCACAATAGTCTACCAAACACTGCAGTAGTCTATAATCCGACTTTGGTTAGTCGATGGTCTTTTCGAAGGTGTTGTTTTAGCTAGTTAGTTGTCGCACTTTCCCTGTGTGCCCTTCGAGGTCCCCGGTGTGGTATCAAAGCCATCTTTTGTGTCTTGTCCAGCGGTAACATTGTCTCTTTATAAGAGTGAGTAAAGAGAGAGCCTAACAGTTATGGAAACATTTCCAAATGACCCTGTTCATCTGTCTTCAACTTTGTCTATGTCTAGTCTACCTTCTAGTGTCAAGCATGTTTTGTTTAATCGTATAGAAAATCTAGTTGAAATTACCCATATTCCTATAGAAAATTGTGTTTATGAGTCTTCTTTACCTTTGTTGAGTCCTTATAGTATCTATTCTCGTGATCGTTCTTGGACAAGAAGTATACATACTATTTTGTCTACATCTAGAACAAAAGTCAAAGAAATAATCCAGAGTTCCAGATTGGAACAGTGTGGTCTTATATCTACTACAACAGAACAATACGTAAATTTTGAGATACCAAAAGAACTTATCTCTCTAGAGAGAACACAACCATAAACATCTACATGTAAGAGCTATACGCCTTGTTCTCACACTTCATGGAAGAAAGGGAATACCTTCTACAACCAGGATATCTCTTATAGACACTACCTATACAACGTACCAAAATGCTTTGATTGATATTTTGCTGACTACTCTCAACAATGGAAGTGTCATTCTAACAATAGCACCTGATTTCAACATTAGGATGGATGATCTCACTTTGTCTGAATGACTGCAAGTTCAGATTTAGATCACTGAAGCAGATCAAGATCCTACCGCCATCATGGTTACCTTACATCACCAGATGATCTATCGTCTACAGAATCATGCTTTGGACCTTAACTTTCCAAATTTTACTTCGAATGCTCTTTATATGGTTATTGATTGTTCCAATGATCAGACTACTATCATCTAGATCCCGAAGCGATTACTAACTGTGGAGCTTGAAAAGTTGATGCCTACTGAATGGATCACCAATTACCAAAAAGTGTTCCACGCGCCTCATCAACACTCTTTTCATACAACCACTCCTCCGATTCTAAAGACATTAAAACATGGAACGGTAAAGTCCATCTATATAAGGCTCAATGAAGATCCATCTGGACCTTCTACATCCGGTGCTATATTTTTTATCCAATCCATATTTTCTCATACAAAATGTAAATCTTGCCCTCCTATCCATTATTTTAAATCTAATGGAGATCTAGTCAACATCACCGTGGACACTTTGTATGGGATGTTGATCCATCTATGTGCGAACCTGACTGTGAAGTCTGTCTCAACCCTAAGTCAGACAGTGATGATGATGATGAGCGGTATGTCAGACGACGAAGGAAGAAGAAAAAGTCCAAAAGTCATTGAATGCCTTCTCAACAGTATCATCCATGCAAGGATGATTCAAATCCAGATGATTCTAGCAAATCTAGTGGTCTACCCACAGAAAGATCCAGACCTAGATCTCTTCGCAAGATGCTAAAATCTTCTACCTGTCAGCCTAAGCCAACAATTCTTGTTATTACTCTTACTCCTATACCTTGTATGATAGTTAAGCCATATAAAGAAGAGTTTCCTTCTCTACACAGAAGTACAGATGAAACAACTAGGGTTATCTCTAACCCTTATATTCGAGCCACTGGAATCACTTTATAAGGAATAATGGTCTCAAATCCTTTTGATAAATTTCTTAACTAGCAGACATCAAATGTGGTAGCACAGAACAAAGTCCTTCGAAGAATTGATTTGTTAACGATAAAACCTATCTACTAGTTTTACACTCAAAAATTGCAAGTGAACCGATAGTGACTTGTATTTAAAAAGAGCAGATATCGATCCCACAGGGATTGACGCCTAGACACCACTTAATTCAGACAAAACTTTGTTTAAGAAATTAGATTGTTCAATGTCAATTTTTTGGAAAATTAAATTAAAATTAAAAGACTAACACAAAGAAATAAACAATACCAAATACAGAAAAATCAGACTTCAAGAATCTAAAAACTAGAGATTACTTTTTTCTCCCATTTTGTCGCCCTCCTATTTTATTGATTGAATTGTGTCTCACTCTAGATTTTCGAATGTATTAACTACCCTTTCTCAAGGCGTAATTAATTTTCCCGAATCGAATTAAAGGGAATCACTTGGATGATCTCTCAATCTACCCAATGACTCTACAACTAGTTATTAAACTATCCTATAGGTAATTAATTGAATTCGCTGAGATCTCTCTTTTAACTAATTAATTGATGTGATGATTGTACATTTATAGGCTTCCAACTCTCATTGTACAATCCTACACAAATAATCTTACTCACTCTCTTGATTTATTGCAAGATAACAAATAAAATCAACAATCATCAAAGACAACCTTATTCAATTCAATAAAATAGGATTTCTAACAAAATAGTTCAAAAGTAATCTCTAAAACTAAATCAGCCACTCATGTTCTCTATAACATCATCAACATTCAGATAAACTATTTTCCAAAGAATAGAAGAAGTAAAATTGACAGAAAATTGAATAAAGAAACTCCTTTTCTTTGCCAAAATCTGGAAATTTTGGTGTTGATGTACTATTTTCTCTAATCTTGATGATGATCCTTGACTTCAATCCTTCCTCAAGGCTCCAAACTTGTGTTCTTCACTCAAGGATAGTGTTTCTATAGAAGGGTTTCGTCTACCCTTAATGACGGAGGCTTAATTATACTTTAATAGTCCAAAAATCCTAAGTTTAATGAAGCCCCTCTTATTGTCTCGGATTGTAATTCCCACAATCGTGGGAATTTGCAATAGATGGAGTCCTCTTGTGTGTCCCTTTTTGATCTCTAGCTCAATCTCTAAGTTGCTCCATCTTCCTTCCTATATAAAAATAGTCAATTCTTACCCTAAATTAACATCAAACATAAAAGAACAACAATGAAAATCAAACTAAATGAAAGCATACAAAATGAATTCTAAACTACAACAATAATCAACAATTATGCAAGAAAACTAATGCCAATTACCAAGAAAAATATATACTAATGCACAACTATCAACATCCCCACACTTAAATCTTTGCATGTCCTCAAGTAAAATAAATACAATCACTCAATTCTATCACTTTATTTTCACAAAGATCAAAGCATACAATCCCTCAAATTTAACCAACTCAAATATCAAGTTAATACACATATCATCTACTTTTTCATTGGTATATATAAGCAAACTCAACAATTTACACCATCACTCAAAGATAAATAAAGATGAAACATGAATTTTCCTCACGGTTTTCACTCATTTCTCTTAAGTGTTTGATGGCTAGTGTTTCGCTCAAACTTCCTATAGGAAACTACACTACTATAAGCTTGCTAATACACTAATTCTCCTTTACAATGATTGCATGTAGAAATAGATCAAAAGTACTTATTTAGGGTTGTAATGTGGTAAGGGTTAAGGTGGGTAAAGAGGAAAAAAGGTTTAAGCACAAGCATTAATAAAGTAAAAAGTGGATATAAAGGGATAACAAAACATAACTCTCGGATATACAAATATAACTAATATTCTGCACTTATTGATGCTACTCACTTGTTCTTCCTTTTTTTCATTTTTTTCTTTTTCTTTTCAACATTTTTTTCATTTTTCTTTCTTTTTTTAAATACATGGAAGAACTATAAATCAAGATAGCACTATATACATTGTAATCCACAGGCAGAAATGTACTCAACTCATCTCGGTAAAATTTTCACAACGATCCCAACTAATGTATTACTTAATACTCTACTAAGCTTGTGAATGAGTAGGTAAATAAGGTTTAAGGTTTTAAAATTTTGAGTATTTTGAAGAAACAAAAGGTTAGGGCTCAGCGAGAGTAGCAAGGGATAATACAAAGGTAGGTCATTTAAGCCAAGAGTTAACACAAAAAGGACCTAAATCATCTTTATCAAGCATACATCCAGTAGACTCAAACCCATTCAAAGCAAGTTTTGAAGGTAATAACCTAAGGAAGTATCACTCAACAAAAAAATAGAATGACTATAGATGGAGTCATATAGCTCAATCCTCATATTGCCTCAAATGAAAACTCATTATATCTCTACACTAACTCATTGCTCAAATGTCAATTTGACTAAGCTTATGTAACCAACTACTTTTCATCACTCTATATGGTTCACTTTCTACTTAAGTAGCCTAATCCGAGTTCAAGCATACATTCAATCTAATTCCAACTAACATGACATAATTTTATTGCAATATTTATCGGAGTGATTTAAGTACGGTTCTATTGCTAACAAAAAACACCATTGCTAATATAAAGCACATATAATATGCCTAAACATGCATCCTAATTAACAAAATGCAAACAATGCAAGCACCACCCTACACTTAAAGATCACATTGTCCTCAATGTGACAAAATAACAACCAATAAGGGAAAATGACCTCAAATAAAACAAAAAAAAGACACGAAAATAAACAAAAGTCATAAAACCAAACAAAAGAAAATAAAATCAAACCAAATAGAAATGACAGGAAATTAAACAAAAGAAAATGAAACAAATGAAAAGTTTAAGATAAGAAGTGGCTTATGGAGATGATGGTGGCGATGGTGTAGGATAGTAACTTCAAAGTTGTTCCGCTGATAAAACTTGAGGAACTTTTCCTTCAAGCTGCATTGCTCCTTATGAACCTGTCACATTTGAGTGCCAAGCTCATCAAGTTGGGATGCCATTTGTTATTAGTTGGCGGCCATTTGGTTGAGGATTTGTTGAAATTGATCGACCTTTGCCAGTGCACTTAGTTCTGCTTCTACCGCTTCCTCCTCGGGCTCCAGAGCTGCGTGGGATGTGGAGGGTTAGGATGCGACTGTACTAGTGCCCCTCTTGCTCATCATTGCAACACTCGTATGAGGATTGCAGAGTTCCATATAATGGAAATTCACAATCTCAATGTGCCTCAAATAGGCTATGTTAAACATATCATGGGGAGTAGTATGTAAATTCTCCATATTAACATTATAAAACACACCCAACGCAGAAGCAATATGAGACATCCCAAAAGAATAACTCCTTTTATTAATCACACTCACTAGTGATCAAAAAATGCTATAAGATGTGTTATTATTAATTTTTCGATCCATGCACCATAAAAGAAAATCTCTTTGGCTAAGCATTTGTTGCTTTTTGTTTTATTAAACATAGTCAGATATAGAAATTTATGCAACAACAAATGTTCAGCACTACAGATTAAAGAATTCGATGCATTGCGTGAGTCAAAATGTTCTTCACCTGTAAGAGTTTCCCAATAGTATTCAACATCAAAATCAACATGATCATCTAGAATTTTTGCATTCGATAAACTGAAAATTTCATGCATGACAGGATAATCAAATTTAAAAACATTTCCAGCTAACCTAAACCAAAACACATCCATTTTGGGGTTATACCAGATTGTTGTGAAAAACTCTAAGGTTGTAGTGGCATAAATAGGTATATCGCATCGAACAAACCTATTCCACCATACATTTGTAGCTAGTTGCTCAAGTTGTTGTCTCACTCCTATTTTCTCTAGCACTTCGAAATCAAAATACCCAGAAGTGACTATTTCTTTATTCCTGAAGTCGTAAAATCTCGTACCTTCCTCTTCCAAGTAAATTGAAAATGGTCCCCGATAGGTTACTGCTAAGTTAGGCTTACCTTCACTAGAAACTTGAAGTTAGAGTTCGTCAACTGGTTTCCTAGCCATCATCTTCCTTGGTGGTACCATTGTAAGAAGAAAATCTGCAAAAAAATGAAAGAGAGAGTGAAATCCAGATTTAAAAGCGAGAGAGCAAAATCTTACCCAAATCCTTGTGTTTTTGAATGATTAATGCATGAAAAGATGAAAGAATTGTAAGAATAATGAAAGAGTTGAATAAAATACCAAGAATCTAGAGAAAAATTGAAGAGTATTAGAGAGTGGGAGGAGAGAATTTCATCGGTTAGAGAGAGGGGTGAAAATTTGAAGATAGGGTGAGAGAAAAAAAAGGGAGGGAAACTTTAAGTTTCCCTCTGGATGGGATTCCCACGCTCGTGGGAATTCCCACGAGTGTAGGACTCCTCTCTAGAAACTTTTTTGGAGAGGATTCTCATGTTTGTGGGAATCACCACAATTCCCACGAGCGTGGGATTTCTTACATTTCTAGAGAGGATTCTCATGTTCGTGGGAATCACCACAATTCCCACAGACGTGGGTTTTCTCTCCAGAAACTTTCTGGAGAGATTTCCCACGCTCGTGGTAGTCACTACAATTCCCACGAATGTGGGAATTAGTGATGCTCACAATTTCTAACCTTCTTCCAAGCTTAAATGAATTCTTCATGATCCAAATCCTACAAACACCTCAAGATAATATGATCAACAAGAAATTAAAAAAAAACAAGTTTAAATTTTAAAAAAATCAACATGAACATCAATTAAACTTAATTCAAAAATGATCACAACTAAAGAAAGCAAGCAAACAAATAGGTAAACAAAACAAGCAAACGGAAATAGAATTCCATAGGTTGCCTCTTATGTAGAACTTCTTTTAATGTCGTTAGCTCGACGTTCTTCTTTCATTGGAAACTAATCCAGGATCAATTATAAGCAGCTTGCTTCCACCTTTTTCGTTCAGCATCAGTTTTGTAGCCTGTAAGTTAGTTACAAATTGTAAAATGAACAAAAGGACAATATTAATAAAGTTGAGAAAACAAATTAATTTCATTAATGTCCTTTTCATTAACAAACTGTCAATAAAATAGGAAATAACAAAACTCCCTAAATCTTCCATTGAATCAAACAATTTGTGCTGTATGAAGGTGAGTTGCTCTCTTTCTTCCTTAATCACCTTCATCTCCTCTGCTTCTTCCTCTTCATGAACAGAGACTTTCATAACTTCTTCAAACTCTATGTGTGCTGTCATCTGTTTGTTCTTCAGAAGATTTAAACACATCAATTTTCTTGAAAGAGCTACTATCCTTCGAATTCTTAGATACATCATTCATGTTAAGTGTCTCTTGATCATCATCAATCCAAAAGATAGAATTCTTTTCATAAACATCTACCCAAGCTTTTTCTATATTCACCTTGGTATATCAAGAACTGGTGAATAATAGGGAGGGTTGGCATTCTTTTCTTCAATCTCTTTTTTCGTCTCTTGCTTTCCAATAAAGTAGGGTTCAGCATGGTGTTCCACTGGTTCTTCTAGTTCTTCCTCATTCTTAAGTGTGACAGCCTCATATTGCTCTAGTTGATGTAAGGGAGGGTTGGCATTCGTTTCTTCAATCTCTTTTTTCATCTCTTGCTTTCCAATAAAGTAGGGTTCAGTATGGTGTTCCACTGGTTCTTTTAGTTGTTCCTCATTCTTAAGTGTGACAGCCTCATATTGCTTTAGTTGATGTAATTCCATATTTCTCAAAGATTCTTCCACACTTCTCTTACAAAATTCACAGAAAGCTGTCAAACTTAAATCTCCAGGTTGTGAATAGAAACGACATGACTTTTAAGAATTTGATTGAATTTCTTTTTCAGTCTCTTCTAACTTTCCTCCTGGCTGGAAAACATCTTCTTCTGGTTCTCTTCCTGAGCTGCCAGTTTGGAACCAAACATCTTCATAAACTTGTCCAACTTACTCTCCATCGCTCCAATTCGATCTTGTTGAAATTCAAATAGGTGTTGATATCCCATGTGAGTACTTGCATTGTTGGACCAATAAAAATCTAGGTGGTTTTGCCATCCCACAGTGTACATGTTCTAATAAGAATCGGTACTTCCCCAACCATAATGCACCTCATTGTAATTTGAAAAAGTTCCTTGCTCCCTATAATAATTTTCTTCCATCATTGTTCTTTCTATTTCTTCTCAGCATTTAGCTCTTCAGATGTTTCATTCCTCAATCTAAGATGTCTTGATATGTTACCAAATGTTGTTGATCTTTGCGTGTTCCTTATAGTCATGTGCCTGCAATTACACAAGGAAAAATATCAAAATCTCTTAAATCAAAGTAATGTAAATTAGACACGATGCTCAACAATCAATCCCTGACAACGATGCCAAAAACTTGTTGATGGTAAAACTCATCTACTTGTTTTACGCTCAAAAACTGCAAATGAACGGGTCGTGACTTGTAGTAAAAGGAGTGGATATCGATCCCATAGGGATTGTGTTAAGTCAAGAAGACTTCACTTCTTCTATTGATTTTGATAAAAGAGAAATAATAATAATAATAAAAGTGTGTGAACTGTTTTGATGAATTTGTTAAATGGGCATTAATATAAGTGGCACAAATCATCAAATCAAGACGATACTTAAGTAAAAGTTGAATAAGACAAGTCAAACGACGTGATCAAGTATAAGACATCAGATGAAGCATACAAATCTAAGCAAGTCGATGTAATTGAAGAATGTGCTAGAACGTCAGTTAGTTGGAGTTAGTTACACGACTCAACTAATAACAGACTTTAGAAGACTCGACAAGCAGATTTCTCAAGAAGACCATTAGAGATTTAGGTTATAACTATTAGTTGTAGTCGTAGACTTTAATAAGAATTTTGATTGTACAAAAATAATCTAGAGAAATTCTATGCTCAAGTGCCTATATTATGAAAAATATTCTGAGAGAAAAGAAAGAAAGAAAGAGAGCAAATACATCTGTAACGTGAGTGTGAAAGCTCAAACAA
>JAOTAY010000009.1:6901587-6912196 GCA_025629805.1 Erythroxylum baracoense | reverse complement strand
TTCTGTACTAGCTCCGCCCCTGGTAATTGGCAGTAGGGAACAGGCAGACAAATGTTCCTTGTTCATGGAAAATGACATAAATCTACTAACCAACGAATGTGGTGCCAAATTCCAAAGTTTTTGCATTCATGGAAAATGACATAAATCTACTAACCAACGAATGTGGCACCAAATACCATAGTTTTTGCATTCAGTAGGACTAAGAGATCACCGATCTATCGTCTGCAGAATTATACTTTAGACCTCAACTTTCAAAATTCTATTTCGGATGCAAATTATATAGTTGCTGATCATTTTAATGATTAAACTACTATCATCCAGATCTCGAACCAATTACCAAATGTGGAGCTTGAAAAGTTTATGCCTACTAAATGGATCACAAATTACCAAACGGTGTTCCATGTGCCTCATCAATGCTCTTTTCATATAACCACACCTCTGATTATGAAGACATTAAAAGATGGAATGGTGAAGTTCATCTATACAAGGCCCAACGAAGATCCATCTAGACTTTCTACATCCAGTGCTATATTTCTGATCCAGCTCATATTTTCTCATACGGAGGACTGTGAAGTCTATCTCAACCCTGAGTCAAATAGTGATGATGATGATAAGCGATATGTCAAACGACGATGGAGGAAGAAAAAGTCTAAAACTCATTGTATGCCTTCTTAACAATATCATCCACACAAGAATGATTCAGATCTAGATGATTCCAGTAAATCTAGTGGTCTACCTACAGAAAGATTCAGACCTAGATCTCTTCGTGAGATGTTGAAATCTTTTACCTGTCAGCCTAAGCTAGCAATTCCTGTCATTACTCCTACTCTTATACATTGTATGATGGTTAAGTCATACAAAGAAGAGTTTGCTTCTCTACACAGGAGTATAGATGAAACAACTAGGGTTATCTCTAGCCTTTATATTCGAGCCACAGGAATCACGTCACAAAGAACACTTTCTCAGAAGAAGTTCTTAACTAGCAGACATCAAATGCAGTAGCACAGAACAAAGTCCTTTGAAGAATTGATTCTAAATTAGATAGAATCAGTCAACAGACTCATGCTACTCAACATAAAGTTGACACCGTTTCTAAACAGATCCAACAACTGTACCACTCATACAAAGCTCAAATCTAGCGACTTGATGCTGATCTTCGAAATTACATTACTACACAGTATTTTGGACCTGACTTCAACGTCAAAACTAGAGAACTCAGGAAGATACAAGGAATTGTGTAACGCATGGAAGCTAATATGCAATCTGCACATTCTAAGACTGTATATGCCTCATCCTCTTCAATATTTTCAAATATACAGCCAACATACACTCCTCCTCTTTATCAGACGTATCCATAAGAAGCAGACTATTCAAAGGTCTTCAAGTTTAACTATCCTTTGATCAGACAGCATATCCATCCTCAGGCAACTTTAGCAAAAACTAAAAAGCCAAAATCAAAGCCAGAGCCTGAACAAGTTCCTGAGCCATGACCTTCATATACTAAACTTGAACCAGTTAACCAGTGGAGTAAACTGTTACAGATTCATACACCTTCGACTTCTCCACCGAAGTCTCAACACCTCTACTGGGAAGGATAAAGTGCCTCTGATAGAGTTCATAACAACTCTTGCACCTACACATGCTACAGAAGATTCCTTTGCTCAATCAAATAATTCAGAAGCTTGTTCTGAAATCTCTGTCCCAACATCTGAAGTCTCTCTAACAATCTCTAAGTCATCATCTGAATAGATCTCTTAAATGTCTTCTGATTCCTTATCCTAGCTAGTTGATCTATCAGATTTAGCACAAGTTCTGATGACTTTGCTCGAACCTACTAAAGTTAAAGCAACTATAAGTGAAGCAATACTGAACCTTTCAGACCTGCACCAGCACCACAAGTAGCATCAGCTCAACTAGCTATACAGACCAAGCCTACTTCAGGACCTTGGTTTACTTTTGACGATCTTTCCCCAAAGAAATGGAGAAATCGCTTGAATAAATTCAGTGCATGGATAGATCTTCAAATGACTCAACCGAATAATCCTTTACAACATATTTTGTTTGAGTTTACTTCTCGTTTCACTGGTACTTTGCGAGAATGCTAGCAAAGTATTGACAATTATCAAAGACTTCAGTATATCCAAGTCACTACAGTAGGAGCTCTTCTTGGAATCATTCATAAAGAATTCATTGGTGACTTTCAGCTTATGGATAAGCAGATCCATCAGGAGTATTTTACAATGAAATATTGTTCACTTGACAAACATGATCTACAAAAGCATTTTCAACATATGATAGAAAGGCATTATCTTTTGAATGGATGGAATGATGATAATCTTCGTTATACTTTTATCTCATCCCTTCAAGATCAACTACAACCAAAGTTACAATGGACCATAGTTTCTTTACAAAGTGATATTGCTAATATATCTTTTGGAGAAAGCTTGCTTTAGCCTCTCTTAATAAGCTTTGTGATCAACATGCATTATTCAATAACATCGTTAAAGGTTATCCAATTCTCAAACAGGCTTGCAAGAAGTCTTATCTTCAGATTAAGTGCAAAGATAAAAGGAACTGTGATTGTAGCAACAAGAAGAAATCTCATCACAATTATGTTTATCATCGACGAAAGTTTCGCAGACAAATGGAAGGTTACAAGCCCTTCAGGAAAACTTATTTGAGAAAAGATGGAGCAAATGAAAGTTTGTTCGATTCTTTAGGAAAAAATCCCAGCATTCTCAGAAAGTTGATTGATGTTTTCTCTGTGGACAACTAGGACACTTTGCACAAACCTATCCTCACAAAAGCAAGAAAGATGTCAAGTTATTTAAACACATGCAACCCATTTTGCCTATTCATTCTTCTAATAGCTTTGAAGATCTTATTGAGGAACAATCCACTGAATATGAAGACACTAAGTTTGTTGTTTTTGTTATGACCTCTGAAGATGAATTCTCTGATTCCTCTATCTCTTTAAGGGATGATTATCTATACATGTTATAACAAACTTTATAACAAACCTGTATGAAATTAAATCGTACTCTAGTCCAACGACCATATGTCCAGATCCTACTCTTCAGATCAGAGAAATATGATCGCTCCATCAAAGCTATTGGATTTATGAATATTGGATCCAACTGTACAATTATGAAGCCCAACATTTTACCTTCTGAAGCATGGACCTCTAATGATGACTACTTTACTGTTGCAGATGGCAATTCATTCAAGATTTGGATAATTACAAAGAGAAAGATTAGAATATGATTCTTTCCATAATATACAGTTTGGACTAAAGTGCTCCGCAGCAATCTACCTGGCCAAGATATTCTCATTAGTATGGATGTATACAGCAAAGCCTCACCTTTACAAATCCTAACCATAGGCCTCAGGTATCGATCATTTTATAGTCCTTACACTAAATTAAAAATTGTGTTTGAACTTTCTCAAGTTCCTACACCATATACCTTATTGCGAGATAAATTGTTAGACTACTATCCTAAATCACATGCACAGTTTTCTCATTCATATCCTCTTTGGAAAAATGCTGACTTTTTCATAAGTCTACCTTTCAAAAAGAATGAGGATATCAATCCTGTGAAAGCTATACATCCAGGGATGAACCTTGATGACCTCAAACTTACACAAACCGAGTGTGCTATCCTTTTGAAGCAAGGACTCACTAAACCCACAAAGTTTGATTGGGCTTACCAAGCATTCTATATGAACAAATGTTCAGAGCAAAAGTGCAGTAAAAGGAGATTGGTGATTAATTACAAGCCTCTAAATGCATGCCTGTAAGTTGACAAGTTTCCTCTCCTTAAGATCATTACTCAAGTACTATTTTTAAAAGAAGTTATTATCTTTTCCAAGTTTGATCTTAAAGTAGGATTTTGGCAATTGGGTGTTCACCCAAATGAGCGGTATAAATCTACATTCTACATTCCCAATGCATAATACCAATGTACTGTTATGTCATTTGGGCTTAAAGTTGCCTCATCACTGTTTCAAAGAACCATAACCAAAATTTATGAGCCTATCCTCAATAGTGCAATCATCTACATTAGTGATATTCTCCTATTCTCAAAGACCCATAAGGAACATCAGGCCTTACTTCAGCAATTCTTGGATCTTACTAAACAGTATGGCATCATGCTTTCAACCTCTAAAAGCATCATTAGTACAAAGGAGATTGAATTTCTGAGTATGCATTTCAAAGATGGATTCTACCAGCCTGATCCATATGTTACACAAGAGCTATTAAACTTTCCTTGTGAAAATCTCACTATGAAAACAAAACAACAATTCCTCATGATTGTTAATTACATTCGCGAGTTCATACCAAACGTGGCAGCTTACACTTCATATTTATCTAAATTGCTCAAATAGAATCCACCCTGGCCTCCAAATATTTTCTTTCCTTTTCTCAGTACAAATATCTTCTTCCTCTTCAATGAGGTATCTTCTTCTCAAAACTTTTATCTTTTAAAATCTTTGATTGTCAAGTTCTTATGGCTCATCAAACCCTTTCTGCTATCACAAAGAAATACTTTCCTCCCATTGCTAGTACACCTACTAATGTTTCTGAAGTTGCCTTACTTGCTCGTATAAGTTTATTGTATTATTTGCATCATTTTCTCAGCGAAACTAACTCTTTGGTAGTCCCACAATGTTCAACCTCAAAGCACTTTACCTTAATATGATTTTTATTCATGACCTTCTTTTTAAAAACACATTATGGTATCTTTGGGCACTTTTTTCCCTCTATGTTTGTGTCGTCACTCTATCCCCTCTTTAGCTTTACAAACATCTCTGTGACATAAACAATAAAAGGTCTTTGTTATGGACTTTTCTTGAGTGGTTTCAACCACTAGCTTAATGGAAGCAACAATGTTCTATGGTTATTTCACATCATCATCTATGGAAAGCTTTTGCTAGAAGACAATCTACTCATTGTTTCTTCATCCTTCATCTTCCATATTGTGAAACCTATACTGGAGTCCTTTACATTGAACACCGTGTCCATTTTGATCATACTTCATTATATTGGCCACGATATCAAGACAATGTGCTCTAATCTTTTTAGAGATTTTCTCAAATAGATAAATCATTCTCCTGATACACTGATCATTTCCTCCTCTATTGGACCTTATCTAGGTGAATTTGTTCCTAGTGAACCAGAAGAACCAGATGTTGACATACCAGGTCCTAATAGTCCTCAATATGACACAGAAGAATCAGATTCAGACCTTGCAGGACCTTCTTAGCCTCTTAACTCAGTCTTTCAAGATTCTCAAAACCCTAATGATGATAGTTACAATCTTAATGAAGATGAGTTAAATCAATTCCTGCAAAAACTTCACAGATGTGAGCTAAGTCCTAGTAAGCGACAAAAGATATATCAAAATAATACTGACAGCTTAAGTAATCCAGAATCTCCATCCAATTTGCTATCATGGCATGAACCAATATATGGCAAATAATGCATTGGATTCCATGGGACTCATCTTTTTAAGTATTTTCCTTTTTGAGCCTTTTGATAAAAGAGAATCTTTATGGCCCACAAAGTACTATGTAAGGTTCGTTCTTATCATCATACTATTTACTTTTTAGAAAGTTGTTTGCCTTTTCAAAGTAGCTTTGTGAAAGTTGTGATGATTGTACTTAAAACTGCTTTCTTTTTTAAAGTTATAATCAGTGTGTCTTTTGAGTGCTCTATTTTCCTACCTTTGCTTCGCCTATAAAAGCAACGTTCATCTTCTATTGTAAAGAAGGTAGAAGTTGAGGTAGAAGTTTAGGAAGAAGTTGTTGAAGGCTAAAGTTTAGGAAGAAGTTGTTAAAGGCAGAAGTTCAACGTTTGATTTCAATGAATATTAGTTTGTGTGTTTTCCATTCTCTCTAAGTTTTCCCTATCCTAAAAGCTTAAGTCTTGAGTAATGTTACTATCTATCATTATACAGAGACCAGTATGCTCTACACTCGCCTCTTCTAAGGATCTTGTGTATCAGAAAGTCTAAGACAGTCGATGACTGCATTAAAAAATTCCACTGTGAGATTAGAGTTTAACGGGGAAAGAGTGTAGATATTGTTATGACTATTGTTTCAAAGGGGAAAAGAGTTGTGGGAGTATAAGGTTCTTAAGAGGAAAGTTAAGTGTTGTGCTCGCGGAGAGAAGGGCTTTATATCTCGACCATCATACCTATAATTTACTGATAGTCACAAAGTTCCCATATTGTTCCATAATAGTCTACCAGACACTTCAGTAGTCTACAATCCGACTTTGGTTAGTCGATGGTCTACTCAAAGGTATTGTTTTAGCTAGTTGGTTGTTGTACTTTCCCTGTGTGCCCTTTGGGGTCCCTCAATACATCTAATCTATATAAAGGTTTTTGGGTTTTGTTTCCTTTCCCTTTCCCCTCTTTCGAGAAGTCAACTTTTTGATTGGCTGTTACCTGTTTCAGGCATTGGCACATCATACCAGAAATTTCAATCATAATCTGAGGGGTCCAACTCTAACATCATCTTTAGAGCCATCTTTCGTGTCTTTGCCGGCGGTAACATTGTCTCTGGATAAGAGTGAGTAAGGAGAGAGCTATGGAAACACTACCAAATGACCCCATTCATTTGTCTTCAACTTTGTCTATGTCTAGTCTACCTTCTAATGTTAAGCATGTTTTGTCTAATCATATAGAAAATCTAATTGAAATTACCCACGCTCTTGTAGAAAATCGTGTTTGTGACTCTTTTTACCTTTGTTGAGTCCTTACAATATCTATTCTCATGATCGTTCCTAGACAAAAAATATATGTACTATTTGTCTACATCCAAACCAAAAGTCAAAGAAATAATCCAGAGTTTCATATTGGAACAGTGTAGTCGTAGATCTACTACAGCAGAATAATACGTAAAGCTTGAGATACCAAAAGACCTAATCTCTCTCTCGAAAGAACACAACCATACACTTCTATATGTAGGAGTTATACGCCTTGTCCTCACACTTCATGGAAGAAAGGGAATACCTGCTACAACTAGGATATGTCTTCTAGACACTACCTATACAACGTACCAAAATGCTTTAGTTGGTACCTTATTGACTACTCTCAACAATGGAAGTGTCATTCTAACAATAGCACCTGATTTCAACATCAGGTTGGATGATCCCTTTTTTTCTGAATGACTATAAGTTCATATTCAGATCATTGGAGCATATCAAGATCATATAGCCATTATGGCTACCTTACATCACAAGATAATCTATTGTTTGCAAAATTATACTTTAGATCTCAACTTTCCAAATTCTACTTCATATGCTCTTTATATGGTTATTGATCATTCTAATGATCATACTACTATCATTTAAATCCCAAAATAAGTACCAACTATGGAGCTTGAAAAGTTGATGCCTACTGAATGGATCACCAATTACCAGATGGTGTTCCATGAGCCTCATCGACACTCTTTTCATATAACCACTCCTCTAATTCTAAAGACATTAAAGGATGGAACAGTGAAGTCCATCTATACAAAGCCCAATGAAGATCCATCTGGACCTTCTACATCCTTTGCTATATTTCTAATTCAGCCTCTATTTTCTTATACGGAAGGTAAATCTGGCCCTCTGATTCATTATTTTAAATCTAATGGAGATCCAGTCGATGTAAGCCATCATCATGGAAACTTTGTATGGGATGTTGACCCATCTATGTGCGAACCTGGCTGTGAAGTCTATTACAACCTTGAGTCAGACAGTGATGATGATGATGAGCGGTATGCCAGACGATGGAGGAAGAAAAAGCCTAAAAATCATTGTATGCCTTCTCAACAGTATCATCCACACAAGGATGATTCAAATCCAGATGATTCCAGTAAATCTAGTAGTCTACCCACAGAAAGATTCAGACCTAGATCTCTTCGTGAGATGTTGAAATCTTCTACCTGTCAGCATAAGCCAGCAATTCCTGTCATTACTCTTACTCCTATACCTTGTATGATGGTTAAGTCATAGGAAGAAGAGTTTCCTTTTCTACACAGGAGTACAGATGAAACAATAAAGGTTATCTCTAGCCCTTATATTCGAGCCACAAGAATCACTTCATAAGGAACAATTGTCTCAAATCCTTCTGATGAAGTTATTAACTGGTAGACATCAAATGCAGTAGCACAGAACAAAGTCCTTCGAAGAATTGATTCCAAGCTAGATGGAATCAATCAATAAACTCATGCCACTCAACATAAAGTTAATGTCGTCTCTAAACAGATTTAACAACTGTACCACTCATACAAAGATCAAATCTAGCAACTTGATGCCGATCTTCGATATTACATTGCTACATAGTATTTTGGACCTGACTGTGACACCAAAACTATAGGCTTTTTTTAGATTTTGACGGATCATGTATATATGGATGTAGAGATCAGACTCAAACCTAATTCTAAAAAAATGAATGTGTATTGAAAATAAATCTTGGACAGTCCAAGACAATTCGATCTGCACTTTGATTAACACAAAATAGGTGACGATGACATTTTTTTGGATCAGATGCCCTTATCGAGCATTTCATAATCTAGAGTAAGGGCTTAATGTAGTCTATGATTGGTTAGGGTATAGGCCTCTGATTAAGATGAGTAAGTGATCAGTCAAGATGTTAGACATAGGGTTGAGCCAACAACCTTTATCTCGGTGGATGAAGAATATATTAACCTCCCTTATGATCTAGAACATAGCTCTATGTGAAAAAGGAGCATGAACTCAGGAAGATACAAGGAATAGTGCAATGCATAGAAGCTAATATGCAATCTACACAGTTTAAGACTGTATATGGCTCATCCTCTTCAGTATTTCTAAATATACAGCCAGTATACACTCCTCCTCGATATCAGACATATGTATAAGAAGCTAAATATTCAAAGGTCTTCAAGTTTAACTATCCTTTGATCGGACAGCATATCCATCCTCAGGCAGCTTAAGCAAAACCTAAAAATTCAAAGCCAAAGCCAAAGCTTGACAAACATGATTTACAGAAGCATTTTCAACGTATGACGGAAATGTATTATCTTTGAATGGATTAAATGATGTTAATCTTCAATATACTTTTATCTTATCCCTTCCAAATCAACTGCAACCAGAGTTACGATGGACTATAGGTTCTTTACAAAGGGATATTGCTAATATATCTTTTGGAGAAAGCTTGCTTTAGCCTCTCTTAATAAGCTTTGTGATCAATATGCATTATTCAATAACATCGTTAAAGGTGATCCAATTCTCAAAACAGGCTTGCAAGAAGTCTTATCTTCAGATTAAGTGCAAAGACAAAAAGAAATGTGATTTTAGCAATAAGAAGAAATCTCATCACAATTATGTTTATCATCGACAAAAGTTTGGCAGACAAATGGAAGGTTACAAGCCCTTCAAGAAAACTTATATGAGAAAAGATGGAACAAATGAAAGTTTGTTCGATTCTTTAAGAAAAATCCCATCATTCTCAGAAAGTTGATCGATGTTTTATCTATGGACAACCAGGACACTTTGCACGAACCTATCCTCACAAAAACAAGAAAGATGTCAAGTTATTTAAACACATGCAATCCATTTTGCCTATTCATTCTTCTAATAACTTTAAAGATCTTATTGAGGAACAATCCAATGAAGATGAAGACACTAAGTTTGTTGTTTCTATTATGACCTCTGAAGATGATTCTCTGGTTCCTCTATCTCTCTAAGGGATGATTATCTATACATGTTACAACAAACCTGTATGAAATTAGATCGTACTCCAGTCCAACGACCAGATGTCCAGATCCTACTCTTCAGACAAGAGAAATATGATCGCTCCATCAAAGCTATTGGATTTATGGATATTGGATCCAACTGTAAGATTATGAAGCCCAACATTTTACTTTCTGAAGCGTGGACCTCTCATGATGACTACTTTACTGTTGCAGATGGCAATTCATTCAAGATTGGGATAATTACAAAGAGAAAGATCAGAATATGATTCTTTCCATAATGTAGATTTTGGACTAAAGTGCTCTACAGCAATCTACCTGGCCAAGATATTCTCATACGAATTAGGTGGGTAATATGTTTATAGTTATTGTTGAGATGAGAAAATTGCTTACTTGTGTGTATGTATGCTTAATTGCTTGAATTTGACTTATTGTGAATGTTGGAAAATGTATTATAATGCATTCTTATGTCATACCTTGAAAGATGCTATGACATTTTGCATAATCGAAAAAGAGGAAAAAGCATAAGATGCACGAAAGTATGAACATGCGATGAAATAAATTGAGCATAAGAATTTGCTTGTGTTTGGGCAAGAGAGAAACCATTTCATTCGTCACATGTATGTTAACCTTAAGCCTTCTCCCAGCTGCCCACTTGTGGCATATGAGATCCTAAGAAACAGACTCATTTTGTTTATAGTGTAAACTTTAATTTCTCCATTTCGACCCGTGGGACTCTTAAGCCATTTATTTGTGCATTCCATTTGATTTGTCAAGTATAATATGCATTTGAGTGATTATGTTTGATAGTTAATTATACATGTTATGTGTTATGTGATAACTTCCTTAACTATGAGTTTTGAGCTAGAACGGTTGATGATTGAAT
>JAOTAY010000009.1:6829988-6860122 GCA_025629805.1 Erythroxylum baracoense | reverse complement strand
ATCATAAGCAATCATTGAAGGTTCATATTAAAGAACAATTCAAACATAATGGATTTAGAACAAAATAAAATCTATCATTAGAGAACATTTCCCATGTTAATACTAATCATTTAAGTATCAGAACAAATTGTACAGATGTCAAAACTGATTATTAGAATAGAGTATAACCTACAGATCAGAATAAGATTTGTATCAAAGTAGACTTTGTTTTGTATCAATTCAGAGTTTATCTTATAAAAATTTAAGTATCAAATCAAATTTTTGCTTATATCATAACTGAACATGTATCAGAATACAAAACTAGTTAGACTGCTAATCTTTTATACAGAAGTGGGTAACGGGACTAATACAGGAGATATCATAATCGGTATCACAAAACAAGAGAGATTTATGTCTCAATATTAGGAGACACCGAAGTGTCAATATCAGGAGAGATGTATGTCTCAGACATCAGAGTATCATTATCAGAAGACACCGAAGTGTTGATATCTTAAACATGTTCAGGAGCAGCTGTAGACCCTTCTAGGCATGCCTATTTACCCACGACTACGACTTAACAGGTTTTAAAACAAAACAGGTTCATTTCAACAATTACATATAATCAAACAAATAGAAAGCACTTCCACTACAATTCCAACTATCAAACTCTTCGGAGAATTAATGGTCCGAAATTATCACAATATTACAGCAGAAATTTCCAATTCACAAACATCCATGTCCAAATCATAATATATAAGTCTTTGGAATTCATTCATTTATGATCACACTAAGCAATTCAACATTGTAAACCATACATCCTTTTCAATATCATCCTATGTCAATAATTACATAGTTAAGTTTAGCATTGTTTTCCAAATTTTCTTAGGATAGTTTCGGGTCAAATGTATATAGTCATTTTGACATAGAAGCTGACATTTTTAGAAAATAAGTTCTTCTATATCTTAAGTTTCAAAAGCAACAAAAATCATTCAATTTGGTTTAGTATTCCATGAGTTATGCTCAAAAGACTAAAGACTGTACAAAATAGTGTAAAGGTCTGGTGCACGATTGTGCTTGTGCACATGGAAGTGCACTGGCGTGCACCACAAATGCACGGCCATGCTTAAGATGGATGGCTATGCACACAAGGAAGCATGATCATGCAATCCTGAAAAGATATGGGGTTATCACGATCGTGCATGTGCACGATTGTGCACCCCTATTGCGCACATCAACTTAAAAGGAGCATATCTCTCAAGGCCGATATCCAAAATTTTCAAACTTTAGGTCGTTAGAAAGCTAAAAGAATAAAATACAACTTTCATGAAGACATATTTGTCTAATTCTACCTATATCAATATAGTTTAATCGTTGAAAATAGGACACAAGTTTCAATGCTGCAGCCAAAGCCATAACTCAACTTCAAGCTAAATTTCAAAACCTTTAGTGACGGAATTTAAATTTTACTTCTTCATGCAAGTTGTAGATAAATGTATCTAGTTTAATCTGAATCTAAAATCATCCCATTTTGATGTCTAAAATTTAATATATGGCTGAAAAATCGATGACTATTTAGTGGAAACACACCTCCTAATGAGTACCTAGCTAGCACCTATCAAGTTCCTAAACACAATTCTTCATTAACTCTGTGTATATTATATCCACTTCAAACATTAAACAAGACATGTTCTATTATGATACCAAGTTTAGTACTCCCTTACCTCACTAAACTTCAAATTCAACTCCAAGAATCCAGCTAAACCAAGCTTCCAAACAACCAACACATACCTAGGTTTAATTTGCAACTTTCAACATCAACAAAGTAATAATACATAGATTCACAAGACCTACTTCTTAATGGAATAACTTACAAAGCTTCCTAGTGTTAATGATCCAAACTCCATCAGAAGTCCAGAAATTGAGAGAAGATAGGAGGTTTTGGTGGAGAGCAAAATAAGAATGAAGAAAGCTGGAAGTACTGCAGAAATATGCTTCATCACCAACTAGGTGTCACTAGCTTAAGATGCCACTTAACACCAAGGCACGAAGCCCACTTGCCCACCATTTAAGCTGCCATTCATAACACTTTAACTAGGCCACTTGTCCTCATATTATGCTGCCAAATTTCACACATTAAATGATGCCAAATGTCATTGTATTAACTATGCAAATGTCACTAATTCATAGGCTTAGTCATTCTAATTTCCATGTGCCAACTTAAATTGTCACTTGATAATTTTCCTAGTCCAAATATACATTTAAATACCTCAATTCTCTAATGATATCAATTAATTCCAATTTACTAACTATAGTCCATCAATACCAAATTTCAAGTCATATACCTTTCACATTCAAATCATAGCATAATTTTATGTCTTATCTCGCATGTACTTTCATGAACATGTATTGTTTCAACTAGGGTATCTTTTGGGGCCTTACATCTCAATTTTGAAAATTCCATCCTGTTAGCTAATGTAATTTTATTCAAAAAGTTATATAGAAGCTGGTAGCTAATAGATTGTGTGCTATATTACCTTACTTGATTTCTCCTCAACAGGAAGCCTTTTTACCTATGCAATTGATTTCGGATAATGTATTATTTTCCCAAGAACTATACATGGACATGAATTGAAAGATGAGGGGAGGAAACGTGATGTTAGA
Source organism: Erythroxylum baracoense (assembly GCA_025629805.1). NCBI lineage: Eukaryota > Viridiplantae > Streptophyta > Magnoliopsida > Malpighiales > Erythroxylaceae > Erythroxylum > Erythroxylum baracoense. Next base: position 6,857,482 of record JAOTAY010000009.1, on the reverse strand, counting down.
GCTTGATATGGCAAAGGTAAATAATCGTATGTCTAGGATATTTTTATTAAGGTTCTCCAGATGTTTGGCTTTAGGGAACAGTTCATTGACTGGGTGTAATGATTAATACCCAATTATTGGTTTTTGATACTAGTTAATGGTGCACTTATGGGCTATTTTTATGCTGCTAGAGGTCTTCATGAAGGAAACCCTCTATCTCCGGCACTTTTCATTATAAGGACAGAGGTTTTTTCACGAGTTCGAAATGAGTTGAAAACCACAGAGAGTTTTGTAATGCCAAAAAGTTATCCTAGGATTTCCTATCTCTAATACGCGGATGATGTTATCATCTCTACAAATGGGTTGAGGTCCTCTTTAGTGATGATTAGAACTGCTTTAAACGAATACAAGAAATGCTCTGGGTAACTAATGAATGTGGATAATAATGGTTTCTTTATGGATCAATGTTCTTCGACATGAAAGAATTTGATTGCTGATGTGACAGGCTTCTAGCACAAACAGGGGGCTTTTATATATTTGTGTTGTCCAACATATTAGAGACGTCAAAAGTTTTAATTCTTTAATGTTATAGTTGACAAGGTTCGGGATAAAATCTGTCACTGGCAAGAAATTTACTCTTAGTTAGGGGGAGGATTATACTTCTACGTTCAGTTCTTTCATCTCTTCCTCAAAATGTGTTCGCCATTTGTAACCCACCTCGGGGGATATTATTGAATTTGGAAAGGATGTTTGGAGACTTCCTCTGGGAACTTAGTGATGACTGATCTAAGTATCATTAGATAGCTTGGCATTCCTTATGTTGCTCGTGGGAGGAGGAGGGAAATGGTTTGCAGAGTTTATCACACATTTTTTTTATCCTTTTCAACAAAATTATGGTGGAGAATATTGCAGAACAAATTAAAAATAGAAATTAAATATTAAATTGAGATATGTAAACTAAAAGGGGACATAATTATCAAATTAAAAATAAAAATAAATCTTTTATTAAATATAAAAATAAATCTTTAATATAAAACTCTTAGGAATGTATAAAGGTACCAATTCTAAAGTTTTTTGTGCATTATATATGACAGTTAAGTCCAAGACAGATTCTAGAATATTATTTGAACTTAATTGACCTATCACTTTTATGGCTGACGAATAAAAGATCTAACCATCAAAGTTTAAAAAGAAACTTTGACACATATAAATGTATGTACTTAGTAGGAAGAGATGCTTTTGTTTCTTTCTTTTTCTATTACTACTTTACATAGCCTAATCTTCATTCTCCCTTTCTCTAATCCCCTTTGTTGTCTTATTTTCTGATAGTGTAATCACCAACATTATCAATCCGCTCTTATTTTTTTGTTCTCCCTCTCCTAAATCTTTTTTGCCACTTATTTTTTTCTTTCCTCTACTCTTCCTATTTACCACACTCACTTTCCTTTTTAAGAAACATGTTAGCTATTACTAATAGCTTCCCTCCTCTCCCAACTACTTCTCCCACCTAATCTCCTTCTTCAAACCCTTCTACCACAATACCCATCGCCTCTAATTGTACCTTTATCCAATTTGAACTACCTTTGTCTCAACATGAATCTTTTATCACCCCTTCCCCTAAACATACATGGCTTTAAATGGTGGGAGATACTACTCCAAAGAGTAAGCTTTATTATTCCCCACTAGATAGACTTGAGGAGCAATAGGTCATGTCCTTCCTTTACATATGCTTGGAAGCCTAATACAATGAACCTAAAGAAGATATGGAAGCCTACTGATAGATTTTTCAAAACTAGTTAATTTTAGGAATTAATGGGATACAATGAAAGGAAAGAATAAAGCACCTCCATAGCAACTTATTCCAACTCTAAAATTGCAACTGATACCTCAAACTTTGATGTTCACTCTTAAAACAAAACTCTAGATATAGAACATACAGAAGCTGCACTCTCAAAATTCTACTTCAAATGACTCCAAATTAGAGACCTTGAGAAAGTATAATATGAATGGTAATGACTTATAAGTAACACTAACATTGTAGAAAGAGAAATAAGCAACACTAATGTTGTAGAAAGCTTTCCTTTCTCTAAACAATAAGCAGATTTCAAAGTTCTATGCAGAAGAAAAGTCAACAGAAGGAAGAAGGGCTCTTCTTATGTTCAGGGAACATGGCCATCATTATATGAAAAGTTATGGAATTAACTCCCCTCCTAAGCAACTAACACTTAGGAACTTCATTTTTTAGAATAAACCTCACTTAATGGCCATTTTTGGAATCTAGGATTAAAAAGGATAACTACAACCTTCTTAATATCCTCACAAAGCATTGAAGGTTGATTACTAACTACTCTTATCACTATAATGGAACAATTCTTGTGCTAATTGAAGAGGAAAAAGTTTAAATTTGTTGCTCACTAATCACTAATCAAATGATTTGTATGATGGTTAAGCTTAAATAAGAATATTTCATTATTCACATAATGATTTATTGATATAAATGTGTAGTTCAGAGAACCTTACTATGGACTAAGCTCTAGGAGCAATCTATCCATTAAATCCCCTTAGATCATATTCGGAAACTTTAGCTCCATGTTACACCCCAATGAAGCTAATGAAAATGGTTGTATTAAGAAATATTGTGAGGACCTAAGGTGCTATGCATATGATATCCAAATAACAGACCTATGCTTTGGAGCTACTTCTACACCTAGAATAATAAACAAAAGGAAAGTTAGCATCTAAGGAAGTAGTTAGATAGATGCCTTACTAACCTAGAATGGTTTGAAACTTTTCCTTATTGTAAATCCTATTTCCTGTTCCATTGTTCTCAAATCACTATCCAACAATTATGCATCTCTCTAGTGTAAGTAAACCATCCAAATCCCCATTCAAATTTAATAATTTTCTTACTAAACTAGATGGTTTTAATAAAGCTAAATGTAGGGGTCTGAATTCTAATGTTCAAGGAACCAAGCAATTTATTTTTGTGAAAAAGCTCCAAAGCATCAAAAAGGAACATAAAATCCTCAATAAATAAATAGTGGAAAATACTTGTCAACTCTTAAACTTAACTAAAGAAGTCCTTAATAAAGCTCAATCCAACCTTTATCTTAATCCTTTTTGCACTCATCTTCAAAATCTTGAGAATCATGCCCTCTATAGATACACATAAACAATCAATTTTGACTATTCTATCATGCAACAATGGTCTATAATCCTTTGGTTGATAAAGGGTGATAAAACTCATCATTCTTTTATAAATATGTCACTACCAGAAGGGCCTCATATATAATAGTCACCCTATAAATAGACACTATACTACTAACCACTCATGATGAATTTTTAAAAGAAGTAGTGGATTTCTTTACTAACACCTTAGAATCCCCCTCCGCTGCTCGATCCTCAGTCCTTCTAACTAAAGAAATCATATCTAACTAGTTATCTCAACATGAAATTGAGATTCTTTTCAAGCCTTTCACTACAACTAAAATTGAAAATTCATTGAATTCGCTAAGCCCTTTTAAAGCCCCTAGTCTAGATGGTTTAAGTGTCAATTTTTTCCCAAATTCATAGCCATTAATAGAATATTAGTTTTGGATGTTGTTGTTAATTTTTTATAGGAAAGGAGGATGCTAAAAGAGCTAAACGAAGCCTTTATTAGCCTAGTCCTAGAAGGGAGAGAGCAAAACTCCATAAAGGACTTTCATATTATAACTTGTTTTAACTCCATTTACGAAATAATATCAAAGCTATTGGTAGTCAAAATAAAACAAGAGCTCCAAGCTCAAATTAATCTCTCAAGGTGTTTACATACTAGGTAGTATGATTGATAATTTTTATGTTGTCAATATTTAATTAACCACAAGTGCACAGTGTAGCTGTAGCTAGCACAGGTAAGTATGAGTCAATACTAGGAAGACAATAATTACTAGTAGTTACCTTCTCCTATTATCTAGCCTACGAAATGGATTTTCAATTTTTAATTAAAAATAATACTTAAATAATAAAATAAAATAGGAAACAATAACGAATGAAGAATAGAGGAAATTACTTAGAAAACTTAATATTAAGGATTAGTGTCTAAGTGATGACCCCCCTAAAAAACTTTAAATAATTAACCTTTTATCATGCAATTATTTTATTGACTACTGGATCATGGAAATTCATATCCTATGTTAATAAGTCTCTCGAAAATACTAACAACTAATCCATAGGATGATTAACTGAAATCTTTCTAGTTAAAGTTCCTAGGATTGCATTATTGATTTATGAATTTCGCTATTAGGTTTGACCTTAATCTAAAGGATTTATGTCGACCTATGTTAGTTTTAAGATCAACTCCTTTCAATTATGATAAATCTATTCATACAAAGGATTTCTCAATCTCAATGATATGAAATCAAATTATGCACTAATATTCCAAATCTATTAGAACATGCATAAAACTTATAATTAAATCACAATAGAATAATAAAAATAATTGCATTAAATAAAAGAATTAAGGCCTATTGTTATCCTAACTAGGTTTCATCACACCTAGACACTAAATATGTTTAGTTACACATAATAGAACATGAAATCAAGGATAGACAGGAAGAAAAACGAATAGAAAACAAAGGAAACAAAATTCTAAATCTCTCTCTCTTCTAGTGAATGTTCTTGCAAGTTTGAGGTTTGATTTTGTAATTTATTAGATCTCTTAAAGAATTCTTCATGTTCTTCACATTCTTTAATCAAAATTGTCCCTTTTTTACATTCTTCATATTTAGAATCTACTGTAAAAGTCAACTCCCCTCTACTGGCCTTTATTCATATTCTTTTATAATGAAAATTAAAGTTACTGGGACATACATAGTCACCTACACAGTCACCTGTAGGGCCATATTAATACTCGTATAGCTCTTAAAACCCCTAGAATCATGACTTTACATGTTCAAAAAAACTAAAATGGCCAAGTATGTCCAAGATGCTTGAAATCTTCATTTTATGTTATGATTTCATCAAATTTTGTCTCCTTTTGGTTCACGAAAGCAATTGTAACCTATAAATGCACTTGGAGAGAATTAAGTATCAAACATACGATAAAATATAAAATATTAAGTAAACTACATCAAATATGGGTGTATAATTATAGTCAAATATGCATCTATCAAACATCCCCACACATAAGCTTTTGTTTTTCCTCAAGCAAATAGTAATTAATCTTAACATGTCCATCCATAATCTAAATCGTCATATCATATCAATCAAATTAACATACAAGTAGATTCAAGTTATCCTAATACTAACTTCATAAATTGATAGTAATAATAATCAAGTCAATAATTTCATTGAAATCAACAACATAATTCTTTACACCGTCACCAAGATTTCTCTCAATACACTCAAGTGTTTAAGATGAAAAGTATCAAACTCTCAAATCAATGCATAGGAGAACTCTTACTATAGGCTTGCAATATTATCACATTTTCACCACTTACGTAAGCTAGAAACAAAAATCATAAGGTCTTTATAGGGTTATAATGGGGCTTAGATAAAGTGTGATTGGGATAATAAAATGGATTGATTAAAGGAAATTTACTAAAGAGAACATTACATGAAACTTATTCATAATATACACAGGTCCTTTCACTGTAAATCTAATGCTACTATTTCTTTCTTCTTTTATTTTTTCTATGCTCTTCTTTTTACAATAATTTTGAGCATTCATCATCTACTAAAATTTAGGAAATATTATACCTTTCAAAATCTCAAGTTTCAAACAAGTAAGTAATGTAAATAATCTTCAGGGCTTAAAACAATAAAAAGTCTTCCAAGAAAAATAGGATAAAGGTTAAAAATTAGTGTTTAATCAATAAAAAGGCTAAGGCTCAACTTGGTTATTCCTAAGGATAATTTATGGTAAGGTAATATTCAAAGAAATAGGCTAAAACAAATTATTGAATTTAAATGCCTTTATCATATCAATGCTTCTAATTTAATACGTATGATCTCAATATCTATAATAAAAGCAAGTTCTAGAATGATTCAGGTTTGCATAATAACACACATGAAAGAATAAAAAGAGCTTAAAATTTTTGAAATTTTGCTCTTAGGCTCAAAAGCTCATAGAAAAGATGGTTTTATGTATGTAAATAATATGCAATTATTATTCAATTTGACTATTTCAATGATCACTAATAATATGACTTATAAAAACAATTTTTATTATAATTTTCCTCCTTTTCCATACTTATTCATATAATATTTCAATTAATTAAGATTATCAGTTAATAAATTTTAATGACCAATGTTATAATAAGTTTAAGAAAATCATTAACATCATTACTCGCTTTCCCATACTTAAAATCGTACATCATTCGCAATGTACACAATATCCGTAACAACAGCCCTAAAAACTTGATTGATAATTTTTAATTAACCATAAGTCCACAACGTAATTGTAGCTAGCACAGGCAAGTATGAGTTGATCCCATTAAGAAAGTAATTACTAGTAGTTAGCTTTTTTCCTATTATCTAGCCTACAAATCAGATTTTTGGTATTTAATTAAAATAATAATAATAATAATAATAATATAGGAAACAATAATCAACGAAGAATAGAGGAAATTAATTAGAAAACTCAATGTCAAAGATTACTATCTAGGTGATGAATCCCCCTAAAAACCCTTAAATAATTAACATTTTATCATGCAATTATTTTATCGACTATCAGACCATGGAAATTCCTATCTTATGTTAATAACTCTCTCGAGACTACTAAAAATTAATCCATATAGTGATTAACTAAAATCTTTCTAGTTAAAGTTCCTAGGATTGCATTATCGATTTATAAATTCTGCTATTAAGTTTGACCCTAATTTAGAGGATTTATATCAACCTATGTCTAGGTTTACCATTAAATCCTTTCAATTATGGTAGATTTATTCATATAAAGGATTTCTCAATCTCAATTATATGAAATCAAATCATGCACTAATAGTTTGGATCTATTAGAGCATATATAAAACTCATAATTGAATCATAATAGATCAATCAAAATAATTGTATAAAATAAAAGAATTAAGATATATTGTTATCTCAATTAGGGTCCATAACACCTAGACACTAAATTGTTTAATTACATATAATTCTAAATCTCCATTTCTCTTCTATTGAATGTTCTTGCAAGTTTAATGTTTGATGTTGTAATCTATTAGATTCCTTGATGAATTCTTCACATCCTCCACATTCCTTGATCAAATTCATCCCTTCTTTTACATTCTTCACGTCTAAAATCTATTTCAAAAGTCAACTCCCCTCTGTTTGCCTCTGTTCACATCCTTTTATAATGAAAACTAGGGTTACTAGGATATACATGGTCATTTAAATGAGTCTTTGTGAACATGTAAAGTCATAACTTTAATTGGAGCTACACGATCACATACACAGCCGTGTAGGTGACCGTGTAGCTCTGAAAACCTTAAAATCATGACTTTACACTTTCACAAAGACTTATATAGCCACATACACATCCAACTATGTCTTTGATGCTTCAAATATTTGTTTTAGGTCACAATTTCATCCGAATTTGTCTCCTTTTAGTCCATGAAGACAATTATAATCTGTAAATGCACTTAGACAAAATTAAGTACCAAATATAAGAAAAAGGGTGACTTTTGACCCTAAGTTTTTCACCAATCGACAAGTTTAATCTTAACATTCCAAAGTGAACAATTATAACCCTAACATTTGGAAAATGTTAAATTCTAACCCCACCCTAATGGAAAATTCAAACCATTCTATTAAGTTCCAGGTCAACGCTGACCTGTCACTTAACAAATATTATTTTATTCAAACGAGCGGGTCCAACTTGCCATATCAGTGATGATGTGGCAAGTAGAGTTCATATTTTAATTATATTTTATTTTATTACTAAGAGTGGGACCCACTATTTATATTAATCGTTAATTTTCATAATTCATTTACTTAACCCATCATTTTTGTTAAGTAGAGGAATTAAACGTTTTGTTAAAAAAAGATATCACTTTCATTGTTTTGTTTACTCTTTCTTTGAAATTCGTCTGACCCTCCCTCATTTCTCTAACCATCCCTCATTCCTCTAACCCTCTGTCATCGTGTTCTATTTGAGCATTTGGATTCGTTCACCATCAAGAATTTCTCAATATCTAGAATCCCTTGCGTTCTCATATCCCTCTCATTCATCGCTATCATTACAAGGTGAGGAGGCACCAGATTGGGAGAGAATCCACTACAAGCATTGTCTTATAAAGATCGCTCTTATAGGTGAGTGTCTGTGTTATTTGGTTTAGCATTAGATGGGTATGGCATGTTTTGTCCAATGGGTGGGTTATGTAATGTTCATCATCTTGATTTTTAGCATTTTGATTGGTATAGCCTTTGAGTAGCTTGTGGGTGATGATTACATTATCTCCAGTCATCATGCCATTACTGATAGCTACATTATTCTCAGTGTATACATTATCCCCAATCAAAACCATCCATATTACGAATGTCATATTTTTGTTAAGTATATTCGTTGTTTATATGGATTCCAATATTACTTACTGGAAGATATCACATATCTGTTTTTTGCTCGATCCATCAGCAAGAGTATAATTTTAAAGTTTGAATCATTAATTATGAAGTAGTATGAATTAGTCCTATTTAGACTTTTGATTTGTAGGAAGTCTCTTATTTTATACATCATGATCTGGTGTTGAGCAGTAGCATTAAGTAATATAATTATGTTTGCTTAAGTTAGGAGTTTAAGGTCTTCATAGTTGTGAACTTTTTAATAAGGCTATACTTATAGGTGAGCCACCTAGTATTTACTTATATAGGAAACAATTTTATGGAATCATGTAATTTTGTATTTTCTATGTTTATTGATATAGTGCATGGTATAAGCTTTATAATAGTTTCATGTGTAAAGCAAACATGCGTGAAGATGCCTACTAGTTTATAATCATATATATCGAAGTTACATTTCACCTCGTTGAAATAACTTTTGTCATATATTTTGGTTTCACCTTTAATTTTATCTTTTTTTGAGTATTTGATGTCTGCTTAATTGTTTATACATTCCCTTCTTAACACTTAGTGATTATTGTTGTGAAATCTTAAGATACTAAGTTTAGTTAATATTTGATATTAGGTAAATTTTGGAATCATAAAAGCTAAAATGAGTTAAGAGCACATTCATTGAGCCAACATTTTGATGTTTAAACTCAATTACCCTTATGGAATAAGAAGGAAATGGATTAGGGTGATGATTGGACAAGAAATCATAAGAAGAACAATAATTCAGCAAAACTTAGGAGATACATAGTCTTGTATGCAATTGGAAGAAACATTTTTTAGTTACACGGCTGCATATCCAACCGTGTATCTTCATGAGTTTCACATTTTTTTAACTTATACGATTTGATACATGGTCATGTATCAAACCGTGTGTGTGCCCATAAACCTAATTTTTCATATAAATAGAACATTTTGATGGCAAAAGAAAAGAGAATCATTTTGGGACTTCATGAAGGGTTAGAGCACTTACTCCTTAGCGTGGAGGGCCAAGTTTCCCTATTCGAGTTCGGAGATGAAATCGACACCGAGGATCACATTTAAGCATATTGTTATTGTGTATCATTGCTCTTTCTCTCCTTAAGAATTGTTTACCTTATTCTATATCTATTGATTTAGGTATTCATGTACAAATAATCATTATTCTCGTTCTCGTTAGATTGTTTGTATATAAACCCACTATTAGAATCTTAAATACAATACATAATAGATGTGTTATAGATTCATTTGTGGCAATTAGTGGCATTAAATCATTAGGGATAATATAACATAGTTTAAATGACTCGAGCTTCATGGTTATTGCCTAGATTGATCTATTTTCCTTATTCATAATACGACTGTCCGATTAAATCTAGAAGGCTTGTTCTAGGTTGTTTGAAGTTTAGGTTTAGTTAAAGAGCTTGTTTTAATTAAATGTGATTTAAAGGAAAACTGGGGTTAACAAAGCTTGTTGTTAATTTAAGATCAATAGTTCTAAGAGAGGTGTATGGAGCAAAGATGTATGTTTAATTGTGTGTAGGAGATCCTAAATGCACTAATCACTTTCTTCATTTTTAACTGTTTGCTTTAATTTGCTTTCGTTAGTTTAATTCATTTTTTTGGTTATTTGAATCAAACCAAACTCCCCATATCCTAAACAATAATTTCTTCATTACAAAATCTTTACATACACTCTCTATGGGATTGACCTAGAGTTATCACTAGCTATAGTTTTAAGTTTAATTATTTTATGTAGTGTTACGATACGCTACTAATGTTGGCGTCATTGCCAGGGAGTGTAGTGCTTTAGTGTTTTCTTTTTATTTCAATTTGTGTTTTGTATATATATTTTTTATAATCATTTCTTTTAGTTATTTGTTAATCTTCACACATTTGTTAGTTTTGGTGTAAGGTAGTAAGAAGATCTCTATATAGAGAACCTCTACAATTTGATCCAAAGATCGAAATAACATTGTGGAGGTTACGTAGTGAAACCAGAACAACTCAAAAAATACAACAAGGAGTTGAAATTAAGGAAGTCATGGACAATCCAAGAACTTTAAAAGAGTTGGCTACTCCAGATTTGACTCAAAGGCCTTTATGCATAGTTTTTCCAAATTTTGCTGAAAATGTTACTTTTGAGTTTAAATCTAGCCTAATCCATCTTTTGCCTAACTTTTATGGTTTTGCAAGTGAGGATACTCATAAAAATCTCAAGGAGCTCAATGTGGTCTGTCTTAGAATGAAACCTCTAAAGGTGATAAAAGAGAAGATTATATTGAGAGCTTTCCCATTCTCTTTATAGGATGTGGCAAAAAACTGGGTTTTTTATCTACCCGTAAGAGCATTAGCACATGAATTGAGATGAAGAGGTTATTTTTGGAATATTTTCTGGCATAAAAAATAGCCTGTATAAAAAAGGAAATATGTAGGATAAGGCAACACAACGACGAGTCCCTTTACGAGTACTAAGAATGCTTCAAAAAGTTATATGCTAGTTGTCTGCACCACAACATTCCAAAGCAACTTCTTATCCAGTATTTCTACGAAGGATTGCTACTATGGAAAGGAGTTTGGCATATGTTGCAAATGGTAGGGCATTAGTTGAGAAAACTCCTTTAGAGGCCAAGATTCTAATTGAGTGTATGGCCTCAAACAGCTAACAATTTGACACTTGTAACGATGTTTGTCATATAAACGAGGTAAAGACTTCATTTATCAAATATCATTTAGATGAGCTAACATCTTTTGTTAGATAAATTGTAGTTGGACAAGCACAAGTAAATGATGAATTCCCAATTGTTGAAAAGACTAATCCTCCCTCTTTTCCTAGCAGGTTAGCAAAGTCAAATAAGTAGGATAACAACAAAGTGATCTAGGAGACCTTTTGAAAGGTTAAGGTGAATATCCTACTGTTAGAAGTAATCAAGCAAGTTACAAGGTATGTGAATTCCTAAAGGAATTATGTATGAACAAGCGAAAGTTAAGAGGTAATGAACTAATTAGGATGAGTGAAACTATTTTTGCAATTTTTTAAAAGGAAATATTTGCTAAGTGCAAGGACCCAGGCATGTTTATATTCCCTACAAAATTTGTAACACTGAAATTAAACAGGCCATATTAGATTTAGAAGCATCAATTAATGTTATAACTCGTTTCATGTATGCTTTTGTAAATCTAGGGTCAGTAAAAGAAACTAGTGTAACCATGTAATTGGCTGATCTTTCTAACACTTTCCCAGATAAGGAGAATGAGGATGTGCTTTCGCAACTAAATGAACTAATATTTCCTACTAACTTTTAAGTGATTGACATGAATGATGAAGCTCTCCATAACCCAATACCTACCTTACTAGGAGGCCATTTCTCAACACGACCCAAACTAAGATAGATGTTCATGAGGATACCCTCAAGATGGAATTTAATAGGGAAGTTACTCATTTCAATATTTTTTAAGTTAATAAACACTCCCATAATGACCAGTCTGCTTTGTAATTAATGTGATTGACCTTTCAATATATGAAGATTATAAGTGGAAACATATAAATGAACAAAAGGCAATTTTAACAAAATAAAAGACCAAAGCTTTTAATGTCTCATCGAAAAGCTTTATCATTGGTCAAAAAGTGCTTTTTTATTGCACTAAATATAAACTATTTTTGCATAAATGTTGTCCTTATTGGGTTGATCATTTTGTGATAATTAATGTCTTTTCTTATGATGTAGTGGAGATTAAAAGTTTGAAAATAGGGAAGACATTGCATGTAAGTGTTCACTGACTCGAACCTTATCCTAACAAAGGTCACAAGGAAAATGTCAAATTTATGATTCTTGGAGATCAAAACTTTGTAACTTGATGAGGACAACATGGATTTGAGCTAACGGCATGAAACAAAGGCATTACTTAAGAGGCAACCCAAGGGAAGTTTATTTCTTGTTATTTACATTCTTACAATTGTGGTTTCTGTTAAATGCTTTGTTTCTTACATTTGATGTTACATTGGTGATAATGTAAGTTTTAAGTGTGGTCGTGGGGATCTTAGTTTTCATGCATATTTTAAGCTTGTTTGTTACTTATGTGTGTTTCTTAGGTGTTTTCAAAATCAAACAAACAAACAAAAATTTTCTCTTTTTCTATTGCTTTTCAGACTATATACTCAGAATTAGAAAGGGAATTGACTAGAAAAATTCATGGAAACTTGAGCATGTACTTTTAATTTTATGATTGGTCATTATTCATTATCTTTAGAAGAGTAGTGACTAATGGTAGACACAAGGCAGTGAGATTTTTAACCTTTGTAGACTGACACATCTATATCAATCTCATTGTCTTTTGTTTATGTGTGACCTTCATGACATGTATATCCTGACTTTGCTTTGATTTTGTATTCAACACCACATTTTTATCACATGCGTTACGTAAAAATAATATAGGCATTCTTTGTTTCATAAGCTACATTAGCCAAATAGCCCACCTATTGATATGAAGTTTCCCTCTATTAAGCCCCCTTGGGCTTTACTTGTCTTTTCTTTTTGTGTTAACCACATTACATGCCTTAAACCTAATAAAATTTCCTACCCAAGCCTTAAAGCTAATGGAGCGTTTATTGATTGTTGATGATTGTGGATGAACAAAAGTACAAGTGTAGGGGAGTGCATATATGTGGGTTGGTTATAATTACTAGGGTGTCATTTTATGTCTTATCAGTGAATTCCAAATGTTAATATAGCTTCATTCAATTTTTATTTTTAAAAAAGATAGAAAGAAGAAAGAAAAAGTGAAAAGCAAAAGAAAAAATATTTAAATCAAAGTATCAAGGAGGAAATACGATTGTTTTGCAAAGTCATTTATGATTAGTTTTTCCTACTAAGGTTTTATGGAATGGGTGAATCAAGTATGATTCATATAAGGTAGAAATGGTTTTGAAGGATCATCACTTGCGGTTATAATGTATTGTTTGTTATCAATTGTAGAAGTGATTGCTTCTAATTGGTTTTGCTTTATGTGGTTTATGATGTGAGGGCTTAAATCTAAGATGTGAAACATAGTTTTTTAATTCAAAAATACCCAGTTTTGAGTTAATTTTAGTTTTTGTGCTTAATATTCCATTGAGTGTTTTCTTGTTTCACTGGTTTTGATGGCTTTTGCACTACACTGTCCAAATACATCTCACTTGACCTTTTCCCACATTACAACCTTAAGTCCTTTGATTCATGATTATGCATGTGGATCCTAGTGGTGGAGAAATGAAATGATATGCAATGTCTTAAAATATCATGATCATAAATGGTATTTGAGTGTACCTGTGGGTCGATGCTATTTACACACTTTTTCGAAGTCTACTACTAGATTCCTCAATTTCTAAAGGTGATGATTGTTGATTGATCATGAGTAGAGGAATTTAATGTTTAGTTCTTGCTATGATTTTGATAGTTATTTCTATATACTTATGGCTATCTATTATTAGGAAATACGGAAATTATGAAAGTGTTTAGTTTGTGACTTTGATTTTGTTATTTTGCCCTAGGGCAATCAAAATCTAAGTGTGGGGGAATTTGATGTGCACTTAATTGTTTATATATTCACTTCTTAACATTTAATGATTATTGTTATGAAATGCTTAAGAATCTCATTTTAATTCATATTTGATCTTAAGCACAATTGGGAACCATAAAATCTAAAACGAGTTAAGAGCACATTCATTGAGCCAACATTTTGATATTCAACTCAATTACCCTTGTGGAACAAGAAGGAGATGGATTAGGGTGAGGATTGAACAAAAAATCATAAGAAGAACAACAATTCAACAAAACCTGAGAGATACACAGTCGTGTATGTACTTATACAGCCTTGTATGCACTTAGAAGACACATTTTGCACTTATCTTCACGAGTTTCACTTTTTTTTTACTTATATGGTTTGATACACAGTATACGGCTGTGTATCAAACCATGTATATGCCCATAAACCTAATTTTCATATAAATAGAACATTTTGACGGCAAAAGAAAAGATAATCGTTTTGGGACTTCGTGAAGGGGTAAAGCACTTACTCTTCGGAGACTTATGGAGGGCTAAGCTTCCTTATTCCAATTCAGAGGTGAAACGATGCTAAGGATCGTATTTAAGCATGTCATCATTATGTCTCGTTGTTCTTCCTCTCTTTAAGAATTGTTTACGTTATTCTATATCTATTGATTTGGGTATTTGTGTATGGATAATTGTTTATTCTCTCTCTCATTTGATTGTTTGTATATGAAACCACTACCAGAATCTTAAATACAATACGTAATCATTATGTTATAGAATCATTTGTGGTAACTAATGGTGTTAAATCATTAGGGATAATGTAATATAGGTTAAATGACTCGAGCTTACGTGGTTATTGCCTAGATTAATCAGTTTTCCTTATTTGTAATGCGACTTTCTGATTAAATATAAAGAGCTTATTCTAGATTGTTATAATGTTAAGTTTAGTTAAAGAGATTTTTTTAATTAAACATGATCTAAGGGAAAACTGGGGTTAACAGAGCTTTTTATTAATCTATGATCAATAGTTCTAAGAGAGGTGTGAAAATAATATGATAATGACATATGTTTTATTGTGTGTAGTCTAATATTGAACCAAGAATAAGATCCTAAATGTATTCATCACTTTCATCATTTTTAACTGTTTGCTTTAATTTACTTTCATTAGTTTAGTTTCATTCTATTTTGTTATTTGAATTAAACTAAACTCCTATCATACCTTAAACACTAATTTCTTTCATTGCAAAATCTTTACATAACTCTCTATGGCATCGATCTAGATTTCTCACAAGCCATAGTTTTAAGTTTAGTTATTTTGTGTAGTGTTACGATGCGCTACCAATATCATATCCATAATTTATTACAATATGTTTTAGCTGTAAATTAGTATCATAGTGAATTATATCTGTTAGATTTTCCATCTTGTGTTACTACAAGTTTTTCTATGTATAACGTTATGTGTTTATATGAGAGAGATGCATATGCCTGTTGTTCACCATTTGGTCATAAGGTGTGCTCCCACAAGAAGATTAATTATTGCTTTACTTCATTTTTTCTAATACCTTTGGCTATAAATTTGGAATCACTAAATACTTTTAAGTTGTTGTTAGTTACCCTTCGGCCTCACTGGTAAATTTTTCATATGGAAGGTATATTTCTAGAGACAAGGGACGACTTTAATGATAGTGTAGTTTTGTAAGTTCGGGAATTCTTGTTAGAAGTGTTTCTTTCTTTTTATGAAAAATAGTGCCTCTAGATTTCTTGTTTAACGGTGTAATATATTGGGATAGAAAAACTATGTAATAGTGTAATACAGTGTAATATCTTGGGATAGAAAAACTAAGTAATAGTTTAATATATAGTCGAGATTTTGTAAATATCCAATATTTCATAAAGTGAAAATTTTGACATCTTCATAGAGTTATTTTTCACTGTTTATTTCAAATTTATCTTTTGAGGAGATGAAGAGATCAGTCCATTATCCCCAGGACGAGTTGCATGTCTCCAAATGAATTTGTATTTCTTATCAACTCACTACACAAAGTAATCAAGTAAAAACCCTCTTGTTCTGCTTGGTTCAGCATAATTATCAACATAATTGAAATACACTCAATTTCAAAAACTCTATCACAATTTGAAGAACTCTCTCACAATTAAAATAGGTTTGTCTTGAACCTCTTTGATATGAAATAGTTGGAGTGATAAACATGTGACACTTCATTGTCAAATTATATGTGTATTTACATGATATAGTCAATAGAATGCATTTTTACCTAATCATATATTATTTTATTCTCTCTTTTAAGTATGCAGATATAATCATTATTATCTACTAATAAAACAGTGAGTTCTACGGGTAATATCTTTTGCTATTATGGGCTAAAGGCCCCATTGAGGACTTCATAGAGTGATCATAATCATAGCTACAGGTTTTATAGATGCCCCAATTATCCAGTGATAATTTATTGTTATTTGATTAATGAAGTTGAATGTTAAACTTTGTTTAAGGTATTTTGTTACTGAAATTGAAATTTTTAGGTTGGAAGATGCAAGTTTTTCAAATGATATGATAAAGAATTTAATGAGAAAGTCGTTGAAGTGATTAACATTTTAAGAAGTGAATTATCAATGTCAAAGGAAGAGGTTCAAAGAAGAACAACAAAGGAGTCTAAAGAACAAATCAATCTTCTGAAGGAGGATATACATTTATTGAGAAAAGAGAAAAAAAACAAGTTAAGTGTATGTTAATGAACATTGTAATTGTAATAAGGTTAGTTATGGTTTTATTACTTTTTATTTGTAATTATGTTATGAGGATATTGTATTGAATTTCAACAATGTAATGGTTGATATTAACTTTAAGTATATTATGAAAATTTTGATTTTGAATATGTAAATAATATACAATGGGTATGTTGTATAACAATTTATAATGAATATGTTGTCTATGAATAACAAAATTTGTATATGAATTATGTAACTCAATTGTAAAAACAATTCTACTATATATAACCAATATAAAATCGATAAGTTATAGTATAACAACTCATAATGAATATGTTGAATATGAAAAAAATTGGTATATGAATTATGTAATGAAGCAAAAACAATAGTACTATATATTTCTAATATACAATGAAAATTTACTATTTGCATATGTTGTCAAATATGAAAAAAAAAGAAATGTAAGAGAGAGATTGACATAAAGAGAGAGAGGTTGTGTAACAAATCATATTGATTAACAAAAATATTTACATTGTATGTAAACAACACATTTGTTTGTATAGAACACAATTATGTATACATTATATGTATACAACTAATCGATGTTTGCTTCATTTGTACTTGACTGCGTAAGATCAGGTTGTGATTATGAATTCAATAAGGTTCTCCTTTTACTTGCTTCAGCTTGTAAATGTTGTGAAGTAATACTAGGATATTCTCTTAATCGTAAACCCCTTGGCTTGAATGATAATTGAAACTTGTATGGGTCAACATCTCCAAACTGATTTATGTTGGCATCTGCAGGTGTACCAACCTACAAAATACAAGAAAAAAATATGATAAATACACTTTGTAATTATTTAAATTTAGACAAATTGATAAAACTTAAAGTTAGACGAATTGATAAAAAGGCTTACAGTATTGCTTTGTTGACTCAGTCCAACATTATTATTAACAAATTCCCATCATTTAACTGTAGTTATAAAGAAAACATCTTTGTCATTATTAGTACAAATAATAAGTAATATAAAATTGAAAATTGGTATACTTATGAAGTTCCATCTATTCTAACCTGATTAACATAATTATAAACATTAGTAACTGCATGTTTATAAAATTGTATTCATATGATTGAAGTAATGTGTACACACCTGTGAAAAAGCCTTATCATATTGAGTTGAGATGTTGTTGTTGCATTTTTTGGAGTTATGACCTTGAAGACCACATTTTAAGCATTTATGCACTTGCCCTTTCTGACTCAATCTACTTGGATTTTTCTTCTTCTTATCTTGCTATTTTCTTCTTGCAATTTTTAGTCTACCGGGCATAAATCTTTTAGATGGAGGATGTATCAACACAATATCACTTGAAGGACAGAAAATTTCACCTTGTATTAGTTATAACACATGTTCATACAAATTCAAGAACTGACCCTTCCGATAGCATGAATTAGCGAATGTTTCAACCCTTTCTCTTAAGTGATGGATTGCACTAATTACATAATTGCACAGATATCAATATAGGTCCCATGCCCGATAACTTCATGTATAGTTTCTACTGATCCTGTTAATATGCTTCCCATCATCCTTTGAAACTTCATAACCACCATCTCCATTCCGTACAATTCTCCACTGCATTGCTTCTTTCTTATTATTCTCCAAATTCTTCATTATGTTTGGTGCTATATCATGCTTCCAACTAAGTTCAAAATGTTTCCTTTCAACGAGCTTCCTCATAACCATTATTTTAATAGTCTCTAGCATACTAATCACTTCCCTCTCCCTAGTTGGTGGAATCCACCCAGTAAAGGTTTCGTTTATGTTGTTGTCAATAATGGGACATTTACTTTGAAAGGATTGATAACATCTAGGCCACCTCTCTTTTGGATACTCAAGCAATGTTGCAGCATATCTAAGACTTATTTTGTCAAGCCTCTTTAGTTGTTCATCAAAATCTTGAACATATGTTGACCAAGCACAATTCCAAAACTGCTTTTTAAGGTCTTTTCCCTTCTAATTCGCAGACCAATTGTGATATATATGTCTTGAACACATACGATGATTTGCATTGGGCAAAGAATCCTTAATAGACCTAACTAATCCCTACAACAAATACAAAAGATACCAGATCATGTTTCATATAATGATTTCAATCCCAAATATGTTTACAAACCTTCTGCATGTTAGATATAACTGTAATTCCTTAGCTATCTTCTAATTCCAAGTCAGATGGTAACAAATTTATAAACCAAGTCTATGAATTTGTGTTTTCCAACTCTACAATTTCCCAGACTAATGGGAACGTTCCTTTATCACCATCCCTACTAACTTCACTTAACAAGTGCCCTTAAAACTCTATCTTTAGGAAGCATCCATCGATCCTAAAAAATGGCCTTAAATGCTTCCATCCTCTTTTCATGACGTAAAAACAAATATACAATCTTTTGAACTACAAGAAAATATAAATAAGTGTTAATATACTACATTAAAGAACATAATGAAGTACAATATAAACTTTATAATATAACATACCTGTAGCAATGAACTCTTTTGATTCTTGATAATTGTAACTTAATTGTTGACCCCGGATTGCTTACCTTCAACTCGTGTACATATCCTTGCAACTTTGCATATTCAGCAATAAAGTCTGTTGCTCTCTCTTTCCTTAATCTCTTTTTTGCTTTTCTACACATGCTTTGATTAACAAAAATATTGAGCTTCTCTTTACATTTTTCCACCAGTTTCCTTATTGTTATACTAAGCTTCTTTAAAATTCTATCCTTGAAGTGTCTCGTTAAGAATTTTACATAAACCAATTTTGGTTCATTTGTAATGAAGCAAGTATGATTAGAATTATATGTTTTCAACCTGTAACATCTCTTATTCTTATCATATACAACATATAAAACCCATAGGCATCCATCTACACAAACATACCTAATCCTATTACTCTCACACCTTTTCAACCTAACATTATATCTTGTACGTACTGCATAATCTATAATAGTATCTTTAAATTCTTTTACAGTCTTGTACTCCATTCCTAACCTCCACTCGTGTCCAACCTCTGCAATATTATCCCTAACAGTTGTTATGGGACTACGTAAAGCTTCACCTACCTCCTCTTTACTAGGATATTCATCAGTGTTAATATAACTACCACAATCTGATGAATCCATTTCAATTGGATAATGGTCATGTGGAATGTCAACATAGAAGTTTGATTCAAACTATATACTATGTTCCTCCACATTCTCATCCATTTATGCACCTTCTCCCTCCAAATTCTCATCCATTTGTGCACCTTCTCCCTCCACATTCTCTTCTATTTATGCACCTTCCACCTCTAAATTATCTTCCACTTGTGCACCTTCTCCCTCCATATTCTCATTAGTTTGTGCACCCTGCCTCTCTATGTTCTCATCATCATCATCAATAATATGGATAGGTGTGTCTACATGATGAGTTATGTATATATCAACAATCCATGTATTTGCATTAGGTTTGCTAGTCTAATACAACTTTCATTTGAGTCGATAACTTTCAGTAAGTCCTTAAAGTTTAAACCAGGTTCTTTATAATATGCCTCAATAATTTTATCGTACCCTAACTCCATTCCCATTTCATTTATTTGTATATTACTAACAAATTCAACATTAACTTTGTAAAATATAGCAATATCCCCACCAATGTATGTCAATTTGAGCTCCAACATAAAATTTCCACAATGAAAAAGCCTTATACTTCCATATTGATCCATTAAAACCTATAAACATAAGCATACACATAAGTTTAAATGAAAAAAAAGCATTTTCATTAGCATAAAATGTAAAGGTAATGCAATGATTTGATGAAAAAAAACAACAAGGCTTGAAGACATTAAGGTTAGCTATAAGAAGACCAAAACCTATAAACATATTCGTGCATCCAAGTTTAAGTGAAAAAAGCAATCATCACTCTTCAAACAAACAGCATGTTCATTGTCATAAAATGTAAAAGCAGTGCAACGATTATCAAAAATGTAAAAGAAATGCAAAAAAATATCATGTTGATTATGCATAAGTTTTGTGTTATTAGTATGATATTTATTGATTGTTTCAAACCCTAATGGCCATATATTTTCTGTCTGTAAGGCCATGTTTAAGAACTTGCAAATATAAAGGGCTTAAAATAGAAACTGTGGTACTTATACAGGACTTTTGGTGCATTTATCCCACTCCCCCATATTTAGCCTAGATAAACATATTTGAAATTAAGATGATTAAGACCATCACAACTATTTAAAGCAAAGTCAATTAAAATTTCAAAATGGTAAATTGAAGTTCAAGGGAAATTGTTCCTTAATTAACTCAATGTTGTAGAATTAAATTTGATAAAGCTCATCATACATCAAATAGTAAAAAAAACCATATAATGTGTCTATTTGTGATTCATAAACTCCATCCTTGCACATTCTTAAGCTTCCATGAAACTGAAAATTATTCTTGAAATTTTTTAATGTTAACTGGAAACAATTCCTTGAATTATTAAAACAAACGACATTCACGATCTCTAAAATACCCCAATAATTTTCATATATGTGGTTGGTCTTGTTAATGTAATTCTGAATAGTACTAGTCATAATTCTAACAAAGGCAGTAGTATTGTCCAATCAATTACAGAGAAAAGAATTTGTTGTGTTGTGTAAGCAATCACACAGAAAATTCTGGTCTCAATCCTTTATAAAAATTTCTAAATCCTTTGCTTTCAAATATAGAGAAAATTAAAAAACAATTCATCAACTATCCTCATTTTCATATGATCTTTCAACGTCATAAATAATTGTGTATAATGTTCAAGTTGTAGATTATATAAATTTAATCTACAAGTTGTTCCTTCTAGTTTACGCATAAAACTCATGGTTTTCTGCCTCGTATCAACTTTTTTATAGAGATATTTCTTACAGTTCAAAGTACTAGTTTTGTCATCTTTATTCTTGAAATGTTAAATGTTTAATAACTAGTTCATCAAAGCTTGTTTTATGTTCTCCAGGTTCTCTAATCTTAACCCAACACCAGTAAGGATGTGCATACCACAAAATATCTAAAACAGAACAAAAAATATTACGGGACCACAATGAGGACCAGAAAGCAACCAAAGAAACATTCAGGACCACACCCAATAATAAACTAATGACAACAACCATTGTCGAACACACACTAATACCAATCATTATCTCTCACAACTTCTCTTAGTTAACAAATAGTAATAATAATAATAATATCTAACATACCTCAGTTAACTCAACCCTCTTCGATGCTCATAACTTCTCTTGAGGATTCCTGACCATTATGTTGCACGAATAGTTATATGTTTCATGAAATATTAAATTCGCACGAATAGTTATATGTTTCATGAAATATTAAATTCGTGTTCACTAAATCTTTGTTTACTTAATAATTGTTTTATTCAGCTAGTGACATAATTTTGTTAAGGTTAAGAAAATAATCAGTCATCTAATCCCTCTGCTTCAGGTTTGTTTAACGTTTAATATAAATGGTGGGTCCCACTCTTAATAATAAAATTAAAAATTTTATTTAATTAATCAAAACAGGGTCCTACTTGCCACATCATTGCTTACAAGGCAAAGAGGGCTCCACTTATTTGAATAAAATAATATTTTATTAAGTGCTAGGTCAGCACTAACCTAGCACTTAACAGGTGGTTTGAATTTTCCATTAGGGTGGGGTTAAACTTTAACATTTTCCAAGTGTTAGCGTTATAATTGTTCACTCTAGAATGTTAGGCTCACGCTTGTCAATTAGTGAAAAACTTAAGGTTAAAAAGGACCATTTTGCCCCAAATATACAATAAAACTATAAACTATAAAATATCAAGCAAGGTACATCAAATATAGATGTATAATTATAGTCAAATATTAATCTATCACAGGCAAATCGAGGAAAACATAATCTTTTTTTAAGAATTATTCAAATACTATACAAAGAAGAGAAGCAGCAAAAATTATTCTCTAAAGATTGATTTCCAAAAGGCTTTCAATTTAATAGAATGGTCTTTCACACTCAACTCCTTAAAAGCTTCTAGATTTCTTAATATTTTAATAGAATAGACAGAGCAATGTATTACAATTACAAACTTTACAATTATGGTGAATGGAGAAACTTTAAGTACAATTAAAAGGGCTAAAGGTCTTAGATAGGGGAATCCGATCTCCCCTACCTATTCTCAATTAGAATGGAAGTTTTCAATAGATTGTTAAAGAGAATTATGGAAAGGAATTATCAATTTAAATTTCATTCCAAGTATAGTAAGCTTGGAACTTTAGCTTGAATTTTGCTGATGACTTATTCTTATTATTAAAAGTAGATGCAGACTCAATTTCATCTTTCACTAAACGTTAAACATGTTTAGTAAACTCTTGGAGTATCTACCAACAATGATAAAAAGTAAGATGTATTTATCTACAAGTGTTATCCACCAAGCTACTTGGTTTTCTTCTCTCACAGGTTTCAAAACTTCCGTCTCCTATTAACATACTTTGGATCCCAATTTCCTCAACTAAGCCCTCTTACTTAGATTATAAGTCACTACTAGATAAAATACAAGATAGATTCAGAAGTTGGAGCTCCAGAACACTAGCAATGGTTGGAAGAGCTCAATTGATAAATTCTGTTTGAGCTCACTCAATGTATATTAGGCCTCATATATTGTGTTTCCTTATTTCATCATCAAGACCATTGACAAACTAGTTAGGAGATTTACGGGGTCTGGTTGCAAAAAAAAACTTAAGTGAAGTGAAATATACCAACCAAAGCATCAACGGCGACTTAACATTCTTCTACTCAAAGTTACAAATATGGTTATGCTAGCCAAAAGAGTTTGGAGATTATTCATAGATGAGAAAGCCCTTTAGGTTTGATGGGTTCATGCGTACTACATCAAGGCCTTTAACTTTTTGTATCTAAACATCCGACAAAATGCCTCCTAAATTATGCATTTCTTAATCAATAGTAAGGATAAGATCATACAATCTTTTGTTTGTAGGATTGGCAATGGAAATAAATCTTTCTTTCAGACTGATAATTGTTCTCCTTATAGACTATTGGAAAGCCATATTGAATTGCTTCCTCTTCAACCATTCTTCCATCCTAATGGTGTTGTATCCCAGGTACTCTCTAACCAAGCACCCTCTCAAAGATTTTGCTAGCTTCAAACCTTTCAACAACTCTTATCAACTTCATATTAATCCCTGATAAGGAAGATGAAATCATCTGGAAAGGTAATACATTAGGAAACTTCACTAATGCTTCATATAGGAAGCTCTTCTGTAGCACAACTCCAAAAGTTGCACGGAGTGAGTTAGTCTTGGTTTAAAATGCCCTAACTTGTGCCTCATATTCTCTATGGTAGTGAAAAGCAAATTTTCTATCCTGGATAGGCTAAACAACTTCCTTACTACTCTAAAATGGTGCTCTCTATGAAAATCAAATTAGGAATCACTGGATCATCTCTTGTTTAAATATACTTGACTAACAAGGCTTGGAATGTAATACTTAGGCTACACATCTAGGAAACCTGCATGGAGAACGAAATGACATTATAGACTAGAGCATCCACGTCAAACATAGAAAGGAAGGGGACATATGGATATACTACACTGCATTATCCTACTTTTAGTATATGAGAAGAACGAAATAGGAGAATATTTGTCAACCAAGTTTTATGAAGAGAGACCTTCAACAAGGAGCTAATTGGAAACATTATACTTAATCTTTGTATATATAAAGATAAGCATTAATATAGCACAAAAATCAGCTCTATTTGGGGCCTCTTTAGTAGGGATGTCAATTGGTCGAGTCGAGCCCGGGCTAGGAGGGCTGGGTGGCCCGTAAGTCGACCCAACCTTATATATTTTTAAAAAAATTAAAAGACAATGTCATTTTTGGACGTTCTTGTCAGGCCACAGGCCAGGTCAAAATTGACATTCATATTCTTTAGTTCTTATCATTTCGCACATACTTCTTCTTATGTTTTACAAGCGGGCCAACCCAGCCTAACCCAACCTTATATGTTTAAAAAAATTAAAAAATATGTCATTTTTTACGTTCCGGTCGAGCCACAAGTCGGGCTAAAATTGACATTCCTATTCTTTAGTTCTTATCACTATGCATATATTTCTTCTTTTGTCTTATAATTTTGTGATTTACAAGAACACCTTCGTTGAAACACAAAGTTGATTCATTGATTCCTTGCAATCATGATCTTTGATGCCCTTATACTTCAATACTTGATTCCAGCATAAGTGACACGTTTATTCTTCATCATTTGTCGGCACTAAAAGAGACTTGGAATGCAAAGGGAAGATGACTACGAAGGAAAGGCATTTGAAAAAAAAAAAAATCTTGGACTGCAGCAGGAAGCTAAGGAAACTCATCGGGGTTGACCGGTCAGCCATGCCAGAGTGGGAGGCGAGTTATGAATACAAGTGCCAGATTAAGTCAGTTTGGCTGTTGAATTCTTTACCACAATTCAGAACCCCCTTTCAACTACCTGCAATCATGCATCCATCATTACTGTGTGCTACATGAAGTTTAAAATTAAAAAAAAGAAGCAAAAACCATGTGAGCTACCAGAATTATTTTGTTCTCTTGTTCGAATATGTTGATTTATTAAATTAAAAGACAAGGAAGAAAAGAGTCTCCTCTCTTGATTTTTGTTTTCTTAAATATCTTCCTCGCAAATTATAATTCTCGCATATTCAAAATGTCAGGCAATTCTCCAGAGTGGGCCAAATTCATGGACAAGGAACACATTAACTCTCCATGCCTGGTCTTTTCTATGAGTAGGAATTATCCCTTGGGCAAATGGAAATTATGTTTATTACGATGAGATGGATAAATGAATCCAGTTCATGAAAAAACTTGGTTAGACACGCTAACATACGATTCATGATAATTATAAAACATTCCGACAGCTGTTTATGAATTCAACATCTTCGAACTTGGAACTACTATCATCAGCATTTTATTGGGAATATTTTCGTATTAAAGAATTGCAAGGTTCAACAAACTATACAACTAACAATAAAGAGAGTTTTATGTTAGCTGGTATGAAGTCGATAAATGAAAAACATGGGTTGCTACGACTCAGACGCGGTCGGCGAAGGTTGACGAAGATGTTTCTATCCATTGAATTAAGCGTTGAACAAAAGGAACTAATAGAGGAGTGCCGGGTCAGCCATGGATTTCTTCTGAATGCGACTCTCAAGTATGGACCATCACATTCAGGGGCATTTAATCTTGCCTGCAGAATTAAATGCGCCAATTTTTATCTGTTTTCACGCTTTCTATTCCTTGCAAATGTTCACGATTGAAAGTAGGTCTCGCGCAAACAAAAAGGACATGCCTACCGATAAAGATTTATATATAATTATTGAAACGGAGGACCATATTTCTATGTAGTACCTGATGATTCACAGGATAAAGCACTGTGAATACAAGCCAGGGGCAATGAATCTACAGGCAAATCGTTCCAGGAGTACATAATTTCATATGGGTTTCAATGCTTTTTTTGAGTCTACTATAATTTACAAAATCCAGTCGATAAAGAAGTACATATAGAAGACTTTTATCATGCATATCCTTAGATCCCTAAAAATAGTAGTAAACTTAAGAGAGCAATTATATCAATCAACATATCATATAATCATAATAATGCTTTTAATTTGAAGCACTTCTTATTATAGTAGGATGACAAAAGATGTCACAAATTAATTGATTAGTATAACCAATATGTCGTTACTTGCAAGTTTATTTTGATTAGTGATTTATGAATTTAATTCAATAATTAAAAACTACCAGTTCAATTATAAAAACCTTGAATTGGTTAATTTTTTTTGTTCGATTTACCTTGAATTGGTTAATTTTTTTGTTCGATTTTTAGCTTTCTAATTTCAATTTACTTTAATAACTCTTGTTGTTAAAAACAATTAGTTTATTAATTACTCAGTTGATTTTCGTAAACTAGTCAGTTTTTATAAACGAAAATAAAATAATTAATTTTCATCTAACAATTTCGTTTTTTAATTAACTTCAAATTATTGGTTAGGTAAAGATAATCTCTATTAATTATATTTTAAAATTTTCAATTTTATAAAATTTTAACAAATTTTATGACGGTTTAATATTGTTAGTTTATGTCTTACAACCAATTAGTTTGGTTGTATTTTAGTGTCAAATAATTAAAAGCATTTTTTATCTTGTACATATTTAGATGTATGTGATAAAATCTATAGGATAATTATACATTACAAATGAAAATATGATGATATTATAATTATGAGATTCATGTTATATTTATTTATTATCCTTAAATTGATCCAAATCATTGTTCTATTAAGATTGGACATTAATAGAACATAAAAAAACTAACACACGTTATCTTTTTTCTTTTGAAGAAAGTAGTCGATTTTATAAACTAAAATATGGAGATACTTAAATAAATTTATGGGTGTTTGTTAGAGAACAAGTTTACTAAACCAACCCCATATAAGAAATCCATTTGGAACATTACTTGTGTGTCTATGGAAATTTTCATTATGATGATTGTATAAGTGATCATTTGACTTGAGATTGCGAAAGTTATCTTGTATAGGGATTGTTATGTTTTGATACTACTTAGGCTATGTTTGGTTGGACGTAAAGTT
>JAOTAY010000009.1:6801205-6819195 GCA_025629805.1 Erythroxylum baracoense | reverse complement strand
CCCTTATCTTAGGATATGTGTCGGAATGACCTACGGGCGTCCCGGTGCGTACCCTAGGGTAATGGGGTGTTACAAACGAAGCATGCCTTATAATGATGTGGAAACCTCTCCCTTGTAGAAATGTTTTCCATGCCACAACGCACCAGATTCCATCAGAACTCCGTAGCTAAAAGTGCTAGGGCAAGAGCAGTACCAGGATGGGTGACCTCCTGGGAAGTCCTGCGAGAGTAATGCCCTAAAGAGACTTACGCGCTGGAAAAACAAAACCATGAGGGCGTGAGGCACGAGACGTCGAGGCCCAAACTGGACAATATATGCGAGCTGGTGGTCTGGGCTATTACACGTGCAGGTAGTGACGGCGGGAAACCACCTGTTCGGGGAAGTACTTCGCGTCAAGCTTCTTCTTTGTGTCTCTCTTCCTTCGTCTCCTTCCTCAAATATCTCGATATGCTCTCTAGGGTTTTAAAATTAACTGCTTCAAAAAGGCTTCAAAGGCTACTTCCTCTGTCTTTTAATGTTCTATTTATATCTTGGAAGCCCTTGGGATGATTCGGGGTCAAAACGGTCTGAATAGTCCTGCAAAATTTGATGTTTTTAGCTATTTTCGTGTTTCCTAACACAAGTGGCCAGTGCCTAATCCTCTCTGTCACGATTGTGGCGCAAAATGAGCAATCATGGCCTAGTTCAGATCTCTCTGTCACGATCGTGGCCCAAAGTACAAGATCGTCACATAGCTTCTATCAGCTCGCCTCTTTCTGTCATGATCGTGGCCTATTGTGCCATGATTGTGGGCTGTGTTTTTGGCCCGAAACTCTTTAAAGCTTCTCCGTTCTTCTCCGTTTACCCTTAAACACTGACAAACACATCAAAGTACCTAAAAAATATAACATTTAAGCTCAAAGACTCATACTAACCCATAAAAACACTTAAACACATAAAATAACACAATTCACACCTAAACACACACTAAACACTCAAATTAACACTTAATACATAAGAAATTAAACCCTAAAACACAATGCAAATCACAACTATCATGTAACTTAACACAGATAACTTTTTTCAATCTCTCGATTTCTTGTTAAGTATGAGTTTATCAAATACCACAAAGCAATACTATATTGAACAAGAGAAAAGTAAAACAAAATAATTCAAGAATAAACCTTAATATAGATTTAGAATTCCATAATCATGTTCATAGCATAACTATTTAGAATTGACATCTAGGGAAATGAAATAGAATAAGAAAAATAATAAATAATCTTAAAGGCCTTGATTTGGAATTTCTGGAAAGCCAGAGTTGACTTAAGGTTTCCACTATTTGATCTTCTTTTATATGATGTGTAGACTATTTTCGTGTTTTTGCTCTTCCTTTTTAGGTGTCTTTGATGACTCTCATGGCTCTTTCTAAATTCAATCGATTCTAATTTCCCCCTCTTCATGTAGCCTTCTTAATATCCTTATATATTAGCAAACTGGAGTTTCTAAAGTATACGCAGTCACTTACACTATGATTTAAGTGATTGTGTATCTAAAAAGACACCTCAATTTGTGACTTTATATGGTTACAAAGACTTACACAAGCAACATACATGGTCGTGTATGTCAACATACGGGATCTTGTAACTCCACACATGCAAGAGCTATGTCTTTGACGTTTCACATGTTTATAGTGACTTACATGGTCACTATACATGATCGTGAATCTTCACAATTGCTCCAATTCTTCTATTCTATTCCATTATTTCACCTAAATACATCTCCTCTTGGCCTATAAAGACAATTATTACCTAAAAACACACTTGAAGCAAATTAAGTACCAAACATACTATAAACTCTTAAATAACAAGCAAAATACATTAAATATGGGTATATAAATATAGACAAATAATTGTTTACTAAACATCCCCACATTTAAACTTTTACTTGTCCTTAAGAAAATTATAATCTAATTTATCAAACTTACAAACATTCCTCCCTTATTAACTTTAGCCTATCCATCCATAGTCTAAATCATCTTATCATATCAATCAAATTAATGTATAATTAGATTTAAGTCAATATAGAAACAATATTCATAATTCAATATTAAGAGAATCACAAAGATAATCTTTTTGAAATCAACAGTGCAAATTTAACACCCTCACTAAGGATTCACTCAATGCACTCAAAATATTTAGGGTAAAAAAATGTGTAAAAACTCTCAAAGCAATGCATAAAAGGATTCTTTACCATAAGCTTGCAATAAAACCATATCTCCACCACTTATAAGTAAACTAGAAACAAAAAATCAAAAGGTCTTATTATAGGATTTTAATGAGGCTTAGGATAGGGTATGATAGGGATAATAAAAGACTGATAATATTGAAGGAAATTTACATAAAAAAATTACATGCAACTAAGTTCTTTAAAATATTGTTCCTCCACACCATAATTCTATTGGTGTTATGACTTTTAACATTTTTTAATGCTCGCAACATATATATTTTTTTTTGGAGCATTCATCATGTACTAACTGATAAGTGGAAATTGCATCATGTTTTAGACTATAGTTTGATATGTGTTTAGTCATTAATTCGATCATTTAGTATGTGTTTAGGTTCGAATTGTGCTAGTTTGCTAATTATTTATGTTTTATGGGTTAGTACAAGCTTTTGAGCTTAAATATTATGTTTTTTTATGTAACTTTATGTGTTTGCTAGTGTTTTAGGGTCAATATTGAAGAATGGAGGAGTTTGAAGACATTCAGGCTGAAACAATAACCAACGATTGTGGTATATTGGGCCACGATCTTGACAGAAGCCTAAGGAATGGCCCAAAATTGTGGCCTACATGCCCTAGGGTTACCCAAAACACAAGAGGATATAAAAAGAAGAGAAAGAGGCAAAGAGAGGAGCTTTACATTCATCCACTCTTGGAAACCCTAAAGAGGGAGAAAAAGAAGAAAGAGAGAGAGAAGAAAAAGAGGAAGAAGAAGTGGATCCTGACGCCGCTGCTTCCCAAATCAGGTGGTATCTCGATGTCGCTGCTTTCTCGATTCGTCCAACCTAAGTTCCATTTTCTCTTCATTTCCTTTTCATTTAAATGTATAAAGTTGAGATGGATTGTATGGAAATGGATTTCGGGTTGTTGATAATATTCTAAACTCACCTTCGGGATTTTACTTTGAGTTAATGTTGATTTAGTTATTTTTGTGTTTATTGGTTTGACTGTTGTGATTGATTAATGTATTTACATTTTTTGGTAACAAGATGAGAGGGTAAGCTGGATAAAAATGGTTAGATCGGATTAACGAGAGTTAGGCATTCTAATTGACCACTTAATCAATCTAGTTAGTAATTTCATGGAGAGAGATCCTGTGTAAGAGTCAATTGTTTATTAGAAAGCCTTAGAACTAATTAGAATTATGGTTAATTTATGAATTGAGAGATTCCAAGTTCCATAATTCGATTAGGGATTACAATTTAGGGTTTAATGATTATAACTCGAGAGAGAGTAATCAACCATACGATCGTCTAGAATTGACATCCCGTAAGCACATAAATGGTTAGATTAGCATTAATGAGAGATAAAATTCCCTCTGTCATAACTTGATTAACTCTCTTGATGGATTTCCATTAGGACTTGTGTGATTGCTCAGTTTAATTCCGTCTTGTTGAATTTTCCGCTTTACAATTCTTGAATCAATTTCTAGTATTTACTTTCCATGTTCACTTGTACAGTGTTTATTTCTTTTTATTCTTTTCTCTGAGCCTTAAAGGACTTAGGATTAGGCTAGTACCATTCTCATGGGATCGACCCTTCAATACTACAAAGTAAAACCCATGCATTTGCAAATTATTGGGGGTTATATAAATTGTAAAACTTGCTCGATCAAGTTTTTGGCGCCGTTGTCGGGGAGGTGTGGATTAGTTTAATTCTTATAGTTTAAGGCTTTTTCACCATCTTTTGAGAAAAAATTGGGCATAAAGTAGACGACACATTAATTTGGATATCACCAGACAACAATGGGGAATCTCAAGAGTTGAATGCTAAGAAGGGATAAAAAGAACGGTCTTGGAGGGTGCATATTATAGGGAGCAAAGGGCTTTTTTTTATTTTAGTGAGCTTCAATTTAGTTGGGAAAATCATCATCCTTATATGAACTCGTACACTTCAGGTGGCAGAACCACCCAGATTGCTATTGGTCTAATAATGCAAGTACTTACATGGGATATGAAGACCTATTTGAATTTCAGCAAGAAGAGTCCAGTTCATGGGAATCCAAATTAGACAAAATCATGGATAAGCTAACAGACATGGAAGAGAAATAGAAGCGATTGGAAGAGTAATTTGATCATGTAATAGAAATTCATGCCGCTTCTATTCACATCCTAGAGATTCAAGTAAGACAGGTTTCCCATGAATTTTGTAAGCAAAGTGTGGAAAACTGTCTGCACAGCATGAAAGTAAATTCAATAGAGCTATGTTAGGCTATCACATTTAGGAATGGGGTAGAGCTAGAAGAACCAGTGAGAATCAAGCTAAACCGCACCTTATAGAAGACTAAGAAATCAAGAAGGAGGATGAAAACCCCCATACTATCCTCCAGATCTTGGTATACCATGCTTGAACATCGAAAAAACTTTAGTAGATATCTATGAAGAGAACATTATCCATCAGATTAGTAATGACTAGGTGACATTCAACATGAATGATGTATTAAAGAATTCGAAAGAGGGTGACTCATTCAGGAGAATTGATGTGTACGAATCTTTAAAAGACCAAAAAGAAGAAGAACATATGACAATGGACATCGAATTTAAAGAAGCTATGGAAGTCTCTATTCGTGAAGCAAAAGAAGAAGAAGAAAAGGGAATGACTGAGGAAGAACAAGAGCAGCTCACCCTTTTACCAAACAAACTGCTAGACTTAATAAAAGATTCAGGGAGTTTCATTATTCCCTATTTTATTGACAGTTTGTTAGTGAAAAGGACATTACTGAAATTAATTGGTTTTCTTAACTTTATCAATATTGTCCTAATCATTTTACAATCTGTAGCTTACTTGCAGGCTACAAAACTGATGTTGAATGAAAAGAGTGGAAGCAAGCCACTCATAATTGATTCCGACTGAGTTTCCAATGATACAAGGTTAAGCTAATGACTATAAATTAGCATGTTTAGGGTAGATTTAAATTGTTATGCAATTAAAGTTGTTTCATTTCCATAAATAAATATCAATGATTCAGAATGTGTTTCCCTACTAATTCTCTTACTCTCTCTTAACCAATTATAAGATGGGAAAGCTAGCTCGGCATCAAGCGCATTTGGTCTCCACCTCTGACACATCTTAGTCACCATGATGGTTTCGTGGTCTAAACCTTTTCTTTTCATTTTTGTTATTATTTTTTTCTTTTGCCTTCCATATATTTTTTCATTCCCCCCTTATATGCTTGTTTGTCTCCTTATCACATTGAGAACAATGTGTTGTTTAAATGTGGGGAGCATTGTGTGTTTTTATCTTGAGTGTGAATTTTGCATATTGTATGATAGTTTGTTTAGGTTGCATGATGTGAATTAGGTGATTGCGTTAATATCTAGGACTTAACGGGATAGATTTAACCTTAAACAATCTTTTAGGTTGCGAAGATTTATTAACTAATGAAATTAGTGGCCTTAGTTACTTAGGGCTAAATATGTAGGTTAATTAGGATACGATGTTAGTTGATTCACCTTAGTTTCGGATTTTCCATTTTTGGGCATGAGCGTGCGCTTTGTGTGATAATTTGTTTTTATTTAAACTTTTAGCTTGTGCGTTCATATGCTTCTTTATGAGGATCTAAACTTTGAGATATGCTATTGGATTTTCCTTTGCATTGTTGTTTCTGCTTCAACTTTAAATAAAAATTAAAAATCCCCCCTTTGAAGTTTTTGTTTAGCTTCTTTTCTTATTTTCCTGTTAGCATTCACCCATATTATTTTCTTTTTTGCACTCATCTATGTTATATCTCCATCTTTTTTTTCCGGTTAAGTCAATAATACTACCATCTTCTTTAATAGGTTTTGCTTACTAAGTCTGATGTTGTTTTGATGATTGCATTAAACAAATTTGGAAGCCTGTGGTTTGATCGTATCTTTACCATGTTTCCTGGATTTTGCAGTTTTTGAATCTGTATGTAGATCGATCAATTCAATAGTTTGCTTTTTATACTTTTGATTGATCAGTTTGCTTTTTAGTTTGGACTTTTTGATGGAGTATAGACTTGGCTTCTTTGCTGCACATGACTTTTCAACGAGTTTTTATGAATTTGATAGACCTTTCGCATGATGATTGTAGTCGTTTTCACTAGTTAACATTGTTCAATAAGAGATTTTTGGTTTAAAGTAGTGGATGGTTGCGTCTTTGTGTCGTTATACAGAT
Source organism: Erythroxylum baracoense (assembly GCA_025629805.1). Taxonomy (NCBI): domain Eukaryota; kingdom Viridiplantae; phylum Streptophyta; class Magnoliopsida; order Malpighiales; family Erythroxylaceae; genus Erythroxylum; species Erythroxylum baracoense. Next base: position 6,812,793 of record JAOTAY010000009.1, on the reverse strand, counting down.
ATATATATATATATATATAGGATCCTACAGAGCACATTAGTAGGGCTCTACTCAAGGATAACACGCATATGTGAAGAAGTGGTGAAAAAAGCTGGGCAACATATCAAGTATAAGCAAAAATTTTGCAGCATGTTAGGTATGTATATCCTACTTTTTTCTTACTAATTTTGCCTTTTAAACTTGCATCTCTTAAATAACGTTTGGTAGCTTTTTCTGTAAGTGCTATAATTTTATTTTACTTATTTATTATTACTTGATCCTACTTATTTATTTATTTATTAGGTATCTAGTTATTTTATCACATTTTATTTCTCTATTTATTTTCTAAAATCTTCTTGTCACATTTGCAAAGCTTTTTACATTTTTAATCTTATTTATTTATGTATTTATTGAAATTTTAGTTACATAGATTTTTTCCGTGCTAATTTTACCTTTCCTCTGTAACCTGCATCATTCATATATTGTCTTATTTACATGTAGGTCCACTGGAAACAGCCTCTCTATTATGTAGGGGTAAGGCTGCGTACTATCGGACCTCCCCAGACTCCGCTTCATTGTGGGATTTCAGACTGGGTGATGATGATGATGATGATTTGTAATTTTAGGCCAATCAAATAAATGGCATTATTAGTACATTTTTTAAGAATGATTAGCTAAAGCAATAACGTAGGCTAAATTTTGTTTTACAAAAATGGGTTGTATAATTTTAATTAAAATAACTATTCTGCTGGCCTTTAGGTTATAAATAGAGCTAGTAGCTAGTTGAGAATGTGATGTAGCTGAGTAACCTAATTGACATGCATCACAAATGTGTGCTTTCGTGCAAAAAGCTATAATGACATTCCAACCAAGCAGCATAATAATAACATAACTTAGTTGAGTAACCATATCGACATTCATCATAAATGTTTGCCTCAGCGTAAAAAATTTAGGTTCATGTCCTTAAAGAAAAATAAACCAAAAAGAACGTAACTTGTTAGTAGCTTGATTTTTCATGAAAACCTATTGAGGAATAGCTACAATTTTGTTTTGATTGAATGATTATCAATGTGTGTGTGGAAGTGATAGATGTGAATAAACTCAACATTAAAATTTTGATTAGTTTGTATATTTAATCCAAGGTGCTTAGATGTAGATTTCACTTGTTAATAATTTAGAACAACTTGAAAGATTATGTTTATAGTTAAATTTGTTTCGCTAAGTTGAAGCCATTGTCTCATTATTGCATATGTGTGTTTTGTGTTGTCTTGATTTGTTTGATTATTTTTGTTTGCTTAAGGACAAGCAAACATTTAATTGTCGAGATGTGATAGGTGTAAATTGCATCATGTTTCAAAGCATAGATTGATATGTGTTTAGTTGTTAATTCAATCATTTAGTATGTGTTTAGGTTTAAATTGTATTAGTTTGCTAATTGTTTGTGTTTTAAGTGTTTTATGGGTTAGTACAAGCTTTTGAGCTTAAATATTATATTTTTTGAGATAACTTGATGTGTTTGCTAGTGTTTCAGGGTCAATATTAAAGAATGGAGGAGTTCGGAGACATTCGGGTCAAAACAATGGCCCACGATCCCACGATCGTGGCACGTTAGGCCATGATCACGATCGTGATAGAAGCCCAAGGAATAGGCATTGTGGCCTGTGTCGAACAAATGCGTAGACACTCAAGAATGTCAAGTTTTGAGGGATTTTTTGGACCTTTTGGATCCCAAAAAAACCTTAGGGTTACCCAAAACATAAGAGGATATAAAAAGAAGAGAAAGAGGCAGAGAGAGGATCTTTACATTCAGTAACTCTTGGAAACCCTAAAGAGAGAGAAAAAAGAGAGAGAGAGAGAAGAAGAAGAGGAAGGAGCAAGAAGAAGTGGATCCCGATGTCGCTGCTTCGCAGATCAGGTGGTATCCTAATGTTGTTACCTTCCCGATTTGTCCAACCTAAGTTCCATTTTCACTTCTTTTCCTTTTTCATTTAAATGTATAAAGTTGCGATGGATTATATGGAAATGGATTTCGGTTTATTGATAATATTCTAAACTCTCCTTAGAGATTTTACTTTGAGTTAATGTTGATTTAGTTATTTTTGTGTTTATTGATTTGGGCGTTATGATTGATTAATGTATTTGCATGTTTTGGTAACAAACTGAGAGGATGAGTTGGATAAAAATGATTTATTTAGATTAATGAGAGTTAGGCAATCTATTTGACCATTTAATCAATCTAATCAGTAATTTGATAGAGAAAAATCTCGTGCGAGACCGGATGTTTATTAGAGAGCCTTAAAACTAATTAGAAGTGTAGTTAATTTATGAATTGAGAGATTGCAAGATTCATAATTTGATTAGGGTTTACAATTTAGGGTTTAATGGTTATAACTCGAGAAATAGTAATCAACCTTACGACTGTGTAGAACTGACATCTTGTAAACACATAAATGGTTAGATTAGCATTAATGATAGGTAAAATCCCTTCTATGATAACTTGATTAACTCTTTTGACAACTTTCCATTGTGACCTGTGTGACCGCTCAGTTTAATTCTGTATTGTTGAATTTTCCACTTTACAATTCTTGCATCGATTTCCAATATTTACTTTTCGTGTTCACTTGTGCAGTTTTTATTTCTTTTTATTCTTTTTTTGAGCCTTAGACGATTTAGGATTAGGCTAGTACCCTCATCGTGGGATCGACCCTTCAATACTACAAAGTACGACTTGTGCACTTGCAGATTATTAAGGGTTTTATAACTTGTAAAACTTGCTCGGTCACTAACAAATAAAGAAATATTGGACCTTTTCAAAGTTCAAGTTTCAAGCAATCAAGTAAATGTAAATAGCCTTTACGGTTCAAAAATAATAAAAAGGCTTTAAGAAAAATAAGGTAAAAGCTAATAATGTGGTTATAATCATTAAAAAAACTGTCTCAAAATTGGTTACTCCTAAGGGATACAATATGGTTGGATAATAAACAAGAAAAAGGCTAAGCAAATGTTCAATTTAAATGCCTTCATCATTTCAACGCTTTTAATTTAACAAATGTGATCTCAATATGAATAATAAAAGCAACTTCTAGAATTATCCAACTATGCATGATAATACATATAAATGAAGAAAAGAGCTTAAAATAATGATGTATTTGCTCCCAGGCTCAAAAATTCACAACAATGATCTTGTCTGTAAATAATATGCAATTTTCATTCAAATTGATTATTTTAATGATCACTAAAAATATAACTTATAAAAGTATTCTATCTTTCATCTTTTTGTATATTAGTTCAATTCAATAATTAATATTTTGGACATAATATAACTAACTCGAGATATCAGTTAATAAGAATTAATAGAAAAATTATAATAAAATTAATACAATTAAATTCCCTTCTGTACTCTTAAAATTGTACAATGTCCCTAATATACACAATTGAAGTACATAAAATAAAATATCAATAAAAAATTGAGATGGGTTTGATTGGTACTAGCTTGAATAAGACTATATACAGAGTCCTGAATTGAAAAAGAGTCATCCTATATTAAATATGTCCTGAATTGAAAAAGAGTCATCCTATATTAAATACGTCTAGCCTTATAAAATATAAACAAAAGAAGATAAAAAGATAAAAGAAAATAAATAGAGAACATTGGAAAAATAACATCACGTAAATAACATTTCACTAATGTTTAGACAAAATAAAATAACATAATGAAGAAAACAAAAAATACACAAATAATAAGAGAAAAAAGAAAAAACCTAAATCAACACCCATCAGTCCCTCTGTGAATCTGACGTGTCCATCGAAGGAGGATCTTTAGGTCATGGAGCCTCAAACTGTGAGGGAGATGAAGACGAAGTAGCCGCTCTAGATGGTAAAGGTAGGATGGATATCCCAAGATATCTCACCATCAACACCAAGACCTTCTCCATCCATCTATAATAGGCTTCTCGCTCTTGAGCTGCTTTAGCAGTGCCTTATCATGGGCCTCTCTCCTCTTGATTTGCTCTTCCATACATCTACCATGAGCTTTGAGTGGCTCTATTTGCTCCAACAGTGTTGCTTGTTATGCTCAGATAGTAGATTGATTTGTGCCATGTGTTTCTCTAACCAAGTTATCTTCAGTTAGTCCTGGTGTGGTGTTAGATCTGGTTAATCCCATACTAGCATCCTCTTGTGCTACTCCTCTCATCTGTGATGGAACTGAGCTCAGTTGTGATGTTTGCTCAATTATATTTGGGTGATCCCTATTTGCTCCCAATGCATCCAGTTCATTTGGAACCCCAATCAAGTGGTAAATGTCACCTATAGGTCCCTGTTATCTATGTACCATGTGCATATGTTTCATCACATCAAGAATTAGAGCGGCTATGGTACCAACCATTCATATTAGTCATAGTCTCTCAAAGTCCCCCATCCTCCATTTCAGCCTCTTCATATCATGCATAACTTATATTGTCCTGAGCTTCTTCTCTTTGCTCTGACATGAGAAGAATTGGGCTAAAGTACGCCCCAGATAAATTGGCATCCACTCTCTTATGCTCTATAAATATAACACATTTAAGTTCATAATGACTCGAAATCGATCACCTCGTTCGCTCAACATATGACTTAAAATCCCATGTACATAGTTAAGCGCGAGGTGTCATAGTGATGACACTTTGGATCTACTGGGTTTGTACTTATCCTCTCACTAATAATACTTTGTAAGTGTCGAGGAGACATCCCATACGTAAATCTATCACAGTAGGGCTGCATATTCTGGTGTCCCCATTAACTTTTGATTATATAAACCCATTATAATGGAGAACTCTGAGTAGCTCATCGAGAACATCTCCCCCATCATTCGGAACTGGATCATGCTTGATTGGTCTCAGTCATAGCAGCCTTTCTCAACAAAGAAAGGGGGAGTACCTCAAGTGTAAGCTCTAAGTATGAGGGCTCTTTGATCTCAAAGAAGGAAGGCTATGCTTCAATGTTTATAAGATCCCTAATTTACTGGAACAAGTCAACCTACTCAAACGCCTCCCAGCTAATGCTTCTATTGGTCTCAAATTTCTTATCCTTGAGCCTTTAGTACTGCTCCCTCATAGGTTTCAGCATTGAAAAGCAAAATATTAAGTTGCACTGGTGGTTAGATTACATTGGCTTGCTCGTGTTGTGAGTGAGCTTCCTTGGGTCTTTAACGGACCTTTCTCCTCATTACCTTTTCCTTGGTGCCTACTTTGTTCATTATTGTCTCGTCATTATGTCTGAAACTTAAACTAAATGTGAGAAAGAGCAAATAAAAGTATAAATAGCTACTGGTCCCTATGCTTATTTCGTATGCTCACTAATTGTAGAAAAGTGAAAATGCATGATTAAAAGAAAAATTAAACACATAAAAATTAAAAAAATCTAACATAAATAAATAAAATTAAATAATTAGAAAATTAAATAATAGCCTAATTAATAACAAAATTAAAATTGGAAGCATTGTAATTAACAAATAGAACTAATATAACCATTCAATTATAAAATTAAACCTAAAATTGAAATTAACATACCTAATCCAACAATTACCCAAAATTAACAAAATCAAACATTTAATTTATGAAAATTTCAAAATTGAAATGACATTAAAATAGAAAACAACTTCATTTAACTATAAAAACAACAAATCAATCTTAATTGCAAACACACTCATCACAATTCAACATTTAGAGCAAAATCGCATACCCAAATCAAATTCCATCCAATTCTCATGCAATTCATCAAATTGAATAAATAAATTGTATGGGAAAGGATATAATTCAACATTTATACCATAATCAAGCACAAAATTAATCAAAGTTACACTAAATCACAAAAACCCTAACCTAACATTTTTAGGGTTGAAATTCCCTAAAAATTTCAAAATACCCAAAGATTTGTGCATAAGCAAGTCAAATTAATTGAAAAAATTACTTGGGTGTCACAATTTGGCAAGACAAAAGCTAAAAGTGGGTTGGAGAGGGAGAGGGGCAATGGTAGGTATGAAGGAAGAGAGGAAAAATGAGAGAAAATTAAAGAGATTATGGCTTTTTAAAAGTTATCGTGAATTTACATGGTTAGCTACACGACAGTATAGCTGATCGTATAAGTCACAGAATCTTTAAAATTTAAGGGACATAAGCATGTAAGTATTTGCAGAATTACACAGTTATGTAGCTGACTATGTAAGTCTACATGGGCATGTAACTCTCTATGAACGTGTGTGAAAATTTCTTAGAAGATCCAAAATGTACATGCCTGTGCCAGAGACTACGTAAGTCTTTATGACCGTGTATACGATAAAGATTAGTTAGAAAAAGTTAAAAATTGATCACTTAAAGTTACAAAAGTTTAACACGCATACTATAAACACGACAAATATAAAACATCAACTTAGGATTCTTTATGTCCTAACATAAAACACATCAAATCTCAATAAAATTCTATGCTAACATCAAAATAGAAATAAAATGAAATATAATTAAAAATGAAACCTATCCTAATTCTTAGGTTGCCTCCTAATTAGCGCTTGTTTAACATCTTTAGATTGACGTATCTTTCATGTTTACCATCAACTTGGGTCTAAAATTAGTGGCTTACATTCATTCATTTCTCCACATGGCGGTTTAGTAGCTTTTGAATATGCCACATGTTGTAAGATAATAACAAGGACATAATTTATCAAATTAATAAATCCAAATTATTCCATTAATGCCCTTTTCAATAAAAAACTTTCAATAAAATAAGGAAATAAAACTCCTTGAATCTTCGGTTGATTGAAATAGTTTGGCTTATGGAAAGGTTGTTTGCTCTTTTTTTTCCATAATCACCTTTTTCCACTTTTCTACCTTTTCTTCTTAAATAGAGGCTTCCTTCTCTTCTTTAACCTTTAATTCCTCAGTTATATGTTCTTCTTTCTCTTCTTGAATTGCAACTTCATTTATGAAATCAACTTTTGTTCCCTCTTCATTTAGTGCATTAATAGGCTCCAATAACATGTTATATCCAGCTCATTGTTTACAAATGAAGAAAAACTCTCTTTCAATATATGGTGGCTAGCCTTAACTTTGGCAAGGTCTTCCATTAAAGATTTAGCTGCAACATAATCGTTCCATTGATTAATGTAAAAGTTGCTCCTCTCTAAATTATCAATATGCTCATATGGTGTATTCCAAAGCCAAATTTGCCTGTAATATGGATGCTCTCACATATAACTTGGTGCCTTGATCGCAAGTTTTTGATATGATTAACCTTGATATTTTGCAAGCGCACGGGTCATTCCTATAATACCTAAGATGTTGATCCCACGAGGCGGGTTAATCTAATCTTAAAATCTAAGGCCGAAAATAAATTGCAATAACTCAAAAAGAATAAAACTAAAGTAAGAAAGTATTTCAATCACGTAATTAATTCCAATAATCAAATTCGAAAATATAGACAAGATAGCAAGTACAGCACCCAATCACAAAGCCACCTAAAAACTACCAATTGAGAGAAAGGAGATTTTTATCTGACTTTAATGAAAACCTAATTGCTTATGAATTTATTGGATTACTGGTTCTAGACGATCCTAGGGTTGATTACTCTCTCTCGAGTTATAACCATTAACCCTAATCAGATTATGGGAATTGCAATCTCTCGATTCACAATTTATCCAAAACCTAAATTAGATCTTAAGTTGTCTAATAAACTATCGAAAACCTGTGCAATATCTCTCTTTACACAAATTTACCGGTTTGATTTAATTATTGATCTATTAAATTATCTAACTCGCGTTAGCCCAATTTAATGATTTTTCACTCGGTTTACCCTCTCAGTTTATTACCGAATTATACAAGTGCAGAATTGAAATCACTAGAAATCTAATAAAAACACAACAATCAAATTTCATTAATATCAAAGAAAAAAATATCCCAAAGGTGAGTTTAGACAAATCCTCAACATTTAACAAATCTATCATCTATGACTATCTCAAATTCTATACAATCATAAAAATTGAAATTAAACCAGAAATAGACCCAGAATGGATGACAGAGGTAGCAACAGCAGGAAACCTCCTGTTCTGGGAAATACTTCGCGTAGGCTTCTTCTCCACGTCTCTTTTCCTTCATTTCTTTCTCAATCTCTCGATAGAGCTCTCTAAGGTTTCAGGATTGTGGCTGATGTAAAAGCTCCTTCTTTTATGTTCTTATTCTTTAAATACCTTTTGTGTCTTGAGCAGCACAAGGGTTTTATGGGGTCAAAACGGTTCGAAAAATCCCTTAAAACTTGATGTTTTCTCTTGTTTGCAGGGCCACGATTGTGGCTGGCATCAAACCTTTATGTCATGATCGTGGCCTATATGCCATGATCGTGGGCTGTGACAAAGTCTTCTATCACAATCGTGGCCCAAATTCGACAATTATGGGCCCATGTTTCTGTCTCGATCGTAGGCCGTTGTTTCGAGCTAAAAGTCTCTGAAACTTCTCCGTTCTTTGATTTTGACCCTGAAACACCAATAAACACATCAAGGTACCTTAAAAACATAATATTTAAGCTCAACGACTTGTAATAACCCGTAAAAAAACACTTAAGCACAAAAAAAATATAAATCTAACCTAAACACATACTAATAACTCAAATTAACACTTAATAAATAACAAACTAAGCCTTAAAACATAATGCAATTCACATCTATTAATATCCCCACACTTAAACGTTTGTTTGTCCTCAAGTAAACAAAATAACAAACACATAATAAACACACAACAAACAGTGCAGTAATTAGGCAATGGCTTCAACTTCATGAAATACATTTAATCTTAAACACAATCATTCATGTTATAATAAATCATTAACATGCAAAATCTATGTCTAGGGGCTTTGAACTAAATATACAAATGAATTGAGATTTATTTACCTTTTTCAATTGCACACACACATTAATAATTCTTTAGTCATTTGGACTCTGTAACTGCTCCTAAGTACATTTTCATGAAAAGTCGAGCTATTACAAGTTCGGTAGGGTTTTATTAGAAAACACACGTTTTTATTTATTTATTGAACATAGACTTAGTTTTTTTGTGCAGAGGTAAACATTGGTAATGAATGTCGATCTGGTTACTCGACTAAGTCATTTGTTTATTAAGCTGCTTAGTTGGGATGTCATTATAGCTTTTTGATACGGAGGCACACATTCGTGATGCATGTCGATCTAGTTACTCAGCTATATCAAGTTCTCAACTGGCTACTAGCTCTATTCATAACCTAAAGGCCAGTGGAATAGTTATTTATTTAACAAACATTTTTTTATTGCCTACCTTGTTATTTTAGCTACTCGTTTCCATGAAAAATACTAGTAAAGCTACTTAAGTTGAAAGGCCTCAAATTATGAATGAATGTGACAATTTAAAGGGTGAAAAACTCACACTAAATCCTAATTAAGCTATATGTTTATACAAAGACCCTAATTCACTAATTTTTTGTGAGTTAATAATTCTTCACAACCTAGTAGACTATGTTAAAGATTAAATTAATTTATATCCATCTAAGCCATTGACACATTCAAACAAATCACAAAATGCAACTAACAACTATCATATCATATGTAAAATCACATACAAAGCATAACACATAACCCTCCCTAAACTAGAACAACGCATTGTCCTTAATGTAAGAAGGGAACAAAGACACACATAAGAAAAGAAGAAATATAAATTAGAGTAAAAGAAAAATAAAAATAAAAATAAAAATGAAGACTAATTCAAAAATGAAATGGGTTAGACAATGTCTCATGGAGATGGAGGTGGGGATGGTGTCGGAGGTGGCAGTTGAATGCCCTGAGCCTTAAAATATCGATGAATACATATATCCTGGTTGTAACACCCCACTTCCACTGAGCACGTATCCGTACAGCCCGAGGACATTCGAATGCACACCCTGTGAAAATGGCACGCTAGAGCAGTCAAACAGAATTTATTGCAAAATTTTCTCAATCATCACACACATTTTTCAGAAAACTACTAATCATTAATGGCCCATTTTATTGATAACAATTTCAATCGCAATTATAACAAATAATATACACGTTGTTGACTTCCAATAATCATTTAGGCCCTTTACAAAATTGAACCATTTTCAGTCATAAAGTCATTACATATTATAATTATTCAGATACACATGGCATAGTATTTGTGAAACACTTAATTTAATACAAAAATAATAGAAAATATATGTAGATGCTAACTGATCCCAACCTCTATCTCTTACTCAAATGCAGTGGTTAGAATCCAGTTGGTCAAACTGGGTGTCCCCTCTGAGCCTAAAAAATATGCCGCAAATTTTGGGGTGAGTTCTATGAACTCAGTGATTGGACCATCCTTAATGGCTCACTCAATCATATAGCACATCAATTCATATAATCACGTAATTCATATCATTTCACTAATCAACATGTTGAAACACATACACTTCATATTCACTTAATTCATATTTCACATCAGAAATCATTCAAAATTTTTATTTCAATCATTTAAATCATACATATCAAATGCATATGCAATGCTCATGAGACTCACTCTTGATTATTATTATTATGACTGAGTGCCTGTAATTGTCCCGTATCTATTGTGGATATCGGGCTCATTAATAACTTTTCCTTATCTATTGGAGATACAGGGCTCATTTTATATAATAAGCCAAAGGCTCTTACCACCTTATGAGTTTTAAGCTCTTTTTCATTTTCTGAGCTTTAAGCTCTTTTTTGGTGGCTACTCTAGTCACAACAGTCTTTATATTGTCATGCATTCATGTAATGAAATGCATCATATGTATTTAGTCAATCAATTGTGCTCAATTTTACACTTTCATATTCACGTTCACATTCTCATTCGCATGTATTATCAGACCTTGGTCCGACATTCAACATTTGAGCTGAGAATCACTTATTCAGTCAAATTCACATTCAAGAAGCACTTTCAATGATTTTTACATGCATCAAACGCCTCAGACATTTATTGTCTAGAAATTAACACATTCACATCATATAATTCAATACAAAATTTTAAAATAGAACAAAAAATGAAAGTGAGACCATCTAGGTCAGCTCACAGTACGCTCCAGATTAGCATTAGCTTTCATGTTCTGAAAATGTCTGGGCACCGACATTGAATCCTATATATCAACTTCATGCAATACATATTGTACACACAGTACTAATTGCATAATCACGTAAACATTCACTTATATACATATGTATATGTGTAATGTATAATGCCAAGTTGACTATTCCATGTATTTATCCTTAATCACATTACTTGATTTTTAACAACATTATTTGTGTGTGTCAAGCTACTCTAGGATTATACCTTAAAGAACTTGGTAATTTAAATAATATAATTCAATCATTCATAATTTCTTTTCTAGCATTATAAGTTCACATAATATTCAAGTTCTCATTCATTCTTACCCATTACACATCATTCAATCATTCACTAAGGTTATTTTAGCTTCCTAAGATCACAAAATATCCCATTTATGATTCATCTTTACTTAATACTCATCATTCATCTTAATGGAATCTCATTAGCCATCATAGGTTCACCTTCATTCTCATA
>JAOTAY010000009.1:6785313-6797349 GCA_025629805.1 Erythroxylum baracoense | reverse complement strand
AAAATATTTATCTAACAATACCAGAATTCATTCAAATCATGTTTACTAAAATAAACAAAAATTCAAGGCCCAACAATATAGATGAAGCCAACATTAATCGACAGCTATATGGATTCAGTAATCCAGGAGTTAAGAAATCTTTAACCCTCATTCTGATGGCTAGGGTTCTTCACTGACTTCTTCTCCATTGTATTCTACTGAGAGCAGGATCAAAGGACATGGTGACAATGAATGATGAACACTATTTGTTTCATCTACTCACTCACCAACCTGTTAATCTTCCATTTTCAATTCTCAAGTATATGATAAAGGCTAAGGAGGAATATCATCTAAAGAGTGGTTCTTTACCTTATGGTATGCTGTTAACAAGATTTTTCAAAACATCTAGAATCCTAGTAGATAGAGGAAACAAAGTAAAGCCGGATGTTAAGAGTGTTATCAATGCCTATAATATTCATAAAATGGGGATCAAGACTGGAGCCAAAGCGGATGAAGGAAAGGAAATGTTCCGTCTGAAAAACAAGCAACACCTCGATCGTGTGAAAGAATATTAGCAATAGTAAAGGTTGAATAATCGTCTAATAAGCCGATACAAGCCAAGATGATTCCATAGAAGAAGGAAAGCAAGGTTCAACAACCAACTCACCAAGTGTTTTTAAAGAGGAAAGCTGAGACTCTCCAATTAGAAAGGATTAAGAAGTCAAGAAGGTCACTAAGATTAATAACCTTATGATAACAAGAACATAAGAAGCAAAGAGTTCTGGTCCTTGGTGCAGACTCTAAGAATGAAAAGGAGCAAGAGAATTAACAATAGCCAGTCAAACCAATCATCTCTATCCCTCAGATTCAACAAGAACAATTGTCTTAAGAGATAGAGATAAGAAGGAAGTTAGTATTTGAGAAGAAGAAGCCTCAATAACAACTCCCTTTCAAACCAGTAGAAGATCAAAAGAAGACGAAACCTATTCAGAAGAAGAAGGTTTCATCAGCTGATGTTCCACAAAAGACACAGATTGTTGAAAAGAAGACGAAGACACCATCTGAATAGTAATTAGTAACTTTCAAACCCCCTCAACCGATAAAGAAAGAAGATTTGAAGATGAAGGTTATAGAAGAATCAACACCTGATCGTAACAGAGGTCCAATTATCATCAAAGAACCTACTAAACAGAAAGTTAAAGTTCAAGTTAAACCTATAACAGTAAATGATCACTCGATACATCTTCTAAGTCATGAACAAAGAAGATTATATAGTATTCAATGAGACGAAAAGGCAGAACAATATTCGTTGAAAATTACAAAAAATCCTTATACAATCTATCCAGTGACAAGAAGAACGACAATTAAGATTGTACCAGATGTACAACCTAGAATTCCAACACTGGTAGATAGTAAAGAAAAGGGAAGAAGAAGAAGTTTCCTGAAAGATAAGAAGTTGATCTCATAGAAGAAGAAATTCAAGCGGCAATAAAGAACATAGACGATGTATGTCACGCAACTCAACCTGTAAGTGTCGATGTATCACATCATATATCAAGGGCATTATGAAGTAATTTTAGAGCATCTACTAAAGATGAAAGCTTCAAAGTAGTTAGCTCAATATTAGAGGCAAGGTCTGAAAGTATCACAATTGAAGGTATTTTTTTAAATTAGAAACCCTTGTGCATTTGCTTATTCATTTCAAACCCTTAGGTTTCATTCCTTCAATTAAAACTGTTTTACACCTTCTAAGGCAACTGATTTATAAATTACCCAGACCTGATGATCTTGATATCCTTGTTGAAAAATCGCCTTTCAAAATACCCTCTATTAAAATCTTAGAATTAGACGATTCACTTAAAAAACCATCTATTTTTGAGTATGTTCATCCACTTAGTGAAATATTACAAGATCCTACCCTTAATTCGAAGCTCTTTAAGAATTTCATCAAATGGACTGAAGCTAGTCATAAGCAGATGAAAGTTCAGGAAGCCTTAGCTAAAAGCATTGAGAAAATCAATACTAAAGTTGATATACTGGGTGATGCAGTGGGTGATCTTCATGATAAATTAGCACTTCTACTTGTTTCTATAGAAGAAGACCTCAAGACGAGCCGTACTGATATTCAACAAATGTTTTCTGAAATTTTAAAGTGTCTAAAATAAACTATCTTTTTTGTTAATAAAAAATAGGGGGAGATAGGGAGATATAGGTAGCTAGATAAAAAGAACAGTAGAAAGGAGTATTGTAAATATCATCTTTGCATATTACATCTTGCGTTATTCATCTGAATTTTTTATCTTCTAATGTTATGATTATTTGTTATCATCAAAAAGGGAGAGATTGTTAAGTTGAAAAGACTTTACTTCTTCTATTGATTTTGATGAAAGTCAAATAATAATAATAGTAGAAGTGTGTGAACTATTTTGATGAATTTGTTAAGTGCGCAGATAAATATAAATGGCACAAATCATCAATCAAGACGATACTTAAGTAAAAGCTAAATAAGACCGATCAAATGAAGTGATCAAGTTTAAGACATTAGATGAAACATACGAAGCTAAACAAGTCGATGTAAATGAAAAATGTGCTAGAACCTCAATTAGTTAGAGTTGGTTACAAGACTTAACTAATAACAGAATTTAGAAGACTCGACAAGCAGATTTCTTAAGAAGACCATTGAAGACTTAGGCTATAAATATTAGTTGTAGTCGTAGACTTCAATAAGAATTTTGATTATACAAAAATATTCAAGAGATATTTTGTGCTGAAGTGCTTATGCTGTGAAAAATATTTTGAGAGAAAAGAAAGAAAGAAAGAGAGCAAATACATCTGTAACGTGAGTGTGAAAGCTCAAACAATATCTTTTCAAGAGAAAGGAAGGCTAGAGCCTGAAGAGGCTAAGGAAGCAGATGAAGAATACTTTGTAAAAGAGATCTGAAGAGGCTCTGCAAGTGTAGAAATAATACTTGTAACATTAAAGGAGATAGTGAAATCTCAAATAAACTCTAAGGACTGGACGTAGCCCAAGGTTAATGGTGAACCAGTATAAATTGTGGTGTCATATTCTATAACTCTTACCTTTTTAATTTTCTTGTTGTTAAAAGAATAGATACTAATTTTTGCTATTGCATTACTCATCAAATCAAGTGGATTGTTTAAACTTGTAATCATCTGAATTTGTCATGAAAATCAAGAAATTTTTTAAAGATTCATAACTTAGACGAATTAACACAATTCAACCCCCGTTCTTTTGTATTTTACATATCATATGTGATTTCTATATTAACAAGTGATTTACTTCATTTAGGTTAGAATTGTGTTAGTTTATGTGTTTAAGTGTTTCTGTGGGTTAATATAAGTCTTTGAGCCCAAATTTTATGTTTTTGAGGTACCTTCATGTGTTTCAGGGCCAACATCAAGGAACGGAGGAGTTTCGGAGACTGTCGACCCACTATTGTGGCACAATAGGCCATGATCATGATAGAAAAATGTGAGATAGCCCATGATCGTGGCCTAAGGGACATGATCATGACAAAAGACTCTTCCCTAGCCTATGATCGTGGCATTTACAGAAAGGTTTGAAACTGGCAACGATCGTGGCATATAGGGCCGCGATCATGACTTGCGTTGGCCAAACGCGCAAACAAGAGGAAAAGTTAAGTTTCAAGAAATTTTTCGGACCGTTTTGACCTCAGAAAAGCCTTAAGGCTGCCAAAGTATTTAATGAACATAAAGAATAGAAGATGGGAGTTTTTGCATTAGCCACAATCTTGAACCCTAAAGAGCTTTATCGAGAGATTGAGGAAGGAAATGAAGGAAGAGAGACACGAAGAAGAAGTCGACATAAAGTACCTCCTGGAATAGATGGCTTCCTGTCTGCCTTCATCATCTGTTCCATTCATATTTTTTGATTTTATTTCAATTTTATTGATGTATAGAATTGGGATAGTAGTTGAGAATAGGATTATTGAATGTTGATATTTGTCTAAACTCTCCTTCAGAAATTTTGTCTTTGATATTACTGAAATTTAATTTATTGAGTTTTATTGAATTATTTGTGATTTAATTTCTGCACTTCATAATTTGGTAACAAACTGAGAGGGTGAACCAAGTGAAAATCATTAAATTGAGACTAACAAGAGTTAGGTAATTTAATCAATCAATAATTGAATCAAACCGGTAAAATTATGTAATGAGAGATCTTGCATAGGTTTCTGGTAACTTATTAGACAAGTTAAAATCTAATTTAAGTTTTGGGATAAATTGTGAATCAAGAGGTTGCAATTTTTCATAATCTAATTAAGGTTAATTATTATGGTTAATGATTATAACTCGGGAGAGAGTAATCAACCCTAAGACTGTCTAAAACTGATAATTCAATAAACTCATAATCAATTAGGTTTTTATTAAAGTTGGATAAAATCCCCTATCTCTCAATTGGTAGCTTTTAGGTTGTTTTGTGATTAGGTGTGTGATTGCTATCTTGTTTATATTTTTGAATTTGATTATTAAAATTAATTGCATGATTGAAATCTTTTCTTGCTAGTATTGTTCATTTAATTATTATGAATTGAGTTCAACTTTAGATTTTTGAATTAGATTGACCCTCCTCACGGGATCGACACCTTAGGTACGTGAACGACCCATGCGTTTGCGAAATATGGACATTTAAAAATAGGAAAATTTTGTCATATCAAAACCTATGATTAAGTTTTTGACGCCGTTACTGAGGAGGCAATTAATTTGGTTATATAGTTTAAGGCGTTTAGTTTAGTCTTTAATTTTTGTTTTCATTCTTTTATTTTATTTCCAAAATCGTACTCTTGCATGAACACAAGAGTCACAAGAGGTTTGAGTCATGCAGCTGAAACATTAGACTTAGATATCATTTAACTAGAATGAATCTTTAGGAAAGCTTAGCGAATAAAGGAAGAAGAGATCGTGAAATCAACAATGGCCAAAGAATTTCAATAGAAAATGGGCCATGGAGCGAACCAAGGTCATCAACAGTGGACCCTGATGGACTTTATGAGGTCAGGGTTCAATGTAGGAAACCAAGCAGTAGTTAGGCCGCCAATTTAAGCAGCTTCCTTCAAAATAAAACTATCCCTCCTTAATATGCTTCAGTAAAATGTACAATTTTATGGATTGATAAACGAGGATCCCAGTGCACATATTGTGAACTTCCTCAAAATCTGTGATACTTTCCGGTATCATCAGATGTTAGAAGATATATTCAGAATTTGGTTGTTTTCCCTTACCCTTAGAGACAGAGCGAAGGCTTGGTACCATTCCCTTAGCCTAGCCAACATCACAACATGAGAACAGTTAGTTCGATCCTTCTTAGACAATTATTTCCTATTGACCAAGACCACAAAGCTCATTAAGGAAATCACCAATTTTCAGTAAGGTGACGATGAATCAATTTATGAAGTGTGGGAGAGATACAAGGATTTATAAAGGAAGTGTCCACACTGGAACTCACCCAAGGAATTCCTGTTGTAAACTTTCTACAATAGAGTAAACCCACGAACAAGAGGCACAATTAACGCAACTTCAGGAGGATCATTGATGAGAAAGACAGTTGACGAAGCAGAAGAGTTAATAGAGGAGATGGCAAGCAACAACTACTTATGGACGAACGAGCAAGGTAGGTAACCTGCTACCTTCAGAGAGTAAAAAGGAATTGTAGCGATCGATTAGATGACAGAATGCAAGCGAAGATTGACAACCTAAAGTGATAGCTCAACAGTATGAAGGCTTCGTCCTTAACCCAGGTGAAAGCTATACAACTGAAGTGTGAGCTCTGTGGATAAGTAGACCATGATACCGTGCACTGTTACTTGATGAAGGAAGACAATTAGGAGCAAGTAAATTATATGGAGGCACAATATGGATGAGGAGGGGACAACAATCCTTACTCCAACACTTACAACCATGGGTGGAAGAATCACCCTAACTTCTCCTGGATGAACAGCACCGAAGGACAGTTCAGGTCACAAGGACAATGGGGCTTTCAACAAGATAAAGCAAGTTCGATGGAATCAAAGTTGGACAAGATATTGGATAAAATTAAAGGCATGAAGGATGCATATTGGAGGCTCTAAAGCAAATTCAAACAAGTAACGAAGAACTATGCCTCGTCAATACATAACTTTGAAGTCTAAATAGGCCAATTAGCGAAGGCAATGTCTACTCGAAATGTAAGATCCCTTTCAAGCAATACTGAGTCTAATATGAAAGAACAGATCATAGCCATCAATCAAGTTAAGGATAAGGAACCTAAACAGATAAAGGAAGAAGGGGATAGAGGAGAAGGTCAACTAGTTAAGGAATTCCTTCCAAGTGAGCCTATATGCAAGCCAATAAAGGCAACTCGACCTGGAATCCGATACCCTATCTTTGCTCAACAGAAGCCAATTATAAGTGGGGTAGCGAGGAATTTGAAGAAGATTGAATCAAACAAGGTCAAGGAAGTGACAGAACAACTACAAATGAAACTCACATTAAAGGAATCTATTAAGAAGAAGGTTAAGGAGCAAAAATTAAAAGAACACCCTAATGTCGCATAGAAGAAAGAGGACCCAAAAGATTTTTATATTCGTTGCTATATCAATAGAGTCGTTATAAATAGGGCATTAGCAGATTTGGGAGTGAGTATGATCATGATGCCCTATACCTTTAGTCAGAAGTTGGGGTTAAGAGAGTTAATACCCACAAAGATATTGGTAAAGATGACTAACAGAGCAGTGCATCAACCGAAAGGGATTATTAAGGATGTGGATATAAAAGTTGATAAATATTAGAAAATGGATAAGATGTGGAGTTCTTGGACATTCGTTCCCGACCACTTCTCATTCAATCATTGACATTGATGGGGTGAGCTAACTCAAAGGGTAGACAAAAAGCAAATAACCTTCCAAGTGTCAACGAAAGACTACAATTCTCTGTTACCTCTAACAAACATCAAGGAATCCGAACCTAGAGGAGAATGGGAAAATATCGAGGACCCTAGGAATGCATTCAGGAAGAAGCACTCATGTAGAAGAAGGTGAGGAAAGGAGAATCATAAGGAAGGTGGAAATCGCAGCATGGTAGCTTAGGTACAAATTATGAGATTAGTGACTACACTACCATTGCAATCGTCATTCGAACTACCATGAGCTAAAAGAGTGTTGAGCAACTGATGTTAAAAGAAGCATTATATGGGAGGCAACCCATGGAAAATTAGTTCCTTTAATTATTTTTGTTAGAATATTTGAAATTTCGTAGTTAGGATTATTATGTTTTGAATAAAATCAAGAAGGAATAAGATTTCGAATAAATGATGGATCAAGCAAGTAAAAGAAAAGTGGAAGGGCCACAAAAGAATTAAGAAGTGAATTCGAAAAGAATGTGAAAAGAGCAAAAGAAGAAAAACCATAATAAATTTTAAAGGAGATTTTTACCATTTTACCCTCCAACCACCTTTACATTCATTTATAACTTCAGTTTTTCATTCCCTTTCACTTTTACTTTATCTCTCTAAAATTGAAATGTACAAAAGCTCTCACATCTCTCTACAAAATTTCAAACCTCTAAATTTCTTCCGAATTCTACCTAATTCCCAATAAATATGTTGTGCATCAAACAATCAGCCAGATGGAAGCAATCAGGGTGAAATCAAGTTGCGAGACGTAGGAGAAGAAACAGAATAATAGGCTTCAAAGCACCCTTCCTAATCTACACAAAGGATGAAGGTACTCGTTTCCAATCTGTAAATGCTAGACAAATAGTAGTTCTTAAGTATTTTGATTTTGAAACACTCGATAGGTTAGAATTGTGCAAGAGGGTAGAAAACCTAGCTGAAAGAATCTAGTGGGCCTAATCTATATGTTTCCAATTTCCTTTCTACTAGGAGCTCTCTTTAGAATTTTTCATTTTACTATCCTATGACCCTAGGAAAACCAAGGAATTATGGTTTAGATTGAGAGGAAGAGCCTACAAATTGAACATAGAAATCATATGCTATATGTGTGGATTCCCTAAATCCTCCATCATCAATCAGCATGATGATTTTTCTCCTTCTTGATATTGGAATGAATTCATTATAATAGAGCAATTTCATGCCAAGAATGCTCACAACAATATAATAAGATCCCACGAGCACTTATTTCTACACAAATTCATGTGTCAGCTGGTTTTTGATAAATCAAAAACCCATAAGTGTTCCTCAAAGGAACTCTTTATGTTCTGGTGCATAGACCACAACATTCTAGTGTGCACATCCACACATGTGCTAAATGTTATTGTTGGGATTCCACGCAAAAGGAGCAATAATTTAGGTAGGGGGTACCTAGTGTTCGCTATTGCTGAATATTATGGCATAGATTGTAGTGAGTTAACTGTTCACCTCCCTGATTTCCTAGACCATCACCATTTATGGGGAGCTAAAATCCTTAAGTCCTACAACATGGAACTTAGGGATATCAGCCAAAAGACATATGTCAAGATTAGGGCCATTCAGGCGAGTTTGAGTTCAGCAATGCCATAAGAAGCAGAAGAGGACTCAATCAGTGAAGAGTCCGAGGAAGAAGAAGATTAAGGATGGAAGAAAGTCTGGGAGGCAATCTCTGCAACTAACAAGACAGTTACTGATACATTAGTAGAGCACACCAAAATGATGAAGGAGATGACCCGAACATATTGATGCCAGAGCTAGGATATCTGTTAGATCCATCGACATTTCGAGTCTCATAGCGTTCAATCACTACCTCTAACACCATCTCCGCCTCCATCTCCATGAGATTTTGTTTAACCCATGCTTTTTTGTCAATCTAGTCTTTATTTTTGTTCTTATCTTTATTTTTATTTTTAATTATTTTATGTTTACTTTAAATTATGTTTTTACTTTTCTTTTATGTGCTTGTTGTCCCCTTCTCACATTAAGGATAATATGTTGTTCAAGTATAGGGAGGGTCATGTGTTTTATTTTTTATGTTATTTTGCATATGGTATGATAGTTGTTAAGTTGCATTTTGTGAATTGTTTGGATGTTTCAATGGCTTAGATGGATTGAAATTGATTTAATTTTAAATATAGTCTATTAGGTTATGTAGAATCATTAGCTCGCAAAATTAGTGAATAGGAGTCTTTGGATAAATATACAGCTTAATTAGGATTTAATGTATATTTAGCACCCTTTACTTGCAACATTCATTCATAATTTGAGGACTTTCAACTTAAGTAGCATTGCTAGTATTTTTTCATAGAAACGAGTAGCTAAGATCACAAGGTAGGTAATAAATAAATTAAAAAAGTTTATTAAATAAATAACTATTCCGCTGGCCTTTGGGTTACGAATAGAGCTAGTAGCCAGTTGAGAATGTGATATAACCGAGTAACCAGATCGACAGCCATCACAAATGTGTGCCTTCGCATCAAAAAGCTATAATAACATTCCAAACAAGTAGCTTAATAAAAACATGACTCAGTCGAGTAACCAGATCGACATTCGTTACCAATGCTTGCTCCCATATAAAGAGACTAAGTCTATGTTCAATAAATTGATTTAAAAATGTATTTTCTAATAAAAACCTACCAGATTTGTAATAAGCTTGACTTTTCTTGAAAATATACTTAGGAACAATTACAGAGTATGAATGACCAAAGAATTATTAATGTGTGTGTGCAATTCAAAAGGGTAAATAAATTAACAGTTAGATCTCAATTAATTTCTATATTTATTTTAAGCCCCTAGACACAGATTGTTCATGTTAATGATTTGATATAGCTTGACTGATTGTGTTTAAGAATAAATTTATTTCATGAAGTTGATGCCATTGCCTCATTACTACATTGTATGTTGTATGTTTGTTATGTGTTTGTTGTTTTTCTTAAAGTGTGGGGATGTTGATAGGTATGATTTGCATCATATTTTAGGATTCAATTTATTATGTAGTAAGTGTTAATTTGAGTGTTTAGTGTGTGTTTAGGTTAGAATTATGTTAGTTTATGCGTTTAAGAGTTTTTATGGGTTAGTATAAGTCGTTGAGCTTAAATGTTATGTCTTTTAGGTACCTTGATGTGTTTGTTAGTGTTTCAAGGCCAATATCGAAGAACGGAGGAATTTTAGAGACTTTTACGCCGAAACTACTACCCACGATTGTGGCACTGTGCCATGATCATGACAGAAACATGTGAGACAGCCTACACAATCATGATAGAAGACACTACCCTAGCCCACAATCATGGCATTTATAGAAAGATTCGATGCCATCCATGATAGTGGCCTGTGTCGAATAGTCGCACAAACAAGAAGAAAAGTCAAGTTTCGAGGGATTTTTCAGACCGTTTTGACCCCAGGAAAACCATAGGATTACCAAGGTATTTAAAGAATATAAAGAACAGAAGATGGGAGCTTTTGGCATCAACTGAAATCTCAAACCCTAGAGAGCTTTATCGAGAGATTGAGGAAGGAAACGAAGAAAAATAGACATGGAAAAGAAGCCTACGCAAAGTACTTCCCAGAATAGGAGGTTTCCCGCTATTGCTACCTCCATCATTTATTCCACTCATATTTCTCAATTTTATTTCAATTTTATTGATGTATAGGATTGGGATAGTCGTTAAGAATAGAATTGTCAAATGTTGATATTTGTTTAAACTCACCTTCAAAAATTTTGTCTTTGATATTAATGAAATTTGATTTATTACATTTTTATTGAATTATTTATTTTTCAATTTCCGCATCTCATAATTCGGTAATAAACTAAGAGGGTGAACTGAGTGAAAATCATTAAATTGGGCTAACGAGAGTTAGGTAATTTAATCAATTAAGAATTGAATCAAACCGGTAAAATTAGGTAACGAGAGATCTTGCATAAGTTTTAGGTAGTTTATTGGACAAGTTAAGATCTAATTTAGGTTTTGGGATTAATTGTGAATTGAGAGGTTACAATTTCTCATAATCTGACTAGGGTTAATGATTATAACTCGAGAGAGAGTAATCAACCCTAAGACCATCTAAAACCAATAATTCGATAAACTTATAATCAATTAGGTTTTTATTAAATTCAGATAAAAATCCCCTTTCTCTCAATTAGTAGTTTTTAGGTTGCTTTATGATTGGGCATGCAATTGCTATCTTATTTATATTTCTGAATTTGATTATTAGAATTAATTGCTTGATTGAAATATTTTTTTGTTAGTTTTTTTCATTGAATTATTGTGAATTAGGTTCAGCCTTAGATTTTAGGATTAGATTAACCCTCTTCGTGGGGTCGACACCTTATACACGAACAACCCATACATTTACAGACTATCGAGGTTTAAAAATAGTAAAACCTTGTCATATTGGAACCTGCAATCATTCGGGTGGCCTAACTAATCCTTAGTTAGCGGTATTGAACTATGGCCTCATGAAGTCCATAGGTCTGTTGTTGATGTCCTTGGTTCGCTCCGTGGTCAAAATCTTGTTGAAATTGCTTGGTCATTGTTACTTTCACGATTTCCTCTTCTTTTTCACGCTAAGCTTTCCTAATAGATCGTTCTAATCGAGTGATGTCTAAATCTAAGATTTCAGGTGCATGACTCAAACTTCTCGTAACTCTTATATTCTTGCAATAGCATGATTTTAGAAATAAAAAAATAAAACAAAAACCTCCCTGATAATGACGCCAAAAACTTGATCGGGTTCCTTTGATGTGTGTAAGTTTTAATTGATTAACCTTAATAATCCGCAAGTGCACGGGTCGTTTGCATGATACCTAAGGTGTCGATCCCACGAAGGGGGATAATCTAATCCTAAAATCTAAGGCCAAAACAAATTGCATAAATTTAAAATGTAACGAAACTAAAACATGAATTCAATTCAATCAATCATGAAAATATTAATGTTGAGTGCAATTTATGCAAAACAATCTACTCTTTTTATGCTCAAAAACTACAAGTGTACATGTCATGACTTGTAGTTAAAAAGCATATATGGATCCCACAGGAATTGATACCACTTAATTCAAATCAAACTTTGTTTAAGAAATGAAATTGTTTAATGGAAATAATATGAAAGATTAA
>JAOTAY010000009.1:6755234-6777960 GCA_025629805.1 Erythroxylum baracoense | reverse complement strand
AAAAATTATTCTAAGGCAAAAATTCAAATCTCATGCTTATTCCATAAACTATTATGCTTAATTTAACGAAAAATTTCGGGGGCCAACGTATTACCTTCATCTTGTCCTTATTCAATTTGATATTTCTCTAACTCTGAGTCATTTTGATGCTCTTACTCCGTATAAGTTAATGTATCATATTTATGATGCTCTTCATGATGCTACCTTATGGCATCTCTGGTATTTGTCAGCTTTATATGCTTGTTCAATTTCGTTATCCCCACTTCATGTCTATTGTTATCTTTCTGATCCTACAAATGCCAATTCACTATTGTGGACATTGTTGGAATGGTTCCAACCACTCTCTAAATGGCGTATTGACAAGTCATAAATCCTGACACATCATCATCTTTAGGACACTGTGTTAAATGATAGGAAAGCTTTTGTCATCTACATTATCCACCGTCCCTACTGTATTAGTACCACTAGATATCTATGCACATTGAACCACATTCATCACTAGTGGACTACTTTTGATTGGTCTACCAAATCCCCTCGACTAATGGATTAATTACATAATTTCTTAGACTAACTGAACCAGTTCCCGAACTCATCTCCTTCTAATGTTTGCACTTCTCTCGGACCATACTTTAAAGATACTTCGATGCATGCACCAAGTATTCCACCATCAGTCGACCAATGGACATCAATAGATCCCTCCAATATTATTAATATTCTAGCTGGTGAAGTTCCCTGTCTTACGTATAACCACTTTACAGTCTCAAGTAGACCATCTAGTCCAATTCACGAGCCCATTCAAGAGCCCATCTTTAGCCCAGGACTTACTCAATGGGCTGCCAATGATATCGGCAATATTCTTGAAAAGATTGATAATGGCATGGCCTTGAAAGATGATGATCATGATCTCGCTTTATCACTTTAAAGTGGAACTTGTTCTTTTTAGGAGTTTTGTCTTTGGCCTTTTGAGATTTTTGATAAAGAAGAATCTTTATGGCCCACAACCACTATTCAAGATTCCTTTTTATCACTTTACTGTTTGCTTTTTAAAAAGTAGATTATTTTTTTAAAGTAGCTTTCATAAAGTATAATGATTATACTCTTCTTTTCTAAAGTTATCATGAGTGTGTCTTTAGGTAGTTTTACCTTTATACCCCTTACTTCGCCGATAAAAGCAAGGCTCTTCTTCATTTGTAAGCACGACTAAATTAGTTTGAAGTAATATGAATATGGGTTTGAGTTTGATATATTTTCTCTGAGTTCTCCTTCTCCTAAAAGCTTAAGTCTTGAGTGCATGTTACTATCAGTCTTGATATAGAGACAAGTATGCTTTACACTCGCCTCTGATAAGGATCTTATGTATCAAAAAGTCTAAGGCGGTCTATGACTATGCCTCCAAACAATTCCGCTATATGAGATTAGAACTAACAGGGAAAGATAGTAGATAATGTGTGTGTAAGATTCCTAAGAGGAAAGCCTTGAGAGTTTAAGCCTGTGACGAGAAAGGGCATTGTGTCTCGGCCATCATCCCTAGAACTTACAAACGTCAGTAGTCTACAATCCACCTTGGAGTAGCGCGTGATCTCCTGATAGGTGTTGTTTGAAGGATGTTGTTGACATATGTCTAGGACATACTGGTACGTCTGGGACGTATCCTTTCCCTGTGTGCCCTTCGGGGTCTCGATGATGTCGACAAAAAGTTTAATGCTATTAACTATTCTAGAGATAATGAATATAAATATAATGTTTATAGATTTTTAGAGTAACTAAATATAAAAGTAAGCCAATTGGTGGTAGAAGAAATGCAATTTTATAGTCACATTTAGATGAGTATTCTCCATAGTAAAACTTTTAATTTTCAATTTTATTTAACTTAGATTATATATATTCTCTAAAATAGTAGAACTTCTTATATACTAAAACTATAGTTAACTATTTTTTAGTAGGTTAACCTATTACTAAACTCCCTTTGAATGCATTTTATTTTGTAAAAAATTATAAAAGATTTCACCCTAGCACTAAGAAGATCACATAAGTCTTCTTCGAGCACCTGATTCAACTCCCTCTATCTAAACCACAATTCACTGATAGCATGCTCCTTTCAGTCATTCGCTGGTGAATTAGGATCAGTTTAGATGCCAACATGAATAAATTAACATTAAAACCAATAAAGGTAGCTTATATAAAATATATCATATCATATCATAAATTAAATCAAATCAAATCAATCTATAGAAAAAATAACCATTAAGGTTTCTCCTATTTAAACATAGGAAAGGCTTTTAGCCATAAAACATATTCAAAAAATTGAAATCAAAAAATAAAAATAAAAATAGAGAAGTCTGGTATAAATAAATCTAAATGAATTCTTAATTTATATTAACAACTTAATCCATTAATATGTTATCAAGATCTTAATTCTCTACCCAAAGCAAGCTAAAATGATCACCTAAAGGCTAGAGAAGCTTTCTAATGGCTAATTATGGCTTTTGGAGAGAAAAGATGTTTTAAAGAGGTATTTTCATCAAAAGAAGGCTCAAGTCTAACAAAAGTTAGAGTTTCCACTTAAATACATTTTGCTTTTCCTAGGACATGGTCTACTTTATGGTCATCACCTATATTTGTGGACTTCACTTCTTTTAATTGAAGGACACATCACAACTATATCTTTAAATGATAGATCTTATTATGTTCTTGAAGATGAATACACAAGCTCTGGTACTTTTGTGTTTTTTAACCATGGAACTTCTTATTTCTCCTCTAATTTATACGTAGTCTCTTACACCATGATTGAAAGATAAAGTTATCACTTTAAGGCCCTAAAACTTGAATTTTGGTATTGATGGACTATAGTTAGCAAATTGGAATTAATTGGTACCATTAGGGAATTGATGTATTTAAATGTAAATTTGGAATGGGAAAATTTATCAAGTGGCAAGTTAAGTTGGTACATGAAAATTAGAATGATTAAGCCTATGAGTTAGTGAAATTTGGCATAGCTAATGCATTGACATTTGGCATTATCCATTATGTGACAAATGGTTTGGCAAGAATGTGACAAATGGCATTGTTAATAAGATGACAAGTGGCCTAATGGAAGTGTTACAATTGGCAGCATAAATGGAGGGAAAATGGGAGTCATAAATTGGAGACATGTGTCAATTCGTAAATGAGTCACCTATTAGCTTAGGTATTATGTTCTTGTAAGAAAGTTTCTGCAACCCTCATTTTGTTTTGAATCTCTCCACTGAAATCATCCTTGTCCATTTTCTAAATTTTTGCATCAATCTTACGTGTTATCACACAAAGTCCTCTGCCAAACTATTCATTAAGGGATCCACTTCATGTTATCCTTTATGTTGTTGTCTCTATGGTGTGAAGATCATCTTCGTTTCACCTTGATCTTAAAGTTGGGTTTGGTTGCTTGAAAGGGGTTGATATAGGTGGATCTTTGGAGTTATTCTTTGAGATTAAAGAGGTAAGGGAATACTAAACTTGGTATCATGTTAGAACATGTATTGTTTGATGTTTTAAGTGGATAAAATGTGTTCTAAATTAAGAAAGATTTGAGGTTAATACATGCTGGATACTTGTTATAAGTAGTGGTCCCACTAAATAGGTATTGGTATATTAGCCATATCTTGACTTGTAGACATCAAAATGGGATGATTTTAAATTTATATTAAACTGGAAACATATATCTACAACTTCCATGAAGGAATCGAATTTGATTTCTATTAATAAGGATTTTGAAATTTGGCTTGAAGTTGAGTTCTAGCTAATGTCCACAATTGAGAATAGTCTGAAGTATTTTGGGTAATAATGAACCAAATTGCATTATTTTTATTTCTTTTGCAACTTAATACATAGAGGGACATTTGTTTAGAAGAACATATTTTCTGAAAACGTCAATTTCTAGGTCAGAATGGCCATACAAAACTAACCCAAAAACTTGTCCTGTGAAAACAGTTGTTTGGAGATTTTGGGTCCCTTATCTTAAAATTGTGGGAAATGGTTAGGAAGGTGAAAAAAAAAGAGATTTTATGCAATTGATGACTGTATAAGGTTAATTGAGTAACAGTTAGTCTAATTTTTCATTATTAATTGAGATGATAATGTAAAGGATGTATGGTTTACAATGTTGAATTGTTTGGTGTTATCATGAATGAATGAATTCCAAAGCCTTATGTATTATGAATTGAATATGGATATATGTGAATTGGGAATTTTTGTGATAATATTGTTATAATTCTAGACCATCAGTTGCCGGAGGAGTTTGATAGTTAGGATTGTGTTGGAAGTGATTTCTATTTGTGTGAATATACACAATTTGTTAAGACTCAATATCTCTATTAATGCATTATTGCACATACTTATAATTGTATGACATGTTAGTTTGTTTGAAAATTAATGAATATGTCAAGTTGATCAAAATAGAATAAAGTGGTATGTGTTGCAATATGTTCCTCGTATGAGAATTCTAAAAAGAACCCTTTTTGTTTTAAAACTATTAAGTCCTAGACGTGGGTAAATAGGCATGCCTAGAAGGGTCTGCAGCTGCTCCTGTGATACTTTGGTGTCTCCTGTTACTGACACTTCGGTGTCTCCTGTTATTGAGACATAAGTCTCTCCTGTTTTGTGATACCGATCATGATATCTCCTGTGTTAGTCCTGTTACCCACTTCTGTATACAGGATTAACAGACTAACTTGTTTTTTATTCTGTTATATGCTCAGTTTTGGCATAAATAAACTTTGATCTGAAACATCTAAGCTCTGTTCTGAAATAAGAAAATTTGTTTTGTTACAGAAATGTTTTGTTCTATTATAATATTCAATTTTGAAATTGGTTAGTGTTACACTGAAGCAAATGTGTAACCTATTCTGATATGTTCTGTTTTGTTCTCAGATTCATAATATTTTGGTTCAGTTTGGAAATGGATAAGTAAACACTGCTTATTATTTGATGTAATTTTGAATATGTGAATGTTTGGATGACTGTTTGAAACAGTTGTCAACTTATATCCTGTTTAGTTTATTCCCCACTAAGCTTTATGCTTAGCATGGTGGTTTTGCCTTGTGCAGGTTTAGATAGGAGGTTTTGAAGACTGGGACAATAGCAACCGTAGTGGACATGAAGATTGTGTTTTGTTCTAGAAATGCTTAGTTTTTTTAAGTTGTTCTTCAATGTAATGAGATATGTTGCATTTTGTGCTTTGCTTAATGGTTTGTAAAAACCTTAATATAGTTTGGAATTAGATTTAAGGCTTGTATGTAATCAGTATAATGTGTATGTTATGTTCTGAGTATGACCCAACCAATGATGAATGAAATGTATGCTCCTTGAGTTTTTAGAAATGCTTTAGTATGTATTAGATTACTTTGGTTCTATTTTGTGTAGCATCTGCATATCCTCCCAAGGGGTATGTGGGTGTTACATATGTCCTCGGGGAAATAGTATGTGATGAAAAGGAGGTGGTGTCCACTTTGGCCCTCTTGCACGAAAGATAATACGTAGGTCTTCTGGGTGGTCGAGATAATCCTTAAGTCCTTACCAAAGTGTGATGCCTAAAGAAAAATATAAGTATAATCACAAAGATGATAAACGATATCATATGAATGCATAAGTGTGAAGTATAGTGTAAAAATATGCAAATGGTAAGAATGGGTCACTAAATATAATGTAACTGACCTAAAATACACCCATATTATGTTTTCATTATACATAGTTATTATAATTATTTACTACATCCTATAATTGTAAAATATTAGTTCTGACAGTTTTTACTCCACTATAGAGCCTAAATCAATCAATCTTTAAAATTAAGGTACTAGTGTAACCTATATAAGTCACATTAAGAATTTTCAGCCATATAAAGGACTATAAATCCCAATCCACCTAAGTCATTTTTCTAGCACCTAAAAATAATGCATAATGGATATCTAATCATCATATAAGCACAAGAAATAATTTATAGCATTAAATATTCCAAGATGTATTTAAATAAGGACAATAAGAGTGTTATAGAAATATACCTTAATGAAACAAAGAAGTTGGTGAAGAAAATCTAAATGTGTGCTAGGGTATGTATGATTTAGAAGGAATATGAGGTAGTTTATCTCTCTAAAAGCTAAAAAGGGAATTGAAATTTCAAAAAAATTGAGAAATAACACTATTAGAAATGAGAAAACATGTAGGGGGAGGGGGTATGCCTTTTATAGAAATCATGCATGGCACTTACACAATACCATTGAGGTGCCATGTAATATTATACACAAGCATAAGGTCATAACATGGGACATATTGTTTGAATTAAATGCTCCTCATAAATAGGAAAAAATAGGTGGAGATACATGGGGATCTATATGAGACCATGTCAGTACCACGAGTAAAAATCAAATTTTATTTCTTAGGTCTTCTATATACAAACTTAAATATGGGGACACGAATACTTACATTGTGGTGTGTTTACAACATGGGTATAGACACCTAACTATGTACCTAACTTTGTTAAAAAATTCTACATTATGTAACTTTTAGTCCTCTTTCATAGGTAAACATAGGAGCTTGTTCATATATATTGCCTCCTAAAGAATACCATATAGGTGGCGCGTACAAAAGTAGTATATTCTACTTTTTAGATGCATTTACATAATTCTAAACACAGTGGTGTGTGAGAGCTCGTCTAGGCCCTAAAACATGAAAAAACCAAAGATTCAATAACTCTAAACACTTGATGATGAAATTTTAAGAGAAACTCAACAATTCAAGATTAAGAAAATGATATCAAGGTAAGAAATTAAACAACTAACAACCTATACTACTAGAAACATTAAAATATAAAAATATTAAGTGTAAAAAATTTTATATTGGTTCCTAATAATTTCTTATAGATTATAAGCTTGGCCATTTTCCATCAATGTTAACCTAACAAACCCCCATTGGTAAGGTATAAGTTGTCTTGAGATCTACTTTCTACTTTATTCTTCTCTTTTTCCTAATAAAATAATCAACTTCTAGGTATTTCTCATACTTCCTTACGATGTTCTCGCTCATTCAACTTGCTTCCTTTAGCTTTGAATATGTTCCCTTTACTCTGGCTCATACATAACACAATATATGTTTTCATTAATTGTACCAAAATAAAGACACTTATTAGACTTACCATCAGTAGGATTATAAGGGTTTAGTTTTCTTGAATTCTAATATATCATCCCTGACCCTCGATGTTACCTTTCCCTTATAAACATCAATTAGGCCCTTTGAAGTGCCTAAGAAAGGTCATCCTAAAATCAAATGAACATTCCTATCCTTAACTATATCTAATAAAACAAAGTCCACAATAATAAGAAACTTACCAATTCTTATAAGCACATCTTTTAATATACCTGTAGGATGTTTAAAAGAGTTACTTGCTTTTTATAGAGAATAATAGTCAGTTTAAGTTACCCACCTCAAGCTCCTTAGAAATTAATAAGCGGCATAAGGCTAATACTTGCCCCTAGATCATGTAGGACGTGATCAAAACTCAAGTCTTCAATATTATAATGGATGGAGATTTTATAGAATGCTTAAGCTTCAAGTAGTTTATTATAAGGTACAAACTTGCACTCCTTAGGCTAGGTCATAGCTTTATACTCTTCAAGCCTTCTTTTGTTAGATAAAATCTCCTTTGAAAACTTGGCATAAAAAGGCATTTACTTTAAAGCTTTACTAAAAGGAATGCTAATGTAAACACTTTTTAAAAACCTCCAAAAACTTCCCAAATTTCTTATCCAACTTTGCCTTCACTAATCTTTAGGGGAATGGTATGGGTGGCTTATAGGGTATAGGGGAAATGTGTTTAGATTCTTTGTTCCCTCAGTGTGTTTAGATTATTCCTTTTCTCTTTCCTCCTCCTCGGACTCCTTTTGCTCTCTAACAGGTGTCTTCCTTCCTTTGTCTCCCTTGCTCTCAACCACTTTCAAACTAGGGATCTTAACTAGTTCATCACCCATTATCAACACAATATTATAACATTCAATAGGATTCTTAGGTTTGTCAAGTAATTGATCAGGTGGTCTAATGACAAAACTAGTATACTAAAAGATTTAAGACTCGAGCATCTTACTATAAGTAGCAACAAATTCCACCTTAGAATTAAGTTTCCTAATTCCCTCCTTAAATTATTCATTCTACTTGGTTTAAATGGTAAGGAGATTTTCTAAAATGGACTCTAAGTCTGATTTATGCAGAGGGGGTTAAATCGTTTAGGCTAGAAATCAGGTGGTTATCTATTTTAAGCTGTAAGATTAAACCTATTTTCAAATAAAAGATTGGGATGGTTTCTCCAACTAGAACTGTAAGCGTTTGAAAATTGGTCATTCTTCTATTTGGGATTGCTAATGAAGTTGTTCTAGTTCAAAGAGGCTTAATGCATATATATATTAACTAGTAATTTGTAACTAAATTTCCTAGGGATCCATATATATTATAAACCATATTAGTAGCACCAATAATATTAACATTTGTAATATAGAATTTTTGGGACAAGGCATCTACCTTAGTAACATAAAAATCCAAAGCATCCATATCATACTTACCTGGAACTTTCTTAGGAGTGGGTCTCTCAATTGAACACATATAATGATTCTAATCCATGTTCTCTATGAGGTTGCATATTTTGTCTACTGTTTTGTTCATCAAAACTCACTGAAAACAATACCCACATAAATCTTCATGTTTTAGGTCATTTCATTATAGATGGTCTAAACAATCAACCATTTCTCTAAACCATGGTGGGATAAGATCTCAATAACTCCTTTTATCTCTCTCATGCCTTATGTGAAGACTCACATTCCCTCTAGGAAAGGTGGTAATTTAGTTCCTTGCAGAGTCTTACCTGGAGGGAACCATTTTGCCAAAAATGTATGAGAGAACTGATCCTATGTAGTGATTGACCTAGTAGAAAAGAATATAGCCACACTCTAACTTTATCGCTAAGAAAGAAAAGGAATAAGAGGACATCAAGTGACACATCATTTAGCATCAACGTGTCGTAATGCTCTAGAAACATTGAAAGATGCTAATTAGGGTCTTTATATGATGAACCTTCAAATTGATTATGCTATACCATAGATAAAATAGAGGGTTTTTTAACAACTTTGTACTAGGTCTCATAATGCTTGAGTTGATGTCTTAGGAACTCGGTGCAATAAAGTCCTTCATTGACCTTATATTCTCTATAACCATCTTCGCTACCTCACATTTTATTCTCCTTTGATATTTTATTCTTGTATGTAATGTCCTCTTGATATCAAGTTTAGCTTAACAAGATTTCTAAGATCGTCAGAACTGCGTATATAAGAGGTGATCTTAAAAAAAGAAAGAATAAAACACAATTCAGTGAATAAATAATGAAACTAAAATGAAAACCAAAATAAAAACAAAAAAATCCAATTTAGTTAGTTTGTAAATTTATAAATATTAAAGCCTAATCCATGAAAGCAATGTCAAAAACTTATTCTCTATTTGTATCACCACAAGTGCATGGTATAACTATAGCTAGCATTATGAGTACGGGTCGATCCCACAAAGATTGTTGATTAACTACCTACTACTCTTAAACTTAGATCAACCTTTATAGATGGATGAATAAAGAAAGTAAAATAAATACCAAAATCTAACTACTAACGTAAAACATTGATCAAGTATGTGCCAAACAATCAATTAACTAGATTTAGGCCAAATTCCCCCAAATAACTTTACTATATTCACTTTCACCTTTGATTAATGAATTATTCTATTTTCTCAGATCAGTAAGGTTCTTAACATAGACTATATTCTCTCTTGAGACATATAATTTTTATTTAGAATTTAATCTATCGAAATCTCTTTTAAATCTAGACAACTTAAGAATGCCTTAATTCGTTTTATGAACTCTATTCATAGGTTTTACCCTAACCTAGGAAGATCTCACAACTTTCTCTTGAATAGCTCATATTAACCCTCTTCTTACACCTACGAACTAGACATATATCTCAACCGTTAAATCTTGATACATGAATCATATGTTGAGTCTTTCACTTTTTCTCATTTAATTCAATCAATATAAAAGTATGAATATACCATAAGAAAACTGTAATTTTATTAATCAAATAATTAAGTAATGTATATCACATCAAAGATTCTACCAACCTAAAAATCTATTCCCCATTTAGTTCATAATAACATATAGAACATCAACATAAAAATAATAAAGAAAACATGATAAAGAAATCATGTTCTTTAATCTTAAAAGCTCCAAATAAATGTTAGAAGTCTTCCTTTATCTCTAAAGAATGGTGACTATTGAAAAAAACCAATGCAGAATAGCTCCAACATGTCTCTTGAAATTGTTCCTTGGCCAAAAAAACTCTCATTTTTGTTTGCTTCTTTTCTTTGTTAAAAACAAAACTCTAACTTTTAATGAGCTGCATGACCCCAAATACGACTTTGTGTAACTAGTTGTGCTCCATGGAATTCTTCATAATTAACTACGCTAATATGCGTATATATACAGAATTATGGATGACACTATGTTCTTCATGTAGGAGGTAACATGGGGTATAGAGGATGTGTTAGAGAAGCAGAAGTAACCACTCTTATATATGTACCTCAATATGGGATCATGTACACTACTCTTTTATGTGGATCTTTTCTAAATCTTCCAAAATAGTTTCATTTCGATATCATTCTTCTCCAACTTTGCTTCCTTTTCTTGTATAAATAGAAAGATGACCTGAAATGATAAAACTTCTTAAATTAAGTATCAAATCCTTCAAATTCATCCAAAAACACAAGTAATATGTTGTAAAAATAGTTATAAAAATAATGTATGTCTAGCACTAGCATACATTATACTTGTTCAGTGCCATTAATAACTTATTAACCTTGTTATCCTCCTACTTATTTACAATTTTCTATCTAAGACCCTTTAAATATGAATTTCTTGGTGAAAACTATGAGAATAATAGTCTCTTATTCTATGGACACAACCATTATGTTATACATCTTTAGCAAATTAATTAATCTAATACAATTTTCATTAGATTTTATAAGTCTCAAATTACAATTGGATGTGAGTCTTAACTATCTAAAATATATTCTAGCTATTTTATGATATCTAAGGTTATCTATGAGTACCTAAAAATAATAAAATCTAGACCAATGCTATCAAATATACTTAAACATCTTAGTTTTAGGTAAGATGGTCAACATCAAATATCCTTATACTCGATCATATTTTGCTTTCATTATAAAAGACTAGTTTCCAGCACAAACACAGCAAACAAGTGCATCCGAAATGATTGCATGTTACACCGTATTTAATTAAGTAGATACGAATAGAGGAACGAGAAACTTGTAAAAAGAACAAAAATTAGAATTGTGGACAATTAAAACTACTAAAAGAGCGAGACATTGACTTCCTTTATGATCCTAAAATGCCCAAAGACAAATGAAGGCACTAAAATTCAAGACAAGCAACGGTATAACTTGAGAATTAAATTTAAAAGCTCTGTCCATTTCCACGATCAAATATAATGCAGCGGCGAGCGTGATTAGCGCGTGAGACAAAGCTGACCACACCGACCTGGACCTGTGCTGTGCTGTCCTGTCCAGTGTTTAGTCTAAGGATTGCGTTCTTCACATTTCTAATTTGGGCGATCTGAGTCAGTCACATTCCCTATTCTCACTTTGACACAATCACACAACCCAGCAATACACGCAGAGAGGAAGAGACATAGAGATCTGAGCAGACCCAGTGTGCCATTTTCTTGGATTTCTATGAGTCCAGTAGCTCAAAACTACGAGTTTCAAGAATGGTGGAACAAACAGCGAGAGTTTCTGGAACAGCCCGACGCCAACGCATTCTTAACAGTCGAGATCCGGAGCCCCGTCGCCGATCGCGCCGTCGACAAGGGCCGCACCCGCAGTGCCCGTCAGCTCTCCTGGCTATGTATCCTCAAATTCCAGCAACTAGCGTCCTCCGTCGCGTGGCTCACAAACTCCTCCGTCAACCTCCTCCGCACCGCCAGTCGGAGGATTGCGAGTCCTACCTCTCCCTCTGATGCATCATCGTCTCGGCTTTACAGAGCTATCCGATTCTTCTTAGTGTTGGTGATTCTGTTGCTTTGCTTCGAGCTGGTTGCGTACTTCGAGGGATGGCATTTCAGTCCTCCGTCCGTGGAGTCCGCGGAGGCGATGGTGGAAAGAGTGTACGCCAAGTGGCTGGATATCAGAGCCAATTACTTGGCACCTCCGCTTCAGTCCTTGACGAATGTTTGCATCGTTCTGTTTCTTATACAGTCGGTGGATCGAGTGGTGTTGATATTAGGTTGTTTTTTGATTAAGATTAGGAAATTGAAACCTGTGGCTTCTGTGGAGTATGGGAATACGGAGAGCTACCCCATGGTTTTGGTGCAAATTCCTATGTGCAATGAGCGGGAGGTAAGCAGATGTAGGTTTCCAATCCTCCATTTCTTATATTTTATATTTCTTTATTGAGTTTTTGTTTCTTTATCTGTTTGTGGAAAGAATCCATTATTTTGACTTAGTAGAGCTGAGAATGGGTTCTGTTTAAGATTTTTTTTTAATGTATTTTTGCATTGCATTGCTAATTTTAAATGTTGTAGGACATAGCTAAGTTGTGCTTGATTGCCATCTCATTTCATACGTCATTATAATCTTTGATTATACCTATGGTGAAAAGTGACGTACTTTTAACCACCGAGTGTTCTAACAGGGTGATGAGAGAGGTGAGAATACTTCCCCATATATTAGATGGTCTATGCATTGATATAATCCAGAGAAATGTGCTTCTTTTCCTATGACGCCCTACTACCTCTAATAGTAGTTATCTTCCGTTGGGCATGTAGGTTTACCAACAATCTATAGCAGCAGTATGTGTTTTAGACTGGCCGAAGGAGAGAATGCTTGTACAGGTATTAGATGATTCTGATGATACTGATGTTCAACTCCTTATCAAGGCAGAAGTACATAAGTGGCAGCAAAGGGGTGTACATATATTGTACAGGCACCGTCTTATAAGAACAGGATATAAAGCCGGGAATCTCAAATCTGCAATGAGCTGTGATTATGTGAAAGATTATGAGTTTGTAGCCATCTTTGATGCTGATTTTCAGCCGGCACCTGATTTCTTAAAGAAGACTATTCCTTATTTCAAGGTAACTTTGTTGATATCTATCTTGCAGGTTTTGGTTTTGACAAGCTTAAGTATGTTTCCATATATGGTTGATAAAGCTTATTGCATGTGTATCCAAACTCTGCAAGGAAATATCATGTAACCAGTTATTATGTGCTTAAGGCAGACGTTCCTAATGAATGATCTCATTCTGCATTATTCCGAGAATACGGATTCCATTTTAAGAGAACAGTGCTATGGCAGTAGTTCAAACTTGAGATAAGGATTTGACATTTGGGAGTTGTAAGATCATTTTCTAAATATAGTGCACCAAATCTGATGTTGTTTGTTCATAGTTGCATAATGCCATACTATCACATCTAGGCTTTTAGGGAAATATAAAGATCAACTTGAAGCTTTTTGATGTCTGTAAAATCTTACATACCCTTGGTGTCTTTCTCTTGCTGCTTCATATGCTGCGTGCATTGTCTGTTTGCCTTGTCAACTTGAATTTCTGTTTTTAAGATCAACTTATACAGCCAAAAATTTTATATGGAGTCACTCTTTTTTTTTTCTTTTTTTGTCAAAGTAATGCTTTCCGAATGGATGAAATGTGACTGTTGATAGCCCCATACAAGGGATATTTGACAGCAAGGTCTCACCAATGGATAGAACAAAGACAATAAATGAGAGCTTGTGGATTTCTTGTTTCAACAAATTTGAATTTGCACTATTTGCCTCCATGCAAGTGGTCTGCCATTCATTTAAAGCCACGAAGGCTTGTTTGACCTGCATGTATAAAATGTAGCAGTTCAGTGATTGTAATGCATTCTTATTTCTATTGAATTTCATGATAATATATTGGTGATCTCTTGCTGGTTTTATGTTCTGATGGTAAAACTGTTTCTCTTCCTTTGATCTTTGAAGGGAAATGATGACCTAGCTTTGGTCCAGACAAGGTGGGCTTTTGTGAATAAGGATGAGAACTTGCTTACTAGATTGCAGAACATAAACTTATCATTCCACTTTGAGGTTGAGCAACAGGTTAATGGTATCTTCTTAAACTTTTTTGGTTTTAATGGAACTGCTGGTGTATGGAGAATTACTGCCCTCGAGGATTGTGGTGGTTGGTTAGAACGGACAACTGTTGAAGACATGGACATTGCTGTCCGTGCTCATCTATGTGGATGGAAGTTCATATTTCTTAATGACGTTAAGGTGCATTAGTTTATTGTCACTTTTGAGTCTGTGCTGGATTTCAAGGTCAACAACGAAACTAAAACCAAACCCCCTATTGCAGTGCCTTTGTGAACTTCCAGAATCATATGAAGCATACAAGAAACAGCAACATCGTTGGCATTCAGGTCCAATGCAGTTACTTCGCTTGTGCTTTGTTGACATACTTCACTCTAAGGTACCAAAATCTATTGCAGTTTTGCGTTTTGTATTAATATTTCATATGCACTTGACTTCTATGTCCATTGATTGTTCATGTAGTTTGTTGGGGGTTCAAAATATATTGACACACCAAAATGAAGAAGGCTACTCAATGTGGCTGAGATAGTTTTGTATTCTGAATTGTCTGAAGTACTTGCAATGTTATAACCGTTGGATTTTGAGATAACAAATAGAAAATCAGTGGTGTGCCCAACACCCATGTTGGGGCTACCTTAAATCACAAATACATGTCAAGTGTCAGTCTCGTTCAGGTTTAACGACATGAGTGCATCTTAGCCTATCTTCAAAATTTCAGGCAGATTCTATGTTCTAAGATGCAGATGTTTTGTATCATTTACAAAAGTTAGGAGATGGATAACCATATCAATGGAACTAAATTTCATTGGTATTTATCTACCCTTTGCATTTCAGATCCATATTTTTCAAGTTTATTTTTGAACTTTACTGAAGTTTGTAAATCTTCAAATAATAATTTTAGGGACAATTTGTTATAAGCTTTCTCACCTGACTCTTGGGGTCAAATTGCATAAGGAATGCAGTTTACTCTATGTTTTGGAAAAGGGTTATTTAAATGATACTTGAACAAAGAAGCAATCCTGGCGGTTTGAATGCTATACTGCAAAGAATTCATTTTGTTATTGAACAGTTGTTGCCTCGTCACGTATTTTAAACATTAATGATTCAATTTTTTCCTATTGGTTGGTATTTGCAGGTGAGTTTGCCTAAAAAGGCCAATATGATATTTCTTTTCTTCCTGCTACGGAAGCTCGTCCTTCCTTTTTATTCATTCACTCTCTTCTGCTTCATACTTCCACTTACCATGTTCCTACCTGAAGCTCAGCTACCAGCATGGGTTGTTTGTTATGTCCCTGGCATCATGTCTGTCTTGAATATCCTTCCCGCTCCGCGGTCATTCCCATTTATTGTCCCATACCTTCTATTTGAGAACACCATGTCTGTGACCAAATTCAATGCCATGATATCAGGACTGTTTCGGTTTGGAAGTTCTTATGAATGGATAGTCACAAAGAAATCAGGAAGATCATCAGAGGCAGACCTAGTTGCCTTTGCTGAAAAGGAGGCTGAGACTCTAGTGGAAACTACGAGTCTCCTAAGGTCTTCTTCAGAATCAGGCCTGGCTGAGCTAAACAAGTTAGAGAAAACCAAGAAGGCAGGAAAAAAGAAAATAAATCGATTGTATAGGATGGAACTTAGCCTGGCATTTATATTGTTAACTGCCTCGTTAAGGAGTTTGTTATCTGCCCAAGGAATTCACTTCTATTTCCTATTATTTCAAGGGATCAGCTTTCTAGTTGTTGGTCTTGATTTGATTGGAGAACAGGTAAGTTGACCATGATGCTGCAGTCTTCCTACGGTACCCTACGGTCGATGAAGCTTGCCTTTAGGCCTTTATTTAAAGGTTGTGATGCAGTCAGATGACTATAATTATCAACTTTGCTCATTGAGATTGCCTATATATACGTAGTGGGCAAAAGCTCCCTTGTATCAATCCTCACCGGTGACAATTCAGTTGGGTTTTCTTTGTTGCCTTGGTACATTTGCATGTTCAGATTCACTAACTCATTCTTTACCTTTGCTGTTTCGAAGATTTACAGCTGATGTAAACTTTATATGTAGCATCACAAAAGTTTTGTAACAGCAGCCCGCTAAAGACCCTATCAGATTACTATATCATTGTTTACACTTTGCGCAGTAAAGCAGGAATAGGAAAGTTGGTCATTAAGAAAATAGCAAATGGAATAAGGGGTTGATGTATGAAATTTGAATGCAAAAACAGGTGTGAAACTACATAGGACCTAGTGGAGGGTTAATGCTTATTGGCTTGAAGATAGAATTCTCTTTTATTTTTCCACATCCTCTTTTCCAACAACTAAAATGCCAAACATGAAGTAATCAAGAAATTGGATTCTCCATTAAATTTTATTTCTCGTCATTTTCTTTTCTCTTCAACCTCCTCTCGGTTAGAAAAAGATTGATAACGAAATAGAAGAGATCTTCCATTGCCTCCACAAGGAAGATTTAACTCCGCTTCTACTTGTAGGCAGCG
Source organism: Erythroxylum baracoense (assembly GCA_025629805.1). Classification (NCBI taxonomy): domain Eukaryota; kingdom Viridiplantae; phylum Streptophyta; class Magnoliopsida; order Malpighiales; family Erythroxylaceae; genus Erythroxylum; species Erythroxylum baracoense. The sequence continues at coordinate 6,761,275 of JAOTAY010000009.1, read as the reverse complement.
ATTTCTCTGATGCATCAGCTGATTTTCTTTGTCAAGATTTACCTCCGCTTTTACTTGTAAGTCAGCGATTGCTCTGATGCATCAACCGATTTTCTTCTGACAAGTATTTATTGGTATATACTTTATAAAACTTGTGAAATGGCAAAACAAAACTTAAATTTAATTCAGTTCATACAAGTCCAGTAAATAATTTATGACAATGAATTATTTTATAATTTTTAAAAAAATTTAGCGACTATTTTATAAATTTAAAAAATTATTCAAAATAATATCCTATATTAATTGATACCGGTACAATACCGTATTAGAACTTAATTCGGTACCAAATTCAGTACGATATTTATGACATTGGTTTCAACACCTTAGAGTGTAGGGTATTTTGCAATATCTCTAATCAATCTAGACTTACAAATGCAAGAAATGAATTTTGAACAAACTCTATATCAATAAAAATTTACAAATTTTTAGTTTGGGAATAAATAAATAAATAAATAGCTTATAAACATAAAGAAAGAGTGTTAATGTTCAAAAAAGAAAGAGCTCTGATCCAATAAGTTTTTTTGTAAGCTCTAACACTTTTTACACACCATATCCCCATTACGTAAACACACGAACTTATTGATCAGGCTTAGCGTCAGAATTAAGATTTGGAGTATCAAGTAAGCTTTTGAGAAAATGGAATGAAGAAAATACATAGTACTAAGGAAATAGAGGATCAGTTTGATTATGAGAAAAAAAGAAAGGAAAAAAGTTAAGAAAGATGGAATCAAGTATCTATCCAAAGTTTCGAAATTTAACTCGGGTTCACTTTAAGTCTCTTAACAATCGATTTTGTGAAATTGGCCGGAAACTTTTAAATTACTAATAATTGGACCTATCTTTCATTAGATTCAAGAAAGTGCACCACTTGTACCCTCTCATCATCATCATCATCATCATCATCATCACCCAATTTAAAATATAGCAATGAAACAGGATCTGGAGAAGTCTGATAGTACGCAGCCTTACTCTTATATAATAGAGAAGTTGTTTCCGATAGACCCACATGTAGATGTGACAATAAAAAATAGTGCAGATAAAAACTAATATTTTAAGAGCAGAGGTAAATAAAATTAAATAAAGACAAAGAAAAAGAATAAAACAAAAACCAAATAAAATAGCTACAAAGAATACAAATAATAAAGATGCAAATACAAAATACAAAATTCTAATAATAAAATACTGATAATAAATAAATAAATAACAAAAAATAAGAAAAGAAATAGGAACAAAGGACAGACCTGATATGGAGCCCAGCTCTACTAAATACCTGACTAGAAAAGCATACCATTAAGGTTGTAATAATCAGTAAGAACTACAAAATCACGAGACGCAAAAAGAAATGACTTGGGTCTACAAAAACAGATCCCCCCAACAAGAAAGAACATTTCACCAACACTGATTTTATCACATCTTTGCTCTTAATGTCAAAGGAACCAAAATCATGTTTAAGCAGCACCAGCACCCTTGCCCTTCTTCCTCTGGATTTTCTTCGTATAGAACTCCAGCTCCTTACCCTCCAATATGTATCTGACAGTTAAATTTTGAAGCATATCAACTTTAGGAACAACCTTGACCAGAGAATTTTAACATATTTAATGATTGCATTTAACTCACCCATCTGCTCTGCCGCATTGACCAGGGCGAGATGAGATGCAAGCTAACAATCTACCAGCACCAAATTGCTCTTCTATGTGAGGGTCAAGCTTGCGATCCTTTTGGCGCTTCTCAAGCTTCCTGACCACATGATTGCTCTTCTTGGTTTCCTCAAGGGCAGCAGTGGCTTCTCCATCCTGTAATTGTCATATAGATGAAAATCTTCTAATAATCAAAAAGGAAATACTAATAACGTACCCACTTTCAAATTGAGAAGAAGTTACTAGATATTTCAATAATAGAATATGAAATGCATCCACAATCAAGCAGATACAAATTAAACTCACATCATAAGAGTGAAAATGATGGTCAATTCAACAAGTGATAAAGTCTGAAAATCAAACCTCATCATCCACTCGGTGGAAATAGCTTGTTATTTCTTAGTACGCATCAGGTACATTCACAAAAGTAAGCATAAATGAAACATAGAGTTAGTAAATTATGGGAAATAATTACCAATTTAAACAAGATGGACATGCAAATTAAGAGAACCTATCAAACACACATCTCAGTCCCAAGTTACATGCTTGTTTTCAGTTAGACCACTGAATTCAAGAATTTTTAGAAACTGCTTGAGTTTAAATGGTAACATAAAAAAGTACCACTCTGACGTAAGGCACTAGAACACACCCTAAAATATGGTCCACAAAATGCATTGACTGGTCAAATAACCAAGATGCAATTAGTTTCACAGAGACAAGTCAACTTCATATCCCAAGTGAAAGATACTTCCCACAAAATATGCACAAAAAGAAGAAAATGACATATCAGATGATTTAGGTATTAACTTATATGCTGAACAATTAGAGCATGTGCTTCAGCAAGAATTATAAACTTTAAACCTTGTATGTAGGTCTGAGCCATAACTTATGAATAAAGCTAGATTTGTTACAAAAAAGCAAAACAAGATTATTGTAAGACAGATGAAGAGAATCAATATTTCACAAATCCTGACAAGGCCAATTGACCAGTTATTTATTTCCATAACTGGAGATCAAATGTTTCCTGAAACTAAAATTACCTCAGTGGTCTCCTTTCTAGCAGCAACTTTCTTCTTCCGACCAATGTCAACACCATAATGCTGAAGGTACCATTGCTTAAATGGAGCTGCATCCACCTGAACAATCGCACTTTTCACCAGAGTTTGGGTCCTAACAAGCTCATTATTTGAGGCATTATAAACAACATCTAGAATGCGAGTCTTGCGCGTGACAGCCTCACTACCCCAGGAATAATTCCCAGTATCCAACCTCAGGGCCCTCCACTTGACATTACCACCTCTAACACGAATTCTCCTCACAGTCTTGTTGCTGGAGAGTTTGGTATTTCCAGGTTGACGACCAAGTTCATATCTAAATAGAGGGAAGAAATAATGTCAGAAATGACATCAGCTTATTTAGAATATTCAACTATGACTGGGGCAAAGAAAAGTCAAAGCACAGAATACAAATAACGACAACTCATCCTCCTTTGAAATTCCTTGCTATAATCATAACCAATTACCTATATCCTGGTTCAGATACAAACTAAGTTAAATAAACAACTTTTCTAGACCTTAAGAAACAGACTGCAAAAATGATACAGAAAATTTAATAACATTAAGCCAAGCCAAGAGAACTAAATATTGAATCTGTGGATGAAACTTCGACTTTTTGAGACATGAACACTTACAATCACATAAAATCCGTGTATAAAGGCTACTGAGAACTATGTAGAAATTAAAGAATTATCATTTTTAATTGCTAGGGAACCTATGACACAAAACCATCAAGCCACAAGAAGCAAAGGCGAACATTAACAAGTGGGTTCAATTTCCAACAGTAATAGAAGCTACAAGACAAAATCAGAGAATAATTACTTGTGCAAGATAAGACATGAGTAACGTCTAAGACCAGGAAACCAATTTCTATCACTGCCGTAACACTCATTCAACCACGAACCATTTCTAAGATACTGCAATAACCCAAAAGCAGACCAAATGAAATGAAACAATCCCACCCTTTACGTGAATGAAAACAAGTAGTATTATTAATACTGAAACGAGATTAACAGACTACAGGATAATGTACGATACTTTCTCTTCTTCCTCCAGGCCTTCTTCTTGCCACCAGTAGCACGCCTCTTGTGCATGGAGTCCCTGGAGATACCTACAAAGATAATCCATCCAAACCCATCTTACAACAAGAAGCATGGCATCATCGTTATACAGAAATTGGGGCAACCAATTCATAGTTCATACCCATCTTCGCTAACGGCAAGGTGACGACTACAGCGTCTTAGTCTGCCTCTCTCTTGCACTAGTAAAAAAAACTTAAACCCTAATATCAGTTCCATCTTCATCAGTTTCGCATTTATATGGTAGGCCCAAGTACAAGTCCACGAAGACATAGTCGGGCTCGCAAATAACACGTTCATAACCTTTTTAGGATAAAACTTAAAAACAGTAATTAAAGCGTGTATATTAATTAAATTACTATCTCTTTGACTTGTATTAGAAATTTGTTAAGTTGGAATTTTTCATTTTAATTTTAGTTAATTAGACTCTTTATTCTTTATTGAACTTTTAATTTTCAATAACAAACTTTTATTTAAGGATTGGATAAAGTAATAAAAATTAAAATTTTCCTAAAAACTTGTTAAAATATATGAAGTAATCATATTAGTAATTCAAAGTAACTTAAAATTCTCTAATCTTTTTAATAAAAATGATGACAAAGTACAACATTTTAAACATAAATAACTATAAAAGGCGATTAAGAATTTGTAAACCACATGATAGATATGTGTCATTACTTATATTAACAATATAGTAATAATTGAAATATAATATTATGTTTTAATTAATTAAATGTGATAGTAAATTAACTATTTTATTAATTTTTATTAATTTTTTCATAATACTAATAAATGATATGATCATCTATATATATATATATATATATATATATATCATAATACTAATAAATGATATGATCATCTTTATTAGTATTATGACAAAATTAATAAAATAGTTAGCAACTGAACAAAAAAGAGGAAAAAGACAGAATGGTAATAAATTATAAGAAGATGAATGAAGCTACTATAGGAGATGCTTATATAGATACAGGAGCAACAATTTGTATAGCTTCTAGAAAACTATTACAAAATTGGAAAAAAATTAGATAAACCATTACAAATAAGAATAGCCGATGGAAGTTTCAAAAAAATATAGTATGTAAATTATTATAATAATATTTTAATACAAATATATATATATATATGTACGTATGATTATGTATGTATGTATGTATGTATGTATATTTAAATAATTAAATTTGATTCATTTTTACTAAAATTGCAAGAAATTATTATTGTATTGATTTATCATATTTACATATTAATAATTATACAAAAATAAATAAAAATTTAATATATAAAGTTAATTTATTTTATTAATAAATATTAAGATTAATTTATTATATTTATCAGTATCTTATAATACATTAATCAATTTAAAATTAGTCTTTAAGTAACTTGTAAATATAATAAATAAGGTTATTAATATGTTATAATGATTTATAATTATGTAATAACATTTATTCTACTAATAACTAAATAAATAATAAATTTCCTTTTTGTAAATAATTTATTTAATATCATTTTATTATAAAATAATTGAATTGTATATTTTTAAATTTTAATTTGTTGATAATTATTATTAGTCATCACTGGTTTTGTGTCCAACAGACTAATGAGACCAAAAAACAAAAAACCTTAGGATTTGCACTAAATTTAGCAGACCACTATGATAAGAAAAATTAATCGGTAGTGATACTAAGTCTAGCACAGCTGGCCAATATAAGAGGAGAAGTTAAACAACAAGATACAAGGATAATGGTTGATACGATAAAAAATTAAACAATGATTATTAATTAGTAGTAACAATCAAGCAATTTATTTAAAAATATGAATTATGATAAAATTTAAGAAATTAATTATCTTATTTATTAGTATTATAATATAATAAATAAAAGTTTATTGAACTTTATAATTAACTATCATATAAAACTAATGAATATGTTAATAATTTTAGTAAAAAAACTGATAAACATTATTAATACTCATTGTTTATTAATTAAATATGTTAAATATTTCTATACTATTTTAATTCAAGTAATGATATGTAATATAACATAATTCTGTAATTATAATTTTATTTACTAAAAACAAAAACAATAAATTTGTTATTAATTACTTTGAGAACTGAAATTACAAATATAAATAAAACTTAATAATCTTGTTTATTAATATTATTACATAATGAAATTAAAATTTAATAAATTAGTTAATTTAATAAAAACAACATT
>JAOTAY010000009.1:6728526-6752949 GCA_025629805.1 Erythroxylum baracoense | reverse complement strand
AGTTCCCACATTGGCATATAAAATCATCAATTGATTTCATTCTAGTCCATCTTTCACATATAATTATTCATGTCCATGCCTAAATGAAGAAATTACCAATTTACCAATATCTTTTAAATTAATTACCATTATGTCCCTTACTATGCTTAGGTACACTAGTTCTTTATGTTCATTTCTTAATACACCCTAGACATACTATAATGCTTCTAGGGTATGTATTAGGGCCTTACATTTCTCTCCCCCTTAAAATGAATTTCATCCTTGAAATTCATACCCGTATTAAATAACTGTGTGTACTGAGTTATCATCATTGATTTGAGTTTCCAAGTTGCCTCTTCAATGCCATAATATTGCCAAAACACCTTTATGAGAGGAATTTGCTTATTCCTTAACTATCTCACTTTTCGAACTAAGATTTCCTTGGACTCTTCACAATATGAGATCCTTGGTTGGACTTTTATTTCTTATACCGGTAACACATGTGAATCATCCGATCGGTATCTTCATAGCATTGAGACATGGAATACATCATACAACATGAATAGTTCTGTAAAAAGAGCCAACCTATATGCCACTAGTCCAATGCTCTCAAGGATTTCATACGGACCTATAAATCTTGGACTATGTTTTCCCTTTTTCCTAAATCTTAACACCTTTCACCAGGGTGAAACTTTCAAGAAAATTTTGTCACCTACTGCATATTCAATGTCTTTCCCCTTTAAACCAACATATGATTTCTGTCTATCACTTATAGCCTTCAATCTTTGTTGAATAACGCTCACTTTCTCTTCTGTTTATTTGATTATATTAGGCCCAATCATCTTGTTCTCAACCAATTATGTCCAATAAATTGGGGTTCTTCATTTTATACCATATAATGCTTCATATGGTGCCATGCCTATACTAAACTAACAACTATTGTTGTAGAAAAATTCTATCAAAGGAATGTACCTATCCTAACAACTTGAAAATTCCATAACATATGCTCTAAGCATGCCTTCCAACACCTATATAACTCTCTAAGATTGTTCATACATTTGTGGGTTAAAGGTTGTGCTGAAGCCCAACCAAGTTCCCAAAGCTACTTGCAGACTTTTTCAAAATCTTGATGTAAATCATGGGTCTCGGTCATAAACAAATGACAATGGCACTCCATGTAGTCAACCAATCTCATTCATATACAACTCAACTAACCAATCCATAGAATAGTCAATCAGACATGTATAAAGTGAGTTAATTTGGTGAGCCTGTCCACCATAACCCATACCGCATCATGCTTTCTCTATATGAGGGGTGGGCCTGTAATAAAGTCTACAGTGATATTATCCCATTTCCACTATAGAATTGGAATGGCATTTAGTAGGTCAGATGGGACTTAATGTTCAGCTTTGCCCAGTTGACAAGTCAAGCATTTGAACACCAATAATATTGTTTAAAGTCCTAGTACATCTGGTTAACCCCAGGATGTATGGTGAACACATTATTATGGGCTTCATATAATAACTTCTTTAAGTCCTTTACTGCTGGTACACATAGTCTACTCTTGAAGTATAGATTTTTATCATCTTTCACTACAAAATCAGTCTGTTTCCCTTCTTGTACTGTTTGTACAATTTGTTGCAACTTGGCATCATCTTTTTATGCATCTATTATCATATTTCTTAAGTCAGGGCTCACTTTTAACTAGGCTATCAAAGCTCCATCTGGTACAAATCTCCAACTACTATACTGTAATGACAAAGCTGAAATAAACTTTATACTCAAAGCATCTACTACCACATTAGATTTCCTGTAGTGGTAGCCAACTATGCAATAATAGTCTTTAAACAATTCTAACCAATGTCATTGCCTCAAATTTAACTCCTTCAGTATGAGCGGGTATTTAAGACTCTTGTGTTCCGTGTATACCCTACATCTTTCCTCATATAAATAGTAATGCTAGATTTTTAAGGCAAACACCACTACTCCCAATTCTAAATCATATGTAGGGTAGTTATATTCAGGTGGCTTTAACTGTCTCAAGGAATAAGCCACCATTTTCCCACCTTACATCAGTACACAACCTAGACCATTCCTAGAAGCATCACTGTACATGGCATATTCTTTACCTAGAGTTGGTTGGGTCAACACTGGAGCTTTAATAGGCATCTTTTTTAATTGCTCAAAAGTAGCTTGGCATCTATCATTGCAATCAAACTTTGTACCTGAAGTAACTTTATAATTGGAAAAGCAATTACTGAGAATCCTTTGACAAAGCGCCAATAATAACCAGCTGAGCTAAGAAAACTTCTCACTTCTGTTACATTTTGAGGTGATTTCCAATTGAAAATTGCCTCAATTTTACTAGGACCCTAATACTTTGTAAAGAGATTATATGCCCGAGGAAAGAAACTTCCTTTAGACAAAATTCACATTTACTTAATTTGGCAAATAATTTCTTCTCTCTCAAAGTCTACACCACATTTATCAAATGATGAGCACGTTCCTTTTTATTCTTCGAATAGACCAATATATCATCTATAAACACCACAACAAATTGATCTAAGTAAGGCTGAAATACCCTATTCATCAAATCCATGAAAACAGCTGGTGTATTAGTTAGTTGGAAAGGTATCATCAAGAATTCATAGTGGCGTTATCGGATCTTGAATGAATTCTTTGAAACATCTAAATCTTTTACCCGAAGCTAGTAACAACTTGACTGCAAATCAATCTTAGAGAACACTCCTACACATTTCAATTGATAAATCTTATATTCTAAGCAGTGGATACTTATTTTTTATAGTCAACTTTTTAAACAGTTTATAGTCTATACATATTCATAGGTGCCATCCTTCTTTTTGACAAAAAGGACTGGTGCTCCCTATGGTGACATACTGGGCTGGATAAAACCTTATTTAAAAATTCCTACAACTAAGTCTTCAACTCATTTAACTCTACAGGAGCCACTCTATAAGGTACCCTTAAAATAGGAGTAGTACTAGGTATAATTTCAATAGACAATTTCACCTTCGTCTCGAGTGGGAAACTTGGTAACTCTTCTAGAAACAAGTCAGGAAACTCATTTACTACTGGTAGCTTGTTGTAACACTAGTCAAAATAAACTAGACCTACTACTATAACAGTGGTGAGTCTAGATCGATCTCACAGAGAGTGTGTGTAAAGCTTTTGAAATGAAATTAAACAAGATTTAGGTTTTGGGGTTTTTGTTTAATAAGAAAATAAAACAAAACTAGACTAATACAAACAAATAAAAAAACATGTAAAAATGATGAAAAGTGATGAATTCATTAAGGGCTTGATTCTTTGGTTTATTCTCAGCCTAAACTCTAATTAAACATATTTCATTGATTTGTTGTTCTTTTACCTCTCCTTGAACTATTGGTCATAGATTAACATCAAGTTCTGTTAATCCCGATTTTTTCTTAAGTCATAGTTAATTAAAAAGAGCTCATATTAGCCCTAGCTATCGAATAACCTAGGAGATGCTTGCTAAGTTCAATCGACTTACAGGTGAGAAAAATAGACTAATCTAAGCAATAATCACACAAGCTCGGATTATTTAACCTAAGTTATGTTATCCCTAATAATTACAAACCATTAGTAGCCACAAATGAAATGGAAAAACAATGATTTCGTATTGTATTCGATTCTAACAATGGGTTCTTCCATAAAAATAACCAAATAGAGCATTCAATCATTCTTACACATGATCCAAACATTAAACATATATTAACATAATCAATCCATTATAGAAAGAACAACAAACAATGAAAGAAATGTTTAACTAGGTCGTTGGTGTCGATTGCACCTCTGAACAGACGTCTGGATGTCTACCCCTCTATGGGTCTCTCACAATTGAGCTGAAACTCTCCTAGCTAAAAACACTCAAAACATTTCATGAAAAAAAACTGTGGCCGTCATATAAATGGTGCTTTTATATTAAAAAAAAGGTTCGGGTGAGCTGTAAGTGTCTCACAGGTGTGCATGATAGTGTCACACCTGTGAGCCACCTTAGTTGAGGCTCACGACTGTGACATGGATGTCACAACCATGACACCTTTTGTTATGGTTGTGAAATGTGTCTCAAGACCATGACAAATCATACATGGTCGTGAGCTAGTTCAACATTGTAGCATCTCGTTTTCCCATGTTAAGGGTATAAATCCTAGAATATTGAACATGATAGGCGTTAGTGAAAAAAAATTAGGGAATTGCATTTCATGCTTATGCATAATATAGCATGCATACATGTGAATTTGATTATTGCACACATTACAATGATTGTTCATGCGCTCATTTGACATTTTCTAGGTATAAATGATTTTATTAAAGTGATTATGATGTGAACAGTGAATGAATTGTGTTGGAAATTAGTTTGATTAACTATATTATTGATGTAGAATTTTTGGTGAAAATTTAGGAAATTTCTGGAATTTTGGGTATTTTTAGACAAGGAAAAATGCCAAGTGGCAAGATAATTAATGAGTATTAGTAGAAGTAAATATCAAATGGTAGTAGAAATTTTTGATAAGTGACATTAAGATTTAATGACAAGTGTCATAAAAAATTGGGAGAAAATTTGATTAGAATTTGGTAACAAATAGATTGATTATTAAATGACTTTGGTTACCATGATTAGAAGATATTTACTTGGTTGTTTGTGTGGTAAGTGTCATAACATGTGTCATGACACTTACCAAGCATTTAAAGCCATGAAACTCCTATGAAAGACCATCTTTCTTCTTAGTCTTTCATTTCTTTGCTACTTGCTCTCTTCTTCTCTTCTTCAATCTCTATAAACGACACTCTCTTTTTTCCAACCATCAACGTTAAGCTTTGTTATTTTTCTTCACCTTGCCACTCCATATATTCATGCCTTCACCTTAATGATGAAAGCTAACCTTTTTCCTCCCTACAATAGTGATGATCGTGTGATTTAAGGAAAGCTATGGTTAAGTGAGTTTTTGAAGATCTTAAAGTAAACAAGTAAGTAATATGTTATTGTTCTTTTTGATTTGTTAAATGAAGCATATATGATGAAGGATTGATGAATGAAAGAATAAACATGTTCTGTTTTGGAGAAAAAAAAACGTGGATTTGATAGATTGATGGTGTTAATATCGATAAAGTGTGCTAAAACGTTATTGAAGGTATGTATGGATATGTGTTCTATTTTTGTATAAATGATCAATAATAGTATATGAATGTTAGTATAGATGATTTTGTGTTAGGAAGGAGGTGATAAGGATGAAGTTATGAAGTCTAAATGATGAACTATGGAGGAGATTTGTTTGATGTGATATGAAGAGTTAAAAATCTGGAAAATTGGAAGAGAATGGCTGGAATATGTTAGCTATAGTGTTTCCATTGAACATGTGTCAGTATTTTAACCATATCATTATCTCTAGATATCCAAATGGGATAATTTTAATTTTAGATTAAAATATAGACATATGGATACACTTTTCATGTAGTAATTGAATTTTAATTCTGCCCTTGCGGGTCTTGAAATTAAGCTTGAAGTTAAGTTCTGGCATAGGCTGTAGCACTACCCTTGACAGAAATCGTGTCCTGTGTTTGAATAAACTGTATTGATATAGGCCGAATCAAACAAATTTGTAATTTTTGGTATAAAGTTTGTAACTTTTGGATATGTTAATTGAGAGATATGAGTTTTACAAGTTTGAGTGCATATGCACGATCATACACTAGCCAAAATTTTGAACGTGCACAATTTGCAGTATTTTGAACATAACTCATAGAATAATGAACCAAATTGAATGCTTTTTATTTCGTTTGAAACTGAAGCCATATAGGAACATTTGTTTAGAAGAACATATTGCCTAGAAACCTCATTTTCTAGGTCATAATAGTCATACAAAACTGACTTGAAAATCTATCCTAAGAAAACTGGAAAACTGCAGGACAAATGGGAGATTAGTTTCTGTCACGATCACGATCGTGGGTAGTGCTTTTACATGGAAATGTTTTGATTTGTGTAATGGTTGAACTAATTAAGGATAAGGTGCTTAACTATGATGCATTTGGACTTAATTAGGCTTGAATGAAGCTTGAATTGAACCTAGAATGATGCTTGGATTTAAGTGACTAAATGTGTGATATGTGTGAGGTGATAATTGAGGTTATAACTGCGTGAATGAATTGTTTATATCAAAGTACCAAAAGCATGAGTATAATGGGAATGAGGATATCCATATGATTATAGTTGCGACTCAAAAGAGTTGAGTAATATATATTAAGTAAAGATGAATAAGAATTGGATATTATGAGAGCATATAATGCTAGTAAAGAAATGATGAGGGAGGAATTTGTGATATTAGAATAACCAAGTGTTCTTAAGGTGTAAACCTAAAAATAAGATAGACATATACATAATGATGTGGTTAATGATCAAGTGATGCGATTAAAGAAACATACCTAGAATAGTCAATATGAGCTTGCATTGTACATTACACATATACATATGTGTATAATAGAATGTTTATGTGATTTTGCAATTAATAATGTGTGTGCAATATGTGCATTGCATATTGTTGATATATAGGATGGCAATTCAGCTTCCAGTCGTTTCTGAATCATAAAAGTTAATGATAATCTAGAGCGTTTTGTGAGTTGACCTAGATGGTCTCACTTTCATTCTATTTTAAACTTTTGTATTAAATTATGTGATGTGAATGTATTAATTTCGAACAATAAATATCCGAGGCATTTGATGAATGTTTAAATCATTATAAGTGCTCCTTGAATGTGAATTTAACTGAATAAGTGATTCTCAACTTAAATGTTGAATGCTGAAACAAGGTCCGATGACAAATGTGAATGAGAATGTGAATGTGAAAGCATAAAATTGAGCACTATTAATTAACTGAATACATATGATGCATTTCATTACATGAATGCATGACAACATAAAGGTTGTTGTGACCAGAGTGGCCACCGAAAAAAGAACTTAAAGCTCAGAAAATGAAAAAGAGCTTAAAGCTCAGAATGTGATAGGAGCCTCTGGCTCACTATGTAAAATGAGTCATATATCTCCAATGGATAAGGGATAGTTATTAATGAGTTTGGTATCCACAATGGATACGAGATAGTTACAAGCACTCGGTCACAACAATAAAAATTGAAAGTGAGTCTCATGAGCATTGCATAGACATTTGATATGTCTGATTTAAATGATGGAAATAAATAGTTTGAATGATTCGAGTTAAAATATGAATTAAATGAATATAAAGTGTATGTGATTCAACATGTTGATTAGTGAGATGATGTGAATTACGTGATTATATGAATTGATGTATTATGTGATAGAGGAAGCCATCGAGGATGGTCCACTCACTGAGTTCGCAAAACTCACCCTAATATTTACAACATATTTTTCAGGCTCAGAGGAGACACCTAATTAGACCAACTGGAGTCTAACCCACTGCATTTGAGTAAGAGATAGAGGTCAGGATCAGTTAGCATCTACATACATTTTCTGTTATTTTTGTATTAAAATATGTATTTTGCAAATACTGTACCATGTGTTTGTGAATAATTATGACATGTAATGACTTTATGACTGAAAGGGTTTCAAATTTGTAAAAGGCCCAAATAATTACTGAAATTCTGCAATGTGTGTGTTGTTTGTGACAATTATGATTGTTATTATTCAAATGGGCCATTAATGATTAGTGTTTTTCCAAAAAATGTGTGTGATGGTTGAGAAAAATTTGCAATGAGTTCTGATTGACTACTCTAGTGCGCCGCTTTCATAGGGTGTGTGTTCGAATGTCCTTAGGATGTACGAATACGTGCTCGGTGGAAGTGGGGTGTTACAAGTTGGTATCAGATTCCAGATTTAGTATCTTACATCGGCATTTAAAAAAACAAACAGTGTAAAGATACATGCATTTTAGACATGTCATTGTATGCAGTGGTAACTGATCCCCAGTCTAGGTTGCATATACACGAGTCACACACATGAGTATTTGTTAAGAGTTTAAGCTGATAGAAATAGTGAGAAGAATGATGATTAGTCAGAAAGAATGATGATCGATCAGAGTGTAAGAAAAAGAAAGTTTGTGGATATTTAGAAATCAAAACTACTATATGGTTCAATATGTTAGATAAAGACTCAATACATTGTATTGGTGGATGTAATATTGAATACGACATCAATATTGTACTATGATAGTATATCCTTAAATGTGATATAGATGTGAATACATTGTCATAGATTGATTGAGGAAAAGAGAGATAAGATAGAAATGACAAGATTTAAAGTGTACAAGCAAAGTGGAGTAAAAATTATTATTATGATCTTGAGAAGGTGAACTTGGAATTCAAATGGTTATTTGATTTATAAAATAAGAGTTATGATTTAACATAAGAATATGTCAGTGGAATTGAGATCGGAATTTCATGATGGTGATGCATCTATAATTCTGAATTGATTGAGAATATACATTTGAAAGAAGAGATAAATGATAGTGACATATATAGTTCTAAAGGTTAAGTTGAATTAAGGATGGCAATTTGGGTTAGCGGTTCAGGGATCCCTGCGGTGATTCCCCATTCGGGGCAAGGATTGGCAAAAAAATCACCCCATAGAATTGGGTATGGGGCAAATATAACCCCCAAGACAGAGTCGGGTACAGGGACGGGTTAAATAATCCCTGCCCCGTGGGGATCCCCGTTAACGATAATTTTATAAATATATTATATAGTTTTAATTTTATACTCTGTACTAAATTTGAGAATTTGAGAATATACTGAGCATTGAGAATTTGAGATTGTGGTTCAGGAAGACTCATGTTGAATTTTTTAACATAATTGCTTTTTTTATTGCACCATAGTATATTTTATGAAAGTGTGATATAATCATATGAACCAACTTTATATGGGTGTAGGGTGAGGATTCGGGGATTCGGGTCCCTGCGAGGACTTCACAGGGATCTCGGGGATGGGGAATGAGATAAAAATATTCTCGCTTCGAAAATCGGGGATCGGGGACGGGGAGTAGAGATGCCAGGAGGGGACGAGGCAGGGAAGATACTCCTCGCCCTGCCCCGCCCCATTGCCATCCCTAAGTTGAATTGTTATTGTGAGTGCATATTTGATAATGTGATCACCTTGACAAGTGGTAATATTAAGTACCTATGTATCATATACTTGGATATGAAATAGGAAGTGATCCATGACTTATCAAATGCTTTTAAGTTTTAATTCCCATAGTTAAAATTTTAAGATGAATCAAAGTAGTGCATGAAAGCATTTATAATGATCAACTGGGGATAGATTGAGAGTGTAAATGATGTTACTATAAGTGATGGACTCGAGGAAAAAGGAAGGAAAAAGAACTAGGGCATGATCGTGGCATAGTTCCCACGATCATGACCAAGATTAATTGGTTCTGTCACAATCGTGGCTAATTCCACGAGTTTTTGTCACGATCGTGGGAAGGTCCACCACGATTGTGGGCAGGAATAAAGAGAGAAATTTTGTATAGGATCAATTGGGACCAAAGTATCATAGCGTAAGTTATTAATTAGTGACTTGTCTGAAATAAATCTTTGGATAGGATAGGATGACCTTGATGATACACACCTAAGCATAAATGACAATAATCATGTTGACTACTTTTATTGAGTTTTGGTAAATAGAACATTATGATCTTGTAAGATATGATAGAAATTGATAATATTGACATATTATGACTAGTTGAAATTGATCTTATTGAAGTATTATGAATGGTTCTAAAACAATGATGAATATAGTTGACTGATAAGATTTATGTAAAGAGTATAGATAATTGAGGAAAGCAATCTTCTTTGATAGATACTTTAATCGAATTATGTCATGTAGGTTAATGTTCCATTTCTAGGAATGAATGATTACTGAACAAATTAGAAGTAAATATTGGAGTCCCATTTCAAACTGAAACTTAGGCATAAGAAATCAAATATGCTACTGAGAGTGCATGCATTATGTTTGATGTAAAGTATCCAACTACGTGATTGGATTCTTGAATTTGAGGTAACACTATTGCTAATATGAGAAGAACTTAGGTCCACACTATATTCTATGCTAATATGTTCAGAAGATACAAGTTAGATTTGATGAATGTGTTACCAACTCAGGAAGTTAAGACTCTAAATAAAATTGAATATATATATATATATATATATATATACTGTAAATAAAATTGAATATATATATATTCAATTTTATTTACAGTATATAAGATTGGGAGCTTTCTAGAATTAGCTGGCTATTGGCTACTACTAGAGGTTGTCGAGGGATTTTTATTGATCTTGCCCTTTGACAAGACTTATGAGGAAAAATGTGTTATTCAGATGGACTAATGAATGTAAAAATAATTTTGAGGAAGTAAACACTGAGTGATTACAACACTGATGTTAATTATATCATCTGGATTTGGAGATTTTGTAGTATATAACAATGTTTCACACTAGAGTTTAGGATGTAATCCAATTCAGCATAATAAAGCGATTTTGTATGCATCGAGACAATTATAGTCTCATGAGTTGATTATTTGATACATGATTTATTTGATACATGATTTAGAATTTGATGCACTAGTAATTGCTTTAAGAACTTAAAGATGTTATGTGTACATTGAAACATTTTGAACATATATAAATATATAGATCATTAAAGTTTGAGGTAATTATTGAGTTTGAAAGAAATAAATATGAGATTGAGATAAGGGATAGAGTTACTTGAAGATTATGATATACAAATTACCCAGTAAAATTAATGTTGTAATTTGATGCATTGAACAGAAAATTCAATAGCAGGGTAGCACAAATTTAGATATTAAGGTTTTAAAATCTAGTGCAATAAAGAGCATAGAATATTGAGTTGTATTTTAGATCAATTTTATATGAAAGGATTAGAGAAGCTCAAAAGGGAGGATTCAAATTTAATGGATCTTATTGAGAAATTAAAGATGAATCCAAATTTGAGTTTGAATTGGAAAATGATATGATATGATTGAAGTAAGGTGTAGGTGTAACTAATGTAGATAATTTGAGAAAAGAAAAGTTTGATGTAGCATGCATAGCGGCCCATACTATACATTTTAGTGTAATATGCTGAAACAACATATAAGGACTAAGGATGAAGAAGTAAGTGGAGGAAAATATGACTGAATGTTTGATTTGCCAACAGTCCTAGCTGCTGGAGATATGTTTAGAGCTTAAATTTAGGAGTTCATAGGAACATGAGGTCAATATACAGTTTTGATTAATTTTAAGCATAACAATCATTGTTACTGTAACATTGGTAGAACATCGTATGAGGCGTTATACGACAGAAAAAATCATCCACCTTATATTAGGATTAAAAAAAGCCTAAGAATGGTTGAAAGCCATAATTGATTCGAGATGTTGATAAGTGAAATATATCTATATTAGAAATGAAGTGATTAAAAAAATACAAACAAGTTAGGTGGATCAACACTAAAGATATGGAATATAGAGAGAGATAGATATTTCTGAAGTATCGTCTTGGCAAGGTGTGCTAAGGTTCGATTAAAAGAGTATGCTAAGCTGGGATACTTTGGTCCATATAAAGCTATTGAGGAGAATAGGACCATTGACTTATAGGATGTTATTACCCATAAAGATGTCTCAAATTCACACTGTGTTATATGAGTATGTTTAAAAGATATTGGTATAATCTGATAGATGTATTATTGACACAGGAAATGAAATTTTGAGTAATCTAAGATTTATTTAGGAACCAGTAAGATAGTGTGATATCTGAATAAGCAATTAAAAAGCCAAGTGATCCCACTGGATATAGTCTTTTGAAAGAATTCATTCGAGTGAAAAGGCTACATGGGAAACAGAGGATCATATGAGGAGACAATATCCCCACTTATTCGAACAATTAGGTAAGAATTTCGAGGACAAAATTTCTTAAGGAGGGGAGAATTGAAACATCTCGTTTTCTCATGTTAAGGGTATGAAGCCTAGAATATTGAACATGATAGGCATTAATGAAAAAAATTAGGGAATTGCATTTCATGTTTATGCAAAATATAGCATGCATACATATGAATTTGATTATTGCACACATTACAAAGATTGTTCATGCACTCACTTGACATTTTTTGACTATATATGATATTATTAAAGTGATTATGATGTGAATAGTGAATAAATTGTGTTAGTAATTGGTTCGATGAACTATATTATTGATATAGAATTTTTGGTAAAAATTTAGAAAATTTCTGGAATTTTAGGTATTTTTAGACTAGGAAAAATGCCAACCTTTTTCCTCCCTAATGAAAGCTAACCTTTTTCCTCCCTACAATGGTGATGATCGTGTGATTCAAGGAAAGCTAGGGTTAAGTGAGTTTTTAAAGATCTTGAAGTAAACAAGTAAGTAATTTGTTATTGTTCTTTCTGTTTTGTTAAATGAAGCATCTATGATGAAGGATTGATGAATGAAAGAATAAACATGTTCTGTTTTGGAGAAATAAAAATGTGGATTTGATAGATTAATGGTGTTAATGTTGATAAAGTGTGCTGAAACGTTGTTGATGATATGTATAGATTTATGTTCTATTTTTGTATAAATGATCAATAATAGTATATGAATGTTAGTATAGATGATTTTTAAGTTAGGAAGGAGGTGAGAAGAATGAAGTTATGAACTCTAAATGATGAACTATGAGAAGATTTGTTTGATGTGTTATGAGGAGAAAAAAATCTGGACAATTGGAAGAGAATGGTTGGAATATGTTAGCTATAATGTTTCCACTGAACATGCATCAGTATTTTGGCCATATCGTTATCTGTAGATATCCAAATGGGATGATTTTAATTTTAAATTAGATACATATGCTACACTTTTCATTAGCAATTGAATTTTAATTCTATCCTTAAAGGTCTTGAAATTTAGCTTGAAGTTGAGTTCTGGCATAGGCTGCAACACTACCCATGACAAAAATTGTGTCCTGTTTTTATCGAACAAATTTTATTGATGTAGGCCAAATCAGACAAAGTTTTCTTCGTAAAATTTTGGCTTATTCTTTTATCTTTCTATTGGTATAAAGTTTGTAATTTTTGGATATCTTAATTGAGAGATACGAGTGTTACAAGTTTGAATGCACATGTAATATCATGCACTAGCCAAAATTTTAAACATGCATATCAGTTTTTCTTGGTTTAAATTGTCTATATTTTCTTTTTCTAAAATGTTTTTTATATGGTCTAAATGGTCGTTGATGATAATATCGTCGTGGATATTTTTTCCATTTATATTTTCTAAAATGTTTATGTTTTTTCGGTTTAGATATTGTTTGAGGAGAACCATATTGTTGTGGTACATCTGCATTTTTCGAACAACAAAATTGAAGTTTATGATGTTTTAAAGTTTTTCTTAATTGATTTTCTAAACATTGTTCTGCTAAATATTGTTGGGCTGTATAAATAGCTCCTCCTAAATTATAAGTTATTTTGTTTTCACCTATTAATTGTTGAAATTTTTCTTCTACTTTTTGATTAAAAGGATAAGGTAATTTTTGAATGAAAATATGAATATAATGTTCTTGTTCTGCTCTTGTTAAATTATAATAGTATTTTTTAAATTCACAAATATAATTCCCTAAATAACAAAGATCATATATTTTCATATTATTTAAATGTTTTAATGCTATTATTCTATCTGCATTTACAGTTTCCTGTTTATGATAACCATAATCTTTTCCAATAAATTCTCTAAAAATTTCTACTGCTATTGCATGAAAAGCGGTACTATCATTAGTGGCATCTATAATTAGAAGAAAAAATGCAATTAGCTGTAACGAGTGTGACCGGATACCCGTGACAGTTTCCCAAGTGTCACGGGTGTGACATTAATATGTCACACCGTGACAATTCTAACGGACATGACATTTGCTGTCACAACCGTGACAGTTTCCTAAGTGTCATGTTGTGACATAAGAGGTCACGCCCGTTACACTTTCTTAAAATAAACGTGGAAATATTTTTAAAATTCGTATTAATAAATTCGCATTAAATTTTTCAAGAATGAAGTCTCATCTTTTATTTTATTTGCCTATATATTCTTAATTTCACTAAGACTGCATTAAGATTTTTTTGTCTAATTATTGTTAATTTTAGAATCTCTATCCATTTTTTGTTAACTATAATTTATACATAATTAATTAACTGATTAAATCAATGAAGATATTAATTAATTAGGTAAGTACAAAAACAAATAATGATTCAATAAATTTAATCCATGATTTATCATAGTCAATAATGTAATTTTGACATAATCAATACAAACTACAAAATAATTTATTTATTGTTTTATTAAAATAGACCTAATTTATAAAATTACTATAACATCTATCCTGTTATATTTAATAATAATTAATATATAATTAATTGATGGATATCTAAAATTATAATTAATCGATTAAATAGATAATAAAAACATTTTTTATATATGTTACTACATCATTAATTATTATTAATTATCATCAGTCAACAAATTTGATATAATATATTTAATATATATGAGAATTAACACTTCTATGAAAATATAATAAATTTAAAAATGATAACTTGCAAATAACAATAAGTGAATATATTGTAAATCAAGATTATCTTTATTAAATGGCAAATTATGAAAAGGGAAAGGAAGCATTTTTTGTGGATTAATATAAAATAAACACACAGAGTTATTCACCACTGAAATTATCTGTCTCAAACGAAAATCTTAATTAATTGTTGTTATTGATATTTTATAAATTATAAATTTTTTCATTAGCTTAAACTTAATAATTTTTGTTTTATTAATCTAAAATCTGGTAAATATAAACACATGTTCTTATAAGAAGTAGAAAGATTTAAGCAAATTCGCATTTTATGGTATAAAGAAAAAGCGGCAATCATACATAATAAAGAAAAAGCAGCAATCATATATAATAAAAATAACATTTACAATATTCTGATCTTAAAATCAATTGGATACAAAAAAGTTACTTCCCTTTAGATGAGGTGGTACAATAGATACCAGACCACCTATTGGAGGTCGCATAATTGACCTATAAATGATTTCATTATAAGCGATTCTATAAAATTTTAAGAAAGGTAAAAAAGACCCCTGATATTTATGAGTTTTTTTTGGAAAACAAATACGTAATTGGTGATTGGAAAAAAGAAGCTTGTGGGGTTTGTGGTTGAGCAAATCTAACTGGCTCGGTAATACACTGCGGAATAGTAGTAGATGGAAATAAAGTTTTGTTGCTAGCTATTGCTTAAGGTGATCCAAAGGAAAGAGATTTAGCATTTAACGAGTTAATGGAGGAGGAGGTTAAAGAAGGAGTGAGAGTAGCCGCATAAGCCGTGGCAGTTAAACTAAGATACCATGGTCTGTTTGGGTTACAGTACTGTGACACTGATAACGAAAACCTTGAAGAGCGTAACTCATCTCCAATAGTTAATCTCCTGTAAAGATGCCTGGGAAATTCTAATGATTCTTCAAAATCTAGTGAATATATGATATTCGTGATGGTTGTAAATTCAACCAATGGTTTGATACCTTGTAATAAAAATAAAATTGTAAATTATACGTTAATAGGATATCAGAGGTTAGAAAAAGAATAAGAATATAAACTAGAAGAATACGTATATAAATGAGTGGAATACATATGAATATCACCTTCCATATATAAGGAAAAAAAGATGGGGGTCGACGACTAACAGCTTGTAAAGTCTGGAAGGATAATAGTCGGCAACAATTTTCAATGTAGATAAAAAAAATTCATGAAAGCTACAGCAGATTTATAAAAACTTGGAAAAAAGTAAACAAAATTATTAGGTTGTTTAAAATTTTTTTAAATATAAAATAGCTATTATAATTTTACTGTTAACCATTGAACGCACTTGCATCAAAAATAACAACAAATTGTTCGGAGTTTTTGCGCATTGTTGATATGGTAACTTCTAAAGTAAACACAATGAAGCGTATGAACCTATAAAATTCAAACAAAGGAAATTATCAAATAAGAGACATAAAAATTCGTGAATACAATAAAATTTATAAATGTTGACTTACATTTTTCGTGAATGAAGCTTATTGTAATTTTGTTTAAGGCGGAACATCTTTATCCAAGAAAATGAAAGGAAAAATGAGGTTTAATAAGAAATTTAGAAGCTGTAAATGTGATAACGAAAATTGGAAATTCAAAACGTAAATAGTATTGACATGAAATACATAATTGATAGAGTTTAAAAGCTACAAAAACAGGTTTGTAACTTTCATCGTGACCTGCTAAATAAGCAAGTTCTTCCATGATTTCAGCGCTAAATTCATCAGCTGTTAAATTCTCTAAATTTCAAAAAAAAATTATAAAACAGAATAATGTAAGCAACATCTATAAAAATCATTATGAAAATTATAAAAATACCTATAATAATGCTTTCTCTCCAAGAAAGGCAAGCCTTTAATTTTTTTGCAGCTAACTTAACGTTGTTATCGTTAGCTCTCAAGAATCTTGCAACACAATTCTTGGTGCAAAATTTTTTCTGTCATCAAGTAAACAATAGCGTTATGTAAACCAAATATTTATTTATATCAGTTTGCTTCTTCCTGGTTAAAAAAATGAAAGAGCAGAGAAAGAGAAAGATTAACCTGGTTCTGTGACAAGGGAGAAGAAATGAAGTGAGAATGAACTGTAATTCTTGTCAACGAGAGTTTAAATAAAAGTAAGGCTTCTTCGTAAAAAAGTAAAAATATTAAATATGTATTAAAGTAACATTAATTATTTACAGATTTCATCTATAACATTCAAATACATTGTCGATTTAAATAGCGGACCTATTAATTCAAAATATTGCCCAGCGTATCCCGGAAAAAACTCAAGCAGAACAGTGAAAGATATGGAGAAGATTTTGTCATTTGGCAAGAAATGAGTAGAATTAAGTTAAAAAAGTTTTGAAATATACACCGGCGTCAATTTACAGAATGTGTTTTTTTAATTTTTAATTAAATCATTTTTTAATGTAATCTGTTTTAAGCAAATTTTAATCTAGTTAATGATCCTATTAAGTTTAATTTAATTTATGAAATAGGTAATAATTTGATAATTAATGAGATTATGAGCAATTAAACTAAATTTAGCTAACAATTGAATTAAGTAAGTTTATTTAAAACAAATAATAATATTTTGAAACGTTTTCAATATATTATAATTAATAAAGACAAATTAATAATTTTGTTATCGACTAATTAATAATCTTACTAGCATTGTATATGTCACGCCTGTGACTATTAAGTCACAGGCGTGATATATTAAGTAATATGTCACGCCTGTGACTATTATGTCACAGGTGTGACATAGGCAATTATTAATTATATATATACTTTTATATATATAATAAACACACAAACACACTTAATTAATTAATTAATTAATTAACATTATATATAATACTTAACTATTTATTAACAATTACAATTATAACTAACATATATCAATTAAATAATAATATAGTCATAATAATTAATAATGATAAGTTAGAATAAACCGTTGTTATGTATTAGGATAGTAATTGTTTTTTAAAAGTTTGGATGTTAGTTGGTTAGTAGTAAAACGTGTGGGTTAGTCGTAAAATGTAGACTTTAAATTAAGGAAGAAATTAAGGATTATTAACAGGAGGAAGAGAGAGAGAGAGTAATAACATATTATTTAGTCACAACCTTTATCTTCAATGTTATTATATATAATATTATTATATACATTGTTATATATATATAATAATATATCATTATATATATATAAACAGATAGAAGGTCAAGGGTGTGACTTGTGTAGTTACAGTCGTGACTTATATATATAGATATAAGTATCGAAGTCACGCCTGTGATTATTAAGTCACAGGCATGACACACCTGTCAAATCTTTATCTATTTTTTTCTATTATATATATATATATACTATATAATAATTAATAATAATTAACACAAATCATTAATGCAATAACATATATAATGATTATTAATATTTACAACTTAATCAAGTAATTATATTCTAATAAAAAACATAATTTATTATATACATATAATTTTTATTAATAACGATGATAACATTTAATTTCATTTTAATTAACAACATGTTAATTTATAACCTATGGGAATAATAATAAATAATAATAATCAGAATATTTATATTTACTTTATATATTTAATTCATTTGTGTGACACTCGTGCTTAATATACTATATCATTAAAGTCATAGTATTGTAATTACAAAGTTAGAATAAAAAATTTTCTAAATTAAAATAACTAGTTTTTCTTCATCCTAATATTAATTTAACAAAGAAATAATATTAAAAAAAGTATAAAACAGTTTGGAAAATAGTGCATCTCTGAAATTTTAAAAACTAAAAAAATTCAGGTAGATCTCTTTAATGTAAGTTTTTTTAAGTTTGATAATACCATTATTATTATATAATTTTTTAAAGCATAAATTAAATGTATATTTCAAAAGAATTTAATTTATTTTTATGAAAATTAATAACAATTAAATTATTATTAAATTGTTTATTATAAATAAATTAAAGTCACCCCTCCCGTAAAAGCACGAGAGGGACATGTTAAAGACGGTGAGATTGTCGCCTTCATTCTTGTGTAAGAGCATGAGAATTTAGTCACCGTCACCAAGGTTGCGAATTTGGTCAATACTAATAAATAACTAATTGATTGATGATAATTGTATTAATTAATTAGGTTGTTATAAGCATTCTTTATAATATATTTAAATAGTAAAATTTAAAATTACTGGATTTTTTAAGTTTTAAATTCTTATAAATTTAATCGTACCATCATTACAATTTATTTTGTTTTTTATCTAAGTGAAAATTAAATTTAAAACCAATAAAATATTTATTAATCCTATAAATGTACGGGCATGCATTCTTATTTAAATAGTACATATTAATATTAATTAATATATATAAATCTGATATAATTAATTCATCATATTATAATAACTATTAATTATATTAAATTTATTATTTAACCATATTAAAATAATAGTAGTATATTGAAATAATTGGAAAAAAATTTATCAGTCATATAAACTATATAATATATATTTTAATTTTAAATTTTGTTAACAATAACATACTATAATTAAATTAGATATAATATTTTGAAAATAACAGGGATTGCATTTTGCGTATAAATCTATATATAATATTTTAAAAATAACCTTAACATAAGGATTGTATATTTTTCATACGAAAAAAGCCCACTGAATTAGGGCTTGGAATTTCCTTTTTTAGGTCACATTTTGCATGTCTTTTTAGTTATTCAATTTGTTGGAAGAAACGAAAATGAGAAAAGATATGATGTGTATCGCTTACCGTCGGTGATTATGATATTCTATCTGGTGCTGGATTGTTCCATTAAGTTATGATATCTTCTTTTATCTCGTATCTTTTTTTAATTGCTTAAAAGTTCTGCATCTTAAATACTGCGAATCTTCTTTTGGATTGGGTTGTTGTATCAAGTAATCGTATCTTTTTTGGATTGCTTAAAACTTCAGTATCCTTTTAAATGTTGTGCATCTTTTACCTCTAAATTGCTTAAAACTGCGGTATCTTTTTAAATCCTCTTTATCTTTGACATGTTATCCAAGTAAATATCTCATTAAATCTTTTGTATCATTGAACTGTGCCATCATTCCATATCTTCTGTATCTTTGAACTGTCACTATACCATTATTCCATCTTTCAGTGTTAACTATTTAATTATTTTATACCATTCCATCTTACAATTTAATTATTTCATACCACTAACTTCTTTTAACTCGTGTATCTTCTAACTGCTACCGAAGAAAATATGCGATCCTTCCATTAAATCTTCTGTATCTTTTAACTGTTACCGAAGCAAATATGCTATCATTCCATAAAATCTTCTATATCTTTTAACTCATGTATCTAAATCTTCTCTATCTTTTAAGTCCCGTATCTTTTAACTGCCAACTATTTAATTATTTCATACCATTAACTCCCTTAAACAAATGAAGGTATACGTAACGAATGAAGGTGAATGAAGGTATACGTGATTGGCGGGTAAACGAATGAAGGTATGCGTGATTGGCAGGTGACAATCATTTCATTTTATTAAATTTGTTAAACAAATGAAGGCGCCGACGGATTTGATGCAGTCATCAAGGCAAGGATTTCGTAAAGTTATCAACATCATATCTGATTTTTTTCCCCATTCTTTTCCCATTCAAGATCTGAACTTTAATACAGCAATCAGCAAAATTTCAGTCAATGTGTATTAAAAGTTAAGGCAATTACAACTAAGAAAGAGTTACAAGATAAATAATAAAGTGAACACTCTGTAAAGGAGCAAATTCCTTTTCTATACTTGCTGATGTAAATCTGTAATTGTAAACCTGAAATCAGTAAAATAATCGAAAAAAAATTTAGAATAAATTTTAATATCCAAGTAAGAATATAGTATGTTACAAACCTGTGCAGTTGCTACCTGTTGAATTCATAACGCAAGTGAAATTAACAATAATTAGACAAAAAAATCTTGATACAGTCATAGTGAAATTAAGAATATATGGACAGATAAAATAAAAGATTAGACAACTTCGTAATGTTAACATTAAGAATCACAGCTAGTATGCAAAGATATGGAAACCTGATTTTTTAAAACAGCTTTCAAAAACTTAGCATTAAAAATTATCTTAGCCTTTTTACCACGATGAATCCATATTCTTCTGGATCTATCTCTTCCATGATCAGGCTTGCATATTCCTCCTCTCGCTTGTAGATAGTTGAAAGCTTGTAGAAGCACAAAAGGTCATAATCTGCTCAAACGAACTATAAAATAAGTAATTAATGAGATAACTTGTTCTATGATCGATGGAGAAATTTTAGTTTCAAGGTTTAGTGACTTTTTCTAGCAAGCAGGCAAAACAACTCTCCAATGATTATCTTAGCCTTTTTACCACAATGTATCCATGTTCTTCTGGATCTAACTCTTCCATGATCAGGCTTGCATATTCCTCCTCTCGCCGTAGATAGTTGAAAGCTTGTAGAAGCACAAAGGGTCATAATCTGCTTAAACGAACCGTAAAAACAAGTAATTTATGAGATAACTTTTTCTATGATCTATGGAGAAATTTTATGAAGCCTTTACATCAAAAAAAAGATCTTCAACAGATGGAAGCTCATATTGTAATTTGTGTACCTATGCATTAAAAAAATGTCATCAACCAAGCAAACCATTGCTTAAAGCAGTAATTTTATGAAATCGTTTCTCTGTAGCATGGCATCACGCTCCTCGATGAGTTATGAAACCTCTTCTCCGCAGCATGGCATCATGCTCCTCCGTTGTTTGTTGGAGAAAGAACCAATACAATTAAAAAAAGATCCAAATCAGTTGCATGAAAAAAAAGTAAACCGAAAAAAGATAACACATCAAAAAGAAGAAGAAAAAGGTTTTTATCATATCCAAAGCAACAAGAATACAGAGCAGAAAAAATAAGTGATTTTGTAATCTGTGACAATGGAGAAATAAAAGGAAGCTGTAGAAGACATTAGAGATTGAGAAATGAAGGAGCGAGAGTGAAAAAGAGAGAGAAGGTCTGAGAAGAAAAAGGAATGGTTAGCAGCATTAATATTATATACTAAAAAAGTATTGTATATGTCACGCCATTAATATTATATACTAAAAAAGTATTATATATGTCACGCCTGTGACATAATATATCAAGTAATATGTTACGCCTGTGACTATTCACTCACAGGCATGCATAGGCAATTATTATATATATAATAAACATTTATATATATAATTAATTAACATTATATATAATACTTAACTATTCATTAACAATTAATAATGGACGATTATAACTAAAATACATCAATTAAATAATAATATACTCATAAAAATTAATAATAATCATATATTTATAAGTAATACGTCCCGCATTTAACTATTAAGTCATAGGCGTGACATAGGCAATTGTTATATATATAATAAACATTTATATATATATATAATTAACATTATATATAATATTTAACTATTCATTAACAATTAATAATGGACGATTATAACTAACATATATCAATTAAATAATAATATAGTCATAATAATTAATAATTAATAGTAATAAGTCAGAATAAACCGTTATGTATTAGGATAGTAATTGTTTTTTAAAAGTTTGGATATTAGTTCGTTAGTAGCACAATTAGCCGTAAAACGTGGAAGTTGAATTAAGGAAGAATTAAGTATACTTAAAAACTGACGAGCAGGATGGATGTGTAGGTTAGCAGCAAAACGTAGACATAGAGTTAAGGATTATTAACCGTTAGATGAAATGGATAGACGGGATGGATTTGGTGTTTGTCCATCCCGTTCGTCCTTAGTAAAAAGGAATGGTTAGCAACATTAATATTATATAATAAAAAGTATTGTATATGTCACGCCTGTGACTATTAGGCAATTATTATATATATATATATATCTGTGTGTGTGTGTGTGTATAATTAACATTATATATAATACTTAACTATTCATTAACAATTAATAATGGACGATTATAACTAAAATATATCAATTAAATAATAATATAGTCATAAAAATTAATAATTGTCATATATTTATAAGTAATATGTCACGCCTATGACTATTAAGTCACAGGCGTGACATAGGCAATTATTATATATATAATAAACAGTTATATATATATATAATTAACATTATATATAATACTTAACTATTCATTAACAATTAATAATGGACGATTATAACTAACATATATCAATTAAATAATAATATAGTCATAAAAATTAATTATTATTATATATATAATAAAAAATAATATATAATTAACATTATATATAATACTTAGCTATTAATTAACAATTACGATTACAACTAAAATATATCAATTAAATAATAATATATTCATAATAATTAATAATTAATAATAATAAGTCAGAATAAACCGTTATGTATTAGGATAGTAATTGTTTTTTAAAAGTTTGGATATTACTTCGTTAGTAGCACAGCTAGCCGTAAAACGTGAAAGTTGAATTAAGGAAGAATTAAGTATACTTAAAAATTGACGAGCAGGATGGACGTGTTAGCAGCAAAACGTGGTCATAGAGTTAAGGATTGTTAACATTAGATGAAATGGACGGACGGGAAGGATTTGGTGTTCGTCCATCCCGTTCGTCCTTAGTATAGTATACTTAATGATTCGTTATGATTTTATTCTGTCACAATGCACCAAATTAGTAACATTCTTCAAATAAATGTGGCACCAGGAATAGGAACATACCTAGGTGCTTCAATTTCCTACAGTAAATTCACGACAGCGCATTTCAATGCCATTGTGGAAAAAATAAAGAAAAGGACTCAACTTTGGAATGCAAAGAAAATTTCTCTTTCTGGAAGAACAACACTGTAAAACTGTTTTAGGCGCCATTCCAACATACCTCATGCAAACAAGCTTATTTTTTAGAACCACATGCAAGGAAATAAATAAAATTTATAGGAGTTAACTATCCCTGGTCAAATGGGAAATAGTTTGTCAACCTAAAATAGAAGGTGGCTTAGGTCCTAAAAGAATACACGAGCAAAACAAGGGACTCATTCTAAAATTAGCTTGGGATATAATTGCTCACCAAAACAAATTATGGGTGTAGATCTTTCTAGCAAAATACAAACTAGATAGGACAACTCTGTTTCAAAATTTTCTTAACATAAAAAAATCCTATCTATGCAGAAATTTTCCGAAGCTATGGCAGGTACTTCTTCATGGAATCAAGTGGGAGGTCAGGAATGGGGAGAAAGTATCTTTCTGGAATGACAAATGGCTATAATCAAACACAAGACTTATTGACACAGCAGTAGCACCCATTCCTTTCAATCAACTGCAAGCAAAGACAACATTCTACACCACTGACTCCAGAGCATAGGATTACACCACGTTGGTAGGCTTCCTGCCTTCCCAAATGCTACTGGAAATCATGGCCACCCCTCCACCATCCCCTCTCCTAAGAGAAGACAGACTGAAATGGAGGTGGACCAAAGACAACACTTTCACGACGGCCTCGGCATATCAAAAGCTTTGCGTAAATTCGGATGACAACCAAGACCTCATATGGGGAACAATTTGGAAACTCAAAACCTCCGAAAGAATCAAAACCTTCATATGGAAGGTGGCCATAGAAAGTCTATGGACCAACAAAAAAAGGTTTGACAGAGACATAGCAAAAACAAGCCAATGCCTCAAATGTGATTCCCAGGAATCAATCTTTCACATTCTCAGAGACTGCAACAGAAGCAAGGAGATTTGGAACTTGGTTGCATCAGACCTACTAGATCTGT
>JAOTAY010000009.1:6715780-6728426 GCA_025629805.1 Erythroxylum baracoense | reverse complement strand
GTCCCCTGCAACCAAACAGCTCACTGTCTCCAATTTCTGTTCCGTTCCGTCTCCACATTTCCGTCTCGTTCCGTCCCTGCACCATGGGGACAGTAACCAAACAGACTGTAAAGGATAGGTTACCTGACCGTTGGCATCTGTCATATGATTTGTAGAAGGTATATGCATCTTTGAACAATGATGGCCAGTAGAAACTACTCTCCAAGACTTTATGAGCTATCCTTTTCACTCCAAAATGTCCTGCACATGCATACGAATGGCAGAAGGCTAAGATCGAGGGTGTTTCACTTTTACATACACACCTTTTGATGACTTTATCTGCATAGTGCCTCCAAAGATATGGTTCATCCCTAATGTAATTATCCACTTTATTCTAATAGGTGTAAATTATACTATGTTATGATAGATGTTTAAGTGCGCTTTTGAGTATTGCTTAGATGATTATCATGGATATAAGCTTAGAATTATGTTTTAGGAAGTGTTTGATGTGTGTTTAAGTGTATGGAAATAGGAAATTGAAGAAAAGAGAAGAATTGGAAGTATGGAAGCTAGCCACGATCATGACAGAGAGCACAAACAGCTATTCCAGTAAATTTTTACTTTTCCAACATGTGATTCTTTTTGTAATTTTAACATTTTAGTGCTATTTTTGGAACCAAATTAAATGGGTAAATCCTAGAAAGAACCCTATAAGCCTCAAGAACTATTTAAGAACATAAAACACTTGAAAAGTAGCCACCATCATCCAAAGTGAGAGAGAAAGGAGTAGCAAGAAGAGTAATCAAGAAGTTTTAAATTTTAAGTTTGAGTCTAAATCAAATTCTTTATTTCTTTCCTTTTCTTATTTCATTAAAATTGATGTGTAACTTGGATTTGGATTGTTATTCGCGTTTAGAATGCTCTAATTATCATATTTGGATTTGTTCTTGAGTTGTTTTGTGACTTGATTGTTGTTGATTTCAATTCAATTTTCTAGTGTTGTGATGGTTGGGTACGCTAATACTTAGATAATAAATCGAGAGAATGAGTCAAAATTAATTCGATTAGGTTAGGTAATGGGAGTTAGTGACCTAATAAGTCTCCCAAATATCAAATTGGTAATCATATGAAGAGAGAACTTGTGTGGAAACCCAACTATTCGATAGATTGCTTAAAAACTAGTTGAAAACGTTCGGTAGATTTTGTGATTAAGAGGTTGCAAAATATGGAATTTCGTAAACAATTAGGGTTAATTAATTAGGTCTTGAGAAAGTGTAGTCAATCCTTTAGAAGATTTAAAATCAACAGATAATCGAATTAATAGCTGATGGGGAGCAAAATAACAATAGAATGAATCCGAAACTTCATCCTTGATGTTCCGCACATATTTGTGATAACTCATTTTTCATTTGATTATTTATTTTGTTTTATTTAATTATTTTAAATTTTGATATTTTATTTTCATTAAATTCATATCCCGATACCTTAGACAAAGTTAGGTTCACTTAGTTCTAACTATTTCCTCATGGGATCGACATGTTTAATACTACAAGTTTACGATCTATATACTTGTATATATTGGGGGTTTTGTTAAAAGTAAAACTTGCTCAACAAGCTTTTGACGCTGTTACTGGGGAATTATTTAGGATGTTTTGAATTCCTTTGTTTTAAAGAATTATTAGCCTTTCTTATGATTATGGTACCCAATCATAAGAAATTAAGAAAAAAGAGTTTGGATGCAAAGTAGAAGACACATCAATCAAGACATCACAAAGTAAGAACGAGACATCTGAAGAGTTAGACACCAAGAAGCGAAAGAAAGAAGATGGTGGAGGAAATAAATTGTGGAAAGCAAAGGACCCCTATGGTCTTCATGAGGCTAGAATTCAATGCCTATCATCAAGCAATTACATAACTGCCAATGTAAGTGAGTATATTTGAGATCAAACCAACACTACTGAACATCCTACAAACCAATGTGCAATTGTATAGGTTAGCCAATGAGGATCCCAATGCTCATTTGGCTAATTTCGTAGAGATTTGTGACATCTTCTGATATATTGGGATTTCAAAAGATGCTATTTGGATGAGGCTCTTTCCCTTTACACTCAAGGATAAAGCTAAGCTATGGTTGAATTCTCTCAACCTAGTCAGTGTCACGACTTGGCAGCAGTTGGTGCAAGCTTTTCTAGATAAGTACTTTCGTCTAAAGAAGATAATAAGACTGATAAAGGAAATTATCAATTTTCAATAAAACGATGGGGAGATTTTATATGAAGCATGGGAGCGATATAAGGAGTTGCAAGGGAGATGTCCTCATCATAACCTACCCAACGAATTCCTATTGTAAACCTTCTACAGTGGATTTATTCCACCCACTAGGGGCATTATAAATGTAGCTACTGGAAGATCATTTATGAGGAAACAGTTGAAGCGGCACAAGATCTATTAGAAAAGAAGACATACAATAGTTGTCTTTGGACTTCGGAATAAAGTAGAAAACAATCAACCTTTTGGGATCTAAAAGGAATAATTACTGCACATTTAGTGAAAAAATTGTAGGCTAAGATCGAAAACCTAACTAAGCAACTGAACAGTTTGAAAGCCACCTCTTCCTTTCCATTCAAAACAATTTAGCACAGGTGCGAGTTATGCAGACAAAAGAGTCATATCATAGTTGATTACTTCCTAATGGAAAACAACAATGTGGAATAATTCAAATTTAATGGAGCACAATTTGGTTAGGGAAGTAATTGTCCTTATTTAAAAACGTATAATCTTGGGTGTAGAACCACCCAAATTTCTGTTGGTCTAACAATGTAAAGACTTATATGGGACATCAAAACCTATTAAGATTTCAGCAAAATGAGTCCAATTTATGGGATTCTAAATTGGACAAGATCATAAATATGGAAGAGGCACAAAAGAGGATAGAAGGAAAGTTCAAAGAAGTAATAGAAGATCTTGCCTCTTCTATTCACAACCTAGAGGTTCAAATGGGCTAGCTTTGTAAGGAATTTTGTGAGAGAAGTGTGGAAAACTTTCTGAGCAATATGGAAGTAAATCCCATAGAGCAATGTAAGATTATCACATTTAAGAGTGGGAAAGAGCTAAAAGAATCACTGGAAAGACAAGCTGGAACCCACCTTTGTAGAAGACCAAGAGAATAAGAAAAAGGATGAAGAAAATAATAAGGACCCTTTCTATACTCCTCCTCTACCTTACTCACCAAAAATGTCATTCCCAAAAAGACTTCAGAAGAATGAGTTGGATGTACGATTGGAAAAGTTCATGGAAAAGCTAAAGAAACGGAAATTTTACTTATCTTTTATGGAAGTATTGAAATGCACGCCAATGCATGCAAAGTTCCTTAAAGACATATTATCTGACAAGCGGACTTGGGAAGATGACTAGGTAGTAGCCATGATGGAAACATTTAGCTCCTCAATTACCAACCATATGCCCTCAAAGTTGAAAGATCCAATAAGTTTTACGATATCCTGTATAGTTTGTAATT
This sequence comes from Erythroxylum baracoense, assembly GCA_025629805.1. Lineage (NCBI taxonomy): Eukaryota > Viridiplantae > Streptophyta > Magnoliopsida > Malpighiales > Erythroxylaceae > Erythroxylum > Erythroxylum baracoense. The sequence continues at coordinate 6,724,930 of JAOTAY010000009.1, read as the reverse complement.
TAGAGATTTTGAAAGGTTTATATAACTTATGCACAAGTATAAACCTTATGTCTTTATCGATTTTTAGGAAACTGGGGCTAAAAGATATGAAGCCATCTTTTATGCTTACTCAATTGATGGACTAATTGATAAAGACATCTTTAGGCTTGGTAGAGGATGTAAATGTAAAAGTTGATAAGTTTTTCATTGCTATGGATTCTTTTGTGCTAAACTTTGAAGAGTATCAAAACTATCTGTTAATGCTTGGTATATCATTTTTGAACACCAAAAATTCTTTGATAAATTTCCATAAATACAACCTCATCCTTTGGATTGAAGATGAACAAGTCAAATTTAACATGAATAATGTATTACAAAATCTGAAGGAGGGTAGCTAGTTCATGAGAATTAATGAGGTCGAATCTTTTAAGGGGTGAGAGGAAGAATCACAGATAATAGTAGAAATTGAGTTTAAAGAATATAAGGAAGTCTCTGTTCAAGAAGCTGATAAAAAAGAGAATGACAAATAGATGACATTAGAGATAAAGTTTGAAAAAGATACAAACATCTCTATTCACGAAGCGGAAGAAGAAGAGGAGACAAAGGCGATTGAGGAAGAAAAAGAACAGTTCACCTTCTTAAAAGTCAAATTGTTAAATTCGATAAATGATTCAGGGAGTTTTATTATTCCCTATTTTATTGACAGTTTGTTACCTAAAAGGGCATTATTGAACTTACTTACTTTTCTTGATTTGATTAATTTTGTCCTTTCGATTATCTTGTAATATGTAGCTTATTTGTAGGCTACTAAATTGAAACTGAGTGACATGAGTGGAAGCAAGCCACTCATAAATGACCCAGGTTGAGTGTGGAAGGAAGAGCATATAAAGCTAATGATGTTAACTAAGCACTACTTGGAAGGTAACCCAAGAATTAAGGTAAGTTTATTTTTTTATTTTATTTTGTTGATATTTTTATTTTTGTTTTGGTTTTGTAGGGAAAGAATTGTTAGAATTTCACGACCGAAAGTATCCTCACATTCCATCACCAACACCGTCACCACCTCAATCTCCTAGTTTTGTGTTCTTAACCTTTCCTTTTTTTCTTGTCATTTTTATTTTTATTTTTTGTTCTGTTGTTCTCACATTGAGGACAATGTGTTGTTTAAGTGTGGGGAGGATTTTACATTGGCATGTCATAAGTGTGAATTTTGCATACCATATCGTTAGTTTTCAATTAGGTTGACATGGTATGAACTTATGTTGCATATATGTGAATTGTGTCAATGTGTCAATGACAATAACTTAACGGAAGTATTTTAGCTTCGAACATAGTCATTGAATTTGTAAAGGCATATTGACTTGTGCATTTTATGTTTTAAGTATCTTTGGTTAAATGTGCATGTTAATTAGGATATGACATAAGTTTATTCATATTAGAAAATTTGTTACAAACATTTATAATTGTAATTCAATTGAATATGTTAGTATCATTAATATTCTTTCATAAGGATGTTTGATTAAAAGACATGAGGCATGTTATGTGAAAAAAAATTGTGTATATCTATTAAATGAATAACTATTCCACTGGCCCTTTTGAAATAAATATTGGGTTATGAATAGAACTATTAGCTAGTTAAGAATGTGACATAACTGAGTAACTGGGGGCATTCACGATAAAATGGTTGTCTTTTACGTCAAAAGGCTAAAATGAAATTCCAACTAAGCTAATTAATAAAACATAGCTTAGTTGAGTAACCGGGGGACATTCATGAGGTGTTTGCCTTCGTGTCAATATACTAGGTTGACGTTAAAGAATTTTTTTTTAAAGATAGTGTTTTGATAAATAAATCATATTCATCTTTGAAAATAGAAAAAATTTTCATGAAGGGGTACTTAGTATGTAACACCCTTTATATAAATCCTACAACCATCCATAGATAAGGCAATCAATTTCTTGTACAGGCATTCAAGGTATACAATTCTATTCAATGCTATATATACATATTACAAAACTTCCCTATGCATAACATTATCATTTAACAATAGTAACACATATTTACATTTACATGGTATTCTAAAAGAAAACATACAATTTCCTTTCTTCATTACATTTACAATCATTTTTAATTAAAAATACATTCCAAAAGTGCTTTTTCTCCTATCTGCTGGCCTTAAACCCTGCAGATGTTCCCTGTATCTCACTCCTATGAGTTGGACGTACATGAATTAACACCCATGTTAAGCTTGAAAGCTTAGTGGGGAAAACACATAGTTTAGATGATCATTCATTGCAGTCTTCCGCCAAGCACACACATTTAGAATTATCACAACTCACATACCATAAATTCACATTCATGAACCAAACATTGATATTCAATGCTTATATAAACATTGATTTTTAATGCTTATATAAACAATGATGGCATATTTAAGCAGAGTACATAATGCAAATATGATTTAACATATTATCCATATGCTAAAAATGCACATTTATAAACCAAATATTGATATTCAACGCTCATAAATATAATTTCACATCATTACAATTTATCATTACAATCAATACAAATGCTCATGAATATCAATTATGCATGTTGTCATGTTGTATTTCTTATTTATGACTGTAAAGTTTCCTTTCTGTGTTAAGCCTGCACATTTTCTATGGGTGTTGATAGTGGGTGTTATGAATATCTAAAGATATCAAACTATGGATACCTGAAGGTATCAAGCTTTGGATACTCAAAAGTATCAAATTGTGATTATCTGAAGGCATTAAACTGTGGAGACATTATAGTCTCAAATTAAGACACCAATGGTATCAACCTGTAGAAACTATACTATAACTCTATAGGCATACCTATTTATCCACCACCAAGACAATATAGGAGGCACTCTAACATTCCCTTTAACCATTTTCCAATTTCACAATTCATATACTGACAAGTTATATGGTATACATTTCAAGTCATCAAATCTGTATTTGCATTCATACATTCAATTCATTACTTGCCACCATTAAAAGGGTATTAAAATCAAACTTGTATAATCATACTATACACATATGGGCAATAAATACGCAAACAAATCATTTATGTACATGTAAGTTTTCTTTGGAATGCATTATGCTCAATCTTAAATTCCAATGCTCAATCACCCAATTCACCTACGATAAGCCATCTTTCATTTATTTATAGGTGTTTTAAAAGTTTCATTCACATTAAAAAAGGTTCAACTAAGATTTCGTAAAAATTGGAAATGAAAACAAACTCAAAATAGTGCAATTTGAGCCAATCCCATGATGGCTTAAAAATAGGCAAACAATCAATCCAGAAGCAAATCATATGACGGACTCTAGCTGTTTCTTACTATGTGATCGACGTGTCGTAACACTAGTCCAAATAAAATAACTAGACTACTACTATAGCAGTGGTGAGTCTAGGTCGATCCCACAGGGAGTGTTCGGTTAGCATATGAAATGAAATTAATTTATGTTTAGGTAATTAGGGGGGGATTTAAGAAGAAAATAAAATAAAATAAACGTAATGAAAACAAATTAAAGAAAATATACAAAAAATGATAAAATTGGAGAATTCGGTCTGGTTCTTTGATTCAATCTCAACCTACACCCTAATTAAGCATATTTATTGATTTGTTGTTCTTTTATCTCTCTTAGCAATTATCGTTCGTAAATTAACAACAAGCTCTATTAATCCCAATTTTTCCTTAGATCCTAGTTAATCACGAAGCGCTTGTTAATTAACCCTATCTATTGGGAAACCTAGAATAAGCTCTATAAGTTTATTCTAACAAATGCATTACAAATAAGAAAAATAGACCAATCTAGGCAATAATCATACAAACTCAGATTATTTATCCTATGTTATGTTATCTCTAATGATTCGGAACCATTAGTTGCTACACATGAATCGGGAATGCAACGATTACGTATTGCATTTGATTCTAGCATTGGGATTTCACAGAAAACAATTCAATAGAGCATTAAAATCATCATCATTTAATACCCAATCTAATAAACACAAGATAAAATAATCAATTTCTAATGAAAGAAAGAAATAACAAAAACAATAAAAAGATGCTTAACCTAGGTTGTTGCTGTCGCTATTACCTTCAAACTAGCGTTGGGATTTTATCCTTCTATAAGTCTATTCAAAGAAAAATGCTTCAACCTTATAAAAATAACCCTACCAAAACTACTATTATCTCTTCATTATGGCGAGGTTTCTTCTCTCTACACTATTCATTTTACTATTTTATGATGTGAGAATTAAACTTGGTAGTTTTTGGTCCACTATCCTATTCACTCTCTTCTTTCACACTACTTTTGTTTCTGTCGCCATCTTTTCTATTGCGACTCCTCTATTTTCTCTGCCGCCACTCATTTCTGTTGTAGCTTAGTGTAACGAATTAACTTTGGTGGTTTTTGGTCCACCGTATATTATTCATCTGTTTATAAGCTACAGACTTCTCCTATTAGCGTAAACGACATCATTTACATTTAGCGCAAATGCTGAAATGCAGACATCATCCGTATTTTATCTCCTAGTTGCTTCTCCTGTGCTGAGTTTTGGTGCGCTTCTCATATGTTGAGCTGCTATTTATGTGTATGCATTTCATTCCCTTAAATGTGTCGTTTTCTTCTTCTTGCTGTCATTGATTTTTTTTTCATTTTTCCAGCAATCACTTTTAATTCTTCTTCTTTGTATTTTGAATTTTTTTTGCCTTTTAATTTCCTCCTTCTTACTCTATGAAGACAAGTAACAATTGATCTTCAAAAAATGGCCTAAATGTAGTGCTTTCGACTTACTTTAATTTCTGTGCTTCCAAATTGTACCTAAAATCATATATTAATTAAAGGATCTTAAGCAATTTCATGTTAATAATTGCTAAGTGTAAATGATTAAATGTATCAACAATTAAACAAATATTAATTTCACCCACACTTAACTTTCGGCCGTTCTCGGGGAAAACATCCATATTAAGCTCAAAGACCCGAAACATTTACTCAATTCCCATATTTTCCAAGAATACATAACCATAAACAAAGATGAATGACTTTCAAAAATCATGGCAAGAACTTAAGATTCTAAGCTTTTACTCATGATCAATCAACAAGCATCATCGTCAAAAACTAAGCAATCTAATAATAGACTCGGAAAATATGTTTAAGTAAAATAGATCTATAGGTACACTCAACACCATTCATGATCATGACAATCCATAACTTTGCATTTCATTTCATTTCTCCACCACTAATGTTCACATGCAAGATCATGAATCAAAGGACTTTTTAGGGTTGTAATATGGGCAAAGGTAAGGTGAGATGTATTTAGGTCAAATAGCATGAAAGCCACTAAGCTAGTGAAACAAAGCGACACTCATCAAAAAATGGGTACCTTCAGTTATGACAAATGCAACATTTATATTTCACAACGCCATTCAACTCTCACACACCAACCACATGAAGCATATACCAATATGAAGGAATCACTCATATAATTTATGCCAACAATACATTGAAACCACAAGAGTGAACCTTCCAAGCCAACATCTACCTTACATTCAACATACTTAAATATCACATTCATTACAATTCCAGGAAGATGCATTAATCATGAATAACTTTGCAAACTCATATGCACTTTTTCCTCGATAAATTTATTTAAACATACAATTTTTTCTTTTTCTTTTTTTCTTTTTTTCTTTTTTTCTTTTTATTTAAACATCGAAAGAAACTACATTGGCATGGGAATTTCAATGAAAAGAAATAACAAAACATCCCAAAATTATAGCCAATCCACATATATATACACCCCCGCACTTTCACTTCTGTTCATCCACAAACTCACGAATTACAAATGATATATTAGCTTTATGGCTTGGGTAGGACATTTGGTTCAGTATAAAGCATGTAATGTGGTTAGTACATAAAGAAAAAAATATAAATCTCAAACGGGGTTAATAAGGGAAAAATCATGTCAATAGTGTAGGTTATTTGGCTAATGTAGTTTATAAAAAATAAAGAATGCCTAATCATATCCATGTTAATGCATGTGATAAAAATGTGGTCTCGAATAGAAATTCAACGCAATATCAAGATGTACATGTCATGAAGGTCACACATTATCAAAATATAATGAGACTAAAGTAGATGTTTCAGTCTAATAAAGCTCAAAATCTCACCGGCTTTGTCTACCACTAGTCACTATTCTTCTAAAGATAATGCACATCAACCAATCACAAAAGCAAAAGTACATGTCAAAATTTCTATAAACTTCTCTAGTCAATTCACTCTTTACTCATGATTAAATAATCCTAGAAGTAATAGTATACGAGCAAATGTTTCTTTGTTTGTTTTATTGTTTCTCTTATTTTGATTGAAAACTTTAAAACAAGTAAAAATAAACCAACAAAGAAACACACATGCGTAAAAAAATAAATATGAAAATTTAAAAGCAAAGAAATTTACTTCCCTTGGGTTGCCTCCTAAGAAGCACCTTTGTTTAGGGTCGCTGACTCGAGTCCATACTTTCCTCATGTGATATAATTGTCATCTTTTAGTGGCATATACGATTCCTCCTATGAGGTTCTTCAGGATAGGGTCTTGGTTTATAATCATTCCCATTTATCTCTTTCCCTATCCTCAGACTTTCAATCTTGACTAAATCCATGCAATCGGGAAATATTTCAAACATATTTATACCTTTTTCTTCCTCATTTAACTCCTTCAATCTGCTATGTAAAGGTGAAGAGTTAGTGTCAAAAATAATCATGGACTCAGTATCTTCACAAGCAATTTGTTGAGGGTTAACCTCAAAATTCTCAAGCTCCTCTTCACTCTGTAAAGTTTCCGTGCTAATATCCATATGGTACTCCTCAGGTTGATATGGTTGCATCTCTTTGCTTTGTGATGCTAGGCGGTTGATAGCTACCATCAATTGATCCACCTGACTTGTCAAGTTCTAGATTCTAGAACTTGTTTCCTGCTGGAATTGCAGAGTGTTAACAATGTACACATTAATTAATTCTTTCAAGGATGTACCTGAGTCTTGATATGAAGCTTCTAGTATGCACAGGAATTGATATGCTTCCTGCAAACTATCATGGAAGTAATTCGGCTGATTATCCCATCCAAAACAAAAGTTAGGGTGATCAGTCCAAACATTAATATAGGATTGAGAATATGAATTAAAGAAAAATTACTTCCATCCAAACTAAATTTTTTTAACCACAAACACGAAACAAAAAATATGAAAAGATCACGAAATAACTAAAAAGAAATCAATTACGAACAAATATATACAAAACATCAATTAAAATCACAAACAAAAACTAAACACCGCACTCCCTGGCAACAGCACCAAAGTTGAATGATGTGTCGTAATGCTAGTCAAAATAAAATATCTAGATTGCTATTGTAGCAGTGGTGAGCCTAGGTTGATCCCATAGGGAGTGTTTTGTTAACTTATGAAATGAAATTAATTTAAGTTTAGGTAATAGGGGTTTGGATTTAAGAAGAAAATAAAATAAAATAAACCTAATGAAAACAAATTAAAGAAAATATGCGAAAAATGATAAAATTGGGGAATTCGGTAGGGATCCGATTCTTTGATTCAATCTCAACCTACACCCTAATTAAGCATAATTTATTGATTTATTGTTCTCTTATCTCTCTTAGCAATTATGGGTCGTAAATTAACAACAAACTTTGTTAATCATGATTTTCCCTTAGGTCCTAGTTAATCATGAAGTGCTTCTTAATTAAACCTAGCTATTGTGAAACCTAGAATAAGCTCTCTAAGTTTATCCGAACAACTGCACTACAAATCAAAAAATAAACCAATCTAGGCAATAATTACACAAGCTCGGATTATTTAACCTATGTTATGTTATCTGTAATGATTCGGAACCATTAGTCACTACACACAAATCGGGAATACAACAATTACGTATTGCATTCGATTCTAGCAATGGGTTTTCATGAAAACCGATTCAATAGAGCATTAAAATCATAATCATTCAATACCCAATCTAATAAACATAAGATAACATAATCAATTTCTAATGAGAGAAAGAAACAACAAAAATAATAAAAAAATGCTTAACTCAGGTTGTTGGCATTGATATTACTTTCGAACTGGTGTCGGGATTTTAGCCTTTCATAAGTCTATTACAAGAAAAATGCTTCAACCCCATAAGAATAACCCTACCAAAACCCCTATTATCTCTTCATTACAGCAAGCTTTCTTCTCTCTACACTATTTATGGCACTATTCTATGATGTGACAATTAAACTTGGTAGTTTTTGTTCCACTATTTTATTCACTCTCTTCTTTCACGCTGCTTTTGTTTTTACCGCCCTCTTTTCTATGGCCACTCCTCCTCTATTTTCTCTGCCACCACTCCCTTCCCCTGTAGCTTGATGTGACGAAATAACTTTGGTGGTTTTTGGTCCACCTTATACTATTCATATGTTTATAACCTATAGACTTCTCCTATTAGTGTGAATGATAGCGTTTACGTTAAGCGCAAAAACTGAAACGCGGATATCATCTGCGTTTTATCTCCTGGTTGCTCCTTCTGCATTGTGTTTTGGCGTGCTTCCCATTTGCTGAGCTGCTGGTTATGCGTATACGTTTCATTCTCTTAGCTGTGTCATTTTCTTCTCCTTGCTATCATTGATTTTTTTCTTCATTTTTCCAACGATCACTTTTAATTCTTCTTCTTTGTATTTTGAATTTTTTTCATCTTTTAATTTTCTCCTTCTTACTCCATGAAGGCAAGTAAAAATTGATCTTCAAAAACTGACCCAAATGTAGTACTTTCAACTCACTTTAATTTCTTCGCTTCCAAATTGTACCTAAAATCATATACCAATTAAAGTGAGTATCTTAAGCAATTTCACGTCAATAATCGCTAAGTGTACATGATTAAATGTATCAACAATTAAACAAATATCAATATGCATATAGAAAATGTTTAAATTATGGTTTTAAGTCTTCTAGAAATTTGTTTCTCTGTGTCTTTAGTTTCTATAGAACTAACAATCTATTAGTAGTGTGTCCTAGGCCAATTGTAACATCCCCTCACCTATGGGAAGGGTAAAATAGTAAATTGGAACGGGTTAGGAGAGATTAAAATTTTATTGCTA
>JAOTAY010000009.1:6702176-6712436 GCA_025629805.1 Erythroxylum baracoense | reverse complement strand
AATTACTCTCTCTCGAGTTATAATTCTTAACCCTAATTAATAATCCCTAATTCAAATTATGGAAATTGCGATCTCTCAATCTGTAATTGGCCCAAAACCTAACTTAGTTCTAACGTTGCCTATTAACATACCGGGAATCTATGCTTGATCTCTTGTTACGCGGCTCTACCGATTTGATTAAACTCTCTACCTATCAATTTACCTAACTCTCGTTACCTAACTTTCGTTAACCTAAACCAATCTCCAAATTTCATACATCAATGAAATCGAAATAAAAACTAGAAAATACTGTCGGAATGGATCTCAAAGGTCGTGACTGTGGGAAACTACCTGTTCCGAGAAGTACGTCACATCAGCGTATCTCTGTGCCTCTCTTCCTTCGTCTCCTTCCCCAATCACCTGAACTCTATCTAAGTCTCTCTCAGATTTTCGATAGAATCTCACTTTTTTGCATCTCTCTCGGCTCTCTAATAACTACTGGAGGGTGTCACATCATGTTCTATTTACTTTATGGACGCCCTAGGTCAAACTCGAGGTTGAAAAGGTTCGAACAGTCATTCAAAATTTGATTTTTCATGTCAACTCGACGCAGGGCACGATCGTGGCCCTATCTGCCACGATCGTGGCTTGAAGTGCACGATCGTGGCCTGACTTGACACTCTCTGCCACGATTGTGGCTCTTGGTGCACGATCGTGGCCTGGCTGCCTCTGACTCTTCCTCTTTTATCATAATCATGGCCATTGTACACTATTGTGGCTTGTGTCTTTTAGCCCGAAACTCTTCAAATCATCACCTTTCTTCCCTGTTTACCTTACAAAATTAGCACACACATCAAGGTACCTCAAAAATATACAATTTAAGCTCAAAGATTCAGACTAACCCATAAAAACACTTAAACACAAAAACTAATATAATTAAACCTTAAATGCATACTCAACACTCAATTTAACACAAAATGCATAACAAATTAAGCCCTAAAACATCATACAAAACACTACTATCAGTTGGGTAATAGGATTTAATGACCTAATAAATCTCTCAAATATCAAATTGGTAATCATGCAAAGAGAGATCTTGTGTTAAAACTCAATTATTTGATAAATCACTTAAGAACTAGTTGAAATCGTTAGGTAGATTTTGTGAATCGAGAGGTTGCAAAATCTAGAATTTCATAATCAATTAAGGTTAATTAATTAGGTCTTGAGAAAGAGTAGTCAATCACATAATTGAATCAATAGTGGTTAGGAAGCAAAATAACGATAAAATGAATCTTACGCTTCATCCTTGATTTTTCTCACATATTTATGGTCACTCATTTTTATTTGAGTATTTGCTTGATTTAATTATTTTAATTTTCTGTTATTATTTTATTTTAATCATTTTTTCTCTTTAGACAAATTTAGGTTCATTTCGTTTTAACTATTTCCTTGTGGGATCGACACCTTTGACACTACATGTTACGATCTGTATACTTGTGGATATTGGGAGTTTTATATTAGATAAAACTTGCTAAACAATTTTTTAGCACCATTGTCAAGGAATTAGTTTAGAACTATTTAAATTCCTTTATTCTAAGAAATTGTTATCCTTTCTTATGTAATTAAGGTACCTAATCCCAAGAAATTAAAAACTTAAAAAAAGGAAGAGAAGAAAGTTTAGGTGAAAAGTATAAGACACATCAATATGGACATCACAAGGTAAGAATATGGAATCCCAAAAGTTAAATGCTAAGAAGAAATAGGAAGAATGATGGTGGAGGAATTACAAGATGGAGAGAGACGAACCCTTGTAGACTTCATCAGGTTATGGTTCAATGCCTATCATCAAGGAATTACACCACTACTAGTGCAAACGAGTAAGTTCGAGATCAAACCATCATTGCTGAACATGCTGCAAACCACGTGCAACTCCATGGGTTAGTCAATGAGGATCCCAATGCTCATTTGGCTAATTTCTTAGAGATTTGTGAGACCTTCTGATATATTAAGATGTCGGACAATGCTGTTAGGATGACGATCTTTCCCTTTACATTCAGGTATAGAGCTAAGGCCTAGTTGAATTATCTTAACCTAGACAATGTCACAACTTGGGAGCAATTGATGTGAACGTTTCAAGATAAGTACTTCTCTTTAAATATGACAATAAGACTGATAAAGGAAATTATTAATTTCCAGAAAAATGATGGGGAGTCTTTATATGAAGCATTGGAGCGGTGTAAGGAGTTGCAAAGGAGTTATCCTCGTCATAACCTATATAACAAATTCCTATTGTAAACCTTCTATAATGGAGTTAATCCACCCATGAGGGACACTATAGATACAGCTGCTGGAGAATCATTCATGAGGAAAACAGTTAAAGCAGCACATGATCTATTAAAAAAGGTGGCATGTAATAACTATTTTTGAACATCAGAACAAAGTAGACAACAACCAATCTTTTGAGCTCTAAAAGGAATGATTGCTACAGATTCAATGACAAAATTGCAATATGAGATTGATAACCTAACCAAGCAACTGAACAACCTAAAAGCCACCTCTTCCTCTCCATTCAAAGCAATTCAGCATGGATGCGAGTTATGCAGACAAGAGAGCCATATCGCAGTTGATTGCTTCCTAGTGGAAAATAATAAAGTGTAAAAATTCAATTTCATAGGAGCACAAGTTGGTCAGAGAGGTACTAATCCTTACTTGGACACATATCATCCAGGGTGGCAGAACCACTTGAATTTTTCTTGGCCTAATAATAAGGAAAATCAATTTAGAAATCAAGGGTCATATAGATTTTAACAGGATAAATCCAATGACTATGATTTCAAATTAGACAAAATCATAGACAAGCTCATAAGTCTAGATGAGGCCCAGAAGAAGCTAAAGGGCAAATCAACCAGGTAACAAAGACTCATGCCTCTTCTATTCACAACTTGGAGGTTCAAGTGGGACAGCTTACCATTGCATTATATACAAGAAGTATGGGAGGTCTTCCGAGCAATATGGAAGTAAATCCAAGAGAGCAATTTAAGACTATCATACTTGGAAGTGGAAAAGAGCAAGAAAACTACTAGAAAAATAAGCAAAAACCCACATTATAAAGGATTAAGAAAAACATAAAAAAGATGAAGAAAAGAATAAGGACTAATCACAGATTTCTAGTATAAAAAATCTTTGGTAATTTAACCCCGATATTCCGCAAGCACACGGGTCATTCGCATAGTACCTAAGGTGTTGATCCCACAAGGATGGTTAATCTAATCTTAAAATCTAAGGCTGAGCACAATTTGCAATAACTCAAATGAACAAAACTAAGTAAGAAATTATTTCAATCAAGCAATCAATTCTAAGAATCAAAATCGAAAATATAAACAAGATAGCAGATGCAACACCCAATCAATAATCAACCTAGGAACTACCAATTGAGAGAAAGGGGAAATTTATCTGACTTTAATGAAAACCTAATTGATTATGAATTTATTGGATTTTCGGTTCTTGACGATCCTAGGGTTGATTACTCTCTCTCGAGTTATAACCATTATCCCTAATTTATAAACCCTAATCAAATTATGGGAATTGCAACCTCTCGATTCATAATTTATCGAAAACCTAAATTAGATCTTAAGTTGTCTAAAAAACTACCAAAAACCTATGCAAGATCTCTCTTTACAAAAATTCACCAGTTTGATTTAATTATTGATCTATTAAATTACCTAACTCTCGTTATCCCAATTTAATGATTTTTCACTTGGTTCACCCTCTTAGTTTTTATTATCCAATTATACAAGTGCAGAATTGAAATCAAAAGAAATCCAATAAAAATGCAATAAACAAATTTCATTAATATCAAATATAAAATATCCCGAAGGTGAGTTTAGACAAATCCTCAACATTCAACAAATCTATGATCAATAGCTATCCCAAATTCTATAGAATCATAAAATTAAAACGAAACCAAAATAGACTTGAAATGGATGATGGAGGTAGGAACAGCTAGAAACTTCCTGTTCTGGTAAGTACTTCGTGTAGGCTTCTTCTCCATGTCTCTCTTCTTTCGTTTCTTTCTTAATCTCTCGATAAAGCTCTCTAGGGTTTCAAAACTGTGGCTAATGCAAAAGCTTCCTCTCTTGTGTTCTTCTTGTTCTTTAAATACCTTTTGTGTCTTAAGTAGCCCAAGGGTTTTTTTATGGTCGAAAGGTCTGAAAAATCTCTCAATACTTGACGTTTTCTCTTGTTTGAGTGTCTGCCCGATGCAGGCCACGATCGTGGGCTATGACATAGTCTTCTGTCATTATGGGAGCCCGCCCACCATCTTCTATTTTGATTGTGGCCTATTGTGCCACGATTATGGGTTGTTGTTTCAGCCTGAAAATCTCTAAAACTTCTCCGTTCTTCGATGTTGACCTTAAACACTAACAAACGTATAAAGGTACCTCAAAACATAATATTTAAGCTCAAAGAATTATACTATCCTATAAAAACACTTAAACACACAAACTAACATAATTCTAAAATAAACACATATTAATCACTCAAATTAACATTTAACAAATTAAGCCCTCAAACATGATACAATTCACATCTATTAACATCCCTACACTTAAACATTTTCTTATCCTTAAGGAAACAAAACAATAAGCAGATAATAAACATACTACATGCAATGCAATAATGAGGCAATGGCTTCAACTTTATGAAATAAATTTAATCTTAAACACAATCATTTAAGTTATATCAAATCATTAACATGTAAAAATATGTGTCTAGGGGCTTTGAACTAAATATACAAATTAATTAAGATCTAGGTGATAATTTTTTTACCCTTTGTAATTTCACATGCACATTAATAATTCTTTTGTCATTCAAACTCTGAAACTGTTCCTAAGTATGTTTTCATAAAAAGTCAAGCTATTACAAGTTCAGTAGGTTTTTATTAGAAAACACATTTTTTATTTTTTATTGAAAATGGACTTAGTGTTTTTATGCAGAGTTAAACATCGGTAAGGAATGTCGATCTGGATATTTTTAATAAGCTGCTTAGTTGGAATGTCATTATAGCTTTTTGACGTGGAGGCACACATTTGTGATGTGTGTCAATCCTGTTACTCAATTATATCACGTTCTCAACTAGCTACTAGCTCTATTCATAACCTGAAGGTAAGTGGAATAGTTATTTAACAAACATTTTTTTAATTAATTTGTTACCTACCTTGTTATTTTAGCTACCCGTTTCCATGAAAAACACTAGTGAAGCTACTTAAGTTGAAACGACTCAAATTATGAATGAATGTGATAATTTAGAGGGTGACAAACTTACACTAAATCCTAATTAAGCTGTATATTTATCCAAGGACCTCAATTCACTATTTTTTACGAGCTAATGATTCTTCACAACCTAATAGATTATGTTCAAAATTAAATTAATTTCAATCCATCTAAGCCCTTAACATATTCAAACACTTCACAAAATGCAACCTAATAACTATCATACAATATTCAAAACCACATACAAAGCAAAACATATAACCCTCCCCTCACTTGAACAACACATTGTTCTCAATGTTAGAAGGGAACAAATAGACACATAAGGGAAGAAGAAACATAACTTAAAGTAAAACAACAAATAAAAATAAAAATAAAGATGAAGAATAATTTGAAAAAGAAAGGGGTTAGATAAAGTCTCATGGAGATGGAGGTAGGGATGGTGTTGGAGGTTGCAACACCCTGAGCCTTAAAATATCGATGAATATGATGTATATCCCAGCTTTAACGTCATTGAGTGCGGGCCATCTCCCTCATCATCCTAGAGTTCTCTGCTAGTTGATCTGTAATCATCGTATTGTTTGCGGAGATCGTATCCAAGACTTTCTTCCATCCTAGTTATTCTGTCTCTTATTCTTCCTCGAACTCTTCACTGGTTGAGTCCTCTTCCGCCTGTTGAGGCAGTGCTGAACTCGAACTCACCTGACTGACCCTAATATTAACATGCGTCTTTTGGCTGATATCCTGAAGTTCCATGTTGTGGGACTTAAGGATTTTAGCTCGCCATAAATGGTGATGATTTAGAAAGTCAGGGAGGTGGACAACTAAGCCATTATAATCCACGCCATAATATTCAGCAATGGCAGAAACTTGGTACCCTATACCTAAATTGTTACTCCTCTTGCGTGGAGTTGCAACAATGGCGCTCAGTACATGTGTGGATGTGCACACTGAAATGTTATGGTCCATGTACAATAAGATAAACAGTTCCTTTGCGGAACACTTGTTGATTTCTGATTTATCAAAAAGTAGCTAACACATGAATTTGTGCAGTAATAAGTGCTCATGGGACCTTATTACATTACTGTGGGTATTTTTGGCATGAAATTGCTCTATTCCAGTAAGCTAATTCCAATAGCTAGAAGGATAAAAACCATCATAATGATCGATAATGGAGGATTCACGGAACCCACATATATCACATATGATTTCTATGTTCAATTCATAAGCTCTTCCTCTCAACTTAAACCACATTTCCTTGGGGTTCCTAGGTTCATAGGAAAGGGAAATGAAAAATTCCAAAGTGAGCTCCTGGTAGACAGGAAATTGAAAACGTATAAATTTAGCCCACTGGATTCGTTCAGCTAAGTTCTCTAACTTATTGTGCAATTCTAACCTATCGAGTGTTTCAAAATCAAAATATTTATGAACTACTATTTGTCTAGCATTTAGGGAATGGAAACAAATACCTTCCTCCTCTGTATAGATTAAAAAGGGTACTCCGAAGTCTGCTGTTCTATTTCTTCTCCCTCGTCTCAAAACTTGATTTCGTCCTAATGATTGCTTCTGTCTGATTGATTGCTTAATGTGTGGCATATTTGCTTGTGAATAGTTAGAGTTTGAAAGAAATTTGGAAGTTAGAAATTTTTGTAGAGAGATGTGAGAGCGTTTGTAAGTTTCAAATTTAGAGAGATCAAGTAAAAGTGAAAGTGAATGAAAAAGTGAAGTTAGAAATGAATTTATAGGTGGTTGGAGGGTAAAATGATAAAAAATTTAACAAATGCGTGTTCTCCTTCTTGCCCAGTCGCAGGCCTCGATCGTGGCCTACACTGATTATTTATTTTTCTTCTTTTGTTCTTTTCACATTCTTTTCGAAATCACTTCTTAATTCTTTTATAGCCCTTTCACCTCTCTTTTTCTGACTTGATCGATTATCCAATTTATATCAAAGTTTATTCCTTCTTAATTTTATTTAGAAACATAATAATCCTAACTATGGAATTCAAACTTTGTAATAAAACCAACCAAAGGAAATAAAATTCCGTGGGTTGCCTCCCATGCAACGCTTCTTTTAACGTCGGTAGCTTGACGCTCTTTTAAGCTGACGGTGGTTCGAATGAATGGTGCAATGGTAGTGCAGTCACTACTCTTACAATTTGCACATGCGCTACCATATTATGGTTTCTACCTTCCTTCGCCTTCTTCTACACTATCGTTTCTCTCTGAATGCGTTCCCAGGATCCTCAGTATCTTCCCATTCTCCTCGAGGTTTTGGTTCCTTAATATCCGTTGGAGGTAAAGGAGAGCAATAGTCTTTCTTTGACACCTTGAAGGTTAAGTGCTCCTTTCCTACTCTTAGAGTTAGTTCACTGGCATCAACGTTAATGATTGAACGAGAAATGGCCAGGAACTTTTGTCCAAGAACCATAGGGGTTTCCACATCTTCTCCAATGTCTAATATATAGAAGTATGTGGGAAAGGTAAATTTATCAATTCGTACTTGCACATCTTTAATAATCCCCTTCAATTGATGAACTGTTTTGTCGGTCATCTTCACTAACATCTTCGTGGGTACCAACTCTCTTAACTCCAATTTTAGACTAAAGGTGTAGGGCATCATATTGATACTCACGCCCAAATCTGCGAATGCCCTATCTATGTTAACTCTATTAATATTGCAAAGAATGAAGAAATTCTTTGGGTCCTCTTTCTTCTATGCTATGTAAGGGTTTTCTTCTTCTATATGCTTTTTAACCTTCTTTTGAACTGATTCATTTAGTGTGAGCCTTGTTTGTAGTTATTCTATTATGTTCTCAACCCTGTTTAATTCATCCTCCTTAGAAATTCTTGTTGCCCTACTTAACATTAACCTCTACTGAGCTAGAATAGGGTATGGGAATTTAGATCGAGGTCTCTAATTGGCTCAATTTTGAGCTCACTTTGAAGAAATTCAATAATTACCTGTCCTTCTCCTTTATCTCTGTCTTCCTTCACATATTTAAGTTCCTTCTACTGGGTCTGAATGATAGCCATGATTCATTCTTTTGGGTTAGAATTGGTATTTCTTGGAAGGGTTCCTACATTCCGAGTAGGCATTGCCTCCACTAGTTAGCCTATTTGGACTTCCAAATTTTGTATTGACGAGGCATAGTTCTTTGTTACTTGTTCGAATTTGCTTTTGAGCCTCTAATTTTATCCAAAATCTTATCCAAATCAGATTCCATCGAGCTTGGTTTATCTTGCTGGAAGCTTTTTTGTCCTCATGGCCTAAACTGTCCTCCAGCACTATTTATGTAAGAGAAGTTAGGGTGATTCTTCCACACAGGAATGTAGGTGTTAGAGTAGGGATTGTTGCCCCCTCCTCATCCATATTGCGCTCCCATATAATTTATTTGCTCCAGATTGTCTTCCTTCATCATGTAATAGTCCACGGTATCGTGGTCCATCTGTCCACAAAATTCACATTTTAATTATATGGCTTTCACCGAGGCTAAGGATGAAGCCTTCATACTGTTGAGCTGTCATGTCAAGTTGTCAATTTTTGCTTGCATTTTTGTCATTTGATCGATAGCCACAATTCCTTTTTACTCTCAGAATGAAGTAGTACGTCTACTTCGCTCGTTCGTTTAGAGGTAATTATTACTCACCATCTCCTTTTTCAACTCTTCTGCTTCATAAATTATCTTCTCATTAGTGATCCTCCTGATGCTACATCGATCGTGCCTCTCGTTGATGGGTTTACTCCATTGTAGAATGTTTGCAACAGGAACTTCTTGGGTAAGTTGTGGTGTGGGGTTGTAAATCCTTGTATCCCTCCTGTGCTTCATAGATCAATTCCCCTTCACCTTGCTAGAAATAGGTAATTTCCTTGATGATCTTAGTGGTCTTAGTCAAAAGGAAATACTTATCTAAGAATGCACGAACTAGCTGATCCCACGTTGTGACATTGGCTGGCCTAAGGGAATGGTACCAAGCCTTTGCTCTAGCTCTAAAAATAAAGGGAGAAAGCCTAATTTGGACCGCATCTTTTGACATCTAATGGTACCGAAAGGTATCACAGATTTTGAGAAAGTTCATTATATGTGCATTCAGATCTCCATTTGGTAATCCATAAAACTACATATTCTGTTGAACAATGTTTAAGAGGGCTAGTTTAATTTCAAAGGACGTTGTTTGAACGGGCAACCTAGCTACCCCTTGGTTAGCCATGTTGAACCTGGGCCTCATGAAGTCCATCAGGGTCTATTGTTGACATACTTGGTTCGCTCTGTGGTCTATATTATGTTGAATTTCCTCGGCTAATGTTGATTTCACGATTTCCTCTTCTTTTTCATGCCGAGTTTTCCTAATGGTTCGTTCTAGTCCAGTGATGTCTAAGTCTAAGGTTTTAGCTATATGAATTGAACCTCTCGTGACTCTTATGTTCATGCAAGAGCACAATTTCTGAAATAAAAAGGAAAGAAAGAAAAAAATAAAAACTAAACTAAACGCATTAAACTATAGAACTAAACTAATCGCCTCCCTGACGACGGTGCCAAAAACTTGATCGTAGGTTTCTGATATGAAAAGGCTGTAATAATTTAACTTTGATATTCTGTAAGTACACTGGTCGTTCGTGTAGTACCTAAGATGTCGATCCCACGAGGAGGGTTAACCTAATCCTAAAATCTAAGGCTGAACACAATTCGCAATAACTTAAATGAACAAAACTAAACAAGAAATTATTTTAATCAAGCAATCAATTCTAAGAATCAAAATAAAAAATATAAATAAGATAGCAAATGCTACACTCAATCAAGAATCAACCTAGGAACTACTAATTGAGAGAAAGGGGAATTTTATCCGACTTTAATGAAAACCTAATTGATTATGAATTTATTGGATTATCGGTTCTAGATGATCCATGGGCTGATTACTCTCTCTCGAGTTATAACCATTATCCCTAATTTATAAACCCTAATAAGATTATGGGAATTGCAATCTCTCGATTCACAATTTATCCAAAACATA
>JAOTAY010000009.1:6661484-6678943 GCA_025629805.1 Erythroxylum baracoense | reverse complement strand
AATCTCCAAAAATGATTCTATCATGATCCTAAAAATTATTCTAAGGCAAAAATTCAAATCTCATGCTTATTCCATAAACTATTATGCTTAATTTGACAAAAAAAAATTCGGAGGCCAACAATAATTGTCTTTAAGAACTACGTAATAACTTAACATAGGAAAACTTAGAGGCATATGGCTCATGTAAAATAAGAACTCTTTGGCTTGTACAACATATATAATAATTTTCTGCTATAGATTAAGAAGTATGACCACGTCAAAGACATATGGTCCATGGTGGTAACGCGTAATAGAGGCATCCTGGTGACCATATTATGAGCATACATTATTATGTTTGAGATATATATGCACACCATAATAAATAAATAAATCATAATTGAGAATGTGAGATAGGAGAATTCAATACTGAGGCAAATGAAGCTAATGTCAAACATAGTAAATAGAGGGATGTTAGTCATATCTTATCTTATATTGAGCCAATGTAAGTTGTTACACATTCTTGCCTCCACATTAAAAGCATATGAAAATGCACTTAACCTATAATATAAATATCAAGATGATGCACGATTCCATTAGGCACCTATTGATAAACATCTTGATGATTCTAAGTTATATATTGAAGAATATATGGCTAAGTTATACTTATAAAGAGTTAAAAACTAATAAGAGGAAGGACTATGATGAGTCTAAGTGAAAAATGAAAAAAAAGCTTTTCACAGTTATTAGGTTTCCAAAAAGGACTAAGGCTAACTAAATGGGAAAGGAAAAGGAACTTCTACAGAGGAAAATCTTGGTTATATCATATTTTAGTTAGCTTTTGATTTGATATTAATTTTCATAATGGTGGAGAGGACAATTTTCTTGTAATTATAATAGTCATAGTTTTATGTTGGATGGTTTTGAGGTATTATATTTTGTTTATTAAACAAATAAAGATATTTTTTGTTTAATAACATCATCTAGTTCTTATAAAATCTATGTCAATTTGTGGCATAATAGACTTTATCATATTGGACAGAATTCAATAAATCAATTGGTCAAACATATTTTGTTTAGAAGACCTACATAGAGTAGAATAGTTTACTTGTAAACATTGTCTAGTTAACAAAATAGTAAAAAAAATCATTGAGCATGGGACAAAGAGCTATTAAGCTATTGTAAATAATTCATTAATATATTTGTGGCTAAAGGGATATGGGAGCATGACAAAAAATAATTATTTCATCACAATTGTCAATTGTTATACTTTATCTAGTTATATTTATTTAATTTCTCCAAATTTGTAACATTATGATGTTTTAAAAAGTACATGACTTTAGTTAAGAATCAATAAGATAAAGTTGACAAAGACTTCAACAACAGATTAAGTATAAAAAGAATTCTTTGATAAAATTAAGAGGTTATGTGATGAAGTGGATAGGTAATGACTTTCAGGTGAATCTATCAAGAATATGGTGGTGCATAGGTAAATTTGCCTATCACCTATTGGGGTGATGTGTCATTGGTGATTACATATGTACTTAAAAGGATGCTTATTAAATCATATCATAAAACACCATAAAGTATATGGATAGATAAGAGAACTAATTAACCATATCTGATTTCCTGAGAATATGCATGTTACCTATATTAGTGGTCCCTCTTACAAATGTATGAATTTAGGTATATGTTTAAAAGATAATTTTGAACATTCCTAAAGGTATATGTTTAAAAGTGAACAAGATCCTAAACAAATAATTGAATAGGATATCACATTCTTATAGAATAATTTTCCAAAGAAAGAAAGATAGTTCAAACTTATCTCTAATGAGAGACTTGAATTAGAATGATCTTATAAGATAAGACCAATTGAATGTTATTCATCCAAGTAAGAGCAATTAAGAGATTCATTTTTCTAAGTTTCATTATACCTATATTATAAACAAAATATTCCTTATGCAATTTTGAATTTTAAAGGAATAACAATTTTGGAAATTATAAAAGAAAATAATAAGTTGAGGAATATAAAAAAGGTTCTATCTAGTCTTCTTAGGATGAATGAATTATAGCAATTGAAGAAGAATGAACTTTAATGAGTTTGATATGAGTATAAGACTAGATAATCTCCCTAACAGAAATGAAGCCATTAAGAAAACATTTTCTTTATGTTAAATAAAATATTGATGGTATATTTGAAAGATACAAAGTGTATCTAGTGGCAAAAGGATACACACAACCCAAGAGATCAATTATAATAAGAAATTCTCATTTTTTATGAAGCTTACATCAGTTTAATTGATTTTAGCCTTAATAATGGAATGGATCTTGGCATACATTAAATGGATGTAAAGACTACGCTCTTAAACGAAGAACTAGATGTAGGAATCTATAAAGTACAACAGCTAGGTTTCATTTAGAAGGACCAAGAGTAATGCATGCTCAAATTATTAAAATCAATCTATGGTTTAAAGCAGCATTGAAGTAAGTGGTCTATTATATTAGTACTATAATCATTTTGTATGATTTTAATTTGATTGGAAAAGACCACTTAGATATGTTAAAAGATCTAACGATAAATGTGTAATTTTATTGTTTCATATAGATGATATGTTTTGGTAGCTAGTGATAATAAGTAATTTTTTAAGTGAACAAACAAACTGGCTATCAAGAATGTTCACAATGAATAATATGGCTAATATTGCATACACCTTTTTTGTAATATTGCTAAGTATCGATCAAGTAGAGCTTTCTTACTGTCATAACAATTCTGTATATATATATATATATATATATATATATATATATATGAATATTTTATTATATGAAAAAAATTATATAAAAAAGAAATAAGAAATAGATTATAAATAGAATCTATTTAGATAAAATTAGATAAAATAAAATTTAAAATTATAAAATTATAAATAGAATAAATAGTTATAATAATACATAATTAGAATTAGAATAATATATATATATATATATATATTATCCATTAATAATTCTATCCATCCAGAATTGTTATATATATATTGATAGAATACTTGAACAATTTGTATGCAAGATAGTAAAGAATTTTTGTGATGCTAAGTGCTAATGGTGAGCACTTAAGCAATATGTAGTATCCATGAATGCTATAGGAAGAAAAAGAGATAAATATGGTTTTTATTTTAAAGAAATGAGTAGTTTTATGCACACTATGTTGTGTATGAACAAGTACAATGTCCTTGATGTAGTTATACTTGATAACCATATATTTGATATGATATATATGAGCACAAAGAGAAATGAATATTTCCAGTGACTATCTAGAATATTTGTTATCAATAATGATATTTTGTTTATCATTGAATATTTGATGTAATATATGTTTAATTAAGAAATAAGCAACATTTTTTATAATGATATTTAAATGAAAATTTAGTTCTAGAAATATGAGAATGCTTGATTTCGAATTAATCTTTATGTTCTAAATGAATGTTAAATTAGTGTTGAACATTCAGTTCTAAATACAACAAGTTTATCGGACAAATTCGAGATGCCTTCCTACACACGTGGTCACCTATATTATTTTGTAACAATGGAGATGAGATAAGTTTTAAGTGATTTATCTACATGATAAACGAGAGATTAACGCTTAAAACACTATTGTCAATATGAAATTTATTAAAGATTTAACAGGTTATTAGTAATGACATAACCTAAAGAAATGATATGTTCGTTCAATCTATCTTAATATGCCAGATATGAGTTATGAAGGGTGGATTAAATAAATGAATATATGACCTTAAGATAGGCATTAGGTATGCCTGAACTATCATCTATATAATATTTGAGGAAAGACATATGTTTTAATAAAATAGCGTCAATACTGTCATACATAAATCATTTTTGACCAATAAGGATAAGTCACATTCTCAACTTATATTGTGTGATGATCCTTTGAGGCTATATGAACCTCAAATTAAAAGTACCCTTTTTACTCAGGTTCTAATACTAGATAATTGAATTAATATTTGCTATATTTAGAATGTTACTGCTGAGCAAGTTTTATATTTAATAAAACTCTTAATACCAGCAAGTATACAGATTGTATCTCGTAGTATCAAAAGGTATCATTCCCATGAGGATTATGCAATAACTAACATTCTGAATGTAACTTTGTCTAAGGTAATACAAAATTCAACTAAATAAAAATAAATAATAGAAAGTAAAACAAATAAATAAATGAAACAAGTAAACAATAAAATAGTTGAGCTGCCAATAAAATTGAGATTAATCAAGATTGAATATTTAGGAACTATTCTTTCCCTATTTTGTTGCCTTACTCTTGTTAATTCAATTATGTGTTTGATCCTAGATCTCCCAAGGTATTGATTATTCTCACTCAAGATCTAATCAATTAACCCTAATTTAATTAGAAATTTCCAAATATGTAACTTCTCGATTCATAAAACTTTCCCTAATATTTTCAATTAAGTTCTCAAATAAGGTCTCTCTTCGAATGATTGTTAATTTGATAATTGTGGGACTTATTAAATTGGAAACTCTCATTGCACAATCTAATCAGATTACTTTTGACTCACTCTCTTGATTTATTGTTAAGTATAAGCATGCACAGTTATCACAAACACCAAAATATGTATTGAAATCAACAAGAAATAAATTCACAAAATAAATCCACTAGAAATAAATTCACAAAATAAAAATAACATGCATTAACAAAATAAAAAATAAAATGAAAATAAAAATAAAGAAGTAATAAAAAAATTCTATCTTAAGTCTTATGTTGCCTCTTAAATAGCGTTTAGTTAACATCATTAGTTTGATGTGCTCTTCACGCTTATGGTTAACTTGGGTCTATGATGAGTGGCTTGCATCCAATCATGTCATCCAATTTTAGTTTAGTAGCCTGTAAATAAGCTACAAGCTGCAAGATAGTAAGAACGACATAATTAATCAAATTAAGAAAACCTAGTAAGTTCAATAATGTCCTTTTTATTAATAAAATGTCAATAAAATAGGAAATGATGAAACTCCCTGAATCATCTATTGAGTTTGGAAATTTGTCTTATGATAGGGTAAATTGCTCTCTTTCTTCCTCACTCACCCTCGTCTCCTCTGCTACTTCTGGTTCATTAACAGAGACTTCTGTATATTCTCCAATCTCTATATCGTTTGTCATATGTTCTCTGTTCTCTTCTTCCTTTAAAGATTCTATTATATAAATTCTCATAAAGGAGTTGCCCTCCTTTAGATTTTTTAATACCTTATTCATATTGAATTTCAGTTGTTCATCACCAATCTGAAGCATGAGGTTGTCTTCATCAACATATAACAAAGCTCGTCCAGTGTCCAAAAATGCTATATCAAGAATTAGTGGATAGTTTCAATCCTCTTTATATTTTAGCATAACGAGATCCACAAGAATGATAAACCCATCCACTTTTATAGGCACGTCCTCCACCACACCAAACGATTTCTTTATTGAATGATATGCTAACTAAATAAGCACAGAAGTTCGTTTCACATCTCGTAGCCCTAATTTCGTGAAAATTGATAAAGGCATAAGATTAATATCTACACCTGAGTCACATAAACATTTTGAAAACCTAAATTATTAACTACACAACGTATGGTAAAACTCCCTAGATCTGTTAACTGTGAAGGCATATGGTTAGCAATTAAGAAGCTACAACTTTCCATCATGGCTACCATTTGATTATCATCCCAAGTTTGCTTACTTGATAATATGTCTTTGATAAATTTAACGCACAGGGGTATGTTCTTCAAGACTTCTATAAAAGGGCAGGATAATTTGTAATTTCTTCAGGTTTTCCACAAACTTTGCAAATTGTATGTCCAATCCACTCTTTTGAAGTTTTTATGGGAATGACATTTTAGGGGGGTAAGGTGGAGGAGAAACATAAGGAGGGCCCTTATTCTTTTCTTCATCTTTTTTCTTCTTCTCTTGGTCCTTTACAAGGTGGGGTTTAACTTATTTCTCTACTCGTTCTTCTAGCTCTTTCCTACTCTTAAGTGTGATAGCCTTAAATTTCTCCCTTGGATTTACTTCCATGTTTCTTGAGAGACTCCCCATACTTTTTATAGACAATGTGTTTGCCAATTAGCCCATTTGAACCTTAAATTTGTGGATGGAAGAGGCATGATTGTTCGCTACTTACTTGAATTTCCCTTCTAGCCTTTTTTGGGCCTTTTCCATACTCGTGAGGTTATCCATTAACTCATCCAATTTTAAATCCCATGAACTAGAATCATCTTGTTGAAAACTTAGTAGGCCTTGATTTCCCATTTGAGTCTCTGCATTATTAGACTAAAGTAAATTCAGGTGGTTCTACCACCTAGTATTGTATGTGTTCCACTAAGGATCACTACCTCCTTGACCAACTTGTGCTCCCATGAAGTTGAATTGCTACATGTTGTCGTTTTCCACTAAGAAGCAATCAGCTGTGATATGGCTCTCTGGTTCGCATAGGTTGGATCCTTGTTGAATTGCTTTGAATGGAGAGAAAGAGGTAGTTGTTAGGTTGCTTAATTACTTGGTGAGGTTGTCAATCTTAACCTGTAATTCTTTCATTGAATTTGAAACCATCATTCCTTTTGGATACCAACAGGTTGACTACTATTTACTTCTTTTTGATGTCTAAAGATAACTATTGTTTGCAATCTCTTCAAACAATCATGTATCGCTTGCATTGGTGGTCATGAAATTCCTTGATGATAGGCATTGAACCCTAATCTCATGAAGTACATAGGGGTCCTTTACTCTCCGTGATATATTTCCTCCACCATCATTCTTTCTATCTCTTATTGACATTTAACTCTTTAGATTCGTCATTCTTACCTTGTAATGTCTAGATTAATGTTTCTTCTTCTTTGCGTCCAAACTTCCTTCTCTCTTGTTTTGTTTCTTTTTATTTCTTAGGATTGGGTGCCTCAATCACACAAAAAAGGGTAACAATTCCTTAAATCAAAGGAATTCAAATTTTCCTAGTGCTAAAATCCCCAGCAATAGTGCCAAAAACTTATTGAGGAAGTTTTATATCTAATAAAACTCTCAAAACCTGTAAGTATACAGATCATTTCTTGTAGTATCGAAAGGTGTCGTTCTTAAGAGGATTATGCAATAACTAACTGATAGGATTGAATCATCTTATATTTTCTTATGCATTTCAATGTCTTTTCAATCCTATTGTTGTGTTTAAATACCCAATTTTTGTTCATCTTGTGTTTCTATATAGATTAAAGGAGTGAACACAAATTTATACTAGAAGGAAGAAGTTTGACAAAAATTGGACAGCCATCCATGGAGGAGAAACCATCAAGGCCATTTGGAGGAGAATTGGAGAAGACCCAAGAAATAACCCAGGGCGACGATCGTGACAAAAGCTTAATCACAGTAGCACAATTGTGGGGAGTCAGTCACGATCGTGAAAGAGAGCAGATAAACTGGCCATGATCGAGCACTAAAAGGAAGGTTGTCTATATCTTAGTGCACGATCATGGCCTGCACGTAGAAAGACGCGGACGACCTTCCAAACTTAAGTTTTTAATGGGCTTTGTAGACTTTTTAGGCACAGGAAAATCCTATGTTTTACCTTAAATAGATCATACTATATAAAGAAAGAGAGAAGGACCTAAGAGGGGGTTACACAATCTGCCACTTTGGGAAAACTTCAAGAAAAGAGAAGAAGAAGATAGAAGGAAGAAGCAGAGAAGTTTTTGTTATTTTCTTTATGCTTAGCTAGTTTTTTTTCATTTTGAATGCTTTATTTTCATATGTCTGAATCTATTCATTCCATTAGTTTAGAGCTTTCTTAGTGTTAATCACGTTGTTACATGTTCTAGAATGTTTAGAATGAATGTTTGATGGCTTTTGTAGTTGAACTTTATGAATTTTGTAAGGAATTTTTATGTTATATCAATGGATGTTTATTCCCTCAATGTTCCAGTTTTAATCTTGGTTGTTTGAGCTTATTTATGTGATTTTTCATATCTGAGTTTGTTGGGTATTTGAACGTTTAATGGTTTATGTTATGGGTTTTTGCTTATTTGTGATGCTATTGATTAATTTGTGCTTAATAGTTAGGATTTATGCATATTCTTAAATTCATGATCAGTTAATTTGGGTTTATGTGTAAGTTGTGTGTGTTAAAATTTTCATTTTGATGCAATTAGTTTAGAGCTTGTAATTTAGGTTATGCTTAGTCATTTGTTAGCATAAAGACTTTTGATTTCTATTAAGTTAGTGTTGAATTTCGATTTTTATCACTTCATTTATAATTTCTAGCCTTGGTTTTATGTGATTGAGTATGGGTTTTGTTTATTTAATATCAATTGTGCTTAATATGGGCATATGTGGCTAGACTATTTAGGGGTTTGGAGATATTATAAGGATGAAGGGATGGAAATTGTGAGAATGGAGTTGAGTTTGTCTTAAATTTATGCTTGTAGGTCTAGGTTGGTTGGGATTTAAGATAAATGTCATTATTTAGGATAAATTTCATAAATTAGGAATTGCTTATAAGCTTGATCACCCTTTAGGTAACTTTCTAATCCAAAGGCTAGGGATGAGCGTGTGATATGTAATAATCCATAGTGATTCCCGAAAGTAGCAATAGGTTAGTTGAATTTGTCAGGCTACTTAATCAACTAATCTAGGATCCCATATCTTTAGGTTACACCTTCCGAGCTTATGAGTAGGTGACCTAAGTTAGTTGTTTCTTAATACCTAATGCATCTTCGCTATTGAACTTAGAGAGTTTATGCTAGGTTATAGTGGAGATTAAGGCGTTTCTAGAGCTTATGAGTTTTGCCAAGTCCATAGGCTAACATTATGATGAGATTACCTTTTATTTAGATTCAAGGATCAATAAACATCTCAGAATCCCAAAGATATCTCCAACCCACTTCTTTACCATTGTTAGTAGACTTTTCTAAATTTTCTTTATGCTTGTCTTTTTGGTTACATTCATTGCATATTAGATGTTTGGTCTTCATCATTTTAGGGTATTATGTTTTCTTTTGTTATAACATTTGAAATAGCATTTGCATCCTAACTCTCTGTAGTTTGACCCTAGCTCACCATTTACTGCATAGTTTATGGTTAGGAATTTATTATTTGGTAGTTAGTGATAGGCTATCACTAACAATCTAAACCTAACTTTGTCTATGGTAATACAAAAGTCAATTAAATAAAAATAAATAACATGAAGTAAAACAAATAAATAAACAAAACAAGTAAATAATAAAATAGTTGAGCTACCCATAAAATTGAGATTGATCAAGGTTAAATACTTAGGAATTATGCTTTCCCTATTTTGTTCCTTTACTCTTGTTAATTCAATTATATGTTTGATCCTAGATTTCCTAAGGTATTGATTACTCTCCCTTAAGATCTAATCAATTAACCCTAATTGAATTTGAAATTTCTACATTTGCAACCTCTAGAAATACAAACTTTCCTAACATTTTCCATTAGATCTTAAGCTATCTAATAGATAATTAAGTTTTCAAACAAGTTCTCTCTTAGAATGATTGTTAATTTGATAATTGCGGGACTTCTTAAACTGCCAACTCTCGTTGCACAATCTAATCTAATTATTTTTTGACTCACTCTCTCGATTTATTGTCAAGTATAAGCATGCATAATTATCAAAAACACCAGAATATTGAAATCAACAAGAAATAAATTCACAAAATAAATCCAGAATAATTTCTAATAGGGATCTAAAAACCCATTAACATAATAAACATCAAGAAAATCATATTACATATCAAAGATAAAGAAAAAAACTAAAAGGAAAAGAGAAAATTTTGTTTAATGTCCTGATAAGAAATGCTAGAATTTTCCGATGTTCTGCTTGATCTCTCCACTTTGATTCTATTGGATGCATGGTTGCTACCTTATTTTAGAGTGTTTCACGTTCTTAAATAGTTCTTTAGGCTTCTAGGGTTCTTTCTAAGGTTTCACCACTTAATTCAATTCAAAAAAAGTACCAAAACATCAACAGACCAAAATAACTCGCGTGTTGGAAAAGCTTAAATCTACTATTTCACTCTCTAAGAGACATATGGTCTGATACACGATTGTGTATAAGACGATGCACAACTAAAAAATCTCTAATATTTGCAATTCTGTAGGGTTAAGAGACACACACAGCTATGTCACGTGTGTCCCTAATTTTCTTCAAATCTTCCCTGTTCTTCAATTATCTAATTTCCAACACTCACAAATACATCAAACACCTCATGAAACATAAAATTAAAATCCAAATCATGATCTAAACCACACCAACACTTAGAATACATTAAAACATTAATAATAACATAATTTTAAGCCTATACATATGATAATCATCTAAGAAATACTTAAAATCACACTTAAACATCTTGCAAAACTTAGTATAATTTACACCTATCAATTACTAGAAAATCATAAATAATTTGATATAATGAGACATTGTATAAAAGTGAGTTAATTTAATTCAAAGGATTGAAAAATGAAGAAGATCATTAGAAACTTTAGTTTATATCAATACATATTTAAAAGGGCCCACGTTCTATATAGAAGGCAATACGAATAAAAAGTATTTATATAATGATAATTAGATGATGATTGATGCAATAAATGATCTAAGTATAGGATATTAGATCTACTTAAGAATCGATTCATTAGTCGATAAGTCATATATTCTTAAAATATGTATGATAACATGCTCTTGTAGTATACTGATTCCGCGAGATATCACATAAACATGAGTAATGCAAAATAATTTTCTTTCTAGTCAATTAACTTTATTATATGTAAGTGCGAGAACATAGATAAGCACACATAATAAGTTTATAATATGAAATATTATAATTGTAAATGTCACAATTGTTAGAAAATCATATATAAGATATGATTTACCAAAAAGATAAGGGTTGAATAAGAAAATTTTGAAATGATTGAAAAACATATAAAAGGAGTTCTGCAAGTCTCTTATCATGTAGTTTAAAGCCAAATTCGTACATAATTTTTGTTTTAATCAGTGATATAAATATGCTTTGATCCTATTATATTATCTGTAAATGAAATTTTCTAACACAAATAAACATACAACTTTGCATTAACCAAAGTGGGCCATCCATTCAAGTGAAATAGTACAATGATTTACAAATATACTTATTCCCACCAACTTGTAACCATGATTGTTCAACAATTAAACATGTTATTGGAATGAAGCATTATTTTATGAATTTAAAATAAAACACGTATTTGATGAAGAGAGTTTAAAAGAAGATGATGGTCTTGAAGGATGATTTCATCCTTAATTTTTCCAAAAGAGGACAGTGAGAGGGTGGAGGAGTTTACCATTACTAGCTTGGATGATATGCTAGCAATGGTAAGTACAAATTATTTTCAAAAAAAGCGTATAGACGCTTTTTCTGACAAAATCCTGATGAGAATTTAACATTATGTCAATTTGAAATTTAAATTAGTTAGTTTTTATATTATTAAGTTCCTTTTTAAATGTTACTAAACATTAAAATCTAAATTAAATTTTAATAGTTAAAATATATCTTTTGTTGAAAAGAAAAATATTAAAAACAAAGAGGAAGCTAATATCTTTAACTTTAGAATGAAAGTTATAATTTTAAATATTTTATGCTAATAGAACCGATAGTTAGATTTTATTTAGATATTTGTATTTGGTTGTTTCATACTAAAATCTTTTAGTTATTGTCCTAAATTTTAATTTATCTGAATGTTTTGTAATGATGAACTAATTTAAAGATAACTCATTCATATTATTCTAAAATAAATAAAACTTTTAAAATAATTTAAGTATACTTCTAGTTATAAGTTTTTAATTTTATGATATTTAAATTAATCATTATATAATATCTGAAATGAATTTTTATGTTATGAATCAATATAACATCTTTATGCCAACAAAATACAACACTTAAAAGAGAAGTCTTTAGAGTCATTACACACATTTATGTCTTTATTTTTTAACCGTATTGAAAAACCCAAAAAACCAAATAAAAGATAGAGAAGCAATCATAAGGAACACATTTTATGTAAAAGTTTAAAAAACATCACCATAATTATTTTCTAGATTGTTTGCTTTAACTACCACCGTTGATTAAAGAATGTGAGAAAAAAGGTAGTAAATGGTAATAACTACATGAAATTTTTTTTCCTTCATGTTCTTTTTTATATTTTAAAAAATTTATGCACTGTAAATATATATAATAAAAAGTTCAGAATTTAATGTAAATAAATTTTGACATATGTTACTAGGTTTGGTGCCTGCTTTTTCCTAAATGAGTTAAAAGAGTAATGAGATTGTATTAGATAAAATTAAACAAAGAGATGGGTTTAAATAATTCCATCTTGTTAATATCACTTGTGTTATTCAATTACATTTTTAAATCAAATCTCAAATTTTAAAAGAATTTATAAAAATATTTGTTGTTTAGTATCTTAGAATTGATATCAAAATGGTTTATTATTATTACCCTACTACTCTTCTAATACCTTGCCTCTAACATCACCTTCTTTTAACCCTTTGTTGTTTTTCAGCCAATTATTTACTTTGTCTTCTTCTCACTGTTTGGTGTGTTATCTCCTAAACTAATCCAACACATTCCTATTTGCATTTCTCAAACAGTGCATAGACCTACTTTTTTTTAAATGTTAAAAAATGCATACCACTTCTACCCCTCCTATCCTTTTTTGCCAGCTAAAACTCAATTGCAAGCCATTATCTTTCTTCTCAACACCTCTAGCCAGATATAACCTTTAATATTAACTCCCGCTCTTCTGCCCACCTAGAGACGCCCCTCAAGCTCTAGAAGATGCAAGCTGGGTCAAGAGGTCTTGGCTTCAGGTGGTATGTGATAGTGGGCCTGATGCGAAACTCTAATACGCTCTACTGTGAGACTCCCTTAGAGATCTTAAAAGAAGGCGTTACACGTTGGGAGTCAACTCTTATTGGCTACTTCTTTGATAAGAGGGTCTCATATTCAACCATGAAAGCCTGGGCTTTAACTAACTGGAGGTTGTTTGGCATCACTGAAGTTCTAGTTAATGAAGAAGATTTCTTCTTTTTCAAGTTCCCCAATAAATTAATGTAATGAAAGTGGTTTAGATAGGTCTATAACATGTTATATACAAATCGATCCTTCTTTAAAACTAGTGACTTAGAATAGTAGTTAAAGATGTCAAATCAATAAGCATACCAGTATGGATGTGTGTGTGCATGGTGTTCTACTTAAATATTGGACAACTAAAGGCCTAAGCTACATTGCAAGGTATATATGTAAACCATTGTGTATGGATCAAGCCACTGTAGAAATAAAAAGAATTAACTATGTTAGGATATATGTGTTAATTGAAGCATTAAGGGACTTGCCTAGTGAGATACCAATAATGAGGCTAAATGAAGAGATGCAATGTGATGAGGATGTTGTGAAAATAACTTATACATGGAAACCACTCTTTCTAAGAAAGTTTGGAAACTGATTAGAGAACTATTTAAAACTGGTGGATATCAGGAATTATGATAGCACTGAGGGCACCCATAATTCAGGCCATAGGCCTTTTCTAGTTTACACTCATAGGAGTAAGAAGTGAGCAAGGGAATTTGTTAGTATCAGAAGTTTGTTAGTGCCAGGGTGGCAGAGTTTGTTAGAACAGTCAGGAGAATGTTAGTATTAAGGGAGGCAGAAATGAGTAGGAGGGCATCTGGAATTTTAAGAATTGTCAATAGTATCGACCATTTAGTTTGGGCAGGATTAGAACCTTCTTTGAGGTTCTTCCTATAGTCTTGAATAAAATTCCTTATTTCATTTCCCATTATTTGCAAAACCTTCCAGACACTTAACTCTAACATTTTTGGTGCAGTGAGCGTGGAAATTCTCTACTGGGGGAGTTAATGACCAATATGAGGATGGACTCTCACCTAGAATCTGTAAAGAGGAGTATAGGAATAATGAGATGGAACAGCGGATGCATGTTTTTGGAGTCAAACTTTCTGAGAATAAACAACAGTTGGAAGAAATAGAAAACTTACTATTAACAATGTGTAAGGGAAAGGGATCAGAGGAAGGGAGTTCGGTGAAGCAGTCATGCAATCCAGAGGGGTCTAGTAGTTGGATGGTGGCATTGGAGGGCATCCAAATCACAGCTAAGAAGGTGGAGCTTCCGAACTTCAATGGCACAGATCCCCTGAGCTGGGTAAGAAGAGAAGAATAGTACTTCTAGATTCAGCAAACACCGGAGGAGCAAAAAGTTACTCTAGGGTTAGTGTGTATAGAGGGGTACGCCCTGCATTAGATGACTTGGCTCCAAGACAGGAAACCTTTGTTGACATAGGGACAAGTGTAACAAGAGGTGCTTTCTCGTTTTAAAGGAGCTCTAGCAGCGAACTCGTATAAGGCCATTGCTGCCTGTAAACAAGTGGGAAGCGTTAATGAGTATGTGAAGGATTTCGTAGCAAAATCTGCCCAGATGAAGGGGTGGCCTGAGGAATATTTTATAGGTCAATTCTTGAATGGGTTGAAGGAGGAGATACGAGATAAGATACGGTCTCACGAGACAATAGATTTGTAACGCACCATGACCCTTACTCGTGAGTGGGAATATGAGCTGGAGGTGCTGACGAAGAAAGGGGTTCTCTAGTTTGAAGGGAAACGATTAGCAGGGCCTGAAGTAGGCTATAGTCTGGGAGATTGGGCTGGAATGCTTTTAAGATCTACCAACAGTGGAGCCACTTGGCCCTAGCAATCGGAGCGGGTTTTGCTTGGGTCCAAGACTAACCCACCAAGCCAGGCTAGTCACTATCAAGTGACTTTACCTCCCAGTTCATCTGCATCATCGGGTGATAACAGTAGTGCGGTCTAAGGGGGTTGCGCCCTATACGACGCTACTCCGAGAAGGAGTTTTAGAAATTGAAAGCTAAGGGTTTGTGTTATAGATGTCAACAACCCTACCACCCACTCCACCAATGCCAGGAGAAATCGATTTACACGATGATCTGAGCGTACAGGGAGGAGGAGACACCAGAAGGGGAAATCGTATGCAAAGAAGAGACAGTTGAGACTGTGGTTCCTACAGTGGAGGGAGAGGGCAAGCAACTGATGCAGTTAGAGTTGCTGTGTTTTGCCCTAGGCGACATTTGCAACAGTAACACTATAAAATTGAGGGGCAACATAGTAAGAAGGGAAGTCATCATCATGGTGGACGGTGGCACCAGCCATTGTTTCATGGCTAGCAAGACAGCCGAGCAGATGGGCTTGGAGGTGACACCAATGGAGGTAATGGAAGTGCAGCTGGGAGATGGACAACGGAAGGAGACGGAAGGTGTTTGTAGAAATGTTACAGTGGGGCTTCCGGGGGTAGACATTTTAGTCGCTTGCTACCTTTTTCCTTTAAGGGCATTGATCTCATCCTTGCAGTGTCTTGGTTACAGACTTTAGGGGAGGTAAAGGTTAATTGGGCAATAATGACAATGCAATACACAGTGGGAGAGAAGATGGTCTGAATCTGTGGTGATCCATCATTAAGAAGCTCATCCATTGCCTTTCAGTCGCTTTTTCATTTACCAGATGTTCAGTTTGTTGCCATGGTTTGGGAAGTTACACAAAAGGAACAGAATGTTAAGCTGGTTCTGGAGGATGAATAGTGTTTAGTTGAGATGCAGCAGGTTTTATCTAAAAGAGCTGCAATTTTTGGGGAGCCCAAAGAGTTACCTCTGTAAAGAAGTAAGGATCACCAAATTTCTCTTTAGTCCGAGGCGGTGAGTGTTCGTCCATATCAATATGGGCATGTCCAAAAAGATGAAATAAAGTGGCAAGTGGCATATATGTTAACTTTCGGAGAAATTCAGCCGAGTGTAAGCCCGTTTTCTAGTCCAGTCCTCTTAGTAAAAAAGAGAGACAGAAGTTGGCGCTTCTGTGTGGGCTACCGGGAGTTAAATAGTGTCATAATTCCTGTCATACAAGAATTACGGGATGAACTTCAAAAGGCAACCTACTTTTCAAAGGTCGATTTGCGATCTGGAAACCATCAAATCTGAGTGTGGGAAAAGGATGTGCCAAAGACAACATTCAGAACTCACTCTAGGCACTACGAGTTCAAGGTGATGCCTTTTGGACTCACTAATGCCCCGACAATGTTTCAGGTTGTTATGAACGACTTGTTCCGACCCCTATTAAGGAGGTATGCTTAGTATTTTTTGATGACATACTTATTTACAGTAGAGGATGGGGGATCATTTGAAGCATGTGGATGTGGTGCTGCGAATTCTGGTTAAGAATGCTTTTGTGGCCAATAAAAAATAGTGTCAATTTGGTCAAGTAGCTATCGAATATCTAGGGCATATAATTTTGCAAGCAAGGAGCATCAATGGACTCGACCAAGGTGTCTAGTGTTTTACAATGGTCCCGACCTACTTCGATGAAGACAGTACGTGAATTCTTAGGGCTAACTGGGTACTACCGGATTCATACAAGGGTATGGGCAGATCGCTACTCCTTTGACAACATTGTTGCGAAAGGAAACCATGGGAAATTTCCAGTTTACCAAGGAGGCACAGCAAGCATTTGAAGCTTTACAGCAGGGTGCGACATCTGCTCCTATATTGGCTATGCCGGATTTCTCTAAAGAGTTTGTGGTGGAGTGTGATGTCTCAGGGAATGGGATTGAGGCAGTGCTGTTGCAGCAAAGGAACCTAATTGTTTACTATAGTAAGGCCATTATGAGGAGAAACCTCGCAAAACCGACTTATGACAAGGAGCTAATGGCTTTGGTAATGTCGATTTGTCATTGGAAGCCGTATTTGGTAGGTAAGAGATTTATGGTGCGAACTGACCACAAGAGCCTTCGACACCTTCTGCAGCAGCAAAAAACCACGCCAACTCAACAAAACTGGGAGGCGAAGTTGCTTGTGTATGACTTTTCGATTGAGTATAAATCAGGAGCTACAAATAAGGTGGAAGATGCATTGTCTAGACAATTTGAAGAGTTAGAAATGGCGGCAATTTCTATTCTATTGTGGGCACTGTTGGATCAAAAGATAAAACATGCAAGATTTGGCTAAAATGGTATATTTCAAATGTTTTTTAGAAATTAAAACACAGCGGAAGCAAGATAACCAAATCAACATGCCAAGCCATACATGATACGATGTATGGAAAATAATTATCATAAGAACAAGATGGAGATTATATTACCGACTTCTGTTGCTATAGCTTTAACTCCTCGCTGCGCTATCCTCTCCTCCTTTAGCCTTGCTTTTGAATCCTTTCCTTTTTCAATGTATCCTCTCCTTGTTGTTGTATCCTCAACCAATCCAATCTACCACTTGTTCTTCTTGGACAACTTAGTTAACCAGATCCTTTGGTGGGAAAGGAGAAGAAATATTTGGAGGAGATTTTTCTTAGAAGAAAGAAGCCAAAGATGAGACACC
>JAOTAY010000009.1:6629427-6649778 GCA_025629805.1 Erythroxylum baracoense | reverse complement strand
ATTTATATGTGAAATATCTGAAAATTATTATTATTTCATATTAATTGTGATTATTATTTATTATTTTAATTTTTAGAAACTAGGTTAAAAATATACAGTACAACTGTACAGTATGACAATGAATTATTTTGCAATTTTTTAAAAAATTCAAGGACTATTTTATAAATTTAAAAAATTACCCGAAATGGTATCCGGTATTGACTAGTACCGATACAATACTGTACCAGAACTCAATCCAATACCGAATCTAGTACGGTATTTATAACTTTGCTTCAAACCCAAGAGAGTGGAAAGACCATTCGAAGGCATGACGAGAAATGGAGTCCTCTCGTTCAACTTAAAAGCAACTTCATGCTTAAAAGTCCTCTCATACACAAAAGCAAATGCGGACTCTTCCCCTGAAAATGGCTGTCGTCTCGTGTGGAATATAGCACACACGAATAATTAACAGAACAAATATGCAATTGCACGAGTGCTTACTGGTAGCCAATCGAAATGGTTTGGTACCATTGCAAAACAGCTATTTCCAATTCTCTCCCCTCTTTCATTGTTTTCTTTTCTCTGTCATTAGTTTCTTCTCATTTTCTGCTCTTTTTTCTTTCACGTTTTCTGGCTTTTTCGTTGACATGCGAGTTCATTATCTGGTCTCCCTTTGATTCTTCTCTCCTATTTCTGGTTTTATTTGTTTTTCTCAGCTTTTGGTCCCTTGTTTCTCTTTCGTTATTTTTATGTTTTTGTTCTCTCAGGCTTTCTCATTCTCTACCCCTCTGTTCTACCTGGTTTCTCCTCTTTTTTTCTCTAACCAAGAGATTCAATGTTGAATGTAAACCAACGGCCGGATACTTCAAAATGAACCGTTCTATTGCAAACATGCATATTACCACAGGTTCGAAGTCTATGATTGAAGAGGGGAGCCATACTACCGCTCTTAGACTAGCATGTAAACAGTATAATTATTCTGAAACATTCTATTAGTTTGGTCCCTTGCGAAATAAAACCGGCCACAAGTAGCTAGTGGTTAATATCCTTTCCTTCAGGTACAGATAAAAGGCCCTGCGAGGGCCAGACAGAGCTAATGCCACCAAAAGTCACAAGCTTTAATACTTGCCAAGAAAATGTTTTGCCTGACGAAAAAATGCCACTGGAAAATAAGTAGGCCAAAGGAACCAGTCATTTGACCAGCGACTACAGCTCACTATCGCTTGTTTTTGCGTTCACCGCAACTAGCTCTGTATCAAAGATGAGCGTGGCCCCACCTGATATTTTCAGAATACAGATATCATTTTTATGATAAAGAATATTTTTTGGTAAGCCAGGCAAGATCATCTAGCACCCCAACCAGTGATTACAGCTCATTTAAATGTGGTGAGAATAGAAAACATAACATAATATTGGAAAAAAATATATCAGCATGACTAACTTGCTAAACAGCAGCACCTAATCAATGAACGTACGTGTATTGAGAACTTAGAATCAAAGGAAAATCAGCAGAGAAGAGACCAAAGCATATTTTGAGGTATATGGAAAACAAGAAAGTGAAGAATTCAAGATGAAGGGGGCGATATATAAACAGAGGAAATTGCATACTAACATCTGGTCAATATTAGCAAAGTCGTCTTAGTTTCATGAAATGACCAGTAGATATTACGAGTATAAGCTATGTGGATAAAATTACCTGGAATAGTAGGGGGCGAACCCTGGTCTCCATAACCAAGTTTAGATGGTATTTTCAATTTTCTCTTCTCACCTACACACATACCCAACAGGCCTTGGTCCCATCCTGCCTTGTGCAAATTTTTCCATGCACGATCAATCTCCATATGCAAGCATATAGCCATATAAAATGAGAAATTACTATTTGTATAATTAACATTTCAGATGAATCAATAACCTTTGATAACTTGACCACTGCCAAGCTCAAATTCAATTGGGTCTCCCCTTTCAAAGCTGGAGTCGAAAACAGTTCCATCTGTCAGTTTACCCTGCAAAGGTGAAAAGTACTGACATTGGTCATGGAACTGAAACTTAGACATAAAATGAGGTAACTTGGCAACATTTAAAGAAGAATTCATGCCAACAAAAAGGCATCTATTATCTTGGCACTGCACCTGCTTATAATACAAAATACACAGAAATGCTGCATATATATACAGTGTTAGTCCCTCGCCTAAATAGACTTTTAGATGCTATAATATCAAGAAAAACAATCTTCACTGATTTGCAAGTGAGATGCTAATTCGATGAGGACAGCTGATCTTAAAGTACAAGAAGTCGTTTACATCCCTATCCAGGGGGATTATAAAGTTTATGCACTATTCAATGCCCTTACAGTCCTAAAATTTTCCAGAAACCAGCACTAGCGGCATGCTCTCTAAGAAAGTTTTCATATGAGTGTATTTCAGGCAGTTGAACCATTAGTTTTGACAACCTTACACTCCTGGCATTATCCAACTTAATCCAAACTAAATATACCTGAAAAAAATATTGTATTCTAAATCTAGACTATTGGGAAACAATAGGAATGCCTTTTGCAGATGGTATTCTACTTCAGGATACAAAAAATGTAAAATATGGGTACATTTTCATCCTCCTCTAGATTACGTGCCTAACAAAATAAGTAAAAAATAGACAAAAGCAGTAATGCTACTTACCCGATAATGTACTTTAATTCTATCTCCCTTGTGAGCCTTAACGTCACAGGATTCAGGCTTGTGCTGTAACAATAAAAATGACACCTTAGTAAGAAAGAAGTACATCACGGACCAAAAACAAGCAGCGGTAGAAAGGAAAAAAAGAAAAGAAAAATCAAAGATATATCCGAACTCGCAAAATTTCACCATCAACAAGTCATCAATTATCAATTACCAACAGAGGTTTGGAAAATTACCCATATATGAGCCATATGCATGTGTTTGAATAAAAATATAATATCGGGAATTGGCAGCTAGGTTGACGGACAAAATGATATAAAATTTCGGTATCTTTTGGAAAACCCCATGAACAAATATACACCTGTCGCTGGCGGTACAAGGCAATAAAGCTAAAAGTAGAGTAAACGGAGAGTTAAACTATATAAAAAAAATCACCTTAACCCCGATCTGCAACTCCTTCACATCTCCTGACTTGTTGGCAGAACCTGAGAGAGAACAAAAACGATCAAGGAATTAAGCACCGAACCGAACCTTAGATCCAAAAGATTGTGAACTGAAAATGAAGAGAGAGAGCATCTTACTAAACGTGGCGAGTGCGAGAAGAAGGAAAATGGAAGCCGCCTTGACCTTGGATGGACAATTGAAACTCATCTTGCGATCCTTTAACCGTGAAATGAATCTCTATTATGATTTTTGACGATATTCTCTCCAACATGATATATAGAAAGAGTTGATGAATATTAAATGAATAACCAAAAGCCAATTGGGTTGGGGTCTTGAAATGGGCCAAGCCCATGTTTTGACATTCTAAATTGTTTTTTCCAGTTAAACTAGAGTAAGTAATCCTTAATTTTTGGTTTCAAATTCAAACCCCAAAAAGAAAGAACAGAATACAAGTAATTCGTAAATCGTAATTCATTCTCAATTCAATCTAGTGGTCTCTTCTTCTCGTTTGAAAATGCAATGCATTGCACAAGGTTCTGTAATTCCTTTCACCCATAAAACCATCCTTCTTCTTCCACTCCTCAAGCAACTGCAAAGCATCATCTCCCCTTCCTTGGCTGCACAATCCTTCCAACACTGTCTTGTAAGTCAACAAATCCGGAGCCATGGAATTATGCAACATCTCACGTACAATCTCAGTTGCATCCTCACACATCCCCCCCATTGCAAGACTACAAATCAAAACCATGTAAGTACTCCCAGTCCCTATCAACTCTTTATCCCTCATTTCCTTGTACATCCCTAAACCCTGCCTAAGTCTACCCTTTTCACACAACCCCTTCACTATATAACTATACGAATAGGCATTCGGCTCACATCCATACAACCCCATTTCACGAAATACCCTCATGGCCTCATCCACCTCTAAACACTTTGCATAAGCTTTGATTATCATATTCAGAACATAAGTATCCGGTATCACACCATACCTTTTCATTTGCTTACTCAACGACTTAACCGCGTGCAAATACACATAACAAACATTCAACTTATTAAACCTCCTAAGCAATGAATTCAACAACAGAGAGTAAGTCTCGAGTGTCGGCTTACAATCCTCCGATTTCAACATTTTCTTGTACACATCAAACGCACGATTAAACAAGAACTTACGCCCGCAACAGAACCGAATAGCCGAATTATAGAGAGGAACGCTCATGTCGCACGCTCCGGCGGCCACCTCCTCCACTAGTGTCTCCGCCTGACGGTAGCGACGGCCGTCGATTAAGGTTTTGATCATAGTAAGATATGTCACATGGTTGTGCTTGTAGTTTCTCTGCTGGGCAGTCCAGCGAAAGATGTCCAGCGCGAGATCCGGGTCGGACTGAGCCCGGAGCGCCGAGTCCACGTCGGCAGGCGTGAACCCGGGTTTTAGGTTCTGGGTCCACGTCTCGAACTGGGTTTCAAGTGGGGTTCGAGTTCGAGCTCTGGTAGGGATTGGAGGACTTAAGACGTCAACTTTTGTCGTCGAAGATATAGAACTATATTGAGCCAGTAATTGTGGGCAATTTCTAAGAACGAGGAAGAGTCGGCGGTTGAAGGTTGCCGGAAACATGACAGCTATGCGGGTATCGGGAATCGAAGTTTAGGAATGGGAAACACGTTAATAAAAGAAAACGTGTTGTACTTGTTTCGAGTCCATAAGCCCAAAACATGTGTTTGGGCCAGAGGAAGGAGTGCAAAGAAGAACGGCAATAAAATTATGTCGGATGTCGGTTCTCTAGCTACTAATACTATTACTACTAACTGCTGCTCGGGATTGAGCGATACTGATGTTCCTCGGTTTCCTCGCTCACACCCGCAGTCGCATTCTTCTTCACTCCCCGCTTTCACCGCCACAGGTGGCTTACCTAAGTTGAGGAGTAGGTTTTTCTCTTCAATTGTGTCTCTTGATCATACTTAAACGCTATTGATTGACTGACTGACTGACTATTTCTCGTGCAACTCGTGGTTGTTATTTCTTTCATTTATCAGTGTTAGGATCTTCTCCTCCAATTGTCTTCTTTCTTTTACTTCTCCTCCATGCCTGTTTTTAATTTTCTCTATTTACTGCTGTTTTATACAACTTGGGACTCCTTCCTGGGGAACCTTGTGGGTCAAGCTATTTTGGTCCACTGTCGATTGCTTTGTACTAGGGTTTGTGATTGCCAGACTGCAAATGGTTTTTGTTAATAGTTGATGACTCCCGTCATTAGTCACTTAAGTCACGCACGGAAAGGGCTGATCAACGCTTTGGATTCCTTTTGAACGCGATATACATGCTGTTAGTGAAACGCTTAATTATTCAACTCGTTAATTTATTGATATACGTACTAAAATCACATATCTTTCTTTGGTTTTTATTATTTGAAATTAAATCATTTTTTAGCTCATAGCAGATGAACGTTCATATCTTCTGCTATGGGTTCATTAAGAACTCTCTTAATTGTTTAGGCATTTCCAGTATGATAAGAGCGATTGCAGCTGTGGGTCGCTTGAGGCTGTTAATTCTTTCTCTATGCCTTGTTGCAGTATGAGCTGAACATTTGTTTCTTCTGTTATGGGTTCATTAAGAACACTCTTAATTGTTTAGGCATTTCTAGTATGATAAGAGCGATTGCAGCTTTGGGTTGCTTGAGGCTGTTAATTCTTTCTCTATGCCTTGTTGCAGGAGTATTGGAGGTGGCAATGGTGAGTATACGGAGACGCAAACACGTAGAACTCAGCCCTGGTACAATTATAGTTATTATAGTTATTATAGTTATAACCTCACTTTGGATCAAATGTTAAGTTGCTCCGCTAGATCATCTAAATGTGGCGGCCTGTTGTTAATAACTGAACATACTATTTATGTACCATACTTTTTTTTCTCTCTTTTATATGTTACCTAATTAGGATATAAACTTAGTCTTTTCTTATCTTTGACGACCGCTACCTTCATTATCAATATCATTATGTTACTGTTTTCATTAAACATTAAATGGTGATGTTGTTGTATGCGTTTATTATAGGAAGAAGTTCCTCCTCAGTTACTGTTCCTGATATGGCCCATGGAAATATCTCTGATACTCATGAGCAAACTGGTAAACCTGTCAATGTGCGTAATATA
Organism: Erythroxylum baracoense; assembly: GCA_025629805.1. Taxonomy (NCBI): domain Eukaryota; kingdom Viridiplantae; phylum Streptophyta; class Magnoliopsida; order Malpighiales; family Erythroxylaceae; genus Erythroxylum; species Erythroxylum baracoense. The sequence continues at coordinate 6,643,538 of JAOTAY010000009.1, read as the reverse complement.
CCCTTGTTGACTTTCAACAACAAAATGGAAGTAAAAGATAACATTTTTTTACTTATACCAACCTGATTGTATTATATCTACTTGCTTTGTACTATCTTCCCATGTTTCTTTATTGCTTTTTGGCTTTCCTCTTTACTGTTGCAAATGCATGTCCTGTTGGAAAACCCATGAACTAGTCTGCTGGTTTTGTGTTTTGTTGGTTTAGTAACTGATTTTTAATCTTTTGGGGATAGGCGGTGAGGAGGGTCTTGAGCATGTAGAGGAGACTTAATTGAGCATAGAGGAGACCTAATCTCCGCCAATTTGCAAAATGTTTGGGGCACTGCAGGAATTTTGTGTTGGTCTTTCATGGAAATATGAAAGAACAAATTGCATTTCAGAAACTTAGTGACTTTTTTTTTTCACTTATGACGGTGAAAATGCAGTCTGTCCATTGTCAGTGTTAAGTTCTCAAGATATTCTTGTTTTGGGAACTATTATATGCTTCCTTTGAGCTCAAGAAACTGAAAATTGTGCTACCTTAGAGAACTCTTAAAGTTTATGGGTTATGTGGGAGCACCATTTTATGGTGAAACAACAAAATAGTGGTACGGTGGATTGGAGTTTGCTTTTGAAAGTAATAGAATGTGTAATCACTCCAGGCAATTGTTGATGCAGTTATAACAAACTGCCCTAGAGAGGGAATATGATAAACAGATTGCAAGACATGACTTTCAAATCCATCTGTGGGAACTCATTATTTCCAGTTTTGATATTTAAGCCGTTAAAATTCTGATAACCTTTCAAATAGACATACTATCTGGCAGCTCAATCATAAAGAAAAATGTGATTTCCACAGTATGAGCTGAATCTCAGAGAATGTGATGCAATCTTGACAAAGGATGTTCTTCATGCAGGTTAAGGAAGAAAAGGAACTGATTGCAAACCCACCTGCAAAGAAACAGAGAAAAGTTGTCCATGTTGACCCAGAAAGTCCCTTAGAAGTTCATGCCTATCTAATGCAGTTGAAAGAAGATAACAAGCTGGAGCTAGGACCAATGCAGAGAAGTGAGGAGGTGCCAGTGAAAGAGTGGATGGAGAACTACTATCCACAAGTATTTACAGTGTTCCCGCAGGATCCAAAAGTTGTTTTCCAATTTTCTGAAAATTCAAAGCTAAGTGAATTTTTATGTTACCTCTATTGCCTTTTCATCTTTGAGCTAAGGAACATAGTTTTCATGGACTGTCGTGTCTCCCCAGAATATGTAGACTCATTAGGAAAAGTGATTAAGATTTTAGAGAAGCAAGGTTTTGACTGTAGATTCATGAGGTCGGAATTGGTAGTGGTAGAGTACATGATGAAGAAACAGATGGAAATCCGGCTGGCAGAGAAAGATATGGTTGCTGCGAGAACAATAATTCTAGAGAAAAAATTTCAAGCTGTAGCAAGTAAGAAAGAAGCAGAGCTGAATGAGAAAGGAAAGCAGCTAGAAGGTACTGAACTACAGATTGGGAATCTTCCTAAGCACTGGAATGTGCTGCAAGAAGACACAGATAAAAAGCTGAGAGAGCTGAGTGTCCTTCCTTATGCTGCTTTGGAGGAAGAGTACATTGAAGTGATTCTAGCTTGCCATAAGAAGATGCTAGCAAGTAAAGAAGAGGAATTGAAAAGAATTGGACTAGTTCTGGAGAAAATAAACCAGCTGCATCAAGGTAAAGCAACTTTCTCTGCTTAGCACAACTATCTTAGTGACACAGTATTGTTTTCTTTTTTTTTTCCTTTTTTGACACTTCTATTCGTTCTCTTTGAGGCACAGTAATATCTGTGCATTGTAAAGCTGCTGTGCTTTCTGATTCGAATTTTATTCCCTCCAAATTTCTGCTCATGTCCATCAGAAATGGAATACTAGGGAAGACGCCATAGAAACTTTAGAATGAGGCATATTTTGAGTGTACAACTGTTCGTACAGAGAAAGCAGAGCAATTTTCCCTGGATAAAACCCTTTAGCAATTACTTTCTGTTGCCATGTTCATGAGAAAATATTGATCTTTTGGATGCGTAATTTATGGTCAATAGGCTCTGTGCATGTGGTCGTTGGGAAGTTGTAGTGGTTCTTATCTCTTGAACGAGTAAGAGAAGTTGAGGTTGTTATCGTAAAATTGACATTTTTAAGTGGAAGGGGACAACTGGACCAAATGCCCGTGTATGCGTTACATCCATGTAATGATCTTGGCGTTTCCCTTGTGTTCTCAAAGAGAGAAGTTTGAGTCAGATTTGATATGCATCTCGATATTTATGACTTATTATCCCTTCAGCAGTGGTCTTTGATTCAAACGAAATGAAGGTTGGTTAGAAGATAACCGACCAGACCTTAATGTTGTGTGCTAATATGAGCATCCAGTGTTACGTGTATTGGAATTTTATGCGTCATTTGTTGGTTGTTCTTGTAGTTCCATTTATCTGTTGTCTGGTTTTAAATGGTGGTGTCCAAAAAATTTCGTGATCTGAAGCTGACTCTCCGTCTTATGTTGCTAGTTCTTTATTTGTTTGAAAGAGAGAACCAAAAGTCGGGTTCTCTAAATGGGAAAGAAAAGTTTCTCGGATGACGCAAACATCCATTGAAATTTATTCGGTATCTTCTAGGACTGAAATATTGGATACCATATGTCTATCTTTCCTCCAGTTCGGCCAACAATGTGGTACTGGCAAACTAACCCTAGTTTAACAAACACAAGCCCTAGCCGTCAAAGGTTTGTCAGACGGCGCCCTCCACAGAGACCTCTTTGACGTTCACCGTCATCGCGCCTCCTCGATGGCACCCGCATCCTTCAGCGACGTCCTATGTTTGCCAAATTAATAATTGTAATCCATCAAACCATAAGGCAAGACACTAACAATGTGCATTCATATTACAATTATTTTAAACCTTTCGTTACTTAGAATATGTCAATTGAGTGCACGTGTTATTTTTGCAATGTTTTTCGAAATTATAAATCATGTGTGTATGCTATTATTATACATACGAATGAAATCATGGAATCATGTTCTAAATGTACTGAATACATTATATGATCATGCAACTCATAAGGCTCAGTAATCTAATATTTTAATCCCTCGGTATGAAAATCAGTTATTACAGTCAAAATGATTTTAATTAATCTTTCTATACATGATTTTTTATAATTAAATCATTTTATTATATAATGTTCTAACTAGACATAGAACATGAAATTAATGTCCACTCTATTTTGGTCTAATCATGTAAAATTTTCGCAATTAGTAATTGATTCGATTAATGACAATTAAAACTACTTTCAAATTGTCATTCTATTTTGGTTAAGGATTTTTTGAATCAATATTAATCGAGAATAATAGAACATTCTCCCTAATTATTTTAGGGTGATAAATCATATATTGATCACTCAAATATCTTCACATAGTTCATACTATATATCCAATGAATATTGATTGAGCTACTCTTGACTAGAATAAGTCATAAGTATTATCAAAACATAGCAATCTTTATAAGAGATAACTTTGGAGATCTCAAGTCAAATGATCACTTATACAATCATCATAATGAGAATTTTTATAGACATGCAAGTAATATTCCAAATAAAATTCTTATGTGGGATCAATTCAGTGAACTTTTTTTTACATACACCCATATGTTTATTTAAATAGCTTTATATTTTAGTCTATGAGATCGACTACTTCTTTCATAAGAAAAAATATAACATGTTCTATTTTTTTTATACTTTATTAATATCCACTCTTAATAGAATAATGAATAGGAACATTTATGAGTACTACATAAATGTAACATGAATCTTATAATTATGATCTCATAATAATTTTATTTGCAATGTATATTTATCATATGGACTTTATCATATACATCTAATAGGTGTAAGATAAATAATAATTTTAAAACAACTATATCACTAAACTACAATCAACTAATCAACTGTGAGACATAAAAAACAAGATAATTATGTGATTCTTCTAAAACTTACAACCTGAATCTTTTAATTAGTAGCCTGTAAACATATTTTTATTTTAGTAAAAAGTTAGGATGTCATACTTTAGTGATTAGAGGAGTTTACCCACTTATCGGGGGTCTTCCTTTAAGGCTAGATTTAGGTCCTATAAAGAAACATCGACATACTTGGTATCCACATAAACTTAGGCCCTTGGAAGTTAGTTCCTAAACCCTTTTCAACATATATCCTTTTAGGTATAATTAACATGTCCTAAATATATATATATATATATATATATATAGGTAATCAACACAAAGGTAACATCTTATGATGGGAATTGAAAGTGTTAGTATAATATAACAGAGACTTATAAACTTGTGACCTATATTCATTTTTAGGTCTTCTAGATGTGTAGGGGCATGAAGTTCTCTTTTGGATATGTAGGTAATTAAGAGCTTTCCTTATCTGATAATGATGTCTAATAAAAAAAATTTAGCGTATGGCATACTCTTTTTACAAAAATATGATATATGTTGTTTTAAAGCAAATTTCATGCTTCTTTGATTCTCGTAGGCTTATGATAATAATGAGTTTGTTTCATACTATTTTGATGGTAATAAGGAATACATGAATGAGAAAAATATTGCATATTCTTTTGATGTAACCTTACATTAAAGTTGTTCCATTTTTCTTTCCTTGAGAACAATGTTTTCTAGGTTTAGAAAGTAAACCCTATATAAAAGGATGAAATTTCTTTTTACATTGAGACTTCAAAGATGATGTATAAGTATTTAAGTTTATATGTCTAGAATTGAATGTTATATTCTCATATGATGGCTAAGGCAATGAATCATCATTATAAACATGGTCTCCCTTTACGAAAATTATCTTGTCATTATATGATGCACTTGTATAACTATACATAATCACGTGCCCATCATTTGATCTATTTTCCACTTCAAGCATGTTATTCATTTTTTCACTAACCATAGTGAATGTAGACAATAGTTCTTTGAAGATATTGATCTTTTTCTTTAATGCGTCATTCTCATGCAACAAATCATATTCAGTGTCATTGACAATAACACTATAAGATTCTATCATATCATACATATCATATTTCTCTTTGTTATTTTAATCCATGTATACATCTAAAAGCTTTAAAATCTCTTTATGCTTGGAAGATAATATCATCTTTTTTAATCTCATAACCTATAGGCATTTAACTAACTCATCATATAAAAGATCAATATCACAATCATCATTATCATTATAAGAGTTTGAGGAAGATGCGACCTTATCATTATAGTAGAAAAGCATATACTTGTCACCATATTTTTGTATTCTTAACTCTCTTAACTAGTTGTGTCATCCCATATGGCCTTAGGTGATTATTTCTTCTTCTTTAGTTGTTTATCCCTTCTCTTTTTAAAGTAATTCCTGAATTTCTTTGTGACGAGCTTTATATCATTCTTATTTCTCTCACTTGTGGATGTCCCTTCACTATCAGTTTCTTATCTTTGGATACTTTAAATACCATACCTCTTTTTATTGGAGCCAATTTAACTTCAGACAGTTCATTCATCTAAATCTCATAAGTAAGGAGTGATCTAATTAGTTCTTCCAATCTTCAGGTCTCCTTTTAGTATCATGATAATTACTATAATTTTAAGGGACTCAAGAGGCAACTGCTTATGTTATCGGTCTATTAAGTGTCACCTATTTTGATCCAATATTCCTTCCTCCTCTCTCTTACAGTTTTGTGAGACATGAATTGTTTGTTACTCTGCTAATAGTATAGAAAAGGGGGTAAAGTCTACTTTTTCACCTTTTTCCTGTTTGAAACTTGTTAATGAATTCCTTATTATAATGAATGATTATGGAAAACTCATATAAAATAGTTACAAAGCATTCATACGAATTATAAAAGAGAATAAGGAAAGAGAGACAAAACTAGTTTATAATGATTTGGCTAAATAAAGACTACATCCACTCCCTAAGTTCCACTTAGGAATTCATTATCTTCTTCCTTCAATAGGTGAAGAGCATCCCTTTATATAGTATCTCCTTTTTTATAGGCAAAGCAAAACCTTTACATTCATCTTACTTTCTAACATATGAAGACTAACCCTTTATAAATCTAGTTAAAGGTAAAGAGGAACTCTTACAAAGTATACCCTAAGCAATTTCCCTAATTGTAATAAGTATACAACTGAAAAACTCCTCTTACTCATTATAATGAACAAGGGCTCAATATGTGTTATGTGAGGCACATTTACACTTTTTAACCTTTCAAAGCTTTTACAAAACTCTTTAGTATTAATTGATTCAGTTGGCTACTTTTCTCATATTATTAAACCTCGATATTCTGCAAGCGCACGGGTTGTTCGCGTAGTACCTAAGGTGTTGATCTCACGAGGAGGGTTAATCTAATCCTAAAATCTAAGGCCAACACGATTCACATTAACTCAAAATGAACAAAACTAAAGCAAGAAATTATTTCAATCATGCAATCAATTCCAAAAATCAAATTCAAAAATATAAACAAAAAAGTAGACGCATACCCAATTAAGAATCAACCTAAGAACTACCAATTGAGATAAAGGGGAATTTTATCTGACTTTAATGAAAACCTAACTAATTATGTATTACTGGATTACCGGTTCTAGTCGGTCCTAGGGTTGATTACTCTCTCTCGAGTTATAACCATTAATCCTAATTTATAAACCCTAATCAGATTATGAAAATTGCAAACTCTCGATTCACAATCTATCCAAAACCTAAATTAAAGTTGAAGTTGTCCAAAAACTATCAAAAACCTATGTAAGATCTCTCTTTACACAAATTTATCAATTTGATTTAATTTTTGTTCTATTAAATTACCTAACTCTTGTTAACCCAATTTAATGATTTTTCACTCAGTTCATCCTCTCAGTTTGTCACCGAATTATGCACGTGCAAAAATTAAATCACAAGAAATCTAATAAAAACACAATAATCAAATTCCGTTAATATCAAAGATAAAATAACCCGAAGGTGAGTTTAGACAATCCTTAACATTTAACAATCTTATCATCAACGGTTATCCCAAATTCTATACAATCATAACATTGAAACTAAACTAGAAATAGAATCGAAATGGATGACGGAGGTAGCAACAGTGGGAAACCTCCTATTCAGGGAAGTTCTTTGTGTAGGCTTCTGCTCCACGTCTCTCTTCCTGCGTCTCTTTCTCAATCTCCCAATAAACTCTCTAGGGTTTCTGAATTGTGACTCATGTAAAAGCTTTCCCTTTTCCATTCTACTTGTTCTTTAAATACCTTTTTTGTTTTGAGTAGCCCTAGGGTTTTTCCTGGGTTGAAAAAGTTCAAAAAATTCCTCGAAACTTGATGCTTTTACTTATTTGCACAACTGCCCGTTGCAGGCCAAGATCGTGGCCCTGCATGCCACAATTGTGGCCTACATCCAACCCTTTCTGTCACGATCATGGCAATCAGGCCACGATTTTGGGTTGTGGCATAGTCTTCTATCACGATAGTGGCCCATAAGCACAATCGTGAGCTGGCTCCCATTCTTCTGTCATGATCATGGGCTGTTGTTTAGGCCCAAAATTTTCCGAAACTTCTTCGTTCTTCTATGTTAAGCTTAAAACACTAACAAACACATCAAGGTACCTCAAATACATAATATTTAAGCTCAAAGACTTATACTAACCCATAAAAACATTTAAACACACAAACTAATACAATTCTAACCTAAACACGTACTAAACACTCAAATTAACACTTAACACATAACAAACTAAGCCCTAAAATATGATGCAATTCACACCTATCAGCCCATGTAGTTGATACCTAGAATGAACAGATCGTTCAAGATATTCCTATTGTTAGGGATTTTCTAAATGTGTTTTCTATTAAATTACCGGCACTACCCTCAGAAAGAGAAGCAGAGTTTACCATTAACCTTGTTCTAGGTATCGCTCCTATATTAATTCCTCTGTATAGGATGGCACCTATAGAACTTAAGGAACTTAAGACATAGTTATAAGAGTTGCTAGATAAGGGTTTTATCAAGCCAGTGGGTCACTTTGGGGAGCTCTGGTTTTGTTTGTGAAGAAGAATGACAGAATTTTGAGATTGTGTATCAACTATAGATAGTTGAATTAGGTAACAGTGAAGAATAAGGATAGAACTCTGAGATTGTGTATCGACTATAAATAGTTGAATCAGGTAACAATGAAGAACAAGTATCATCTACTAAGGATAGATGATTTGTTTGATCAGTTACAAGGAGCTTAAGTGTTCACTAAGTTAGACTTGAGATGAGGGGACTATTAGTTGAAGATAGCAGAGGTTGATATGCTAAAGAGTGCATTCAGAACAAGATATGAGTATTTTGAGTTTATGGTGATGCCTTTTTGGGTTAACTAATGCTCTAGCAGTGTTTATGACTTTGATGAATAAGGTGTTCCAATCGTACTTAGATCACTTTGTCTTTGTGTTCATTGATGATATTTTGGTGTGTTCGAAAAGCAGAGAAAGCATTCAAAGCATTTGATGTTAATGTTATAGATAAATAGAGAGAAAGATTGTATTAGATTAATATTGTAGTTCATAAGTACTAACAGTTTTTTTTTCAGAAAGAATTTTTTAGGATTCAAATTTTGATGTTGCAATTTATAATGTATGGGAGAGGTGAGCTTGTGCACATTCTAAAGACTTTGTTGGTTTGATATATAAGAATGGTGTACGACCTCCTTACATATCTGAAGAAATATGAAATCGTCGGCAGCAATATTGGGCATCACCTGAGGCAATGTCTATTTTAGAGCGCAATTCTACAAACAGCTGTGGAGGACCAAAAGGACAGGGTTTACCCATACACATTGGAGGATCTATGACCCACCAGGAGCAGACAGAGAAACTTGTAAGTGTCAAAACTTCACACTTATATTTTGGTTTTTATACTTTGATGTATGAAATTTGATTTCAATGTAATTTCATATATGAAATTTATAATGAAAACATGTGTGTATTATGGAAAATAATAATTTTATAAATGTCTGGTGCCATTAATGGTTTTATTACTGAGTAAATTTTTTGTTTAATAGGAGGTAAATATCATAAAAATAGAGGAAATTTTGTAAAAAATTTTATAAATTGTAGTTCACTTATAATAATTTATTCTAATGCAAGCAAATTCTATGGGCCAGAAGCCTACACTACGCTAGCTCATTTTGCACACCCATACTAAGAAGCATGATGGTGTGACCTTTGTTAACACCTAATGCAAGCAACTTCATGTATGTAAAATCTATACTTTAATATTTATTCTTAAAAATTATCACTTATTAACATAAACAATTATATAATGACAAGACTAAATACAAGAAAGCATTGAAAGACAGTATCAGAACTCTAAAACTATTGATGAGAGTTAGACATATCTTATTGCTATGGGTGGTAGGGACCGCCATGGAAAGAATTTTGGCTTAGGTTCATTTGCAAACTCATGCTATTCGCAATCATTCACATCCACTACAGCTGGATCTAGTAAGCAGTCAGCATCAAATGAAAGGATCGTTCAACTTGAGAACACCATAGAGAGGTTGATAGAGTGCATAACCCAATTCTGTAATGAGGTGGATGAGTTGAAAGGGAGGGTGAAGACCTCATCACAACAATCAGAGCATCCTTCTTTACCAACTATATAATTTAGATAGATGGATAAGTAAATGTATTTTATGTTTTGCTACTCTTAAGTTTATGTATGAATTCTTAATTTACAGTTATTTTCAAGAATCTTATTGGTGTTATAATTTGTTTTATTATTTTACCGATGAGGATAATTTTTACTTTATATTATCAATCATTGCTATATTATTTAGAGAAATTAAGTATACAAATAAATCAAACGATTATCAATAGAAAACTTGGGTAGGAAGTGAGAAATGGTGGTTGAAATTTATTATAATTATATTTTCTGTCGGACTTACAATATGCCGTCAGTAAATTAGCGATGGAATTTTTTAATTCCGTAGGTAATTTACCAACAGAATGGGTATATTCTATCAGTAAAAATTTAGCGATGAAAAATGTTGTCTGCAGGGAAAAATTTGGGAAAGATATTTTAATTCTGTTGGTAAATTAACTATGAAATTTTGTACAGCCGTCAGTAAATTAGCGACAGAATATTATAATTTTGTTGGTAAATTTTAGCAATAGAATTTTGTATTTTCGTAGGCGACTTTACTGACAGAACTTTAATATTTTGCCACTAATTTACCGACAAATTTACAATATCCGTAGTTAAATTTTACTTATGACCGATTTTTCGATGACTCTTTTCGTCGGTAATTTCCGTCGCCAAATTTATTTCCCAGTAAAACTTATTTTTCTTGTAATGTATTGATTATAAACTCTAATGGCAGTAGACTCAATATTTGAGGTACTAAAAGCAAATTCCTTTGAAATTTTAGGAACTTGTAGTTCTAGAGACAAGCTTATAAAGGTTCTACATTTAGCTAACTTGTAGTTTGACCTTATGAACTTAAGATGTATGGTCCTATTTTTTAAAGCTCTTGGAGCTATATTATATTCTTTACACACAAATAAAACTATGCATAGATAAGTTAGCCCAACCATTTTTACGTTCCTAATATTTTGTTGGTTATGATATATTATTAAGTATCAATTTTAATTTACGATTATTTATAATCGTTGCAACATATTAATTAAGAATCTAAATGACTCACATATAAAGAATAGTTTAGAAGAAAAAAATCAATTTAAATTAAGTTGAACTTAATTGTAAAATTTGAAAAACTTCATAAATTAAATATGAAATATTTGATTTTATTAAAATTAAACTATTAGACAATTTGTGGTTGGCAGCTCAAGAAAATTTTTGCAGAAATTCGGATCAAGTACAATTTAATTTCTTATTTATGATTTATATTTTTAATTATTTAATTAATAAAATCCGATCAATAAATTATAAAATTTATTTTCTACTACGCCTATAATTCGATTATGATTAGCTTCTCAATAATTTATTTTATCTAAAATAAGAAACTGCAATATCCAAATCATCCCAAAGGAACGTAATAGATGTTTCAACTTCAATTCTCGTTTGGAAATTGTTTATCGTCCTCCCCTCCTAATAAAGTATGCTTTTAGTTATGCAAGAAATTTTCTATATAGATTAGTTGCGATTTAAATATATACATATTCCTTATTCCAAAAAATTCAAACATTTTTTACATGCATGCATCAAATAAAGATGCTTATGGCTGACTATGAATATAACAAAAAAGGATACAAATCCATTATCAAAATTTTTTAAGAGGTCCAATGTCTAGCACTTCAATCAATTAGAAACTAAATACGTTGGGGTGTGAACCATCTAGTAAATATTATCCTCATCTCTTTCTTTCTCATTTGTAACATTAATGATCCTTATTTAAGTAGCCACTTGGTGATTCATCCTCCAGGTCCATCCCATGTTTCATCGCAGGAGGTCAACTTCAAAGATGCTTGCACACAAATTTGAGCAAAACTTACCTTAAAAATAAACGAGTTGGGTCCATGTACAAAGATTGTAAATAAAACTTCCCTTAAAAATTAATGAATCGGGTGGGGCATACTTGGGATTGAATAAACTTCGTAGGCTTTTGCAACTCATGAGTCATGATGCATCTCCGATCTAGGGCCGGTCATGAGGTTTTGTAAGCCCAGAACGAAAGAGAAGATGTGAGCTCTTTGACTTTATCTCTATTTGTAGGAAAATAGCTAATTCCTACAAGGAGCTAGAAGTTCGAAAAAACAGAGCAAATCAGGGGGTCCTGGGCAGGGGCAAGCTGCTCCGATCTCCCATCTCTCTGTTTCCTGAATTCCAATGCTGCAATGCTTTCACAATCTTACTTTTTCATTTGACTCAGGAATTGCCTTTTGCCAAATTCTTAAAAATATCAATTTTTGGAACCTCAAACATGAATTATTCAACTAGAATTTTCGCATATACAGGTTTGCTGGCAAGTCAAGAACAGCAAATTAATTAAATTGTGTGGGTAAAAAAAATGAAGTCATGACCTGTTCTGCCCAAACCTGCCTGGCGTTCCAAGAAATAACCCTATTCAGCCGGACGTCAAAAATATAAAAAGAAATGAAGATTTTGTGGCGTTGAGTCAACAGGCAGAACTCGGGATGCATGATACAAAGATCAGATCCAGCAGGAAAATAACAAATAAGAATGATGCTAGTTCATCACTAGTTTATTTAATTACTTGAAATCAATCTGACTTAAAAAGAAATTGAGTGGAAATCTTCCACTTGATGCTTTTATTTGCCAAGGATTAGTTGGAAACTCGCGGAATCTCCTATTTAAATAAAACTGATGTTACTTAATTTCCTCGAAGATGTGATGAGTAAGGACAACAACTACTCAATATCATACTACACGAAACCGGATCATCCAATTGGAGACAGTCAACGGCTAAAACAACGTCAATTTCTAATGTTCGTAGCTTCTATGTGTATGAATAATTCAGACATAACACCTAAAAGATTACACCATTTCCTTCCTTTCCAAGTTTTCTCTTCTTCTTAATAATCTTTGCCTCAGATCTCTACGGCAGAACCAATGATAATATTCCTCTTCAAGTTTATTTTCTGGAGCATAAGCGTTTTATTAAACATCAGTTCGCGCTTATTCTTTAGCAGTATAGCCCATTTAGTGGTGTTGGTAATCCAAGGATTCAAAGTCCCTGGAGAAGCTGTCCAAGGAGGATTGCTACAAGTTGGTGAAGTTATCAAGTCCTGTTTGGAGTATATCTTGGAGCTGGTATATGAGCTCCTAAGTTCCATGATATCCAATGCCTTTGATCTTCTTGTAGGTACTATCGCGGGTTCTGCTTCTGTTACGGGATCAGCTATCGGTGATCTAGCTGAAAAGACGAGAACTTCTCTTGAAGGGTTGCTGGCCGATTTGCCTGAGCTCGTTGAAGGCTTCTCAGAGATGGTTTCTAACATCATCTCAGATTTGTGGAACAATTGCGTGGAAGCAGTGGGATATGTCTCAGAAAATGCTTAAACACTACTCATGTTGGTGCCATGTTCTCGCTTGCATAGCTTTTCTATACGCAAATATGTAGAAAGTTCTCCATAGCCTTAACCCAGATTAGATCGATGAATTAATAAACATTATTACTTTTCCTTGATCCTTCCCTCTGTTAACACTATTTTTTCACTTATTTCATATGTTTCCGCATTCCAAAGCTGCTTTTATGCTAATAAAAAAGGTACTCTATTCTATTAGTTCTCTCTCGTCCCACAAAATTTTTCTTGCAGGGTTTTCCTCGTGGGGTTTCGTCTCTGTACCTAAGACCAGTTTGAAAGGTAGGGAAAGATAAGATTATAGATGACAATTGTGCGGTTTAGTAATTGTCAAAACAAATTGATGCCACATATCGTCCTTCCGATGCAATGGAAAGTCCATGAGCATGAGCTTATCTGATGTCAAAAACCTAAACAATTACTAACTGGGTGACTATTATTTATTAGGCCACATATGTGAAGGCATCCTCAATGAACTTTCTGTTCTTTTTTAATCTTTTTTAAACACCACCCTCGTTGCCCCGCGATTTTGCTCCTTTGAAATAATCCAAGTTTACCTCATATCATGACTGCCTTTCAACAATGTTTCGAACCTGTAAAATACAAATGATCGAGTGAGAGCGTATTAGTAATATTACTAGCCCCACGTAATCTTTTAAGGAGTTCGTTTCCTACAATGGGAGTTTGGAAGCGTATGCCTTCTATGTGGGCATCCCTGGAAAAAAAGGGTTGATGGTATACCCTACCGGCGTTAAAAAAGGACATAATGCAGCTTAGTGTCTGTTTGGTTGAGCTTATATCAGTAGAGTTTTTGTCAATAGAGCTTTTGTCAGTAAATCTTTTCTGAGAAGGGCTTTTTTAAAAAGTCAGTTAACTGTTTGGTTGTCAATTAAAAAATAGCTTTTTAAAAAGAGCTTCATACAGTAGACTGATTGGCAGCATAAAAATAAAAAGAACTTTTATTAATTTTAACTATATTTTATTTTATAATAAAATTATTTAAAATATAAATATTATTTAAAATATATTAAA
>JAOTAY010000009.1:6612576-6625254 GCA_025629805.1 Erythroxylum baracoense | reverse complement strand
AATTTATCTAATTCTAATTATGAATTAGAATTATAATTTATAATCATTGCCAACATATTTGGGAACCTAATAGGTCTTATATATAGATGGGTTGAAGAGAACAAACTTAATTTAATCAAGTTAGACTTGATTATAAAATTTGAGAAATTTTATGATTAAATATAAGATATTTAATAAATAAGGATCAATATCATATGCTTTATGTCTAATCGGAACATTGTATAATAAAATGATTGAATTATATAGAAAAATCATGCACGGAAGGTTAGTCAAAACTACTTTGACATCCCTAAATGTTTTGATGGTCATGGTTCGTTGCTAGACATCAATCTTGATCTAAGATTATAAATTTTTTACTTAGAGAATTAAAGATAAATTTAAAAAATTAATTTATCTAATTTTAATTATGAATTAGAATTATGATTTATAATTATTGCTAACATATTTGGGAACCTAATGAGTTTCACATATAGAATGGGTTGAAGAGAGCAAAGTTAATTTAATCAAGTTAGACTTGATAAAATTTGAGAAATTTTATGATTAAATCTGAGATATTTAATAAATAAGGATCAATATCAGATATTGAATCTTATTTGGGCATAATTGGTATATAATAATAAGAATTATTTGTAATTCTAATTAAAGTTTAATTGAAATTAAATTGTTAAAACATCCAAAACTTATTATAAATAAACTTAAGCTCTATGGAGCTAGTACTTCTTGCTTAATCCTCTCTGTAAGAGTTACAGAGTTCTTTCAACTCATTTTGTGGATACCGTTAGAGGTCGGACATATTTGCAGCTACAGTGGTTGAAACAGATTGGTTTCGAAAATAGTTTGAGGGATACGACAAAATTATGATCAAGTTTCGGAATAAGGTACGAATTAAGTTTTCGCTTTATTATTATTTGTATTAATCATTTTATAGAATTAAAGAGATCTTGATTTTTGGAAAATCAAAGGTTGCGAAAAAGTTTTGTAATTATTCAACTACAATCGGAATCGGATCCCAACTCAGTTTTCCAATAGTAGTACCAGAGCCGATTTTATTTCTATAATTTGATTAAATTGTTTGATTGTTATTGGTTATAATTTTGGAATTGAATTGCAAAAGATTTGCAACCAAAATCGGAAAGGTGTTTCAGATTAAAACATTATGAACCCTAAACCACAAATTTAGATATCCAGGTTGAGAATTTTGGAAAAACTCGATGGCGATTGCGTTTGTTTATTATGTACTGCCTGTGATACTATTGTGTGATATGTTCTAAAAAATTGAGTCCTCATTATCGAACCCTTAGAAGTCGTTCATAGAAAATTGTTTCTTTTATATCTGAAAAATTCAAATTAAACACCCGAAACCTAGAACTCAAAATTTGGGATTTCTTGGAGTTGTGGTTGTATTAAGGGTTGCATTTTGGTACTGTCCAATTGTGTTTGCGTTTTTGGCTCCTAGAATTTTGGAAAACTTTTGAGTTGTTGTTGTTGGGAAATCGTTGGTATTGCTTGAAAGAAGGCTTAATGGTTGTGTTTTGTGGCTAGAGAAATCTAGAACACCCAGATTTGGAAAACAAAAAGGCAAAACTAAAAATCAATGATTTATTGGTTGTTACGATTTTTGTGTTGACACTGGCGGTGCGGCTCATACCTGGAGAAGCATAGCTATTGACATTAAAGAGTCAGAGGGCGACAGTCGCCCACCTCTGACAAGGGCGACAATCACCCATCAAAGGGGCGATTGTAATAGCCCGGGTTCCAAAACTTACTGAGGGTTAGAATCTTAGACTATCGAGTCATATCATTTGAGAACTTATGACATACATTTCATTCACATGGATAGTATTCGCATACACACTTTAATCATGATTTAGAAAACATTACAAAGATTGTATGTGCACTCAATTGACATATTCTTAAGTATATATGAAAGGTTTAAATTGATCATGATGTGAATTGTGTATTGTTTATGTCTTCAATTTTGGTTTGGTGGATTATAATTAGTAAATTTGGAATTAATTGTTACAACTGAAAAATTGATGAGTTAAAATGTGCATTTAGTTTAGGAAAAATGTCAAATTGACATATGATAATTTAGAATGACTAAGCCTATAAAATAAGTTACACATGACAGTAGAATTGAGTGACATTGGCATAAATAATTAAGTGACAAATGGCCTAGAGATTGAGTGAAAAATGGCTTAAGATTTAGGTGACAAATGGCAACATGAAGAGAGGACATGTAATTGGCCTAGACTCTTAACAAGTGTCTTAACATTAATCACACCATACGACACACACATGTCAAGTTGCTTCATTTGTAACTTTCCGCTGAAACTCTCATCTTCTTCTTCTATCATAGCCGAAAGATTGCTCCTCTTTACATCTCTATATTTTGCCTAAGTTTTGTTCGATTACTACACCAAGATCCATGCTTTTACTTTCATAAAGATAGTTATAGAATCAGATCATTGTTGTACATGTTGTTGTCTTTTATCCTTGCTGAAAACTCATCCAATTCCCACCTTGTATTTGAGACGATCTTGCATACATATAAGGTAAAGTAGACTTGATGAATTGAGATGGAACTTGAACTAAACAAGTAAAGTACTGCTCTATATGGCATGTTGTAATAGAAAGTTTATGATGATTGAATTGGGATGGATAGCAGTAGTGTTGATGATGAAGTGTGCTGGAAAAATGATACATGAATTGGATAATTTTCGTCTTTGGTTTTGATGCATGAGAACCGTAGGTTATAGGTTACTATATAGATGATTTAGATTGAGATTTGAAGTTTAAATAAAGGTGAATTTATGCTAAAAAAAAGGTGCTAGTGAAGTGTTCTTGAATTTGGAAAAAAACTAGGACTATATATCTGATGAGATTAAGATAATGAAAGTTCCTGTTTTGTTTTTGTATACATGAAAGATAAATAGTTTATGAGTTGCAAATTGAATGATTTTAAGTTAGAATTGGAGATGAAATTGACGATGAATTGAAGTATAATTAAAGTATAATTGAGGTATAATTAATGGACTAATATAAAGATGTTTTGAATTTGGTATGAAGATGTTAGAATCTGAAGAAATTGAAGGAAAATGGAGAGTGAACATTCGGTTCACTCATCCCATGATCGTGGGAAGGTCGTCCACGATCGTGGGCAATGTTTTGAAATAAAAAATTTTTGTTTTGTGTGATCGTTGAATCAACTAAGGATAAATTACTTTACTTTGGTGTATCTGGACTAGGTTAAAGCTTAAAATGAACCTAGATTGATGTTTGATTAATTGGTTAAAGGTTTGATAAGTTTAGGTTGTTAATTGATGTTTTAACTTAAGGAATAGATTGTTTTGAAATCAATATATCTAAAATCTAGAATTTATGAGTGCTAAAGGCATGAAGGTGTTCTTATGAATGCAAATGTGATTTAAAAGATATGAGTAATGTGAACTAGGTATGAATGAACAAGAATTGAGAAATTGTGTGAATATATATTGCTAGAAAAGGTTAGTAAATGTATGATTGATGAATTTAGAGTAATCAAACTTACTTAAGATATAAACCTAATTACAAACTAGATGTGTACAAACTATGATATTTGAATGGTCAAGATTTATGAATAACGATACATACCTGAAAAGTCAATTGAGCATACATTGAATATGACACACGAGATATATGAAGCGAAGATGGTAAAGAGCAAAGAGTAAAGGTGAGGAGAGCTTTTAATTTTTGATTTCTAAAGTTTAAATATATAGATTGATTGGTTCTAACCGATTCTTTGATAACTTAAACAATTTTTTTATATACATATTATTAAATAAAACAAACTAAATAGCTAACCAATTTATATTATTTTCGGTCGAATTGATGAGTCTGATTTAATTTTCAAAACATTAGTTATCCGCAGCTTTTATGTGGTGAGCTGGCCTAGCTCAAATGACAGCCCTCGTCACTCCATGGCTTTTGCATATTCTTATTTTGTATTTATGCTCCACCTCTACCTCCATTCATATTTTCTTATTATCTTATATTTATACAAAAGTTTAAGGCTTTGATCAACATTGACCAGAAAAGAGAATACTTTCTCCAGGTATCTATCTATGCTCGAAAATAAATTTCGTTAAATAAAAAATGATAATGTGTATGTCATTCTCACATTTGGAGTTTTCTATTTGAGAAGATCGGCCTGATCCAGAATATATATGATAGTTACGACTACGACTACGCAAACACAGAGTTCAGCTAAACATTCTTCCTTCTTTCTTTGTTCAGCCTCTTCTTCTAACTCTCACTTACATTTCTAGAAACTGCTTTCACTTGTTCATGGCGGCAAAACTTATGCACGCGCTTCGGTACGACAGTTACGGCGAAGGGGTTGATGGTTTAAAGGTTACTGGTTTCTTTTCTTTTTTTTCCCTCTCTTTTCTCTTATGCTTTGGTGGTGATAGTTCTATAAACAAAATTATTGGCTGAGTATTAGTTAGCGGAATTCTGTGTAATTGTTTTTTTCAATTATATGTCGAAATTAATCGCAAGAATTGTACTTCCTGAAGAAATGATTTCGGAGGCGTCAGCCCTTGGCCTTTTGTACAAATATCAAGGTTGTTGAACTTGCAGGATGTCGAGGTTCCTATACCAAGTCCAAAGAATGGTGAGGTTTTGATAAAGTTGGAAGCAACTAGTATCAACCCTGTTGATTGGAAAACTCAGAAGGGCATGTTGAGACCTCTTTTCCCTCTCAGGTTTCCTCACATTCCCTGTAAGTATTCGTTTTATTAAAATTCTGTTTGTTCCCCTAGATTACTCGGCATATTGCGTCTCTGGAGGGTTTTATAGTGATTTTCCTGGCTGGTTGTTATTTGCTTGAATCATGTTTATATACTGTGAGTGAGTGACTGAATCATCTCTTGGAGAAATGACCTATATCTAATTGTTTTACTTTCCTTTATTCTATTTGTGATGCTTGATTTTAGTGCCCCTTTAGATTAGTCGTAACGTAATTCCTTCCAGTCCCTTTGATTTTCGGGTAATTGGACTCGTTTTGGCAATAAAAGAAGATGGACAGAGATGCTTGGGGCTAAATTTTAACTTAGATTGGCAAATGAACAGACGAACAACTCATATAATGCCAGAGTAAGCCTGCCTCCTTGAGGATTGTTCACCGGAACATCACTGCATTGTGGATGATACTCTGCCATTCTTGCATGCATTCTTTTACTTGGCTGTGATGTTACATATTTCTTCATTCCAGATGTACAGAGTATGCTGAATCCGTGGTGCAGAGCTTTGTCCTGATTGCTTCGTATTTAAGTTAATTTATCTGTTTAGATCTTTTAACTGGAAATTCTGTATTCTTGCAATAGGTACTGATGTGGCAGGAGAGGTTCTGGAGATCGGAGCAGGAGTTAAAAATTTCAAAGTTGGTGACAAGGTTGTAGCACTGCTCAGTCACTTTGTAAGTGCTCATGCATTCTAAGCATTCATGCTTAGACAAGCGCAAACTCAAAATTGCAATTAAGAATCTTGATTAGGAGAATTATCACAAAGGAAGCTGCAGCTGACTTTAGTCACTGATTGTGAATGAGAGATAGATAGAGCTTGATGGTGGACTGCATCAGATTTTTTGTCAACTTGTACTCATATTTCATTTAAAATTGGTAGCCCGGTTACAGAATTGTAAATCTGATAAGCTCTAGAGTTTGAGACAGCTACCCCCAGTATATATATCAGAGGAAACAGAACCTTAAGATTAGTGTTCTTGGAAGAGGTGGGGCAATGGCTCGATCGTATTCTAGTTTCTGGATATCTGACAGCACATCTTCTGTTATGGTCTGTAATCCCAGAATCTGCGATAAATGGGGATGTCTGCAACTTGCACTCGTACCAGAAATGTGATCTGTTGTTGATGAGCATTAACTCAATTAACACTATAAACATCTTCCTTCTCCATTAGCTCAAGTTTGAACAATTAAACTATAGAAAGAAAATGATAACTCCTTTCTGAAACCTACTTTCCACATTTGCTAGAACTTGTCTTCAAATTTTACATGATTCTTGGTTACTGAAGTTTGTTTCCTGCTTCTGAACTAAAGTACAGCTGTAGCATGGGAAGTTCTTCATTTTTATTATTTGGACTATGATGGTTACTTTTTCCTCATTTTGTAATCTATCTAGTGGAATTTATAAATTACAGGAAGGAGGTGGCCTAGCTGAGTATGCGGTCGCTAAGGAGAGCTTGACTGTTCAAAGACCTCGTGAAGTTTCCACAGCTGAAGGTGCAGGCTTACCGGTTGCTGGTCTGACGGCTCATCAGGCCATCACTAAATCTGCAGAAGTCAAGCTCGATGGAAGCTGCAAACAGAAGAACATCCTCATCACAGCCGCTTCAGGTGGTGTCGGACATTATGCAGTTCAACTGGCCAAACTCGGAAACGCTCATGTGACAGCAACATGTGGTGCTCGCAACATTGAACTTGTAAAGAGCTTAGGTGCTGATGAAGTTCTTGATTACAGGACCCCTGATGGGGCAGCTCTTAAGAGCCCATCTGGTCGGAAGTACGACACAGTGATTAACTGTACTACAACCATTCCTTGGAAAACCTTTGAGCCTAACTTGAGTGAAAATGGGAAGGTTATAGATGTTACTCCAGGGCCAAGCTCCATTATGACATTCGTGATTAAGAAATTGACTTGCTCTAAGAAGCAGCTTGTGCCACTGCTCTTAATTCCTAAAAAGGAGAACCTGGATTATCTTGTTGAGTTGGTCAAGGAGGGAAAGCTGAAGACGATTATCGACTCGAAGCATCCCTTAAGCAATGCTAAAGATGCTTGGGCTCGGAGCGTTAGTGGTCACGCTACCGGGAAGATAATTGTGGAGCCCTGATATTATTATTGTGAATGTTTGGGGAGTTATGGGAATGGACCACACACGGTAGTGTAGGGATGAAGGTCTGATATAATAATAATAATAATAATAGAATATTGGTGTGTTTTTCCCCATCGAAGTGAGGAAGTACATAAAAAAAACGATATTGACAATCGTTTCAATTATTAAGGAATGAAAAATAATTATATAAAGGACCTGGTTAAGTGTAATATTACCAATTTTGTGAAAATGATATAATTTTTTAATTTGTATAACTAATAGTTATAATAATACAGTGGCATATTGTATTTTTAAATAAACTTTTAACAATATAACTCTATATTTATTTTTAACTAAAAAATTTTAGTTGGAATGAATAATTCTTATAATTTTTCATATTATTTTATTGTCAAGAACTTTTTAATATTTTTATTTATAATTTTTTACAAAATAAATTAAGTATTGAACATATTTTAATATATAAAAGTGCATGTCAAATCAATAAGTAATGTTGCAAGATTGAATATTAAGTTATAGTTATAGTTAACTTTTTGAAGTATTTTATATTACAAAGGTTATTATGATTTTAACTAATAAAGAAATTTTGTTGAACTTCATTGATGCAATTTTGTTGTTGTTTTAGAATGGAGTTGTTTAGAAAGAGAAGTTGTGCCCTCTCTTTAGATTGGAGTTAGGTAGTTATCTTATACTTCCTAGGCTCTTTTCCTTGCTTAGTCCTTTATTACTTTGTCTGTCTACTTGCTGTTTTTCTCCTTTTGCTCAAGTCCTCTATCACCTAGTACCTTGAAAACTAATGACCTTCTAAGGGCTTTTTTGTCCTTTCATTACTTGTTATTAATTTTCGTCTCAACTTTTTATTATTTATGAAATAGTATTTCAAAAATATCTCAGACTTTTTCCTTTGAACTTTCCCTTTCAAGCTAAGGCGGTCTACTCCTCTTATCAAAGTTAGAATCCTTCAACTATTAATCCCTTTTCACCCTATTGGCTACTGTTTCTCTTAGCCCCTTTCTCACTCCATCCTCTAACCCTACTCCTGTAATTGTTACAATTCATTGGATAAACTAGACTCTACACCACCTAAACTAAAAAATGATTAGAATATTAAACTCAATCCTAAACTAAATTAGAAGTATGTTTTAGGTGAAAGCTCAAGAGAGGCACTTGAATATTGTCCCCTACTAACACAAATAAGTCCCACATTATTTCTCCTTCAATTGAAACCTTGAGAGAGGGAGTCAGAAGCTGGTTAGCAACTAATATGTGTTTAAATTTTGATTCATTTGATATGCTACACTTAGTGATTAATGCCTTAGAAATGCTTAAGATACTCACTTTAACTCATTTGTGACTTTAGGCACAATTTGGAAGCAAAAAGTTAAATTGAGTCGAAAGCACAATATATGGGTCATTTTTCGAAGATTAATTTTCACTTGTCTTTATGGAGTAAGAAGAAGAAAATTAAAAAACACGAGGAAGGCAAGAAAAATGGAACATAAAGAAGAAGAATCATAGAAAGCAATGCACGTGCATGTTTTTGCCATGCAAAAACGTCAATTTAATGGAGTAGAAAACGACAAAAAATTAAATAGAGAATAGGAGCAGTAGCACGAGGAGAATACATAGGGAGGTGTAAAGAAGAGAATTGCTAAGGGTTTCGAGTGGGACAATTTTCATGGGGTTGAAGCATTTTCTTGAGAGACCCATGGAGGACTAGACGTCCCAATGCCGGTTCGGAGGTGACATTAACGTCGACGATCCGGGTTAAGCATTTCTTTCATATTTTTTGTTTTTTCTTTCTCTCTTACTAAATTGATTGCGTTATCCTAGGCATATGGATTTGAGTTTTGTGTATAGATAATCAGATTTTCGTTATTGTTCAGTTATTTGTGTATAAAACCATTGGGTATTGTGAAAAGATGATTTTAATGTATTCATTGAATCACTTATTTGCAAACCCATTGTCAGAATTTTGATATAATTCGTAATTGTTATGTTGAAATTCATCTGTAGCAACTAATGATTCATAATCATTAGGGATAACATAACCTAGGTTAAATGTCGCATCATATGTGGTTGTTACCTTGATAAATCAGTTTTCCTAATTTGTAATGCTACTACCTAATTAAATATAGAGATCGTATCATAGGTAATTTGATGGTTAGGTATAATTAATGATCGTATCTTGATTAAACACTACCTAAGGGAAAACTCAGGTTAATTATTAACCCATGATTAATAGTTGATAGGAGATGTTAGAGAATAACAAATCAATGAAATATGTTTAATTAGGGTGTAGACTGAGATTGAACTAAAGAACCGGGTCTCTTTTTTCTTTAATTTGTTCTTATTAGTCTAGTTTCATTTTATTTTCTTATTTCAAAATCCACCCCCTGTTAAACCTAAACACCTGTTACTTTCATTTCAGAAATTTTACTCACACTATCTGTGGAATCGACCTAGACTCACCACTACTATAGTAGTAGTCTAGTTATTTTATTTTGACTAGTGTTACGATGCGCAGTCAATTTTGGCATCGTTGCGGGACAGTATGGTAGTTTAATTTTCATATTTGATTTTAGTTGGTGTCTTGTGAATATATTTGTTTACAATCATTCTTTTTGTTAATTTTTAATTTTAAATTGTTTGTTAATGTTGGTGCATGGTAGTGACCAGATCTCCTCGTAGAGAAATTGAGCAACTTGATCTGAAAAACAAAAGAGTTGGTGCATGGTAGTGACCAGATCTCCTCGTAGAGAAATTGAGCAACTTGATCCGAAAAACAAAAGAACATTACAGAGATTGCTTAGGGAAGCAAGTTCAACTTTAGTAGATGAATTGGAATCAGAATTAGAAGACACGATGACAAATTCGATAACTCTAAGGGAGTTGGCTGCACCCGATTTAACCCAAAGACCATTATGCATAACATTTCTGAATTTCGCTAAACATGTTACCTTTGAGTTAAAATCTAGATTAATTGATTTATTGCCTAACTTTCATGGTCTTGCAGGTGAGGATGCACATAAGCATCTTAAGGAACTCGATGTGATGTGTTTGAGCATGAAACCTAACAGGGTGACCGACGAGCATATCATGTTGAAGGCCTTCTCGTTCTCACTCAAAGATGCAGCAAAGGATTGGCTATTTGACTTACCGATTAGAAGTGTTAATACTTAGTTAGAGACGAAAAGATTATTCTTGGAAAAATATTTTCCAATCTTAAATACCGCAAGTATTCGGAAGGGGATATGTGGCATCAAGCAGCATAATGGAGAATCTCTTTATGAGTATTGGAAGTAGTTCAAGAAGTTATATGCCAGTTGTCCAAACCACAACATACCGGAGCAACTTTTTATCTAATATTTCTATGAAGGACTGTTACTAATGGAGAGGAGTTTGATTGATGGAGCAAGCAGTTGGGGGTACTTTGCGAGAAGACTCCTATTGAAGCCAGGATATTACTTGAGTGGATGGCCGCTAACGCCCAACAATTTGGCACTCGCAACGATGTTCGACGAGTAAATGAGGAAAGCACTTCATCTATTAAACATCATTTAGATGAACTATCATCTTTTGTGAGACAAATTGCAGTTGGATAGACACAAGTGAAAGTGTGCAAAATATGTTGAAACACGAGCCATCCAATTGATAAGTGTCTGACATTACAAGAAGGAAGTATGAAGTACGTGAATGTTACATAAGGAAACTTCCGGAATCAGTATAACCTATACTCACAAACGTATAACCCAAGCTAGAGAGACCATCCCAACTTGAGTTATGGAGGGAATAGGCAGCAAAATTACTTTCAAAATTGATCGCAAAGAGTACAACAATTTTAACCAAGAGCATAAGGAGCACAAGGAGCCCATTCTTCCAGTTCAGGTACATCTTTACAATAAGTTGTTAAGAATCTTGCTGTTAACAATCTGCAATTACAACAAGATATGCAGTAATTACAATAAAATATACGGCAACTGTTGCAACAGGGTTTACAACAAATTTGACAGGAGACAAAAGCAAGCCAACAGAACATGGAACACCAAATCGGTCAGGTGGCAGTGAGGCTCAATCGTTTAGAATTACAAATTGGAGGAAAATTGCCATCACAACCCGAGGTGAATCAGAAGAACGTCAGTGTCATAATCCTAAGGAGCGAAAAGGAGATTGAGGGTTCCAAAATAACTCCAACAAAGATTGCTACCGAGGAAGAGATTGAGAAGGAATTGGGAAAGGAAAAAAATCCGTCATCGAGTACGAAGGTAATTTTTGAAAGCCCCAATATTATTAAAACTAACCCTCACCTTTTCTGAGCAGATTGACAAGACCAGACAAAGAGGAGAAGGACAAAGAGATATTGGAGACTTTTCGAAAGTGGAAGTCAATATACCTTTGCTCGAGGTAACCAAGCAAGTACCAAGGTATGCTAAATTCCTGAAAGAACTCTGTATACATAAGAGAAAAATGAGGGGTGATGAGAAAGTAATGATGGGTGAGAATATGTCTGTGATATTTGGAAAGAAGATGCCTCTAAAATGTCGAGATCCAGGTATGTTTACCATTCCATGCAAAATTGGGAATACTATGATCAATAAAGCTATATTGGATTTAGGTGCTTCTACTAAAATTATAAATGAATGTGGTAAATTCCTAGAGTGAACGAACTAACATCATATCTAATTAACATGCATATTTAACCGAATCAAACTAGAACACTAATTTCAAAAGCTAATAAATCTTAGCAACCTAAAAGTCTATGTTCAAAGCTAAATTAATTCTGTTAAGTCCTAATCATTAACACATTCACACGAGTCACATCATGCAAACCTAAACAAAACTAACATACAATGTGCAAAATTCACATTCAAAATAAAAATATGTAATGCACACAACCAAAATGAAAATATATAAATCACATAATGTAACCCTCCCTACACTTGGACAACACATTGTCCTTAATGCAAAAAAGATAAATAACATACAGGGTGGGAATCAAAAATAAAAAAGACAAAAATATAAGAATAAAATAAAGATCGAAATGAAAAGATAAGGGTTAGAACATAAAACCCATCATGGCGATTGAGGTGGTGATGGTGTTGGAGTTTGAAACCAAATGCGTTTGATGCCTATGATTGGTGCTCTACCTTATAATTTCTTAAAAGAAAATAAGAGAATTAGCAATCCAAACCATTCCATAACATTCGAAACTTATTTTTAGAATTAAAAGAATTAACTACACAACAATTTCAATCTAACTACCAAATGTGCTAATTTATTGTCATTAGCTTAACCTTGCATCTTTCGAAACTCAGCCAAAATTAATTATGAGTGGCTTGCTTCCACCTGTGTTGCCCAATTTTAGCTACGTAGCTTGTAAATAAGTTACATGTTAGAAGATAATCATAACGACAATATTGATAAAATTAAGATAACCAATTAAGTTCAACAATATCCTTCTTACTAGTAAACTGTAAATAAAATAGGGAATAAAGAAACTTCCTAAATCTTCTATTGAATCCAATAGTTTGTCCTGTAAAGGGTAATTTGTTCTTGTTCTTCCTCAATCACCCTCCTCTCCTCTTCTTCTGTTGCTCCATGAATAGAGACTTCCTTATATTCTTTAAGCTCTATATCCATTGTTATCTATTCTTCTTTTTCTTACTTCTTTAAAGATTCGACCACATCAATTTTCCTGAATGAGTCACCCTCCTTCTTTTTCTCTTTGTCTTTAAGGTCAGATTCAGCTTGTTTTTCCGTTGGTGTTTTTAACTATTTCCCACTTATAAGTG
>JAOTAY010000009.1:6592586-6603392 GCA_025629805.1 Erythroxylum baracoense | reverse complement strand
CAAGAACATACACTTCCTACTTTGGGATGTAAACTTATATGTGGGTTTTGGCTTAGGGTGGGCATAGCAAAGGCAAGGTAACTTGCTCAAACTTCTCTTCTAGTCTCTTCTGGGCCATTTCCATGTTTATGAGCTTATCCATGATCTTATCCAATTTAGAATCCCATAAACTAGACTCACCTTGTTAAAATCCTGATAGGTCTTGATGTCCTATGTGAGTCCTTACATTTGTTAGACCAACAGAAATCTGGATAGTTCTGCTAATCCAGATTGTACGTGTTCAAATAAGGATGATGACTTCCCCAAAAAAATTGTGCCTAATTGAAGTCCACAAAGGTCCTTTTCTCCCTATAATATGTTTCCTCCATCATCATTCTTTCTATCTCTTCTTGATATATAACTTTTGTGGATTCCTCATTGTTGCCCTATGATGTCCAAATTAATGTGTCTTCTAGTTTACGCCCAAACTTCCTTCTCTTCTTTCTTTCTTTCTTTTTTCGCTTTTAATTAATTTCTTGTGATTGGATACCACAATCAAAATAGATGCTAACAATTCATTAGCCTAAAAGAATTCAACCAATCCTACTAACTCTCCTGCAACGATGCCAAAAACTTCCCTTTTTTTTTAAATCTCTTGTGATTGGGTACCACAACCACAAGAAATGGAGAAAATTCCTTAGAACAAAAGAATTCAACTAGTCCTAAACTAATTCCCCAAAAATAGCGCTAAAAAATTATTGAGCAAGTTTAATCTTATAACCTTAATATACCATAAGTGCATAAGTCGTAAATCTAGTATATGAGGTTTCGATCCCTTAAGGAATTAGTAAATTAATCTAATTCTAAGTTATCTAAGGCCCAAAAAGATTATTAAAATGAAAATAAAAACTTAACAGAAAAGTAAATTCCTGAATATGAATTGATTGAAAATTAAATTGTAAAGTCAACATACAAGAAATAAAAAATGCTCACCACTAATTGACAATTGAAACTTAAGCAAGGAAGATAACAAATTATGGGAGAGGGGATTTATCCTATCATTAATGCTAACTTAGTCACTTTTGTGTTAATGTGGTGTAACTATTGAAGAGTAGATTACTCTCTTTCGAGTTATAATCACTAAGCCCTAATTAATGAACCCTAATTAAGTTGTGTTACCGAACATGTAATCTCTCGATTAACAATTAGCCCACAACCAAATCAGATCTTAAGCAATCTATTAAACAATCGGGTCCTCATACTAGATTTCTCTCCATATAATTAAGATTTGATTATTTGCGAGGTCTATTAGGTCGTTTAACTCTCATTAACCAATCCAATCATTTTACACTCGGTACACACTCTTGATCTATTATCGAAGCATGCAATTACAACAAATAATCACAAAACCTATATGCATTAACACAAAAACATCTAGATTAACATTAAATCAAAAACAAATCCCTAAAGAAAAGTTAGAACATCCTTAACCTAATGTTCATCATCATTAATCCCATCTCATACATCAAATACATAAAATAAAAGATGGAAAAAAAGCAAGTAACTTGAAGAATTGGAGGTAAAAGCAGCTGAAGCTCCACCTTCTTCTTTCTCTTCATCTCTCTCTCCCTTCTTCCTCTTCTTTGGATCTTTCCCAATGTAGCAAAATGGAGGCACGAAAATTAGGGTCTCTTATGTCCTTTGTATCCTTTTCTATTTAGGGTAAAAACTAGGTTTTACTCAGGCCCAAAAAGTTTGAAATAACCCAGCAAAGTTAAGTTTTAGAAGCTGGTTCACGTCAGTTGTCACGCAGGCCATGATCGTGGCACTTGATATTTTCTTCTGCCACGATTGTGGCCTATTCATTTTGCTTCTGTCACCATCGTGGGCCTAGATCTTCTGCCAGGCATCCTCTAAATCTTCTTCGTTCTTCGATATTTGATCTCAAATACTAACAAACACATCAAGGCACCTCAAATACATAAAATTAAAACTCAATAGAATGCTCTAACCCCTATAACACTCAAAACACACATATCTAACCAATTAACACAATTCTAAACCTAAACATACATGAATCAATTAATTAATCACTAAAAACATACTAAAATGCCTATTAAAATATAATGTAACCTACAACTATCAGTTAGAAACCTTTTTTTTTACTAAAATAAGGGTTCTAAGGGCTTCTCTATAAATATGTGTATATTTAGTTGTTTAAGAATAACAAATCTTGAATTTTTTCTCCAAACTTGAGTTTTTAACTAAAAAGTGTGATGTTTTCTTTTAAAAGTGATTTCTAGATCCTACGAGTGATTCTTAGATTTTTATCCTCTATTCTTTGTGTTACTCACTAAATTCTAGCAATTCTAACATAAATTCTAGCTATATTAAACCCTAAAACCCTAGCTTTCGTAAGTTTTAGCTATTGGTTAATACTTCTTCTAGTTATCCTACAACAAATAGGTAATGTGTTAGCCATATATTTAATGAATTTATTAATATCATATACTTAATTCCTGTTAATTTAGGGTTAATTGCAAAATATTTTATAAAAAATTAAAAGTTCAAATATTTTATCATCACTTTTAAAAGTTTAGACGAGTATTGTAAAATTTAATAAAGATTGAGATTTTTTTATAATTTTCTCTTTAAAATTAGTCTAAATAACAATGCTCTTAATTGTACTTACAATTTAAAAAAATAATTCTTTTAATTTTATTTTGTTTGTATTTTTTGTCTTTTTACATGTCTTAAAATTGAAGTAAACTGACAAGTTAGATTAATCAACAACCAAATTTTCTGATTTGGTTGTATATTAAAATCTTTATTATAAAAAATTGATTGGTTAATTAAAATCCTGCCAATTAATCTAAAAAATGTGTTCATATATGCCTTCTTTCCTTTATCATTTTATTCCTTTATCATTCTTTATCCTACATTGTTTCTGAAATCAATTCTGCTTTTGATTTATTTTAACATCGACTCTTGCTTCTTCACAAGATTTCACGTTGACTCACAAAAAATGCATTTTAATAAATGTTCATTAATTCTCTCATTCTTCCTTGCAAACTTAATAATGGTAGGCGGAGTCAAATATAAAATTTTTAGCGTATTGATTTGAAGTTTGCAAATTTTAATCAAAAAATATAACCATAGAATCAAATTTTAAAAATCAAAATAATGATAATGAAAAAGAATGAAAAAAATTAATAGAAAGAAAAAGTAGTTAGTAAGTTACAGCAATAAATGAGAAAAAGAACATTTTTTATTTTTATAAAACAAGATTAAATGATTAAATTAAAAAATTCATTTCATATTTTTTATACATTTCCAAAAAATTAAATATTTTAAATATACTCAACTTTTCTCTTTTTCTCTCTACCTATCTCTCTAAATTACCCTCCCACTTATAGAGATTAATTTTCTATATAATATTATTTCAAATTTCATCTTTTTTTCTTTATATTTTAAACAAAATTTAGATTATTAGAGTACGTTTTATTTTTAGATTTTTCTTTATCAAAAGGATATAGAAATATGATTATTTATAATTATAAAGAAATCACACTAACAAAAGATTTTGATACTGAGCAAAGCATAGAGAGTGAAGGTATAGGTTTTTAATCAACTAGATTACAAAATAATGTCTTTTTTTTACATATAATACTAGAACAAATAGTAAAACTCAGGATTGAGACCTATTTAAAACTCAAAATTTAAAAATTTACTCAGACATTGAAACTATGTTAACTCGAGTTGGACTTATTAACTCTGGAACTGACTAAACTGTTATTTTTATTCCTATCGATAATAATTAATCCTCAAAATTTAAAGATCTTTTATTGATTTATTTTTAAATTTAATTTTAAAATATTGATACTTTTTTCATTGATTAATATATCGTGCTTATTCTTTACATATATTATTTAATTTTTAGTTAATAAAAACTATAATAAATCCCTTTTACATAACTTTTATTACCTAAGTTTATATTGTGTTTAATTACTTTTGCGCACTTTTACATTCCAACAAAAAAAATAATTTATATGATACAAGAAGTTGTATGAGTGAAAATAAAAGTAAGGATTGAATATTTTTAAAATTAAGATAAACATAATATTTTTAAAATTAAGATAAACACTTTTAAAATTTTAATTTAACATTGTTTTTTATTTCAATCTTTTAATTGTTAATTTTTTAAATTTAATCTTTATTCTTTGCTAATCACTTCAAATTATAATCTTTTAACGTCCCTCAAAAGTACACGTCATTTTGGGTTGTATTCCAACTTAAGTTCCTTAGGGTGTGTTTGGTAATGAATAATGAAGACGGGAGAATGGTATGCGGCTTATATTCCTTAATTTTGCTTGTTTCGTTGTTAGTAATAAATAAGATAATAATTGATAAATTTGAAATGAATTTTAAATAGTTCAAAATTTTTATTCCTAAAATATATACAAGTATAACCAAAAATTGAATATTTATTTCATATTTATTCAATATAACTTCTTTATTTTCTTCTCTTTTTCTTTGTGTTTCATCTCAACTTAAACTCTTTATTCAATGATTTTATTTTAAAATAAGGTCATTATAGTTTTTAAATTTTATTCTCATTAGAAAAATCATACAAAATTATTTTTAAATTAATAATTTATTTAATCATTAAATTTATTTATTTATTAAATACAATTTTTTTATCAATTAATCCTAATATAAAATATTTTAATTAATTATTTACAAATCAATCACGTAATAATCAAACATCAATAAAAAAATTACTATTCTTAATATTGATACCAAATATTGGTATAACTATTTAAATTCTATAATCACATTTCTAATGCTTGCATACCAAATACGCATAATCGGTAATTCCATTCAAATTCTGATTCTCACTTTTTTCTCATTTTTTATTCCAATTTCTTTATTACTAATTACCAAATGAGATGTCAATGCATGTTATATAAGATTTTATATTATGGATGTTAATGAAAGTCTTACTATAAAGAGAGTAACAAAATATATAAATTAATTAAAATTTTCAACAATTAAAGAACTAAAATAACATATAATGTTAAATTAAAATATTATAAATATTTTTGTCTCTATTAAAATTCTAATTTTTTGAATTCTAAAGTACTTTTAGCATTCTATTTTATTTACAAAACAATTTAATAAATTAAAACATGGTAGTACATAAAAGTTAGATTATACATCTTTGCATAATCTTTTTTTAATGAATTTGAATAAAAAATATGTAAAATAGGCTATTTTAGTTAAAGAAATAAGTTGAGAAAGTATATATGTATTTGAATTTCTAATATATTATATCATTTTTAAGATTAAGAACTATCAAAATAATTTGCTCATGTTAATATTACTCCAATGAAAATAAATAAAATAAAAAAACTAAAATTTAATATATTTAGTGATAGATGTGTTATAAATTTCAAAACACTATTCTTGAATAATAGAGTTTTCCCGTCAAAATCAAAATCATCGTCTGAAGGCGTTATGCATTTAATGTGTACGGTCCCTCTCTCGGGTCTATTCCAACCTAAAGTGTTGCTTGAATTATTGAAAATTTTGAGCACATTTAATAGGTAGGATGTAACACAATAACAGTTTAATATAGCAGCTGCGTAGTTATTGATACTTTCAAAAAGTTAAAATAAATTCTTAAATTAAAATACATTTATTAAAATAAACTATTAAATTAAAATACATTTGCAAATAAAAGTTGAGACTTGAGACTCTTTTGAATCTAATAATAATTATTAACAAAAATAATCATTTTATTTATCCGTGCTAATCATTAGAGATAGGGACCACGTCGTTTCGCTTCTATGTGGACACTATTACACTTCGTACTATTCATGTTTTTATAGGTGGAGACAAATAACAAAATAAAAAAATTCTGTGTTGAGTAGTGTTTAATTACTGATACTGCCTATTTTTTTCATCTCTAGTTTATAAAAATACAAATTTTTTGTTTCTTCTAAAACTATGACACAAATTTCTTGTGTCTGTTACAGAAACAAAACACACGGGTTGTTGGATAAAAGTACCCCTATATTATTACTATAAATAGTAAAAAAGACATTTTTAATAAAATATAAGGCTTAAATGTATCTTAACCTATTATGTAATTAATTCCATGTATGCTTAGATGTTTTATTAAATTATTATGTACTAGAATTTCTAATTTGTTGGATTTTTTTATTCAATAACTAATTTCATTAAATTTTTAAATTTCTCATTTCATTAAATATTTAAGTTCTTCATTTTATTTCATCTTATTTTAAAAAATACAAATACAATTAAAAAATATTGATACAACTATAAAAATATTTACGTAATTCATTTTATTGTTAACTTATACGAATTTTTTGTTATTTAATAGTTCATTTCATTAAATTTTTAGGTTCCTCATTTTTTAATTCCTTATTTATAAATAAAATTAAAAAACACTAATACAAATCATTTGTTTTAAAATAATCAATGAATTATAAATTTCTAATCATATTATACTACAGGGATATTTTGGTTATTGAAAATATTTTCTATGTTCCGTCAATTACAACTAAATACATTTTTGTCTTTCAAACATACAGTTTTATTTATTTTGTCTATTCTAATTAAACACTTTATTATCTATAATTTTTATTCTATTTTATCTCCAAATTTTTATTTTATGCCATTTCAGTATATAGATAACAGTAATTATACGAGGGAATAAATCTTCCGTACCCAAATAAATATGTGGTAAAAATTTAACGGCACACGTTTGGATAAGGGTATTGGGCACAGGTGATCCTGTGCCGTCTTAAGGCCACATCTTGGGCAGTTCAGCACTCATTTTCCTTCTTTCTTTAGTCAGTCTCTTTCTCCTGGTCTGGTCCAAGTCTGGTGAGAAGGCATCTTGTTCTCTCACCTTTCCGTTTATGCGCCAGCAGTTCTGGAAATATACATGGCGGCCAAACTAATGCATGCACTTCGCTACGAAAGTTATGGCGGAGGGGTTGATGGCTTAAAGGTTTCTTCTTTTTGTTTTGTTTTTCATCTTCTCGCGTGCATCAAAGAACAATCTTTCCTTGTTAGATCTTTTGGTCCTATCTGTGACGTGGGTTTTTCATATTCACACAAACAAATGATTGGTGGTATTATTTGGGAGAATTCTGGGTTGGAATTATTTATTGGGAGAATTCTGGGTTGGAATTATTTACCTTTTCCTTGTCGAAATTATTTAGTGTTTGATGACAAATGATAGATTGAAAAACAAGTATTTTTGAACCTGAAATTCATCTGATCTAAACGAGCTAACTACTGGTTATGAAATTGGGCCGTACTACCAAATGATGTCTGAGACATGCTATTTGCAGAATGTGGAGGTTAGAATCCCGACTCCAGTGAAAGATGAGGTTTTGCTAAAGTTGGAAGCAGCTACTATAAACCCTATTGATTGGAAAATTCAGAAGGGCATGTTGCGACCTCTTTTACCTCGCAGATTCCCCTATGTACCCTGTACGTTTTTCATTCATGTTAGCTTCTCAGTTCTCACTGTATAGTGGAGCGTATAGTTTACTGGAATTCTGTTTCTTCCACTCCTTTGATCCTGGGGTTTACTTTGGAAGAGTTGTTGTTTATATGTCTGTAAGTGAATGGAAAGCGTCGTACGTAGAAACATGATGATATACACTAATATCTTCTATTAGTGTTTGTTTAGTTTTTATTTAATTTTTTGGTGATGTATGCTCTATCTGTTGGAGCACTGGTTCTTGCTTGTTCTTGGAAATGCATCTGTTTACCTTCCTTTGTCTGTATTCTCGAGAGATCCTATATGACTTGGTGTTGTTAGATTGGATTTTAACTAATCATAATGCTTTTTCAGTTCCCTGAATCATTGGCTGATAAACGTATGGAAACATGACTAAAATTTTAAGTTAAATAGGCAAATGAACAGACAAACTACTTTTACGGCTAAAGGGTAAGAGTTTCTGATGGCCAAATTTTCACTTAGATAAGCAAGTGCAAAAGGACAAGCAACTCATATAATATCAGACAGATTATTCTTCAAAGCACTGAGCTTTGGCTCATACCATACAAATCCCCTCTCCCTGTTGTATTGATCTCAGTTCAAGACCCTCAAACATGCCAAAAAAAAAAAAAAAAGAAAAGAAAAGAAAGAAAGGAAAGCAAAGATTGCCTCCTGAAGCTTCATTTCCTGAAACCAAAGCATCACTGAAGGTGGATCCTATTTTGTGAATTCTTTTAATCATGTGTTCACATCATTTATTTCTTCATTGTAAAATGTTTTTATGATCTTGCTACATAATTTTTAACTTGGTCCAGAATTTGTTCTGATTTCTCCATAATTCATTTAGTTCTGTTCTCAAGTCATTTGACCAGAAATTCTCTAACCTTGCAACAGGTACGGACGTAGCCGGAGAGGTACTGGAGGTTGGACCAGCAGTTAACAATCTCACAGTTGGTGACAAGGTGGTAGCAGTGCTTAGCCACTTTGTAAGTGGTAAAACAGACTTTTTGGTCCTTGCCTCATTTCATCACATTGCGAATTGATTTTTTTGTTCCTCTAAACAGTTCACAGTTAGCAAAGCACAAACTCTAGATTATACCTAGGGTTCATTATTGGAAAATAAAATAAATAAATATATCAGATGCTAGAGCTGAATTTAGTCATTGGTTGTGGGTGAGAGACATAGTGAGCTAGATGATGGATTCACTATTGATAACAGCAATAAAAACCATTAAGATTAGTTTTCGGGGGTTGATCATTGTCAAATGGCTGAAAAGTTTTCTTGTTCAATAATCAGAGAGCCATTACAATGTATCCTCTATAGTCTATTCTCAAATTTGCTTATCAGAAACTTAAATTGATATTAAAAATGTCATCTCTTGCCAATGGGCTTTAACTAAATTCTGACTCTAATTCTCTTCCGCCCCAAGAGCACAAGTGGGAATGTAACAACTGAACAAAGGAAAGATATCTCTTTATGATCATCATTTTATTCACTGGGAGAAATATCAGAGGCTAGGTTTAAAGATCTTCCCCTTGTCATTGGCGTCACAAAGTGCTGTATAGCTTTGACTAGAGCTATTTATTCTAGCTTGCTGTAGGACCATGATGGTTGTGTTTCTTTTTCTTATATTGTGATGAATTATTTGGAGTAATTCTACTGGCAGGAAGGAGGTGGACTTGCTGAGTATGCTGTGGCAAAGCAGAGCTTGACAGTTCAAAGGCCATCTGAAGTTTCAGCGGCTGAAGGTGCTGCCTTGCCAATTGCTGGTCTGACGGCTCTCAAGGCCATCACTGAATCTGCAGAAGTCAAGCTTGATGGAAGTGGTAAACAAAAGAACATCCTCATCACTGCTGCTTCAGGTGGTGTGGGACACTATGCAGTTCAACTGGCTAAACTTGGGAACACTCATGTGACTGCCACATGTGGAGCTCGCAACATTGAACTTGTAAAGAGTTTAGGGGCTGATGAAGTTCTCGACTACAAGACCCCTGATGGGGCATCTCTTAAGAGCCCATCTGGCCGAAAGTATGATGCAGTGATCCACTGTACGACAAACATTCCTTGGAAAACCTTTGAGCCTAACTTGAGTGAAAATGGGAAGGTTATAGATATCACACCAGGACCAAGCGCCATAATGACATCCATGGTGAAGAAATTCACATTTTCAAAGAAGCAGCTTGTGCCACTGCTCGTAATTCCTAAAGGGGAGAATCTGGATTATCTTGTTAAGCTGGTTAAGGAGGGAAAGATAAAGACCATTATTGACTCAAAGCATCCGTTATGCAAGGCGAGAGATGCTTGGGGTAAGAGTATTGATGGTCATGCTACTGGGAAGATAATTGTAGAGCCGTGAAATTATAGTGAAAGTGATGAGTGTTCTTGGAATGAACCATGGTAGATAATGTTTGTAAAATTTCTATATTTATTTATGATAATAATGCATGAACAATAACAAATTTGATGTATGTGTGATGTTTGCTTCATTTGCAGTTTGAGCCTTTACTGATGTGATTTAAGGTATGGGGTGTCAAAACGATGGGGATTGTTTTTATGTTTTTGTTAGATTTGTAATGGCCAGAGACTTTTCAATTGTTGAGACTTATGAGGCAGTTTGAAATGTTCGTGATAGCTCCGGGTCACATTAAAATTTTGTCGAGTTTTCAAGTTTGTTTTCCTTCTTTATCAGACTATCAATAT
Source organism: Erythroxylum baracoense (assembly GCA_025629805.1). Taxonomy (NCBI): domain Eukaryota; kingdom Viridiplantae; phylum Streptophyta; class Magnoliopsida; order Malpighiales; family Erythroxylaceae; genus Erythroxylum; species Erythroxylum baracoense. Next base: position 6,593,172 of record JAOTAY010000009.1, on the reverse strand, counting down.
AAATCCTTTTTTATTTTCTGATTTTTTCACAAATTTCAATATATATAAAAACAGAAAATTCCCGAAAAGTAATGGTGCGAACTACATGATCCAATTTGATGAAACAAATCCAAATGCTAATTATCAAGTATGTTGTTTTACTTCAAAATATGAAACTAACATCAAACGACCACTCTCTTTGCTAATTCAACGCTGCACTTCTTGGAAAATTCTAATGGACCAACTCACTGACAAAATACGCAAAGGAAAACGCGTGCGCCATGTTTCTCTCCTTTCAGCCATTCTTTCTACTCTTCCCATCTTCTGTCTGCCTTGTGCTCCTATCTTCTGTCTTCTTTGTGCGTCTATCTTCTTTTTCTTTTTCTTATTGGTTTATGTCCTTGCAGCAAATTTTGATTATACATTTAATTGTATAAAACTTGTTTTATTTAATAAAAAGGCATTTTTTATCTTTGTGTATTTTTAATTTTTTAATTATTAATCATAAAGTTAAAATCCTGGAATAATTGTTATGCAATTAGAAATTATAATGTGATTATAATTATGAGATTTGAATTGCATTTGTTATATTATTCCTAAAATGTTC
>JAOTAY010000009.1:6562407-6584759 GCA_025629805.1 Erythroxylum baracoense | reverse complement strand
GCTGTACAATTGGTGAGGCCTTCACGAGCTCTAACGTACACAGGAGGGCCACCGTCGAAGCTTTTGAATAGGTACATTAGATTTTCAGCCTGGAACCTTTTAATGGAAGTAATTGACGAGTTTGAAGGAAATCCTTTCGGTGGTTTCATCATATCTTCAACATCAGGAATCTTGCCTCCAATAGTTCGTGCAGGCGCGATGCAAAACGCCTGGGAAATAACAGAGTAAACTGAAAAGTGTACAGCCTTGATACCCAGTTCGCAGGCCAGTTTTGGAATCCAAGATTGAGCAAAATCAAAGAATACGAAATGGGGCTTGAGTTGGGAGAGAATAGACTTGACTTGAGGCTGCATGAGATCGAGGGCTTTCTTGAGGACTTCAGCCATGTCAGGTGTCATCTCGGCGGTGCTGTCAAGGCCTGGACGAAGGCCATCAACCTGTGGTATTGGAAGAGGTATGATCTCAGCTTTTGGTGTGAGACGAAGAGCGGATTTGGTACGTGCAACGTTGCCTGGGGCTGAGAAAAAAGAGATTCCAACTCCTTGGAGAGAAAGCCTGTTGGCCAGTTGCACGAAAGGGCTTATATGACCAAACGCAAACCATGGAAACATCACTACGTGAAGCTTGAGTTCTGATTGCTGAGCCATTTTGTCGTTGATAAAACTCTTCGTATGTTTCTGAGGTTGGTTCTGTTTTGGGCGGTTAATGTGGTTATATAAACACTTAAAAGGCAACTAGAGAAGGCGGGAGTAGCCGTGGAAGCACAGTAGCGATGCATTTTTGTGGGGGTTGGTGGGAAAACTAGAGGTCATTGGTTCCTCCCCATTGTGGGACCATGATTAAACTCCCTACAGAAGTAGTTGCAGAAGTAACTGTTTTCACTCAATCCAGTCGTGTAAAAGTGAATAGTTTGGTAGCTGTGCAGCCAACGCAGCTTTTACATTTAACGTGTCATAAAATTTTCTCATAATATTTTCTTTGCCTCACATGATTCAAATAAAAACCATCCCTACAGGCCGATTTGACTCGTTATTTAATTTTTTTAAGTAAAAATTTTTTAAAACGATATTATTTTTATAAAATGAATTCGTTTTAAAAATAATAAACAGGCTATAAGTCAGGGCTCACCTATAACCTGGCCAAGCAGATTATAATTAGCTCATAATTCACCGGTAACTCGGCCAAAAGTCAGGCAGACTGGCGGAGCCTGAAAAGTTGATTTTGGCATCTCTAAAAATGACCCTTTTAGAAAGAAAAGATAGAGAGTAATGTCCTAAAAAGACGGTAGGAGCGTTTTATGATAGCGAATAAATGAGTATCTTTCCGAAGGGATACTTGAAAAGAAGAACTGTGGCTCAGTGGCATGCGCCTCTGCCTCAATGATAAAGATGCATAACCCCCAACCCAACCCCCATTCCCACCGAAACTTCAATCCTTGGAGGCTTGGACGTGTCAAGGGCTCGGTGGTTGAGGTGACATACGCCACTGCCTCAGTGATAGGGTCTCCCACGTGACATACGCCATTTCTTCTGGAGGTTGGATACTCGGATCAAGGAGACCGCTACTTCAAATGGATTTCTATTAACAAAAAGAGAATGAGATAATTTAATGGTTAAAATGTCATACAATTTCTATATGGTTTTTTTTTTTTAAATTGTTATAATAAACATCCCTGTCAAATATTATTGTCATCAAAATTCAATTTAGCTCTTAAATTTAACATAAATTAAATTTAATTTAATTTAAATTATTTTAATTTTAATTATAATAGATTATTAATTTAAATTATATTTAATTAGTTTGATTGATTTTAAAAGCTGTAATGAATCATTATTTAAATACTTTTCGATTGATTTATATGTGCATATCACATGTATTCTGTCATTATTTATTAACCAAAATTTAAAAAATTAAAAATTATAAAGTTTTTTAATTTAAAGATTAAGGGTTTTTTTTAATTTAAAATTATTTTTATCATCTTAAATCAACAAAAAGACAAATATTTATCGTATTATTCTGAACACAAGATGCAAGGTTCTTCCTTTAATGATTTTAGTTACTTGATTATTAAGGGCTCTACTACTACTTTTAACTTTAGTTTTTAAATTTCATAAAAGATTATTAGTTGAGTTTCTAATTTTAGTTTCTTCATACTTTCATAATTTATGAAAAAATATAAAAATAAATTTGTTTTATTTTATATTCTAATTTATTATTAATTAAATATGTAATAACATAAGACTTAACTATTTAATATTAAATTAAAAAACTATGGTTAACATAATTTAATGTTTCTAATTATTTTAAATTTTAAAATAAACAAATTTTAAAATGAAATCATTTTCAAATTTGGGTTATCATTTAATAAATATATTGTAAATTTAAATCTGTAGGTGAGTATTTTTTAAAATTTTAAAATAGTTATTTGTGAAATAAAAATTTTAAACATCAAATATTATTTCTAACTAAGAAAATTAGCCATGTCAATTTACTCTTCATCTTCGTGCATTTTCTTGTCTCCTTTTACTCTAATCCTTCTTCTTCTTATTCAATGAAGACAAGTGAGTGTGAACCTCAAGAAGACGACTCAAAGATTGTGCTTTCGACTCACTTTAATTCTTTCACTTCCAAATTGTACCTAAAACTAAATATGAACTAAAGTGAATGTCTTTAGCTTTTCATAGTATTAATCACTAAATGTATAGAATAAATGTATAGTCAATTAAGCACATATCACATCTTTTGGTGAAGTAGTATCTTGTAAATCCATCTCAAGGAATTGTTTAGAAAATTGTGCTTTAGAAGGTTTTCTCATAAGCTCACTAAAATAGTCATAAGCTACTTGAATAAGTTGAGATTGAGATTCCAAAACCCTATTGTTGTACTTGATAAAAATGGTTATGTTTCTAACTTTCCTTGAGACAATTGCCTTATGGAAAATTGAAGTGTTCCTATCTCCATATTTCATCCATTATACTCTCGCTCTTTGTTTATAAAGAGAGTAATCAAAAGCACTAGCTTAAGAGTACTTGTGCAATGCATCCCTTTCCTTCGCAACATATGACTAATTCCTGAGGTTGGAGTATTGGAGCTGTTGTATGGATTCCAATTCCCTTCTTGCTATATTGACAAGATGGTGTGTGTTGCCAATATTTTCTTCGTACAGTAGTTTCATCTCCTACTTAATTAGTTGCATTTTCTTAGAGAATATAAATTTTTTAGAACCTCAGATATTAGATCTTAATGCATTTCATATACCCTATTTGAAACTAGCTAATTGTATAAGAAAATCATTAAACCTAAATGGGTGAATCCCTCTTTCAACAATTAAAGAGGTGATAATGGGGGTACGATCTGATGACAAATTGGTAACAAACTTCGAGAAGCAGTTGGGAAACATATTTAGCCATCTTAGATTTGCAACACTTCTGTTTAGTTTCTTTGTTATCAGGTCAGGACTAGTTTGCTTGTTGTTCTAAGTGTAAAAGCATCCTCTTATTGGAATGTCATTGCATTAAGCTTCTTTTAAACAATTTCCATATTCCCTACATGGATTATAGATAGCCCTCAGAACATTAGCTTCCTCAACCTTTAAGAGGGAATTGAAGTCCCTAGAAATCATCCATGGGGTATTTTCCCCCCTTATGTTCCAAGGGAGCAGTATCATCAAGTTATCTCACCTAGGGAGCGTTTTTTTCTTTCGATTTGTTCCCATATGACTATTTCAAATTCTGGTACCTTTTTTTATTGTTTCAACTGTTGGTTGATATGTGCCTAATTGATTGTACATTTATTCCACAACACTTAGTGATTAATACTATTAAATGTTTAAGAAACTCATTTTGGTCCATATTTAGTTTTAGGTACAATTTGGAAGTTCAAAAGCTAAAGTGAGTTAAAAGCATATTCTTTGAGTCATCCTCTTGAAGCTCAACCTCAATTGTTTTTGTGGAATAAGAAGGAGATGGATTAGGGTAAGGATTGGACAAGAGATTGCAAGAAGAACATCAATTCAACACGATCTGGGAGATACATGGCCATGTATATAAGTACACAAATTGGGCACAATTTTATGACATAAACAGTTGGATATATGGCTGCTATCCAACTGCATGACTCCCCAGAACCCTAACTTTTAATATAAAATAACATTTGAGTGGCTAAACATAACATGGATTAGTTTTGGAAACAAAGGAGAGGCAAAACACATATTCTTTGGAGACCCATGGAGGGATAAGCTTCCTCAATCTAGTTCAGAGGCGAAATTAAAGTCGAACATCACATTTGAGCACTTATTTATTGTGTAAAGTTGAATCATTCTCTCTTTAGGGATTGTTTATGTTATCCTATGTTTATTGATTTGGTTATATGTACAAAAATGATCTGAATGCATTCCTTAGATTGTTTTTTAAAAACCCATTGCTAGAATCTTGAATGCAATACGTAATCATTGTGTTTCCGATTCATTTATGGCAAATAATAGTGTTGAATCTTTAAGGATAACATAACCTTGGTTAAATAACCTGAGATTATGTGATTGTTGCCTTGATTAATCTACTAGGATGTGCATATGTGTGGGTTGGTTATAATTATTAGAATGTCATTTTATTTATTAACAATGAGTTCCAAGGTTGATATAACTTCTTTTAATTTTTATTAAAAAGAGGGAAAAATAAAAAGAGAAAGAAAGAAAAAAGAAAAGAAAAGAAAGAAGAATATGTTTAAATAAAATTGTCAAGGAGGAAATTCATTTGTTTTACAAAGTTATTTATGAGTAGTTTTTCCTTCTAAAATTGTATGGAATGGGTGATTTGAGTATGATGCATATGAGTTATATGTTTTTTGAAGGATCACCACTTATGGTTATAATGTATTGTTTGTCATTAATTGTTGTGATTGATTGATGCTTCATGTAGTTTATGGTGTGAGAGCTTGAATTTGAGCTGTGAAACATAGCTTTTGCATTCATCATAGCTGATGATACTTAGTTTTAGGTGAATTTTAGTTTTTGTGCTTGATATTACATTGAGTTTTACTCTTGCTTCACCAGCTTTATTGGCTTTTGTGCTACATTATCCAAATATGTCTCACCTTGACGCTTGTGCACATTCATAATTATGCATGTGAATCCTAGTGTTGGAGAAATGAAATGATATGCAAATTTATGGAATGCCATGATCATGAATGGTGTTTGAGTGTACCTATAGATCAATTTTATTAACACACTTTGTCCCAGTCTACTACTAGGGTGCTCAGTTTCTAAAGGGAATGATTGTGTTATGAGTAGAGGAATTGAATGTTGAGTTCTTGTCATGGTTTTAAAAGTTATTCTCTTTCCTTATGACTATCTATTCTTGGGAAATATGGAAATTATGAAAGTGATTAGTTTGTGCCTTTGATTTTGTTATTTTTCCCAAGGATGGTCAAAATCTAAGTATAGGAGAAATTAATGTGTTCTTAATTGTTTATACATTCACTTCTTAACATTTAGTAATTAATGTTATGAAATTCTTAAGATACTCATTTTAGTTCATATTTGATTTTAGGTACAATTTGGAAGCATAATAGCTAAAATGAGTTAAGAGCACATTCATTGAGCCAACATTTTGATGTTTAAACTCAATTAACCTTGTGGAATAAGAATGAGATGGATTAGGGCGAGGATTGGATAATTACAGGAAGCACAACATTTCAAACAGAACTGGAAGATACACGGCTGTGTATATACTTATATGGTCATGTATACATTCAGAAGAACATTTTTGGACTTATACGGTTGGATACACGTGTATCTTCGCGAGTTTCACATTTAATTGACTTATATGATTTCATACATGACTGTGTATCAAACTATGTATATGCCTAGAAACCAATACTATAAATTGACATTTTGGGCGATGAAACAACAATGGATCAGTTAAAAGGGCGATAGAACTCCCACTTTTTGGAGGCCCATGGAGGGCTGGGTTTCCCCATTCCGGTTTCGAGGTGAAATCAAAGCCAAACACCACATTTGAGCATTTCTCCATTGTGTATTGTCTTCTTTCTCTCTTAGGGATTGTTTATGGTATCCTATGTTTGTTGAATTGGGTGTTGTGTAAGAATGATTTTAATGCTCTATTAGATTTTTTAAAATGTAAATCCTTTGAATATGATACACAATCATTGTGTTTGGATTCATTTGTGGCAATTAATGACATCAAATCATTAGGGATAATGTGACCTTGGTTAAATGACCCGAGCTTATGTCGTTGTTACTTTGATTAATCTGCTTTCCTAACTCGTAATGTAAATGTCCAACTAAATCTAGAGTGCTTGTTCTAGTTTGCTCGATAACTAGGTTTAGTTAAAGAGCTTGTTTTAACTAAACATGACCTAAGGGAAAACTAGGGTTAACAGAGCTTGTTGTTAACCTACGATTAATAGTTGTTAGGAGAGGTATAAGAATAACAAAACAATTTATGTTTATTTGTGTGTAGGCCGAGATTGAATCAAAGACCAGATCCCTAACATATTCGTCATTTTTATCACTTTTTAATTTTTTTCTTTAATTTGTTTTTGTTAGTTTAATTTCATTTAATATTTTATTTAAAAACCAACAAAACCCCCCGAATATCCTAAACACCAATTCGTTTCATTATAAAAGCTTTACACACACTCTCTGTAGGATTGACTTAGATTTATTACTAGCTATAGTTTTAAGTTTAGTTATTTTTTGTAGTGTTACGAGGCACTATCATATATGAATTTCAATAATTCATCAAAAAATAATTGACTAAATTCCCTATAGATTTTGTCAAATTTCATATTCATAGGATTCATCAAATTTTATAATTTTAGTAAAAAATTGTAAGTCATCTTTATTTAATATTTGAGGATACTCAAATAAATTAGTTGTTTATAGTAATTATTAAATTATGAATATTATTTATTTATTGAAATGCATTGTTTCTCTTATGTTTTGTCGTTTTTTATCTAGATTTCTTTTCCTCTATATCCCTCTACACTGCCATTTTCTGCTTTGCCTCCCAGCTGGTTAGACTGTCATTTTGTTCCTCCTTGATTGTTCACCTGTGTTGCATTTTGGAACTCCTTGCTTGTCCAAGTGCAATTGTTTTGATTCTCTTATCTACGCTGCCGTATTATTGTTTTAATTTCTTGCTATTATGTCATTTGGCAATTGGTCTTTCTCTTGGCTGTTCTTGGTTGTCTTCTTTTGGACTAAATTTGTTTTCTTTTTGCACTAATTTTCTTCTTCTTACTCTATGAATACAAGTGAATATTAATCTTCAGAAAATAGCCCAAATATCATGCTTTTGACTCATTATAACTTCTGTGCTTCTGAATTGTGCCTAAAATTACATAAAAGTTAAAGTGAGTATTTTAAGCAATTTCATGTTATTAATCGTTAAATTTTTATGGAATAATTATACAATCAATTAAGCATATGTTAATTTTCCCCACTCTTAGCTTTTGATCGTCCTCAGGCAAAACATTAAAATTAAGCTCATAGACCTAAAAATATTTACTCATTTCCTATATTTTCCAAGAATATATAATCATAAACAAAGATGAACGACTTTCAAAAATCATAGCAAAAACTTAACATTCCAAGCGTTTACTCGTAATCAATCAACATTCAATATCTTTAAAAACTGAGCAATCTAATGGTAGACTTGAGAAATGTGTTTAACTAAAATATATCTACAGGTACACTCAAATACCATTCATGATCATGCCATTCCATAACTTTGCATATCGTTTCATTTCTCCACCATTAAAATTCACATGCAAATCATAAATCAAAGGACTTTAATCCTTATCTTTATTGTGAAACATTGTTGTGAAAATCCTTTGTTGAGGTGGTTGTATTATTGTGAGGACGAGGGATAATGTCAGGGATTGAGCAAGTTGGCTCTATAATGCCTTGAGTAAAACTATTGTTGTTCCTTGGTGAAAGTAATTAAGATGGGTGAAGGCTCCGTATATGTACGTAAGGTGTACCGAATTGCGTTACTAAATCTCAAGTATTGATTTGTTTATTTCGCGTTTAATTTTTCTATTTTCATTTGTGCTAGAAAATTAATATTTATTGACACAGTTGCTTTATATCAAACAATCACAAATACAGTTCAAAACAACTGCAACTGAACCAAAAAAATTTTGAAACTACAACCTTTCGGATTTTCAACTTAGATATGCATATGCCTAAGCAAACATTCTCCAATTAAGTTTTATGGAATCACTCGTAGGTTAGCGGCTGGTGATTCTTAAAAAGAGGTACCAAAACTCTAAACGAGTACTGGAATTCGCTACACTTTGACGATGCAGATTTTTATTCAGAACAAAAGATTAAGAAGATAAAAAACACAAAGGGCCACTGAATTGACCCATGAGGATAATTAGAAAATTGTTCGAATTGCAAAATGAATACGATGCAAAATCGCTAAACAGTAGCTCTCATCTGCCTGACCAACTCTGCAATGTGTTGTTTCTGAATCTGATCATTCAGCAGAAACTCCCTCCACGTGTTATGGTTTGTTCTGATGGACTTTCCGGGTTCCTTGTCAACATCTACCATGATCGTCTTAACAGCCTCAAAAATATCATCCCTTCCAAAGTAACCATCTACATCTCTCCTGTTGATCTCCATACCAGCCTTCATGTCTCCAGCTAAAAGCTTGGAGTTAAAAAACTGATCTCCTTTTAGTGGCAACATTACCAACTGACAATCATTCACTAACGCTTCAATCACTGAGCTGAACCCTGAATGGCACAAATAACACCCAACACTAACATGGGCAAGGATATGCTGCTGTTGCACCCACCCTGTGTGTACAATCCCTCTACCATGAATCCTCTTCACGAAACCATCTGGTAAAGACTGGTTTAGCTCGTTTTGGCTATCAAGCTTGTTGGGAAAGTTTAAAACGAGAATGAATGGCAGACCAGTGAGTTCCAATCCAAGAGCGAGCTCTTTAATTTGTTCCTGATTCAAAAAAGTCTCGCTGCCAAAACTGCAAAACACGACAGAGTTGGCAGTGAATTGGCCCAACCAGTTGGCCCACTTCTCATCGAGAACGCCTTTTGGTGGTTCAGGGACTAATGGACCGGCTAAAAATATGGGTTTCTGAAACTCAGTCGTACAGAAATTTATGTAAGGTGCTTCCATTTCCCTGCAGGTTCTCATGACAACAGCGTTGCAGCTACTGTTGCATTCACGAACTCTAGTGTAAACAGAAGGGCCACCGTCGAAGGTTTTGAATATATACGTAAGGTCTTCAGCCTGGAACCTTTGTATGGAGGTAGTAATTGAAGAGTTTAAAGGGAACCCTTTTGGTGGTTTCATCATATCTTCCACACCAGGAATCTTCTCTTCGCTAGTTCTGGTAGTGAGACCGGCAAACGCCATAGCAATGGCGGAGAAGACTGTGAAGTGTAGTGACTTGATACCGAGTTCTGAAGCCAATTTTGGGATCCATGGTTGAGCAAAATCAAAAAAGACAAAATGGGGTTTGAGTAGTGAAAGAAGAGACTTAATTTGAGGCTGCATGAGATCAAGGGCTTTCTTGAGAACTTCAGCCATGTAAAGTGTCATCTCGGAGGTACTCTCAAGGCCTGGAGGGAGGCCCTCAACGTGTGGCATTGGAAGAGGTATTATTTCAGCTTTCGGTGTGAGATGAAGAGAGGACTTGATACGTTCAATGTTACCAGGCGCTGAGAGAAAAGAGATCCGAACTCCATGAAGAGAGAGCTTGTTCGCAAGCTGCACAAATGGGCTTATGTGACCGAATGCAAACCACGGGAACATCACCACATGGAGGTGCTCGGCAGAACGTAATTCCAAAGACATTTGGTGGTCGATCTAATTTTAACTCTGCTTAAGTTGGCCTTTCTGTGATGTATTTATTAGCCGCTTATGGTAATGATACAACCATGTATAGACAAGTGCGCGCCGAGCGGAGGATGGCAGGTTGGAGCTACCGGTATGTGGGAGGATGTTGGTTAGGTTGGGTCGGTCCAACCTATCCTTACTTTTTTGAAAAAAATTTACACAATGACGTCATTTTTGTCATTCCAGTCGGACTATGATTGAGCCAGGCCAGCCCGTGCTCGGTTCTTAGCCCATTTGGGTTGAACTATTTTGACCCGTGATCTGGTCAACTCGAGCAAAATTTAGGTCGGGCCAAAATTAACATTCATAAATTGTGCAACATACTTGAGGAGCTATGTTTTACGTGTATCATTCATATTGTTAAAATAAGTTCCACTAGAAATTTGAATGCATGATCAACTATTTTGCTAATTGTTAAATAAAATCAACTTAATCACATGCTATCATGTTAATTTAAAGTTTCACAACATAATTGGTTAATCATAATCTCTAGATTGAATTAAAAAAATATATGTTTGGGCAGCTAAAAACTTTACAAATGAATTAATCCGAAACAAAATTTCCATCTTTAAAAGTCCCTAATTTATCGCTGATAATATTTGGTGACGATATTAAATTGTTGTCCAAATCATCGCAAAATCTCAGTAGCAAAATACTATAGGTGACGCTTTTACCAAATCGTCATCAATTATTTTTTGCTACGAGCTGAATATGTAGCTAAAAGAGACATGTGACCATACGACAAATAGTCGCCAATGATATTTTGGTATGCTTAGTTTTCATGGCTAAATGTTGTTAACTACATTACTGTTAAGGTAGGTAATAATATTTAGCGATGAATAGACAAATCGTCGTCAAAAATTATTGGCGATGATATAGCAATCATAGAAAAAAATTTTGCTGTGTTTTTTGGAAACGTAGCCAAATGTTATTGACGATGTTTTTCAAAGCGTAGCTAAAAAGTTTTGACAACAATTTTAAAAGCCTAGACAAATCTTTTTAGCTACATTTTTAATTTTCTTAATAAAAATTATTACTAAAAATTGTATCATGTTAATTATAATTATTGGTGACATTTTTAATCCATGTTATTATATGTAATATTTAGACTTCTTGTTTTATAATTTATTATAGATAAATATCATTAGAAATAGTTAGAAATTAGAAGCATTTTATAAAAACAATAAAATATCAGTAAATGTTAATTACAAACGTTAACAAAAATAGTTTTGTATAAATTAAGACTCGTTTTATCGTCATTAGTACTAACATATATAATTCGGGCCAAGTATTTATTTAACCATCTTTTCAAGCTTGGCCAATTATCGTTCATTATGTTCTAGCTTTTGTTCATTACATTCTAAGCCTTAAGCGACTGGTTCTTCTCTTCAAGATGGTCAACATATGCTAGTCTTGATGAGGATGAAGTAGTTGACTTAGGGTCAAACCCAAGACCTTTGATATAGCTAGATCTTGTACTAAGGACGATGTTGCAAATGTCATATACATTTGGCTCATTTCCGTCAGACAATGATCTTTACAATAACTCTTGCATCTTATTATAAAATTTAAAAACAAAATCATTATTCAATTCAAATATTATTTGTTAGTGCTACATAAATAAATAAACTTAAAATTTTAACAAATTTTTATACTTACATAGTTATTTTACGCTTCTTCTGACATCCACCCTTGATTTTCCTTATAGTGAGTGAGTTTGTATAGTGTGATCCTATCACAATCTTGTCCATGTAGTTCCTTCTCACTCTATTTTATGAAAAAAATAATTAAAAACACAATAATTAATATTGTATTTACTGATATAATTATAACTTCTAAATGAAAAACTTACATATTCATTTCATATAACAACAAATGATTTGAAGCCTTGATTGTGAGGAGTTTTCATTTTTCCTCTGTTAATCTTGGCTTTCTCATACTTTTCCTAAGTAAAGAAAAAATAGTCATTAAATTTTGTAATAACATTAATGGAAGTAAATGTGAAGAGAAAGAAGACAAACTATAACGTCCGCAGAGGCCTAATAATCACACATTTAGCTTTAATTATTTGGAGACATCCATTCAGGAACATGTCTCCTTACCTCATCATCTGAAGGAAAAGATTTGTAGTATTTATGTGGTCAATAACGATGATCCTTAGTCCTTTATCTCAACAGTAAAGTCACACAGCTTGAAACTTTAGGGTTGTCGATATCGACGATATTGAGCTTCATCTGTAACCAACAACTAAAAGTGAAATTAATATTTAAATAACTAAAAAAAACATATAATTAGATAAATTGAAAAATTACCGAAACTTTGTCCAAAGCATTATGTAACAAGTTGTCTTTCTTCAATTGCTTGGCATTTTGAAGGTAAGATAATTCAGTCCTGTTAATGACCCCTAACTCATTGGACAATTTTGCCGATTGGATCTTGCAACAGGACTATCTTACAAGGTATGTTGCTAAGATGTGACATATGTGAATACCCTTCATATGTTGCTAAGACGTGGGCATGAGTGAATACCCTCCGTATGTTGCTCCTCTACTATATCCACCCAAAATTCCATACCCCAATGACTCTATAAGAGCAAACTAGATGCACAATTTCTAAAGTTTGTGAAGAAATTGAAGATATTGAAAATAAATCATTCTTTCATTGAGGCTTTGGAACACATGTCCAAGTATGCTAAGTTTTCAAAGACATATTATTGAAAAAGCATACTTGGGAAGAGAACCAAATGATAACCTTAACTGGCAATTGTAGTTCTATAGTCACCAATCAAATGCCTTCTAAGTTAAAGTATCCAAGGAGTTTCACATTACCCTATGTTATCAGTGAATCTAAATTCGCAAAGTGCTATGCGATTTAGTAGAAAGCAAAAATCTTATGTCTTTGTTGATATTCAAAAAATTGGGACTCAGTGAGGTCAAGCCAACTTCGAAGCTAATTTAGTTGACTGATTAATCTATGAAAAGACCGTTTGGAGTGGTGAAAGACATTTTTTTGTAAGTAGACAAGTTCATTATTCCTATGGACTTTGTTGTTCTTGATGTTGAAGAAGATAAGAACTGTTCACTAATTCTTGGACGACCTTTCATAAACACAGGAAAAGCATTGATCGATGTTCATGAAGGTAAATTAACACTTCGGATTGGTGAAGATCAAGTGGAGTTTAATATGAATAAGGCTTTGAAGAATCCAAAAGTAAAGTAAAACTTACATAAAGATTGAAATTATGGATGAAAGTATGCAAGAGCAAGTAGAGAGCTGCTTTGTAGAAGTTAAATCAGTAGAAGTGGAAACAGACAATGAAGCTGAGAAGGCGAACAAAGCTAAGTCTGAAAAAGATGTTGTTATGGAGGGGTCAGATATTCAGAGTTATAAAGAAATATTAGTACAAACTGAAGCACCCATATCACCCTCCACAGAGAAACCTTCAACTTTAGAGCTTAAACCTTTACCCATACATCTTAAATATATATTTCTAGGTGAAGGTTAAACTTTACCCATCATCATTTTCAATAAACTGAATGGGGAATAAGATGGTATTGTAGTAGAGGCTATCAGGAAGTGGATGAAGGCTATTGGATGACAAATATCAGACATTTGAGGTATAAGTCCAAACATGTGTATGCATAGGATAAACCTCAAAGAAGGAAGCAGAATAGTGAGGGAACGTCAATGTAGGTTGAACCCTCACATGAAGGAAGTGATTGAAAAAAAGGTAGTAAAGTTCTTAGATGCAATTATAATATACCCTATATCTGATAGCGAATGGGTCAACCCGGTATAATGTGTGTACTGTTAAGTGTAATTTTGTAACATAATCTACTTATTTTATGCTAAAAAATGCAAGTGATCTGGTCGTGACTTTTAGTTAAAAAGAGCGGATATCGATCCTATAGCGATTGATGCCCAAACATCATTTAATTTAGACAAAACTTATTTAAGAAACGAAATTGTTTAATGTAAGTAATCTGAAAAATTAAATTAAAATTTAAAGACTAACACAAAGCAATATACAATATCAAAATGTAGAAAAATTGGAATTCAAGAATCTAAAGACTAGAGATTGCTTTTTTTCCCTATTTTGTCTCCCTCCTATTTTATTAATCAAATTGTGTCTCACTTAAGATTTCCAAATGTATTAATTACCCTCTCTTAAGTTGTAACTAATTGTCCCTACTCGAATTAGAGGGAATCAATTGGACGATCTCTCAACCTACCCAATGATTCTACCGATTTAACTAGTTATTAAACTATCCTTTGGGTAATCAACTGACTTCGATGAGATCTCTCTTCTAACTAATCGATTGATGTGATAATTATAAGTTTATAAGTTGCCAACTCTCATTGAACAATCCTACACAATTAATCTCACTTAGTCTCTTGATTTATTGTAAGATAACAAATAAAATCACCAATCATCAAAGATAACTTCATTCAATTCAATAAAATAGGAGTTCTAACAAAATAGTTCAAAAGCAATCCCTAAAACTAAATCAGCCGGTCTCCATAACATCATAAATATTTAAATAAATCATGTTACAAAGAATAGAAGAAGTAAAATTGATAGAAAATTGAATAAAGGGACTCCTTCCCTTATTTTCCAAAATGGAAATTTTAGTGTTAATATGCTATTTTCCCAAATCTTGTTGATGATATTTGACTTCAATCCTTCCTCAAAGCTCTAAAAGTGTGTTCTTCACTCAAGGATGATGTTTCTACAGAAGGGTTTCATCTCTCCTTTAAGGTGGAGGCCTAATTATGCTTCAATAGTCAAAAAATCCTAAGTTTAATGAAGCCCCTGTATTGTCTCGGATTGTATTTCCCACGATCGTGGGAATTGGCATGATTCCCATGATCACGGGAGTTACAATCCGAGACAATACACAGGGCTTCATTCCCATGATTGTCATATTGGCAACAGATGGAATCCTCTTATCTTCTCCTCTTTGATCTCTAGTTCAATCTTTAAGTTGCTCCATCTTCCTTTCTATATAAAAAATATTCAATTCTTACCCTAAATTAATAGCAAGCATAACAGAACAATAATGGAAATCAAACTAAATAAAAACATACAAAATGAATCCTAAACTATAACAACAATCAACAATTATGCAAGAAAACACGTCTATTACCTAGAAAAACATATACTAATGCTATCAACATCCCCACACTTAAATCTTTGCTTGTCCTCAAGCAAAATAAATATAACCACTCAATTCTATCACTTCATTTTCACAAAGATCAAAGTACACAATCCCTCAAATTTAAGCCAACTCAAATATTAAGTTAATACATATATCATGACGACTTTTTCATTGGTGTACATAAGAAAACTCAACAATTAACACCATCGCTCAAAGATAAGTAAAGATGAAAAATGAATTTTCCTCACAATTTTCACTCATTTCTCTCAAGTATTTAATGGTTAGTTTTTTGCTCAAAATTTCTATAGGAAACTACACTACTATAGGCTTGCTAATACACTAATTCTCCTCTACAGTGATTACATGCATAAATAGTTCAAAGGACTTGTTTTGGGTCGCAATATGGTAAGGGTTAAGGTGGGTAAAGAGGGAAAAAAAGGGTTAAGCACAAGCATTAGTAAAGTAAAAAGCGGATAAAAATGAGATAACAAAATATAACTCCGAGGAATATAAATATAAGGTATTATGCACTTATGGATGCTACTCACTTGTTCTTCCTTTTTCTTTTCTTTTCTTTTTCATTTTTTTCATTTTTCTTTCTTTTTCATCATACATGGAAGAACTATAAATATAATAGCAGATAAATATAATGTAATCAATAGACAGAAATATACTCAACTCATCTCAGTAAAATTTTCACAACAATCCCAACTAATGTGTTACTTAATACTCCACTAAACTTGTGAATGGGTAGGTTAATGAGGTTCCGAGTTTTAAAGTTTTGGGTGTTTTCAAGAAACAAAATGTCAAGGTTCAATGGGGGTAGCAAGGGATAATACAAAGGGTAGGTCATTTAAGCCAAGAGTTAACACAAAAAGGGCCTTAATCATCTCTATTAAACTGCATCCAATAGACTTAAACTGATTCAAAGCAAGTTTTAAAGGTAATAACCTAAGGAATTACCACTCAACAAAGAAATAAAATGACTATAGATGGAGTCATATGGTTCAATCCTCACTTTAGCTCAAATGAAATCTTTTTCCAGCTTTTTGGAGTAGAGAGGATGAGTTCTTGACTTTACTCAATTTTTATTCTTTCTCTTTATAAGTTTTAATGTGAAAAACATGGATTTTGTTGGATTGTTCTCGAATATGAGTAGCTAAACACTTTGTAGGAGTTGTTCTTGAACTATTTACAGAACTCTTATTATTTTTGATGCAATGAAAGATGTTTTATGATATTTATTGTGCTTATACCATACAATAGACTGAGAGGGTGAATGTTGTTATTTGAGTTGGGTAGTGTAACGAGAGTTAGCTCTTAATGGAACTAATAAATATCCAAGTTTTTCCAAATAGTTGAAGAGAGATCTTAGTTGATTGTTAAAAATCACCTATAGGAGTGCTTAAAATCTTGTTGAAGGATTAGGAAAAATTGGTAAGTCTAGAGATAGCATAACTAGTTCTAATCCATTCAATTAGGGTTACCTAATTACACCTTGAGAGATGTAGTTGAACATTAGAAAATCTTGGATCAAGCATAATTGGATCAAGAACACAAGAGGAAGCCAAAATAGGGATAGAGTAACTCCTAATTTTAAACCTTGGCCAACAAATGACTACACTTTGCCTTAATTGGGTGTTCATTGCTAGTTTAATTAATTTTCATTTAATTTCTAGTCTTTAATCTTTGGAAATCGTTTTCTTGAGTGGTCTCTAACATCAATCTCTGTGGGATGATATCTTTTTTTTACTATAAGTAACGACCCATAAACTTGCAGTTTTTGACGTAAAACTAATAGTTTGGTTTACGAACGAACAAGTTTTTAGTGCTGTTATTGGGGAATTGTTATGTTGAAATTCATTTGTAGTTACTAATCGTTCGTAATCATTAGGGAAAACATAATCTAGATTAAATGATGCATCGTATGTGGTTGTTACCTTGGTTAGTAGGTTTTTCTAATTCGTAATGATATTACCCAATTGAATCTAGAGATCGTATCCTAGGTCATTTGGTGGTTAGGTTTAATTAATAATCGTATCTTAATTAAACACTACCTAAGGGAAAACTCGGGTTAATTATTAACCCGAGATTAATAGTTGTTAGGAGAGGTTTGAGAACAACAAATCATTGAAATATGTTTAATTAAGGTGTAGGTCGAGACTGAACTAAAGAACCAGGTCTTTACCAAATTCACCACTTTCATTATTTTTGCATGTTTTCTTCAATTTGCTTTTCTTAGTTAGAAAATAAAACTAAACCAAAACTCCCCATATCCTAAAACCTGATTAATTTCATAATAAAACCTAACTGAACACTCTCTATGGATCGACCTAGACTCATCACTACTATAGTAGTAGGTCTAGTTTATTTTGACTAGCGTTACAATGCGCTATTAATTTTGCTATCATTGCTGGGGAGTGCAGTGTTTTTGTTTTTGTTTTGATTTTAGTTGGTGCTTTGTACATATTTTTTTGTAATTAATTTCTTTGCATTTATTTCATGATCTTTTCACTTTCTTTTTAGTGTTAGTTGTGTTAATATATATATATTTTTTGACATGGACAGAAGTCATTTTTTCTATAATTCATATTCAGAATCTTATAACCATGTTTGGAATGATCAACCTAACTTTAATTATGGATGGGATAATCAATAGAATTACTTCCCTAATAGTATGCAGGACACACAGCAACTCCCATATGGACCAGAAGCTTCTCATCATGACTCAGGTACATCTTTGGACGAATATATCAAGACTTGTAATGCTAGAAATCTTGAATTTCAACAGAGTATATAGCAGTTTCAAGAGAGTATGCAGCAATTTCAATAAAATACTCTACAATTCCAACAGGCTGAAAGGCAATATTGGCAAGATGCAAGGTCTAATGTCTAAAATGTGAAGAGCTAACAAGATTCAAGTACATCTCTAGAAGAATTGATTAATATTATGAATGCTAATACTTTGTAATTTCAACAAGATGTATAGCAACAGTTGCAGCAATTCTAGGAGGATATGATGCAAATTCAACAGGATATGAGGCAATTCCATCAGGATACAATGTTAAGCCAAATGGTTAAGATGACAAAGAGGATCTAACACCTAGAATCACAAATCAAAGAGGAGTAGCCATATCAACCCAAAGTGTACCGAATAGTAATTAGTGCAGAAATGTTACAAAGTGATGAAGAGCTTGAGAATCTTGAGTGTAATACTCAAGGAATTGCTTATGTGGATGAAATGGAGGAAGAGTTTGAAGCAAAAAAGGATATATCTTTTAGCTTAGAGGTAAATATTGAGTTCCAGTTTTTGGTTATGATTGACTCTTTACCTTTGCCTAGCATGTTAGAGAAATTAAATAGGGAGGAACAAGGTAAAGAGACATTTGAGATATTCAAAAAATGCAGGGACTTAGTAAAGATTGAGAATCTAAGGATAGGGTATATACAGAATATAAAGGATTATCAACCAAAGCCCTATCCTGAACTACCTCACGTGGAGATAGCTCAATTTTTGATACCTAAAGATCATAATTTTGTCACGTGAGGAAAACATGGAGTTGAGTCATCGATCCTAGACAAAGGCACTTATTGAGTAGCAACCTAAAGGAAGTAAATTTCTTTTCCTTTACTTTTTTGCACTAGTTAGGATATGCATGTGTGTTTCTATATAGGTTTGTTTCTTGCTTGTTTTAATTTTTCAATCAAAATGAGAGAAAGAATAAAATAAACAAAACAAATATTTTCTCATTTTCTATTGCTTCTAGGATTATATAGTCATGATTAGAGTGTGAATTGACTAGATAATTTCATAGCAACTTTAGCATGTACTTTTACTCTTATGATTGGTTAAGATGCATTATCTTTAGAAGGGTAGTGACAAGTGGTAAACAAAGCTAGTGAAATTTTAAGGCTTAATAGACTAACACATCCATATCAGTCTCATTGTCTTTTGATAATGTGACCTTCATGACATGTACATCCTGATTTTGCTTTGATTCTCTATTTAAGACCACATTTTTATCATATGCATTAATATGGAAATAATTAGGCATTCTTTATTTTTCGAACTACATTAGCCAAATAGCCTACCTATTATCTAATTTTCCTTTTGATAAGCCCTTTTGAGCTTTATACCTTTCTTTTGGTATAAACCACATTATATGCTTTTACACTAAACCAAATGTCCGACCTAAGCCATAAAGCTAGTGGAGCATTTGTGATTGTTAAGTTTGTGGATGCATAAAATTCTAAATGTGAAGGTGTTCATATGTGTGGGATGGTTATAATTGTTGGGATGTTATTTTATGTCTTATCATTGAAATTCCCATGTTAATGTAGTTTCATTTAATGTTTATAAAAAAGAAGCAAAAGAAAAAGAGAAAAGAAAAGGAAACATAAAAAGAAAAAATTGTATATGTTTAAATAAATGTATCAAAGAGGAAGTGCCTGTGTGTTGAAAAGTTGTTTATGATTAATGCATCCTCGCAAAGTTGTAATTAATGAGTTATTTAAGTATATTGCATATAAGATGGAGGTTGTTTTGGATGAAGCACTTCTTGTGATGGTTTATAGTGTGAACGTTGAACTGAGTTGTAAAATATATGTTGCATTCGTTATAGTTGATGGTGTCTAGTTTTGCATAAATGTTAACTTATGCACTTGATATCTCATTGAGTATTTCTTTTGTTTCACTAGCTTTAATGGCTTTCATGCTACTTTACCCAAATACATTTCACCTTACCTTTACCCACATTATAACCTTCAAAAGTCCTTTGATTTATGATTTTGCATTTGAATTTTAATGGTGGAGAAATGAAATGATATGCAAAGTTATGGAATGGCATGATCATGAATGGTATTTGAGTGTACTTGTAGATATATTTTAGTTAAACACATTTTTCAAGTCTACCATTAGATTGCTCAGTTTTTAAAGGTATTGAATGTCAATTGATTACGAGTAAACACTTGGAATGTTAAGTTTTTGCTATGATTTTTGAAAGTCATTCATCTTTGTTTATGATTATGTATTCTTGGGAAATATAGGAAATGAGTAAATGTTTTTAGGTCTATGAGCTTAATTTTAATGTTTTGCCTAAGGACGATCAAAAGCTAAGAGTGGGGAAAATTAACATATGCTTAATTGATTGTATAATTATTCCATAAAAATTTAACGATTAATAACATGAAATTGCTTAAGATACTCACTTTGACTTTTATGTAATTTTAGGCACAATTCAGAAGCACAGAAGTTATAATGAGTCGAAAGCATGATATTTGGGCTATTTTCTGAAGATTAATAATCACTTGTATTCATATAGTAAGAAGAAGAAAATTAGTGCAAAAAGAAAACAAGTTTAGTCCAAAAGAAGACAACCAAGAACAGGCAAGAGAAAGACCAATTGCAAAATGACATAATAGCAAGAAATTAAAACAATAATACGGCAGCGTAGATAAGAGAATCAAAACAACTGCACTTGGACAAGCAAGGAGTTCCAAAATGCAACACAGGTGAACAATCAAGGAGGAACAAAATGACAATCTAACCAGCTGGGAGGCAAAGCAGAAAATGGCAGTGCGGAGGGATATAGAGGAAAAGAAATCTGGATAAAAAACGACAAAACACAGACACACAACTAAGACGTGAGGACCAAAATATAGACACACGGACAAGCAACAAGGAGCAAAATGATAGCAAGAGAAGTGGAAAATGCTAGCTACTAGGATGGAAAATTGAAGACATTTAGCCAGCAACCCAAAATGCAAACGTTGGGCATTTAGAACAAAAAGGCAGACGTTAAAGGGGGATTGATGCGTTGTTTTTGATAAAAATCAAAGGTGTTTCAGTTGGTGGGCATTTTTGAGGCCTATGGAGGGGTAGTTTCCCGATGCCAGTTTGGAGGTGACATCGACGCTGACGAACCTGATTACGTGTATTTCTCATTGAGTTTGTTTCTTTCTCTATTTAGAAATTGCTTATGTTATCCGACCTTTATTGTTTGGGTATTGTAGAAAAAAGATTTTAATGCGTTCATTAGATCATTTTATTACAAACCCATTACTAGAATATTCAATATAATCCATTATTGTTATGTTGAAATTCATTCGTAGCCACTAATGTTTTGTAATCATTAGGGATAACATAACCTAGGTTAAATGACGCATCATATGTGGTTGTTTCCTTGATTAATCGGTTTTCCTAATTCGTAATGCTATTACCTAGTTGAATTTAGAGAATGTATCCTAGGTTATTCAGTGGTTAGGTTTAATTAACGATTGTATCTTGATTAAACACTACCTAATGGAAAACTCAAGTTAATTATTAACCCAGGATTAATAGTTGCTAAGAGAGGTTTGAGAACAACAAATTATTGAAATATGTTTAATTATGGTGTAGGCCGAGGTTGAACTAAAGAACCAAGTCCTACTGAATTCACTACTTTCATCATTTTTCACATGTTTTCTTCAATTTGCTTTTCTTAGTTAGTTTAGTTTTATTTTCTTATTTCAAAACCAAACCAAAACCTCCCATAACCTAAAAACTGATTAATTTCATAACAAAACCTAACCAAACACTCTCTGTGGGATCGACCTAGACTCACCACTATTATAGTAGTAGGTCTAGTTTATTTTGACTAGCATTATGGCATGCTATCATGTGTTCACGGGCTAATAAGGAAATGTGTTCTGGATTAGGAGATGTTAGATATATTGACACAGTGTCATGAAGCTAGATACGTTAGGCATTATGAAGCAAACAAGGCGACTACTTGAGCACTAAAATGTGGATTTTATTGGCTAAATTTGTTTAAGTAAGCTTGGGAGCTTATGGCACAATGCGACAGAAGTCAAAGAGTGGGGAACATCGTGAAAATAGATGAGATTCCCTTATCTAACATTTTAAAAGTCTAAGCTTTCGATGTGTGAGGACTTAACTTCATGGGGCCTTTCCCATCCTCCATAGGGAACATGTAACACCCCCTCACCGTAGGGTTCGCACCGGGACGCCCGTAGGTCATTCCGATACATATCTTATGATAAGGGAGTGCTATGTGCGATCACTACGATACTCCACATGGCATCATATCAATTTGAATAATAAAAGCAGTAATTGTAAATCACAAGATTTTTAAAACCAAACTCTTCCTCTTTTCATTACTCAAAATCAACAATTTATACATCATCAGACTGTACAGTCTGTACATACATACAAGAACCCTTGTACAGATGCTATATGAAAGAGGAAGAAATACATCAAAACCTAGCTAGGTCATCCCAAAAATCCCAGCTGACCGACC
>JAOTAY010000009.1:6494529-6562307 GCA_025629805.1 Erythroxylum baracoense | reverse complement strand
ATTTCATGTGTCTAAGTTTCCAGTGCCATTGGACAGTCAATTTCACTACCGGTAGACCCCTATTCTGTCACTTGACAGTTTTCCGGGTCAAACGACTCCGAAAAATTCCCGAAAAATTTCTATAATTCTCTAAAAATTAGAAAACCCCAATAGCCCTCTCCAATACCAATTTTACACACAAAAAACCTATTTTTCAAAAATCACAATTATTCACAATTAAACCGGGAAATGTCATGAATGCATGTACAATCATTTACATGAGAGAAACTTCACTATTCGCTATTCATGTGCATAAATGAATGCATGAACATAACAAAACACTTTAAACATTCCTAACCCGTTCCAAATTACCAAATTACCCTTCCCATAGGTGAGGGGATGTTACAGAACATCTATATTTTAGTATAAGTGGACTATGTGTCATGATAGGTTGAAGCCATGGAAACTCTAATGAATAATGAAAAACTGGTACAGAAATTCATTAAAAGACTATTCAATTGATTTGGAGTGCTAAGAACGATAATAAGCGATGAAGGAGCACACTTCTGTAATAAATCTTTTGATGCTCTTCTAAAAAATTATGGCGTTCACCATTATGTTGCTACTTTGTACCACCTGTGAACAAGTGGAAGTTGTGAACCATGAGCTCAAATTAATATTGGAGAAGACAATAAATAGTTCAAGGAAGGATTGGGCATTAAAGTTAGATGATGCCTTATGGGCCTATCAAGTTACCTTAAAAAATCTGATTGAGATAACTCCCTTTAGAATTATCTATTGCAAAGCTTATCATTTGCCCATAGAACTTGAGCATAGAGCATACTGGGTGACAAAAGCTTTAAACTTTGATTGAAAGCAAGTGGGTGAGGGAAGACTCCTACAATATGAACTTTACTATAATGTATATGAGAATGCCAAGTTATACAAGGAAAAGGTGAAGAAGTGGCATGTTTCTCATATTAATAAAAGAGAGTTCAAATTGGGAGATAAGGTTTTATTATATGACTTGAAATTGAAGTTGTTTCTAGTGAAGCTCAAATCAAGGTGGAGTGGGCCTTTCAAAGTAACCTATGTATTTGCACACGGAGCTTTTGAATTAGAAAATCAAAATAAGGAAACCTTCAAAGTGGACAGACATAGGTGTAAACTCTATCTTAGAGGATTATTTTAGAAAGAAAGGGAAGTAATTTCTTTCCTTTCCAATGATTAAAAATTGCTTCGGATGATGAAAGATCAAGCTAATGACCATAAGTTATTAAATTTAAGTAGGTAGGTTTGTTTTGAATTCTAGTATTAGTGTTTTATTTTCAATGCTTTTGGAGTGGTTTAGATGGCTAAAATTCTTGTTTTTAAAGTTATTATGAGTTAAGGAAGCAAGCTCGGAGGTTATATAAAGAAAAAATGACAAACGAGACAAAAGTGACAAAATTCACTCTGTCACAATCGTGCATGGCTGCGGGTTGCTTTCGTCATGATCATATAATGCGGCCAGACCAAGCAAAATACATGATTTTCATCCACAAACCCCATTTTTCCCCTTCTTTAACCCTAATCCTATATCTTCATCTTTTCTCATATTTCACACACACTTTCTCTTTCTAAACCTTAGCCACCACTACAAATCTCTCTCATTTCTCTCTTTCCTTTCTTTAGTTTTCTCACTTGTTCTTGCATCTTTCAACTAGATTTTACTCCCTCCCACATATATTTTGTGATTTCCATACAAATTTTACATTTTTGGAGAGGTTTTTATAAGATTTAGTGGTTCTTTTCTCTATTCCAGATTTTTGGGTGTTATTGTTATATTTTGTTGTGTTCTTGGTTTATTTTTCAGGTATACATTTAATTATGGTGCCAATAGTCAACAAAGTGCTAAATGCTCACAATCGAAGGGAAAAACACAAGTGGTGGGGAGAGGAGCACATGATAGGGGTGTAGACTTTAGAGCACCTTTTTTGATCTATTCAGAAGACAAAGGTATCTGATACCAAACTCTTCGCTCTAGGGTTGTAAGTGCTCCTAGATATTTTGATTTTGAACTTTTAGACAACCTAGGGTTGAAACACAAAGTTTATAATTTGAGTCATAAAATTCAATGGGAAATTTTTATTACTTTTGATTATAGTGTGTATAAAACCCTTTAATTTTATACTACCTTACAATTTACACTGTAGTATTTGACTAAATTTTGGTTTCAATTACAGGTTAACCATATCATTTGAATTATGATATTTTATCCAAAATTAATGGATTTCCTCAGTCAAATGTAATTGAAAGCATGATGATTTTCGTGCTAAGAGGTATTGGAAAATTTTAACGAAGTTGTATAACTTTAATGTTTAAAATGCTCATAATAATGTCATTCTTACTCCTGAACATTTGTTACTACACAAGTTTATATGCCAAACTATTTTTCATAAATCGAAAAGTAACAAATGTTCTATTAGATAATTATTCATTATGTGGTGTATAGACAATGAGGTAAAAGTTTGCAAAATCACCCATATTTTTAAATCTATAGCTATTGCTTTAAAAAAGAAAAGTACTTTTCTTAGCATGGAATATATTATTACCACACTTGCTGTGTACATGGTGTTGATGTTCATGGACTAACAATTATTTTTCCTAAGTTTTTAAATCATACTTATTTAAGGCAAGTTGAAATCTTAGCGGTTGGCCATATGACACTTTGAGATGTCAATTCCAAAACTCATGTTAAACACAAAATAGGACAAGCTAGTTTGAGTTTTGCACCACCACAGCAGCAAATTAAGTTATCAACAATTGAATACACCAAAGAGGATGAAGAGGAAAGATGATGAATAGGAAAGCTTGGAGATGATATTCAATTTGGTCTCTGATAATAACGAAATTTTGAAGGAGATGGCATGTGAACAGTAATGACAATTATATGATATGAAGAAGATTTATAAATAATTTGCTACTCAAGGTGTTCAAATACGGTGACTAACACCATCACCACTTTAATTGCCATAAGTACTTTCGTGCTCTTAACCTTCCTTTGTGTTATTTCTTGTCATTTTTATTTTTATTTTTGTGTTGTTTGTTTTTTCTCATATTGAGAACAATATGTTATCTAATTGTGGGTAGGATTATGCATTAACATGTCATTTTTGTTTTCCATTTGTTTTAAGGTTCGGGGGCATTTTTGGAATCGATCAAAGGGGAAAAACCCTAGTTACACCCCAATTCCCTAAGACATAATTTAAGAACATTAAAAAACACTAAAAAAGACAGTAGTCAACATACCAAAGTAGATCAAAAATGGGAAATCAAGAAGAAAGTCTAGGACTTACAACTTTCCAGATCAATCTCTAAATAAAATTTTTCTTCTTTTCCTTTTGTTATTTTCATCAAACTTGATATGTAAACTGAATTCCAAGATTTTTATTATGTTCATGAGTTTATAAATTCTAGATTAGGTCTTATTTTGAATTTATTTTGAGACTTTGATTATTATTGATTCAATATATATTCTAGTGTTATGATAACTGTGAATGCTCATATTTTGACAATAAATCAAGAGAATGAGTTAAAATTTAATAAGAGTTGTGCAATTTAATAAGTATTGTAATTATCGGATTAAAGAACATTCAAAGAAAGATATTGTGTGAAAATTTAATTATCTAATAGATAATTTCAAATCTAATTGAAAATGTTATGAAAGTTTTGTGAATCGAGAGATTGCAATTCTAGAATTTTCATATTCAATCAAAGTTAAGTATCATAGTTAGGGAAACAAATTAATGAAATAATAAATCCTAAGCATTCGTCCTTGATAAATCCAATTACTTTGGCAGCTCACTTGTTATTTGCTTATTTATTTGATTTTATTAATTATTTTAATTTCTGCTATTATTTTCATTCAAATCATCGTTCTAGTACCTTAGAAAAAGTTAGGTTTAAATTTTTTATCTATTTCCTCATAGAATTGATACCTTTTGATACTACGAGATACGATTCGTATAATTGCAGGTATTAAGAGTTTCAACAGGTGTATATTATAGTATGATTGCTAGAGGGTTAAGTGTATTTTTAAGTATTTTCTTAGATGATTGATTGACTGAGATTAGGTCAATATTTAAATTTATAGTAAGTGCATGACATAGTTATAGTTAGTACAGACAAGAAAGAGTCGATCCCACAAAGACTATAAATACTAGTAATTACCCTTTTTCTATCATCTAGCCTAACAATCTGATTTTTGTTTTGAATTAAATTTAAATTTAAACAAATAGACTAAATTAAGATTAAACGATTATGAACTCCAGAAAAGTAGAATATAAAGAAAATTCAATATCAACTATTAGTGTCTAATTGATGAATGCCCCTAAGAATCTTTAAGTTACTAACCTTTTGTCATGCAATCATATTATTAATTATTAGACCATGGAAATTCCTATCTTATGATAATAACTCTCTCGAGATTACTAAAAACTAATCCATTAGTTAATTAATAGAAATCTTTCTAGTTAAAACCCCTAGGATTGCATTATCGATTTACGAATTGTGATATAGTAACATATGCAGTTATCAATGATAATCATATGTTTAGGACTTGGAATTATGTTATTGTTAGTTTTTATGTATTTTAATTGTTTCGAGGCATATTTGATCTACTTATGAGTGAATGGAAACAAGAAAACTAAAGAAAAGAGGAAGAATTTAAAGCATGGAAGATGCCATGATCGTGGCATCTCCCACGATCTTGGGCATCTGCATAGAGCTCTTTTTCATGATCATGCATGGCTTGAAACAAGGCATGACACAATCGTAGTACCTCCCACGATCGTGGTAGTGTGTTTTTTAGCATGTGAGTTTTTCACACCTTTGACATTTTGGGGTTATTTTGGAACCAAATTAAGCTTGGAAACCTTAGAAAGAACCTAGAAGCCTCAAAAAGTATTTAACAAAAAGAAACACACCAAAAAGGGGGATGCACATTAGATTCAAAGAAGATCAAAGAGACATTAAGAGCGACTCTAGAATTTTCCAGATTTCCAAATCATCACATCAATTGTTTTTCTTTCTTCTCTTCATCTATTTCATTATGTTGAATGTTGATTTGCATTATTTGGATTTTGAACATGATTATGGGTTCTAAATTCATATTAGGGATTATTCTTGATATGTTTTGTTAAACTTTATTCTTGTTGAATTTAATACATCTATCAATGCTTTGCTATATTTGTTATGCTTATACTAAGTAATAAATTGAGAGAGTGAATCAAGTTAATTATGTTAAGGTGAACAACAAGAGTTGGTAGCTTAATAGACCTGTAGATATCATATTAATAAATAACTGAAGAGAGATCTTAATTGTGAATTAATATTCTTAGAATTGCTTCAAATCCAATTAAATAGCTAAGAGTAGTCTTATGAATTGAAAGGTTACAATTATATTATTATTAATTTCAATTAGGATTACTTGATTAGATCTATGGAGAGGAAAATCAAAACCTTAGGATATCTAGGATCAAGCATAAATTGAATCAACAAGATAATGAGAAGACAAAATAAGGATAGAATAATTCCTAAGTTTTCATCATTGGTTAACTTTAATCTTATTACTAGTCTCAATTATTCACTTATTCACTTATTCAATTATTTAGTTTTACTAGTTTATTTTATTTTCATTAAATTTATTTTAATTTAATAAATTTTTTAGTGCCTTAAACAAAGTTCATTCAAGTTATTAGGTATCTAATTATTCCTTATAGGAACAGTACCTTTTATACTACAAGTTACGATCTGTGCACTTGCAGTAGTGAAAGTTTCTATAGAAAACTGATCAACAAGTTTTTGGTGTTGTTGCCGAGAATTAATTATCATCTTGTATGATTTGAATTCCTTTGCTTTAACGATTTGATACCTTTTCGTATGTGATTGTAGGTGCATGAACACAAGGATCACTTAGAGTTCAAGCAAACTAAAAGAGACATCAACTCTAGACATCATAAAATAAGAAAAAGGGATTCAAAAAGCTAAACACCAAGAAGTAATAGAAAGAATGATGATAGAGGACATAAATCAAGGAGATAATTGTTTAATATAACCTAAACTATATGAAGATAATTGAGTAATCAATATAGGATTCATCATCTTAAAGTGATTAGAGAGAATCTTCTACTATTCTAGATTAGTATTAATTCAAAAAATTCTTTGCTAAGGTGGAATAAAACTTTGAAAATAAATTTCAAATGTTACTAATTGAATCAATTATCGATAATGGATAAATAACATGATTGGCTTCAAATAAAGTAGAAATTAATTCAATGCTCTATGTCCTCAAAACATTGTTTGATGAAATGTTAGTCAAAACTGCTTTAACATTCTAAAAAATTTGAGTTGTCATAATGTGTGATCTTATAAGTTTTATTGATTAACCTCGATAATTCATAAGTGCACGAGTCGTTCATATAGTACCTAAGGTGTTGATCCCATGAGGAGGGATAATCTAATCTTAAAATCTAAGGCCGAAACAAATCATAAAAATTCAAATGTAACGAACCTAAAACAAGAATGCAATTCAATCAAACAAATCGATCAAAGAATCAATCATGAAAATATTAACAAATTAGCAATTGCAACGTATACTCAAGAATCGACATAAGGAACTACCAATTGAGAGAAGGAATTTTACTAATCTTTAACGCTAACTTAATCAATTGTGAATTACTGGATTATTGGTTTTAGATGATCCTAGGGTTGATTACTCTCTCTGGAGTTATAACCATTAACCTTAATTTATATATCCTAATCAGATTGTGGAACTTTCAATTTCTCAATTAACAACCTATCCAAAACCCTAATTAGATTTGAAGTTGTCTAATAAACTATCGGAAACGATTGCAAGATCTCTCTTCGCACAATTTACCAATTTAACTTAATTCTCGTTCTATTAAATCGCCTGACTCTTGTTAGCCCAATTTAATTGTTTTTCACTCGATTCACCCTCTTAGTTTATCACCGAATTATGTAATTGTAAAAATTAAATCACAATAAATCTAATAACATACAAACAATCAAATTTCATTAAATGAAAGGTAAAACCTCAAAGGTGAATTTAGAAATAACTCAACATATAAAAATCCTATCATCAACTATTATTCCAATTCTATACAATAATAAAATTGAAAATAATAGGAAATATGAATTTGAATGGACAACGGGAGGCAGTGATGTCATGAAACTCCTGATCCAAGAAGTACGTCGGGTCGACTTCTCCACTTCTCTATTCCTTCTGCTCTTTCTCTATCTCTCGACAATTTTCGCTAGGGTTTCTCTGAAAAGTGGCTGATGCAAAAGCTTTTTTTCCTCCTTTGTCTTATTATTTAAATACCTTTAGTGTTTTGAGCATCCCTAAGGTTTTTCCGAGTCCAAAAGGTCCGAAAAATCCCTCAAAACTTGACATTTTTTAATGTTTGCGTGTCTACCTGTCGCAGGCCACGATCGTGGGTGATGTCTTGGGCTTCTGTCACGATCGTGGGCCAACTCCAGTGCTTTTGTCACGATTATGCCTTATTGTGCCATGATCATGGGCTGTTGTTTCGGCCTGAATGTCTCTGAAACTTCTCCATTCTTCAATGTTGCCCCAAAAACACTAATAAACACATCAAGGTACCTAAAAAATATAATATTTAAGCTCAAAAGCTTGTACTAACCCATAAAACACTTAAACACAAATAATTAACAAACTAACACAATTCTAACCTTAACACATACTAAATGATCGAATTAATGACTAAAAATATGTCAAACTATGCCCTAAAACATGATGCAATTTACACTTATCACATCCCCACACTTAAACATTTACTTGTCCTCAAGAAAACAAAAGCAATCAAACAATTTACAAAAACACAAAACACACATATGCAATAATGAGACAATGGCTTCAACTTAGCGAAACAAATTTAACTATAAACATCATTCTTTAAGTGGTTCTAACTTATTAACAAGTGAAATCCACGTCTAAGCACCTTAGACTAAATATACAAACTAGTTAAAATTTTAATGTTGAGTCTATTCACTTATATCACTTGCACACACACACTGATAATCATTTAGTCAAAACAAAGTGTAGTTATTCCTCGGTAGGTTTTCATGAAAAATCAAGTTACTAACAAGTTTAGCAGGTTTTTATTTAAGCACA
The DNA here is from genome assembly GCA_025629805.1 of Erythroxylum baracoense. Lineage (NCBI taxonomy): Eukaryota > Viridiplantae > Streptophyta > Magnoliopsida > Malpighiales > Erythroxylaceae > Erythroxylum > Erythroxylum baracoense. The sequence continues at coordinate 6,554,131 of JAOTAY010000009.1, read as the reverse complement.
TTCTTTTTTTTATTTTTCTTTAAGGACATGAACCAAGTCTTTTTACGCAGAGGCAAACATTTGTAATGAATGTCGTGATGTTGTTATTAAGCTATTTGATTGGAATGTCATTATAGTCTTTTTACGTGAAGGCACACATTTGTGATGCGTGTCGATCTAGTTACTTAGCTACATCACATTCTCAACTGGCTTCTAGCTCTATTCATAACCCAAAAGCCAGCAGATTAGTTATTTTAGTTAAAATTTATACAACTTTCCTTTTTTTTACACAAAGTTTTACCTACCTTATTACTTTAGCTAATCATTCTCATGAGAATGTACTAATAATGCCACTTATTTGATTGGCCTAAAATTGTAAATGAGAATAGAAAATTCCTAGGGTGAATGGACTAACATCATATCCTAATTAACCAGCGTATTTAGCCTTAAGTAACTTAGGTCACTAATTTCACAAGCTAATAAATCTTCGCAACCTAAAAGACTATGTTTAAGGCTAAATCTATTGGTTTAAGTCCTAGTCATTGACGCATTCACACAATTCAAATCATGCAACCTAAACACACTAATATAATAATATGCAAAATTCACACTCAAGGCAAAATACACAACCCCTCCGCATTTAAACAGCAAACTGTCCTCAATGTGAGAAGGATGCATATAAGCACATAAAGGGGAATGAAACAATATAAGGAAGGTGAAAGAATAAAATGCTAACAAAAATGAAAAGAAAAGGGTTAGAACACGAAACCGTTTATTGTGATGGAGGTGATGATGGTGATAATATTGAGACTAAATCTGCTTGACATCAAGAGTGTTTCCTTATCTTATAAGTGATTCAAGAGAGTAAAAGGATTAGCAATCCAAACTGTTCCAAATCATTCAAAAATTATTTTAGAATTTAAAACAAATATAACTACACAACAATTTAAACCTAACTACCAAACGTGCTAATTTATGGTCATTATCTTGACCTTATATCATTAAAAACTTAGCCGGCATCAATTATGAGCGGCTTGCTTCCACCCTTTTTACTCAACATCAATTTTATAGCCTGTAAGTAAGCTATAAATTGTAAAATGATCAGAAGGACAATATTGATAAAGTTGAGAAAAGTAATTAATTTCAATAATGTCCTTTTCACTAACAAACTGTCAATAAAATAGGGAATAACAAAACTCCCTGAATCTTCCATTCAATCTAACAGTTTGTCTTGTAAGAAGATGAGTTGCTCTCTTTCTTCTGTAATCACCTTCGTCTCCTCTGCACTTTCACAGCTTCTTCAAACTTGATGTCTGGTGTCATGTTTTTTATCCCTTTATTCTTTAGAAGATTCAAACAAATCAATTATCCTGAATGAGTTACTATCCTTAGAATTCTTTAATATATCATTCATGTTGAATATCACTTGGTCATCATCAACCTGAAGGATAAGGCTCCTTTCATGGACATCTACCTAAGATTTTTTTATGCTCACACATGGTATATTAAGAACTAGTGAATAATAGCAAGGGTTCGCATTCTTTTCTTCATCCTCTTTCTTCATCTCTTGGTCTTCAATAAGGTGAAGTTCAGTTTGATTTTTCACTGATCCTCCTGGCTCTCCCCTATTTTTAGGTGTGATAGCCTCATATTGTTCTCTTTGATGTATTTCCATATTACTTAGAGAGTCTTCCACACTTCTCTTACAAAATTCACGGGAAAGTTGTCTCACTCGAATCTCTAGGCTATCAATAAACAAGGCATGATTTTCTGTTACTTGCTCAATTTGCTCTTTTAGTCTCTTCTGGCCCTCTTCCATATCCATGAGCTTATCTAGGATCTTGTTTAGAATCTCATGAACTGGACTCATCTTGCTGAAGTCCTAACAGGTCTTGACGTCCTAAATGAGTCCCTAAATTGTTGGACCAAAAGAAATTGGGGTGGTTCTGCCACGCTGAAGTGTACATTTTCCAATAAGGATCATTACTTTCCCAACCATACTGTGCCTCATTGTAATTCGTAAAAGTTCCTTGCTCCTTATAATATATATCTCCCATCATTGTTATTTCCATTTCTTCTTGGCATCTAGGTCTTCAAATGTCTCATTTCTCATTCTAAGATGTTTTACTGTATCTCTACTTTACGCCCCAAACTTCTTTCTCTATTTTTTTTAAACAAAAGATAGTGAAAAAAAGTCTTAGACTAAAGAACTAAACTAATTGTCTCTCCGACAACAGCGCTAAAAACTTGATCAGGTTCTTTCGATGTGTGTAAGTTTTAATTGATTAATCTCAATAATCCGCAAGCGCACGACTAATTGTAGAGTTTTTTTAACATATTATATGAATACTGTTAGAAGATGAATACTTACACGACTAGTGGTTGAGATGGACTAATTTCAAAAATAGTTTGAAGGAAATGAAAAGAAAAAGATTAAATTTTAAAATAAAGTAAACATTATAATTCATGTTTTATTATATTTTATGCGTTCATAATATAAATTTTAAAATATTATATCTTATGCTACTACACGCGTTTCTCTACTTTCCATCTGTCATTTTCTTTTATATTTTTAGACGAAGCAATCTATAAACTACAATTGCTTTTACTGGACCAATAACATTCTTAATTATAGCATATTTTATACATAATATGCTATAAAATGACAATTCATAAAATTGTCAGTCACTTGATTAAACTACAATTGCTTTTACTGGACCAATAACATTCTTAATTAAAACTTACTGTAGTTTAAGGTAAAAATGTCTCGAGTGCTCACCAACGATGTATGCGAACTTTAGTTAAGTTGACATAGACTGGCGTGCTGTTCACCTATGCCTGTCAAGTTATGGGGAGATTTGTCAAAATTGCCGTACTATAGTCGGATTAGACTAAATAAAAGGGAAAAGATTGAAAATACAAAAAATGTCAAGTAATTCTTTTTCTTTGAAGTGATTATATATTCATGTGGGTATTAGTTTAACCCCAATACTAAAATGTAAGCAATGGGAAAATGGGAAATAAGATGAGGAGGAGCGAGCGATCAACTTGTGCCTGTGCGTGCCTCTACTGGCTATTATCCTCTTTACCAAATATCTTGATTCTTCCTTTTGGACACGTTTCTTTTACCTCGTTTCTCTCCTCATATAAATACCCTTTGCCAGTATTCTTTACAATTTTTGTTCCCTTTTAGTTTTAGGGGTTTTAAATTTCGGGACTGGAGAACAAACAATCTCAATAACTTAAAAGAGCGAGAGAGAGACCAAACCCCCATTAAGAAAACAAACGGAATTTTCATTTTTGAGATTTGATGATTGAAGATCTGAAAACACACAAAGAAACCCATTTAAATACATTCCAAAGATTAGCAGACAGGTAGGAGAGAGATCTAGCGATTAAGAACTTTGAAAACTTTTCCCATTTCTTCTTCAAATGTTTTTTCCGTGTGATTTTACTCGCATTGCCTACTTTGTACCTAAACTAAAAGAATATAAATCTCTTGTAAGCCCATAATTTCCCTTCTTTGTTTCTCTGAAACATCGTCCGTTTTTGCCATTAAAGCTCTTTGCTTTTGTTCATAAAGCACTTCCGTTTTTCTCTAAACTAGCTTTTTTACTGATGAATTTCTTTACTGATGGCTTGAAATGTTGGAATTTGGGGTTTTTGTTAAGTGGGTTGTGTGCTTAACCTAGGTTTTGTTGCTTTGTTCTATTCTAGGGTTTCATCAGATCTTCAGTGGAACCAACCCTAATTGTGGTTTTTGAAGGATTAGGGTTATGATCAGAAAGATATAGATATCCTTTACGGGAAACTAGGGATTGGATGGTATAATTTGTTTTCGGTTACTATTTGTATCTGTCAGAAGTTTTGCTGTTGGGATCAGCAGCTGTGATTCTAAAGTCTGCGCCTTGAATCTGCAACAAGAGATTATTGTGAATTTTCCTTGGAACAAATCCTGAGACCCTTGGAATTTTCGAATAAAAACAAGTTTATGGGTCTGTGCAGTTTTCGGATTTTGAGTTATTGATTCCTATGTTTAACGGAAGCTTCTGATATTGGTTTAAATGATGGGCAGGTTATGATTTCCCTAGTGTCCTAGTAGCCAACAAGCAAGCTCAAACTGTTCTGGAGCCTCGGAAGATATTTTCCATGGAATTTGCTTGATTGGATTACTATTTATCTGAACATTTTAGAAGTTAGTTCATTTTCTGGTACAGTAAGATCGAGCATTAAGGGTTTCCACGTCGTCCTGTTCTGATTCAAGTTCTAGCTGGGATTCTGCAAGTGCTGAATCTCATCTCTGATAAGGGGATTTTGGTTAGGGAGGTGATATTGGAAAATCATGGAGTAATTTCCAAGCTGGAAATGACTGCGGGGACATGGTGCATGGACAGGAGGATAGCTGTTGCTCTGTTCCTCTGCTGGAACATCAGTGCAGGAAACTAAGAGAAGCTTTTTGCTTTGTGGACCTATCCCACTTTTCTGTTTCTAAGATCACGTGCAATGTCTCGCTGCTTTCCATTTCCGCCTCCAGGATATGAAAAGAAGGCTACGATTGATGATACTGACTTGTTAGCAAAGGTTGAAATATCTTCCCTTAGTAAATTGCTATTGCTAGCTTGACTTATGCAGAACTTTGCTTTGACCTAATGATGAACTTTGCGCTATAATTTCTCTGACTGTTCTAAATTTCTTTATCAATTTAACACGTGAGCTGCTCATCATTTAAGGCATTCAGATGTGAGAAAAGGGAAGATCCGTTTGGTTTATATGTAATTAATTTTTGGGGTGGAATTATACAGAACTGGAAAGATATCAGTGTTAGGGCATTCATAGTGAACAAAGAAATACCATTTCAGATTATGTTGAGGATGGCTTGTTAACTAGACTAACGACTTTATGCTTGTAATGTATTTACCAAAGTTTCTAGTTATGTATGAAAGCCATCAAAACTCTACTATGCTATGTGACACAAGAATGAGATGGATGAAATCAAAAGAGGAAAAAAAGTGTATGGTTCAAATTATCATTTAGAGTTATTTTGGAATATGATTTGTCATATAATTTGGCACCATAACTACTTGCCTTTTGCAGACTATATATGTGCAACATTTCTTATATTACTAGTTACTAACATTCTCCTTACTGATGAATAAAACATAGGGCAGCAACCTTTCCTATGCAGAATGCAAAGAGTAGCTTGACACATCTCTGAAACAGATTTTGCATAGAACTTGTAACTATTTGGCTTGCCAGTGGAGAAAGAGAAGTGCATTTTGTCATGCATTATTACCATGTTCAGGAGCTTAGTTTTATTTCTCCTTTGAAGTTTGAACAGGTTATACACACTTGATTTTTGCATTGGATCTCTTCAAATTTGCAGGATCTGACGTTCACTTGAAATTTCATGGAGATTTATGTACTTGACTTGTCTGGGGGTATTGGGGGTTGCGAATGTTCATGGATACTTGCTGCTTTTCCTTTTAATTAAAATTGCTCTACTCTACCTATATATGCTTGTAACAAGCTTTATCGTTGCTGTATATTCAGTGTAGTTGGGAAAAGCAGAAGCTAAGTACTGTAAACCTGAATACTTAAAACATTAGTAGTCATTTGGATGATTGTCATCATGGTAGACTTCTTCCTTTAATTTCCAGCTCTCAAGGAAGTGAAGAGGACATGAAGATTTTCTCACACCTAAAGTATTTCCCACTTTGCATACCTGACTTTGAAGCTAACGATTACAAACAGTATGTGAATTTAACTTAGCTGATTACAGATATCAGTAGTGCTAGGCGGCTGTTAGGAATTTGAAAGGACTATTGATAATCTATTATGTGAAATATCGCTAAATGCAATTATAAATCGTTGTTATATAAGGACACATATGCTTTGAATAAGCTGCACCTATGCTTGAATGAAGTTATTCTGTTTAGCTTTTCTGCCTCAGTAGTACCAGCTGTATGGCAATTCATAGTTAGATTTGAGTTTCTGCTTGCTCTTTGAAAACTCTGCTAGGTAAACTAAGAAATGTCTTTAGTTGAGGAATTGCACAAAGTAATTCGCTTTAGATAACTTTTCTACATTGTTAACAAATAGGATTTCCAGGGATATAGATGGTAAAGACATTAGTCTATCAATAAATAATAATCCTGCGAGAAAATATACTTTGATTTTGGTTTTGTAAACCTTTCTAGATTGTTAGTAGATATGATTTCCAGGGATTTAGATAGTAAAGACATTAGTTTATCAATAACTAATAATCCTTTGAGAAAATTACTTTGATTTTGTATTTTTTGTGAATTAAATATTATAATTTCAATCAAAAAGTCTGTTTCTCTGTCTAGCATGAGCACATAATTTCATCCCTCTAATTGATATGAGGTTGATTTGGTGTAGTTCATTTTAGTTGTCTGGTTGATTTGGTGTAGTTCATTTTAGTAGTCTGGATGCATACACTTTATCTTGTATTTGAGGTCTACTAAAAAAACCCAACACTATAGTTGAAGATATCTGCGATGGAGAGGTTACGATAATCATGCCATTTATTGCTTATATGATATAAGTACGAAATATATTAATAAGAGTAGCTCTATGGATGCAGTGACTGATATGCATAACCTGTTCTATGTACTTTTTACGTTGTTCATTATGATTCTGGTCAGTCCCTGTGTATTAGCTCTACCTAATGAAAAAGTTCAAGATACTAGAGCATCCATTGATGCCTTCCTGATTATGGACTTAATTTCTCTAATATTGTATTTCTGCATTTGTTCTTATGTTCTTCAAGACCTATTAGTAAAGAAAATTTTCTAATAGGTTTATTTTGATTTTATGCCATTCCCCGAGTATTAAGCAGACTTTGCACAATAGTTCAAGATTCTTATGGTTTAACTGAAGGCTTGATTGATTCTTTTACATTCTGACTCTGGCACCTTTTTGCTAATTAGCTTTAGCTTAATATGATCTTTCGTGTAATGAGAAGATAATAGATGAGAGATGTCCTCTGTTGCTTATGAGACCTATACTTTGGATCATCCTGTTCTGCAATACTTTGTATTGAATTTATTTGCTTTTTCTATGATACGAGATGGGTCCACATATGTCATTAAGCTAAATGTCCTTATCGGACACAATGGAAGTTCATTTAATGCTTCTTTTTTAATTTATAAAATTTCCCCTTTATATTCTAATCACTCTTATGGATTTCGTTGTATCCATTTATTTGCTCTCTTGTCTTGTGAAAGAAGGTTTAAAGTGTGTGAACTTAGCTTAATTTTCTTGACTCCATGTCTAATCATGGGAGCTATATAAAGTGGTGAATTACTCAACAGATTAAGCTGCTGTGTGAAAAGCAATGGGGTTTCTGGCTTGTCTTCTGACAGTTATTAAACAGATTTTCCTCATTGCTTCAGTTAATGTGTGGATTCCAACAATTATTTTTAGTTCTTTTTCCTTTTAGAACACCATGAAGACACCGCATAATTTTTTCGAACTTGTTTTCTTTGAGATCTAGGTTTTTTCGCCATTGCATACACTAGTATATATTTGAACTTGGGAGTTAGACCAAATATTTTTTAGTTGTGGCTAAGAAATATATTTTAGCTTGCATATTATTTTTAGTTTGAGCATACTTTTAGCATGTACACATGCTGCCGGCACAATTGCTACCATCCAATTCCTAGTCTCTTGATAATTCTGTTTGTTCTGTCTCTAATTAGAATATAATTTACAGGAGAAGCTCAAGGAGAAAAAAAACAGAAAGGATAGGAAAGAGAAGGAGAAAAAAGAGGCTAAAGAGAAAAAGGAAAAAGATAGAAGCAAAGAAAAACTTAAGGAAAAGAAAGACCGAAAAGAGAAGCACAAAGACAAGGAGAAGGACAGGGGTAAAGAGAAGAAGCAGGTTTCTGATGAGAAAAGATTTGAAGGACAGCCAGAGTTTCACAATGGAAGGAAGTTCAGTTTTAATAGCCTGCCTGATAAAGAGATCAATGATTCGAAGTGTGTACAGGAGTTGGCCAAAAGAATTAGGGAGGAAGACGGAGCGTCAGGTAGTCAAATGGTTCAGAAGATCGCTGCACCAGAGCAACAGAGTCCTGTGGTGCAAGGAAAGGCAGTGGATAACCTTGCTTACTATCAAAATGAGGAACAACAAAAGATTAAGGATAAGAATGAAGATTGTAAGAAGGTCAATGGAAAAAGAAACCTCATTGATGCAAGGGGTATGGAAAAAAAATTTGGTCCAAGTTTTCCAGGTGCAGGTCCAGAAAGAATTGAAGGAATTACTAAATTGGTGGAGAAGAATGACACTGAGAAGGCTATCGAGGGGAAGGATAAAAGCAAACACAAAGAACATAATAATAAAGGTGACAAATACAAACTCAGAGATCATGAGAAAGATCAGAAATCAAAGAATAAAGAACGAGAAAAGCAGAAGAAAAAGAAGGAGAAAAAGAAGGAGGTGAATGAATCAACAAAAGATCAGCCTAAGTTAAAAATTCAGAGCCCTCAGTTGAAAGAAAGTAGTAAGGACTCACTGGACTTTCGGATTCCTCAATTCTCAGATGCTGCTAGGTTGGACATCATGAATTCTCATTTGGAGGGAAATTTTGGGAAGCGAAAGGAGGTTGAGATCAATGGATATGTACCTGGTGAGTTCTTTCCTGTTTTCTACCATGGTCACCTTGCAGCACCTCTACTTCTGTGTGTTGATTGGAACTTATGGTAGATGTGTGCCACTAATTGTGGTAATAGATGTATGTTGTAGTTAGATGGTGCAGTTTAAGTACCTTATTTGGTGCATGAGTAACGGTATGTTATTCCAATTCTGAACATTTTTAACTGGATCTTGATGTAGAGTTGTTATTGCAAGCAATAGCAACCTTGTTTTTTTTTTTTAACTGGGGCCGCTGCATTGAGAATGAATCAATTAATGTCTTGCTCCATACTAATTTTCCCTGCTTTAAAATTGTTTGACAGGCAATGGGGACCGTCCTAATAAATTGGCAAGGCATATCTTGTTTTCCAACCTGGTCATTGAAAATGGAAGAAAGTTGGAACCATGGCAAAGTACTATTCAGTGTGCATCTGAGAAGCAGGTGCTTGTTGACAATCATGGAGTTGATGTTAAGGAGCACAAAATTAATGGTTCCATAGCATCTTTGCAACCCATTGTCTGCAAACCAAGGCAATGTTCTGCTACTATACCAGCTAAGGAGAACGGTGAAGCATATAAAAAACCACCACATCCTGATTTAAATTATTTGAAGCAAATACTTTCTGTACCCACAATGGATGAATGGCCTGATTGCTGTGACCAGGAATGGCTCTTTAGCGGCAATGTGAAGTCAAAGAAGATAGAGGATAGTTCTTCTGTAACTAAAACATCCCAAATCTGGGCAGAACCTCAACACATAGAGTCTGCAGACATTGTTGCTCTTCCATATGTGATTCCATACTGAGATAGGTCTAAGTGGATGCATTTTCCGTTTCCTAAATACCTTCATTTTAGTATTATCTCAGGGATCTTCTAGGAGGTGTGCTGGCAACTGGATCTTGACATTATGTCTTGTTTCTGCTTCTGTTCTTGGGATGCTACTGGTGTAAATTGGCATTCGAGGTCTCTTTTGCTTGGGGTGTGTTGCCCAAATCATTTTTGTGAAGGTACAGGAGGAGTAGTTCCGATTTCTTTTAGTGGTACCTGATTCTGAGTCCTTTTGCTGGAAGCGATTTATTCTGGCAATATATTGATGCATAATGCTTGCCATCTTTGATACATATTTGAGGACTGTTAGTAGGGGTTTTTATTGTATGAGAAGTATTGGAAAGGCCCACAGGCTTTTGGAAAAAAACACTTACCCAGAAGAGAGATCGATCTTAAATTGATAGTGTTGAGATGCTTAGAGATTAAATTATAGGATATGTTCATGTGCTGCAGTGGCACAAGCAATTTTGATTTGTACAATAACTTAAATATGTACATTAGAAGGCAAAATGATAGAGTCAATCTCATTTCTTCTTAATCTGTATCCGTCTCTTGCTTCATTTCTTTTTATGTTTACACAGTTGATATTTAAAATAACATCTCATTGGCAAGTGTACGAGTGTCTGTTATTTACAAAGTGTTCATTTCCTTAAATATTAATGAGCACATATTTTATACATTTTATCCATAATCTTCTCTATAAAGTTTTGCACTCCTAATAACACCATTAACATTTTTCAATGTTCATTTAAATGTATAATATATCCTATAGACTCAAATATTACTTGCCATTTAAACCCATCTATCTTTGTTGTAGATTGACATATATGGATTTATATTATCAACTTAAGCAATAATAATATCTCTTTACTTTCTTGATCACATACTTACTCATCTATTTGAAGGGTACTTGACTTATCCATTGGGATCTAAATCCAAGAACTTTTTGTCCTTTTTTTTAGAAGCAAGCCAAACTATCTCACACCCTAAACACATAAGAACTTGGACTAATAATGCATGGTAAACTCTAAATTATGTATTGACTTGAAATTTGGTTTTGTTAATTATTATATATTATAAGTTACATCATTATGGGATATGCTTTGATAATGAGAATTCATGTATGGAATTATGTTACTTTTAATATTTTCTAATAACTATAAATAAGTTTATAATAGGTTCGTATAGAGGCATAACGCTATTTTATAATTCAAATATATTAACAAGGATACAAGTATCTTTAAAAATGTTAACATTAACTATTTCAGTTATAGGAAAATATGTGAGACAAGGAAAGACTCAAGGTACCATCAAGTTGACAATGCTTACTATAAGGTACTCAATTATAACTTTAGAGAGTCATTAAGACTTATTGAATCAAACCAAAGTTGTATTAAGCTAATAAACCTTATAAAATTTCATGGGATTATTGATGTGTATGTAACCTGTAATTTAGACACTATAGTCCCTATTCCTAACATATCACCTATAATTGAAGGAGAGGAGCACCATAGGAATAATGGAGATTATATTGATGAATTTGTTACTAAAGAAGTGAAGGCAAAAGCTCATGAATATGTTGAAAAAACATGTTAATGAACATGTGCGATGAACATGTTGATAAATATGTTCGATGAACCTAATGATGGACGTGACGAATATGTTAATGAATATGATGATAAACATGTACAATATGATTTTTCATGTAGAAATTTTGAATGAACCTTAATCATTTTGAAATTAATTCAACTAATTATGGTAATTTTATTGGTAGTGACAAATATCTTAGTGCAAAGGACCCAACTGAAGCATTGCAAATACTAAGTACAAGTATTAGGTATAATTCAATAGATGTGGCATCATAATGGAGATCAGGCATAGAGTGTAGAAATGCAGAAGAATTTAAGGATTTTTTTCATAAATTATATAGTGTAAACAAGATACAATGTAAGATTAAAAAAGATTGAAAGCAATAGGATTAGGGTTAGGTGTATAGATAGATGCCCATGGGAATTACATGTTGGATATGATAAGAACAAAAGGTACTTCAAACTAAACACACAAACTTAATCAAGTTCTTGATGAGACATTTTTTGAGATATAATTTTTTAGAAGCTTGGTATATCCACCAAAAAATGGTTGAAGAGTACAAATAGAAACTCAATATTTCTTTTCAACTCAAGCATTTGTAAAAAAGTAAAGAGGAGATTAAGAAAATAGAGGGCGACATAATTTATTAATGAATATGCTAGAATGCAAGGATACACATATAAGTTGAAGTTAAGTAATTATGGATCAGCAATGGAATTATAGTTGGGAATCTAGATGCATCTTTGTTATAGGTAATTAAAATTACATTTTAAGTAACAACTATAATAATGTTATACATCTTTTTTTTAATCTTTTAGTTGTAGTTCAAAAGATTATACATTTGTTTTGATATTATAGAAAAAGGATAAAGGCATTGGAGACCTATTTTTTAGATATATGACTATTTTTTGAAGATATAGTTTTAAAAACAATTATTGAGTGTAGAAGGGATGGATGGTGATGAGGAATGTATCTATTGGCATGGATATTGTGGAGGTAGAAACACTGTTCATAGAATTGGCTCTTGAATCTATTAATATTTCACTTGGAATTGGATAGTGGTAACGGACTTATAGTCATATGTGATAAGTAGAAGGTATCTTAAACTTCATATGTTTATAATTAATTAGATTATATTTTAAAAATTAACTATTTTTTTCAATTGTTTTAGGGATTGGTTAGATTTATAGAGAAGAATTTACAAAATATAACTCACTGAATGCATCCAGGACATATATATCATAGTTGGCATATGAATTAGAAGGGAAATGACCTTAGAGAGCAATTTTAGAATCGTTCATCGTTTACCTATATAGAACATTTAAACAATCATCTCAAGAGGCTTGACAAAATAAAACTCATATATACTTCTGATTTGCTTAAGTATCTTAAGGAGACGATAATAAGATGTTACTACTCATTTGAATCAAAAAGTCTGCTATTTGACACCAACATAAGAGGAATTTTTAATGGGTGGATCTTATTAAATATAGAAGGACTAGTAATCCATACTTAAATAATTAGAATCATGATTATAAAGAGGCCTAGAGTTATAAGATAGGTTGTACATGAAAGGAAGTTAGACATTGCACCAATTATAGTGAAAAACTTGAAAAAGAACAAAAAAGAATGGAGAATAGTCTGTAATGGAGATGTGGCTTATAGGAAGTTACAAAAGGCAATAATAAACATACAATAAGGATTATAGTTATCAGGTATATGATTTGTATGGAATCCTCATAAGTATGTAATAAGTGCAATATATCATTTCAAACTAAAGGTAGAGACATTTATAAATGATTAATATAAGAATGGTTAGTTCCTTAAGTTATATGATCATAAGTTACAACTTATTAAGGGTAAATTTTTTGGCCTTCAACTGATATAAAGGTGGCACACCCACCAACTAAAAGAGTCATATTAGGGGGACCAAAAATTGTAAGAAGGAAACATTAAAGTGAGCATAAGAAATTGAAAATTATAAACAAATTGTCTCAAAAAAGAAAAGTGCAAAATGTAGAAAATGAGACAATTTTTCTTATAACTTTAGAAAATGTAGCATGGAAGGCTCACCATTACCTACTGAGGCATCTTCACATGTATAAAACTTTATTTGCTAACGATATGAATCATTTACAAACTTTGCTTTACTTTATATGCTTTACTTCATCTATCAAACTCACATTGTTGTTTTCTTATTATTCTCATAATGTTTGTTAGGTTACTACTTTAGCATCTTTACAGGTATATAACCTTTTGGTTTTTTTTTATCAATTTAGCTTAGTTATAATAATTGATTAATGTGTTTCTTTCTATTAATATATTTTATTGATGCAAATAGATTTGAAGATACTACTATACATAGTCGACAAAATTATAATATAAGTTACAAACTTGAAATTCGTTTATTACACACAACAAAAAAAAAGGTTTTCATGATGGAAATTACCGACAGAAAATAAAGCTTATTATTGGGAAACAAATTTGGCGATGGAAGGAAACATCGAAGAAACTATCTTTGATAAATTTAGCGACAGAAGGTTATGTATCTGACGGTAACATTAGCAATGAAATTTTGAATTTTTATTGGTAAGCTAAAGAAAATTTACCGATGGATTTATAGAATTCTGTAGCTACTTTGCTGACGGAATCTCAATATTCCACTGGTAAATTTGTCGACGATAAATCGTATGTCCGTCGCTAAAGTTATTGAAGGATATATATGTTTCCATTGCTAAATTTACTGACAGAAACATTAACCATTGCTAAATTTTTACCGACGAAGTGATATGTTTTGTTAGTAACTTAAGGACAAATTTATTTATTCCGTTGCTAATTAGCGATGGAATGTTATTTTCCATCGTTAATGTACCGTTGGAAGTTTAGTCTCATCGCTAATTAGCATCAAAATATTGTAATTCCGTTGGGACGTTTAACTTTCATAAATTTTGCGTCCATTTCTCACTTCCTACTCATGTTTTCTGTTCATAATCTTATGCTTTTTATATATTCAATTTCTGTAAACAATATAACATTGATTGATAGATATAAAGTAAACATTATCCTGATTGTTAATATAATAAAAAAAATTAAAATGTACACGAATAAGTAATCATTATAATTAACTGTAAATTAAGAATTTGTACAAAATTTAAGTGTAGCAAAATATCAAATACATTCACTTATACAAGTGGTGAAGGCAGATGTTCTGACTGTTGTGATGAGTTATTATCCCTCCCCTTCAATTGATCCATTTTATTACAGAGTTGGGTTATGTACTTCATCGACTGTTATAACTGAGTTGACAGTCTCTCTACCGTGCTCTCAAGCTAGAGGACTCTGTCATTTGATATGAACCGCTTACTAGATCCAGTTGTAGTGGATATGGAGGATTGCGAATAACATGTGTTCGTAAATGAACTTAACCCAAAAATCTTCCACGACAGTCCCTACCACCCACTATATCAAGATACGTATGACTCTCATCAACAGTTTCAGAGTTCTGAGACTGTCGTTCAATGCTTTCTTGTATTTGGTCATATCATTATAATTTTTTATGTTAATAAATGTACTTTTTAAGAATTAATTTTAAAGTAAAGATTTTACATACTTGAACTTGTCTACATTGGGTGTTAATGAAGGTCACACCGTCATGCTTATTGGTGTGAGTGTGCAAAAAGAGTTGGCGTGATGTAGGCTTCTTGCCCATAGATTTTTCTTGCATCAGAATAAATTGTTATAAGTGAATTACAATTTACAAAAATTTTGGTAGAATTTTCTCTATTTTTATGATATATACCCATCGTTAGACAAAAAAATTTAACTCAACAATACAACCATTAATGGCACCAGACATTTATAACATTATTATTCTCCATAGTGCACATCTATTTTTATTTTAAATTTCATAAATCAAATTACATTGAAATCAAATTTCATACTTCAAAGTACAAAAATCAAAATATAAGTGTAAAGTTTTGATCCTTACAAGATGAAGTGCATGCTCCTAGTGGGTCAAAGATCCTCCAATGTGTACGGATAGGCTCTCTACATCTGGTCCTTCATGTTTGTTGGCAGAATTGCGCTTTGAAATGGATATTGTCTTGGGTGATGCCCAATACTACCGCCAACGACTCCATATTTCTTTAGATATATATGATGCTCGCACATCATTCTTATGTATCAAAGCAAGAAAGTCTCTATAACATGTACAAGTTCGCCTCTCCCATACATTATAAATTACTGCATCAAATTTTAGATCCCCAAAAACTTCTTTCTGAAGAAAAAGAAAAACATATAATAAGTACTTATAAATGACAATATTTATCTAATTAGTGTATAAAATTACATAAAATAAAAAAGATTAAAGAATATTTTTTGTGTACCTCAAACTCTTAATAAATTTTTTTTTGTCAACTGAGAGACATTCTTCCATATACAACTGTCAAGATCTATCCTCTCTTTGAACTTGAATGAGATATTTCTTGAGCACGTTCCAAACGGAACCAGCCTAATATATATAAGTTATTTTAGATCATTTTTAAATTAAAACCTATAACTTTAGTATAAAATTATAATGTTATCATGTATTACAAAATTGCGGAGATTTTACTTACAAATTATTGATAATTGTGATGTACGTTCTTCCATCAACTCCCTCAGCCTAAGTCTGAAGTTCACCTCCTTCATCCGCAACATTAACCCCTGATATCTCTGTTAGTATAGGGGTAGTGGATGGTATAGCAAGGCTGTTGGATGGTATAGCAGTAGGTATAGAAGGTGATAACTCATCTGGATATGTAGTAGCATTTGCAGTATGTGATGATTCACTTAGAAATGCACTGGCTTCTCCAAATCGTTGTAACCTGAACCTTAGCGGCGTCATATCTTGTTTTCTCTTTAGTGGCACATTTTTAACCAGAAATTCACATTTTATTGAATTTTCCAGTAATAGAAGAATATAAATTCAATATATAACAATCTATTGTTGATGCAATAATAGATTTATTTATATAATATTCTAATACAAACACAAATTAAACATTATCAGCATTTAATTGTAAATCAAAATCATCATCATCTTCTTTTTTTGAAGAATTAAAATCAAACTTCGGGTCCTCTTAGGATCTCTCGCCCTCCTCATCCTCTCTAGATGAAATGTCAACATATTCATTATTTGGATTGTTTAAAGGTTCATTCTCCTCATACGTTACATATACATTTATTTCATAAACTTTTTTCCTGAAACGCTTCACATTCAGTTATCTTATTTTCTCCTTTTCTATGTAATTCAAAAACACCTCTAGGTTTTACTTTCCATACAGCTAATGCATGGTACTCAATTTCAAACATCTCAATAATTTTACCATAGTAATCTATCAATTCTTCATATATGCAAACCTCACTATTTACTGTTCCTATGCTATGATCATGATATTCTGTACGAAATTTGTATACATTAACAAAATATATTAGATTCAATTTAATAGTTTGCAAAGTTCCTTTCACAAAATCACATATGAACTTGTTCTCTATTAGATTTTCTGAGGCCTACACAAAAAAATTTATCATATTAAATAATATAATGTCATTTAATCACTTTAATATGATAATTCAATCATTTAAATTATTACCAATGAAACTTACATATTTCTCGAACCATCGAGGAAATTGTCTTTCAACTTCTTTATTGATATCATCTTGTGTAGTTTCGGGCATTAGCTCATGTAACCATTGTTCATATAATCTAAAAGCATTATTATGTATTTTAGTTGTGAACAATAGTAACTTCGAAAACTTAAATAATCTATTTCAAAATCAACTTAAATTTACTACACGACAGGTTGAACCTTTGGAAAATTCAATAAAATATAACCATAGGTAGCCTCTATTTCTTCTACTATAAACATTCTTTTTGTTGAACGTCCATATGTTCGTCTTGGGTATGTGAAAATGGATAAGTTACCATCAACACCACCCATTTCTTCCCCATCGTCATTACGAGAAACTTTTCTTTCTCTTGTGTGCATATGGGCTTAAAATAATGTGAACAAAATATACTTGTTTCCTCAACTAAATAAGCATTACATATCAAACCTTCAACTCTAGATTTGTTTTTTTACGTTTTTCTTCAAATGATGCAAATACCTATACATTACAAATAGGTTTATACAAATTATGTGAATAAAACATGCTATAAGTTTTATTTAAATATTAATTATAATTGCCGCTCAAACGGATACATCCATTGATATTGAACTAGACCAGCAACTTTAGCCTCGTGTGCTAAATGTAAGGGTAGATGCTCCGTACAATCAAAGAAGCTTGGAGAAAAAATCCCTTCCAATTAACTGGAATTTCTCTTTCTAGTTTTTCTATTTCATCTAACCTTATTTCAGATGATGTTAAGCTTTTGAAAAACAAACTTAATTCTGTTATAGCTTCCTAAATCTTATTCGGTAGCAACTTCCGAAATCTAATTGGAATTAGCCTTTGCATAAACACATGACAATAATGACTTTTCATCCCAAATAATTTGTTATTCCTCATGTCCACACACCTTGCCAAGTTCAAAACATAACTATTGGGAAACTTTAGACTTTTCAACCATTCACACAAAATTTTCTTTTATTTTTTGTCTAAAGTGTAACATGCTTTTGGATATTTACCGGTGCAAAGATCTTTATTTAACTCATTCCTTTTACAAAAAGGTTTCAAATTAGCTCGTGATCTTGCATTGCCCTTTGTCCTCCCTTCAATGTTCATTATGGTGTTGAACAAATTGTCAAAAATATTTTTTTCAATATGCATCACATCTGGATTATGAAGTATCAAATTATTTTTCCAATCTGTCAAATCCAAAAAGATACTTCTTTTTCTCCAACCAAAGTTTTTATTAGTACTTCTATTAACTTCTTCAGCTTTAAGACTTGTAATTTTCAGCAACCTTAATTCATCAATCTCTTGCAATATCTCTTCACCAGCTTTGTGAGGGGGAGAAGGTGTTTGTACCATCCTATTCTTAATGAAATTTTGTTTATTGCATCTAAATGGATGATCTGGAGGAAGAAATTTCTTGTGGTTGTCAAATTAAGATGTTTTGGCCCCATTTGGAAGATAAAATGCATAAAAATTATTGCTACAGTAAGGACAAACCACTTTGCCTACTATGTTCCATCCAGATAACATAGCATACGCAAAGAAATCACTAATATTCTATATCAAAGCCGCCCTCAACAAAAAAAATTTATTTAAGAGACACATCACATGCTTCCACATCAAAATCCCAAAGATGATACAATTCAAAGACCAACTGTTGTAAGAATACATCAATTTTATGCTTTGAATTTGTAGGCCCTGACATAATTACTATCAAGAACATATATGCCTCATTCATACACATCTATTGAGGCAAATTATAAGGAGTAATTATGACTAGCCATCATAAATATTATTGGCCGTATTTACCAAAAGGTTGGAATCCGTTTGTCGACAATCCCAAACTTTGACTTTTAGCTGCAAACTCAAAATAGGTGTTATTGAAATGTTTCTATGTGAGTGCATTTGATGGATGACTCATTATTCTATCTTCTTGTTTATGTTCATTATGTCATCTCATGGGAAATGCAGTAACATCAGAGGCATATAGTCTTTGAAGTCTTGGAGTTAGTGGGAAATAATACATCTGCTCTCACGGTACTAATTTATGTTTTATAGAACGCTTTCTAAGTTTGAACCTAGAATGACTACACAATTTACACTCTTGTAATTCCACATCATCTCTCCAAATCAACATACATCCAAAATTGTAACAATTAATTTTTTCAATTGGCAAACTAAGACCCCTAATAATTTCCTTCATATTGTAAAAATTATCAACCATTATATGATCAGGAGGTAATGATTCATTATACTAAGAAAGAAATTTATCCAAACTTCGATAAAAAATATGTACTTCAGAATTTATGTTCAATATTCGAGCAATTGAGGATAATTGAGTCATGGTCTCACAATTTGGCCATAATTCTTGGTCAGTTGATTTGAGCAAGTTAAAAAACTTTTTTACATGTGGGTTTGGTTCTTCTTCAAGATTTTCTATATTTTCCTTAAAGGTATAGCCAGATGCATCATAAACCATTTGGGTGTAAGGATTTTTAGTTACACCCATATTATTTGTTATGAATCCAGTCCCCCTTCAAATCCATCCACATTTATTGACGAGTTTACTTCATCACCCCTTAAGATGCTGCAAATTAATGGCTCCTCATGTCGTGCCCACTCAAAATAATTTGGAACAAACTCTTTTCTTAACAAATGGAGATTCACTTCATCAATAGGAAGAAAACAAATATGTTTGCACTTTTTACGTAGACATCAGATCTTTGGATCATCTATATATGTAGGTTGAGAACATGTATAGTGAATAAATGCTTAAACTCCCTTAACAAACTTAGGATTAATGAAACCATCAGTTGTTAATCGTTTATACATCTAAGATCTATAAACGTTACTCATTTATATAAAACTGTTATTTAAAAAAGTGATTTCATAGTTAGTATTCTTTATTTCCATTAAGTTTATAGAAAAATTAATCTTTACTTTACAGAACAACCCCTAAGTTTTTACAGGTCTTTGACCATTTCCCCTTCAAATTGAAACCAATTCCTATGATATGAGTTCACAATTATACAAACTGAACATATGTAAGTATCAGTCAAATAAACAATATGCCAACAAGCACAATGGTACGTGGCATTGTTTACACCTGTGAATCGAAAAAACAAGTTCTTGCTGTGACTCCTAGGCTCGTAGAATTTTTCACCGATAAGCCTCATGGGAGATGCATAATGAGTTTCTAGACTATATATCATCCTAGGGGTTTATTATCCTAATAATCATCCATAATTATACAAACTCATTCAACATGCAGTAAAAACTTATGTAATTCATACATCTAGTCATCAATCATTCTAACAATATTCCAAACAACAACATACAAAACCAAGATAACTATGTTTGCATTAATCACCTAGAAGTTGATTTCTAAAGTTTGTTTTTAAACAAGCACTATGGTACGTGGCATTGTTACACCATATGACGTCTGAAGGAATCAATGTTGGACTTATTGGATATTACTATTTGACTCGGAACTATTCTAAAACTAAAAAAGTTGAGCCATTTCTAATCGAGAAAGCAAGTTCTCATTGTGACTCATAGGCTCATGAAATTTTTCACTGATAAGCCTCATTAGAGTTGTATCACCAGTTTCTAGCCTATATACTGTCCTAAGGTTTATTATGCCTCAATGTTTCAAACAATACCTATATTAAATGCAATACTTAGACTATTAAATCAGAATATAAAAACTCATCAATGATACTCAAAATAT
Source organism: Erythroxylum baracoense (assembly GCA_025629805.1). Lineage (NCBI taxonomy): Eukaryota > Viridiplantae > Streptophyta > Magnoliopsida > Malpighiales > Erythroxylaceae > Erythroxylum > Erythroxylum baracoense. Next base: position 6,533,690 of record JAOTAY010000009.1, on the reverse strand, counting down.
TACAAACAACAACATAAAAAAAGACCTCATTTGTAATCATAAAAATATTTTCTCACAAATTCTCCAACTAGTAAAGTAAAACATATTGAAGACATTAGTTGGAGGACTTATCTAGATGGATGGACAATCACAAACTACAAAGAAGAAGCATGGAGTCGAACGATTATCGATGCTCTTTAACATAAAATAGAGCCTATAAAATAAGGGAATTTTGTATTTAATATAATACAATTGTTCTTTATTTTTCAGTCTTAAAAAAATTATTATTGACTATTTGTATAGTTGAAAAATAACAATATAGTTCATCTTGTATTCAACTGTTGGTAAATAAAATGAACTAAATATCCACAACAACTCCAAAATGGCAATTTCAAAACTAAATCAACTCTTAAATGTCATAAGTACCATATATGACAACTCCCACGTGAGTTTTATCTTGTATATAGGTGACATCATGATTTTAGGATGTCAACAATTAAGGTCTTATATTACGTGGTATAACCATAATAAATGGTGTGCTAAGTGTATTATATGGTATAACCATAATAAATGGTATGATAGTTTTTAAAAAGTAGGGAGTAAAGTGAAAAAGTTTCAAACCATAGAGGGATTCAATGTAATTAACCATAATTTATTTAATGTTAATCTTCAAATGACACATAAAAGGAGAGTGAATTATGCTTGTATTTTATGTCTTTTCAGAACTTAATGAATAAATTACATGTACTAACTTATCTTTATATCAAATTCATATAAGATAATTATAACAATAATAAAAGAAAGTAAGGAAATAAGAGACAATCAATGTATAACAGTTTAGCTTAACAATAGGAAATAAGAGACAATCAATTTATAACAGTTTAGCTTAACAATCATTAAACATATATTTATTTGTAAACTCTATTTTATAATTCATTATCCTTTTAAAAGTTGGAGAGGAACTCGGTGTAACAACTTTTGTTAGGAGAAAAGATGAAACATTTATAACTCATGTGTTTATAAGCAGTAAATTTATCATAATTATCATATGAACTCCTCATAATCTTATAAACTTGACAAGTTAACTGATTACATTATAATAAATCTAGCAATAAAAATTAAAAGAAAATAAAATAAAATGAACACTAGATTCATTTATGATTTTCATGTCTATAATTACATTTATACTTGGTTTAAGATAATATAAAAAAGTAGAAATATCTTTATCACTTCAGCCAAGTCTCAAATATTTGCGTCAAGACCCAAACAAAAAGTGCTTAGACCTACCAAATTTACACCATATCAATTAACCATGTAAACCTTTGATTTCATCAATCTTTTGCTCAATCATAGCTTTTTTCCTTGAAATTTTTTTTTGCCTAATTCAAAGAGATATTGAGTTTCTCAAACTACATTCTATAAAAATATAGAATATATGTTTAACTTATTAAGTATAAGATAATAATTTAAGCTTGAGTTAAAAAGGTAAAAAAATAAAACATATCAAATAATTTGATTCTAAACCTAAGGCATAAAACATTTTAAGGTTCTAAGTATGTGGTCTAAACCATCTTCCAAAGAGAAGAATAAAAACTTGTTCTAAGTATGTGTTCCTTTAATAGACTTTTCTACTTTGATTCATGTTAGATTTGATATTTAGAATATACTACACTAAAAACCTTTCTTCAAAGCCTCAATTGATGAATGAATCTAAACAAGTCTATGACTAGATTTACGTTTCAAAACTGACCAATTAATAAAAAGCCTAATGTCAAACGTAAAAAAAACAAAAGGATGTAGTTGACCTAAGTTCATAGATGTCTCTTGTAACAATTCAATATAAAAACTATTAACTAACAAATTTAAGCCACACTTAAAATTGTCATGATAAACAATTATCCCCTTAGGTATACCAAAACATAACCTCATATGGTCTTGTGATTTTATAATACTTATTAACACAGGGATGTTATATTATCATTTTGTGGAGTAAATGTATTAAATTTCAAAATAAAAGATTTCCCTGATGAATTTCGAATTGCAAAAGATTACAAGATCATCAGCATTATCTCACAACATCAAATACAAATTTAAGCATCTCAGATGGTGGGATAATGTTATAAAAAAAACCATCAAACAGTTATCTTTGTTTTTTTAAAATCAAGAAAACTCTAACCCCCTCAAAAAAAATAAAAACTAGAAAATGAAAAGCATATTTGAGTTAATCGCCAAAAATCTCACTCCTTACATTAAGACAAGTTATAATAATATTTAGTCTAATCACTCAGGTAGCTCTGTGTACCAAAGTCATTAAATTTCTATTTATGAGTGGAAAACTACTTTAATACCTGAAATGGATCGATCAATTAATCTTTGCATATCTACGGGAAATGAAACTTTGGACGAATAGTCTAGAAAATGTTATGAAAGCATAAAATGGCAATTCTTTGACATTTTATGTCAAAATCATTGAAGAATTAAGCACTAAACTCAAAATAGTATCCTGAATGCAAGTACACATGATATTTGAATGGTTAAAGAGCCAAAATAACATTTTTCCCTTATAGATATTTCAGTATTCCATCTTCAAGTTTCTGTTAATATAATTTAGAATTTCTAGTAAGTTTCTTAGGTATGACGTGGAAAAGACCTCTGGAAAAAAGAAGATTACATCTTGAAATTGTAAGTATTGTCTCTCTTAAAATTGTTTCTATTCATACCGTATAAAAGAAATAGCCTTCCCTTAGATTATCGAGGAGTCTATTTTAAACACCAAGAATTGTATTGATTCTTTATACATGTTCTCCTAACAGAATGTTTCCAAGAACTATATAGGGCATTAGTTCAGTTATCAAGGATTAATTTTAGATGATTGTTTGGTCGATCTGTTGGTTTCAAAGCACTATAAATCACAATAAAGAGTTGTTCGTAACACAACAAAACCAAAGTGCTCTAGAGAAAATCTACAGACCATGCTTAGTTGTTACTGTCTCTAAAGTTGATCCTACACTTTTTGAGGCCCTGAAACAGATGCTACAGAGGAGGGGGGCTTCAGTAGCGACAGAGACGAGAATGGTGGGGCTTCAGTAGGGACAGATAGGAGGACGGTGGGACGACGACAACAGAGAGAAAAGTCAAATGCAATAGAGGAGGGGGGGCTTTGATAGTTTTTAGGTTAAATGAAAATGACACTAAACGGCGTCGTTTTTGTTTTATTAAAAATGTTGAAGTCGGAGCAAACGACATCTTTTATCTTTCTAATTTACTAACAAATTACATTTCTATTGGTAAACCCCAACTTTATTTATGTTGCCAAGCATTCTCACCTATTTTACCGACATTAATTTTCCATCTATTGCTATATTCTGTCAAAAAATTTGCAGGATAATTTCCCTCCACATTTACCAACGGATAATTTGTCTATCACAAAATGAAAATTTTCCCAAGAATGTTATAGATGGAATATCATTTTCTATCGGTAATTTGCTACGGTTTCTTTTCCATCAGTAATTTTCCCTCGCTAATTACTAAATTTCTTGTAGTAATATTACAAGTAATTTAAATCAATACTATGAATAAGATGTTTGTTTATAGGTTGGCAGTTCTTTACATATTAGTAAAAGGAAGTTTAAATATGTTGATCTGCATACATTTAAGTTGCTATTTGAACTAAGAAGTATAAGATTCAAAGGATAATTTAGCTTTACTTCATGACAGTTATAAGCTAAAGCAAAGAAGAGGAGAGAATTATTGGCACAATCATCACAAGAACAAGTTTTTCAACCAGGTGGAAATGAGGGAAGCAATATGATGCATTCTTAACCATATCAAATATGATTACATGAACATTAATATAACTTTTAGATGGATGTATTCTTGCCAAAACTTTTTGATAGATTGACATAACACCTGTAAATTATTAGCATAACAATTGGCTATAAGTAAATATGTGAAAATTTTGTATATGATTTTCAATCCATATATATATATAAACTCTCAATACTCGCAAGTATATGGATCGTATCTTGTAGTATCGAAAGGTATCATTTCTACAAGGATTATACAAGAATCAATTCGAATCTAACTTTGTCTATGGTAACAAGAAATTGATTTTTTTAATAAAAGTAAATAACAAAAATTGAAACAAATAATAAAACAAGCAAATACGTAAATAAGAAGTGAGCTACCAATTAACTTAAGGTTTGATCAATGATGAATGCTTAGGACTTATTCTTTCTTTATTTTATGTCCTTAACTAGTATTGATCTAGATTTCTTACAGTAGTGATTACTCTCTCTTAAGAACTAATCAATTACTCTCTCTCAAGAACTAATTGTTTCACAAAACTTTTTCTAACGTTTTCAATTCGAATTGAAGTTATTTATTGCATAATTAATTTCTCACATAAGATCTCTCTTTGATTGATTATTAATTTGATAATTGTGGGACTATTAGGCTGCCAACTCTTGTTGCACAATCTAATCTTCACTCTCTCGATTTGTTGTCAAGTATAAGTATGCATAATTATTACAAATATCATAATATGTATTTAATCGATAGTAATCAAAGGAACAAAAATAATTCTAGAATAAACCCTAATATGAAATTTAGAAACTCACAAACATGTTAAACTCTATTTAGGTACTGATCTAGAAAGCTAGAATTCCTAGACGTTCTTTTTTATCTTTCACATTTGATCCACTTTAGTGTGTTGGTTGTTGTGCTTTTAGTGTGTTTGACGTTGTTAAATAGTGTATTAGGGTCTTGGGGTGTAACTAGGGGTTTTCCACTGTAATTGGTTCCAAAAATGCCCCCAAACCTTAAAACATATTAAAAAACTCGCATATGGGAAGTGTCAATCACGATTATGACTCCCCCTCGATCGTAACTCTAGGAAATTTCTCTCTACCATGATCGTGACATGGGATTCATGGTGGTGACTCTGCCCATGCAGCCCCATATACATGCATCATCTTTGTTCTTCAATGATCTAATTTCTAGCACTAACAAACACATCAAACACCTTAAGAAACATAAAATTAAGATTGAAATCACACTCTAAACCACACAAACACTTATAATATAAATAAATACTCACATTAATACAATTCTAAGACTATACATACAATAATAATCTAATAAACACCTAAAAACACACTAAAACACTTATCAAAACATAGTATAAATTATACCTATCATGTACAATCATTTAATTTAGTATATGTTTGGGGGAGCATTAACTACTAAAATCACATAATGGATAAGTTTAAAATTTGACATTGTAATTGAATACCATTTCCCACAACATAGTTAAAAATAATAACTTCCACCAGCACAACAAATCTTATTATAATATTGATTAACATAAACTTTAACTCTTTTTTTCTCTTTTGCTGACAAATTAATATTTTATTTTATGAGATTTATTTTCCCCTTAATCTTCTTGATTATGCTTGTTTCAACCCCTTCTTCGACGTAGATACTTATTTCCTTAATTTAAGAATCACTTTAATAACCCCTCGGTAAATTTGTCATCATACCATTAGAAAACATCTCCTAACCTAAATTTTTTTATGTTATTATTTAAACATTGCACACAACATTTTTAAACTAATTAAAAATAAAAACTTACTCGATAATTGTGGTATCCATATAATCTTCTCTTGTGACTATGATCACTCCAAGAAATTCTCAATAAGGAATTTAAACTACAATAGAAAAATACATTTTGAGTATTTAAAAGTTAATATTGTATTAGTAACTGGTAGGAATACTATAACTTATAGGAACTATCACTCGAATTCTAACACAAATGGCACGTATGACATTTTATATAACGATAAAAAATTAAAATGATGGAACATCTGTCAAAATTTATCAAATTTAAACTCTAACTTGACTCGAAGTATATATTAAATGATGAAGACGATAATACAATGCATCTTGAATTGCATGTCACTTATACTGACATTTGCAATTCAAGATGCATTGCATTATGGACGTAGCTTCATGTCAGATACATAATGCAAAATGCATTGCATTATGAACATTTTCATATACGTAATCCGTGTCATATAAAATAAAATTAATCAAATCTGTATAAATAACAACTAACACAAGCTTTTGTAAAGCTTGTCATAGAAGATAATAACGTTGACCTTATACAACTATTCTTGTTGCTTTTGTTGCCACATCAAATTCATTATAACGAGTTGGGGAGATGTATAATATTTATGTTTCAGTACAAATTTCTATATAACACATGGTAGCAACACAAAAGTATTACGGATTCCATGATCCTTATGTATGCGAAATTAAATAAATTAAGAAATAGATATAATTGCTCAATTGAAATCAATGGTGGAAGAATGGCAAATAAACCTTAACGATAGAACTAATTAGATTATTAGATTAAGGTTAAGCTAGATAAAGATTTAATTAGATTAAGGTTTGTCATAGTTTAGTTAATTATTTTTATTTAGAATTATTTAAAATAATCAAAATTAATAAAATTACATTAAAACTAATGAAAATTTTATTAAGATAAATGGGCTCGGCGTTGTGGGGCCTATAATTACATTAAAAATAATATAATATTATCACGTCATCAATGATGTGATAGAAAAATAATAGAAACATAATTCATTCTAAATGTTTCATAAATATTAAAGTTCATAAACACTTTAAAAACTTAAAATCACATTTATATTCTTATAGAAACTTTAGGACTTTGTTTGTTAACCAGTATAAGAATGAGAATATATTTTTGATTGTCTAACTTTGGCTTGTTAGGAATAGATAACATAGGAAATGAGAGAATTGGAATGAATTTTTATTGCTAAGGAGGATGTGAGGATAATTTAGAATCAAATATTAGAATAACAAATAACAGATATTGTTATAATATATCAAGATATTGTTAAGATATTACCTATGTTTGATTAATTCTTATCATTATATTATTACTGAAATTACATATTTTCTCTTTTATATTTAAAATTTTAAATAATTATTTATTTTATTTCATTGTTATTATATCAAGCAAAACAAGTTTTGTTTTAATTTTTCAATTTTATTTTTATCATAAAAATCATTCAGAATTATTTAATATTTAATAAATTAATAAATTATTAAAAATTTTAATTATTTGTTTATAAAATACAAAATATTTTAATCAATTTTTATAAAATAAATTATATAATAATTAAATATGATTAAAAAGGTTGTGTTTTCATTCTTAATATTTGATATCAAATATTGACATAAATGCTCTAATTTTTTTTTATTATATAGAAGATAAGTATACTAAAATTTTTATTTTTATTTTTATTCGATTGTTTCATTATTATTATTTATCAAAACCATGGTTAAGGGAGCTTTTTTTTAATAATATTAAGTATCTCAGTTTAGTCGGACTAATCCTAAATTTCTAAGATCCCGTCTTAAAAATTTTAGAGATGTAAATTTAGAATCTCAAAACCTCACGTTCATACGTGATGAAAAAAAAAAAACGATTATAAGCATAACGATCCCACCTCCTAATAGATATAAGCTCCCGCGGGTTACTTCTTAGTATTAACTGGAATAGCCTGAAAAAGGTGCAATCTTTTTCTCCCAGCAAGTCAGCAAGCTGCGAACCTAGCATGGGTGGTGATCGTGCAATGCCTTCGAACTTATGTTTTGGTATCTCTCTCTCTCTCGCTTTTTGTGTTCTTTTTTTCTGGGTTTGAGTAATGATGGACGACTGGGACGGTGTTTAAGTGCAGCTGAAGAATCCTTCGACGATAGAGAACTTTCAGAACTATCGTTTTCGCTTGATCCAACTTTTAATCGCAGGTGTCGATGGCTAATCCTTTGTTCTCTTTCTGTTTTCTCTTTATTTAGCTTTAAATGTTTGTGCGTTCCTAATCACTATGTTTTCTTTTTGGGTTGTGATTTGTGAACCAGGAGAACAAAATGGACTTGGATATAGAATCGTAGGTTGCTAACTATTTAGTCTCCAAGGCTATTCGTAAATTGAGTGATAACCATTTGGATTGATTGCCCTTGTTTCAAGTGCTTTTGTAGTAGAAAGTTTAATCCCTTTTTTTATCGGTTACATGGGACCCTAATGGCCAAATTCTTAAGACCCTTTACTCCTACTAGCCACTCAAAACCGAGGCCTTGCAGTTGGTTGGAAGTACCAAAACCATCAACCTACAAGTATAGCTGGTTAACTTGTTATTTTTTTGGCCTTTTTTTTTTATTTCTTGGTGAACTAAACGATATATTCTTGAATTGCGTGGTATGGCAGAGAGTCAAAGCCCGATTCTTGTTCCATCATGGATGATGCAATTGAGGAAGTGGATGAGACACCCAGTAGGGAGCATGAACTGGTGCCTGAAGAACTAGAACGTCGGATTTCACCAAATCTTTTGGAAATTCAAGCTAATAAAAAGAGAAGATTCAATGCTTACCAGGACGTTTTAAAGACTTATGATCACTTACTACAAGGAAGCCAAAGCTTGAAGAAAGCTAAAAGCAAAATTTTGAGGTATTCAAATCAGTTTTACGTTTAACCCATTTGTTTTGGAGGTAGCGTTACTACAATGCACTAAAAGAACATTTGATTAGTAGATGTATTGCGATTGCCGTACATATATGCATCATTCTTGACAACCACATGATACATCAAAGCTACTAGTGCAACATTCCTCTTAGGCCTAAGATGTACCGATGCTTTCAATTATGCACCCATTGATTATAACATAAATCTCCTTACTGGGATAGATCTCAATTCATATTGTTTTAGAGTGCTAATATAATTATATTTTTTCATTCCTGTCAAAAGTTTTGTTCAACCTTGTTTTGCAATTGCTTAATAAAGTAATATAAGAGAGAGAGAAGGAGACAACTTTTTCAGTTTTGCTTCATTGTTATTAACAATAATCACTAATATTATGTTAGCTCTCTTATTTAGGTACATGGCATCCACTGAAAAGGAAATTAATAATAGCTCTCTTATTTAGGTACATGGCATCCACCGAAAAGAAAATTAATAATAGAAATTGATAAACCCTTAATTGATGTGATAGGTAGCTTATTTAGGTGTCAAGAAATTCATTGAAAAGGAACTAAACATTAGAAGTGATAAACCCTTGACTAATGTTGAATATCTACCTATTTTTGTGGTTTCCATGGATGTGAATGATTTTAAGTGTTAAAATGCAGTCCTGCTATGAATGCATGATATAGAGTTGGACATTAAGACGTATTTTGCATAATAATTGTCAACTTAAAAAGAATTTTGTTTTAGAAATCATGGATTCTAAGTATCATCTTCCTAGAATGTCCTTCCCAACTAAGCAAGAGATAGATGATATTTATCTGAAGACTTAAATTTGGTGTTAAATCAAAACCTGGTATTCTAAGTATCATCTTCCTAGAACGTCTTTCCCAACTAAGCAAGAGATATATGATATTTATCTAAGACTTAAATTTGGTGTTAAATCAAAACATGGTATTATGAGAAAGACATGTGATATTAATTTAAGGACCTGCTTTAGTGTCAACACAAGACCTATTTATATGTAAAGGATTGTCCTATTTCTTATTGCAACCCTGTATAACCCTATTTAGCTAATAGTTTGATTACACATCATATACTTCTCCATTTGTTTTCAAGGTCATATTTGATTTGATCACTTGTTCAAAATTTGTGAACATGATAATTTTGGCTTTGCAGTTATTCTCCTGGAAGATGGATTGAAAACGTAGGTGGCCTAAAATTGAGAAACTATGATGTTCCTGACACAACAACACTATTATTGATTGGTCCAAAAGGATCTGGAAAAAGCAGTCTTATCAATAGGATTTCAAAATTCTTTGAAGATGGCATCATTGCTTGTGATAGAGCACAAGTCTCATGTATGTGTTACTTCATTTGGTTCATTGTTTGTGAAAGAATTGGATAGTATGAACTTTCATTAGCCTAACTATGGTTTTCTTTTGACATCACTGCTTCTTACAGAAAATTATTGATTGTCTAGCAACTGGACCTATTTCCTTAAAGAATCTTCATATGATTTTATTTCCTATTTCAGATGGTTCATCTATTGGAGATGGTACCTTTTTTCTTCACGAATACATGATCCCTAGGAATTCTTCTTCCTTTTGTCTCTACGATACCCGTAGCTTGTTAGACAACTCATCAGACAACTATGAAATGCTAAAGAATTGGATTACAAATGGTGTTCGTCATGGGGAACTTATTCTCAGGTTTAAATTCTAACTTTAGATGAATTTTCTTTTATGGGACGTGGATTTTGTTTTAGAAAATAACTTTTATAATTTGTGTATCAGGCCATCAGATGATTTTTGTTTGAGGACCAGGTTGAAGCACAAGGCTCGTAAAAGTCGTTATGTGTCCAGCAGGGCTAGGATGGTTAATTTTGTGATATTTGTGGTTAATGGAGTTGAAGTCCTAAAATTGATGGAGGGTAATTGTGATACTTTGGAGGGGGGGAAATTCAAACAGATGACCACAACTTTCAACTGCCCATACTTATCATTCAAAGGTATGTGAAATTTTTTTTCTGCCTTAGGTGCTTTTAGAAATACCCTCTAAGGTTCATTTAGTATTTGTGTGGAATATTGTACGGGGAACAACCTCTTTACTACGTAAGGGTAAGGTTGCATACTATCATATCTCCCCAGACCTCGATTTGGTGCGGGGTTTCAACTGGGTGTTGATGATGATGATCATGATGATTGTACAAGAAATATAGTTAAATAATAGATGAAACACTCAGATTATGCCTTCTAAGTCATTATTAGCCCCCCAAAGGGTTTTACAAGATATTGAATTATGAAATTTTCTAATAGAATTCCTACTCCCCTTAAAACTTATTTCCTTAAGAAAGACAAACATTGGAAAGTAGGTGCTGAATTTGCTGGAATAGAGGCTTTGGTGGATGCGTATTTCAAGGAACATGTGCTTGGTCTATCTTAAGTTGTTATTCCCCACTCTTTTAGTTTTTTTGATGTTCATCTGACAGTTTCTCTTAAGATCAGTATAAATACTAAAGAAATAGGCCATATAACGGAAGGGTTAAAATTTTATTTTAAATTGTTTTAAAGGAACCTTGTCCTCTCCATACGAACTGCCTTTTATCAATACAATTCTTTACTTTATTTTTCAATTATTCTCTACATATTTCCTTGCTTCTATCATTTTTGATTTCAAAGTAGAAACGATCCAAAAGGGTGAACACTCGTCATTCTACTTCCTAAAATCCTTCCCTACAAGAAACAGGAATGTTGGGATGTAAGCTTTGATAGGCTCTTAAAGTTAAAGAACTTTCACAAAATATGTATTTGTATTGATAACAAAGTTTTTGAGTACAAAAAACACACACAAAAAATACAAATATTTTTTTTCTCTAAGTGCTACTGCACTTTTCTCTCAATATTTCTTTATCACAAAGAGCTACAGCTCTCAAAACACTTCTTTTTCAAATACTCTCTTTTCACTCTTTTTTTTTATACACACATAACTCTTATTGTTCTCATGAATATAAGAGCATATATATATATAGGCATGCTAAACAACTTCAATTCTAATTTGGCCACTTCTTTAAACAACTTTAATTTCAATTTGGCCACTTCTTTGACTCTGTCTTGCTTTTTTACCAAGCATGTTAACTCATCCTTGTCCATAAGCTTCTTCCATAAGCTTCTAAATTCATCCATAAATTTCCACATTATCACTAGATATTTTTCTCCAACCCAAATCTTATCTTTTGTCATAATTACATAATTATTCATAATGAAGGAGAGTTTGTATTTTCTAACTTGTACTTATCCCTGCTTCCATCATCTTCATGTTCCTTTCACCTTTTCTTATTATTTTTCCCATCTTGCAATATCATCTCTAATGGTATCCTATAGGCTATAGCTCATTCTTTCCTCATGAACTGCAGATGATAAACCTGTGGTTGTTGTTACACATGGTGATCTACTATCAATTGCTGACCGTGCTCGTATCCGTGTTTACCTCGGCCAGCTTCTTGGTATCCCTCCTGCCAAACAAATTTTTGACATTCCAGGTATGATTGTGTCTACTTTTTGATTTTCCTTTTCTATTGTCACAATTGACTAATCAGTTAAAACCACATTTTTTACATCTATTATAATTTTGTTAGAGTTTGAAGAATTAACGTCGTCTTCATGTAATTGTAGAAAGCTTTGATCCAGTTACTGGTTTGATGATAGTTAACATGCTGCGTTATTGCCTTGAGCATGCTGATAAAAACCTTCCTCACAAGAATTGGTTAGCTAAAAAGGTTTGTCTTGTACCACCTATTCGCTAGAAGCTCTGCATTTGCTTCTAACAGGTGTGGGTATTTTATTTGGCTTTATCTTCTGATGATTCTACCATCCGGCATATGACGTCTACCGCTGGCTCTTGATTACCTTACATAATGTTCTTTGAGGAGACTTTCTTATTAGGCTTACGCAACCTACCATGCACTATAGTCTGTATGAATGAAGCATTTGGTGGAGATTCTTTAGAGATGTGGAGGCAAGAGGGAAAAAAAACAAAAACCTGAATTCGTATATAACTTTATTATTTATGGTAGTAGTTCTTTATCATCTCCAAAGGCTTTCCAACAATATTAATATCAGTTTCCTTTTTGACTTAATTCTTGATTTTCCATCTTGATACCTGTCTTCCTGCATTGAGCTTATATTGGTTTCGGGCAGAGCATCTTGTTCTGTCATGCATAACCTCATTCTGCAATGAGCAGAATAAATAGAGGAACAAATAATCTCCACCTCTCTCTTAAGAATTTATTGGGGACCCCATCCCAGTTTCTTGCTTACCATACTGTGATTACTGCATTATTTCCACATCTGTCTGGAGTTAAAGCAAGGTCTAAATAATAACATAAAGAGAGCAACTGCTTCTTGTACTTGACAAAAATATGAGGGTAGATGGCACCACCTCCTACTGAATTATATAGTTCGGTGGCTTGTCTTTTGCTGACAGCTGCAAGTTTTTTTGCAGGTTTGCAAGATATCAATATCGGCCTGGGTATATATCTTTGTAATCCTTAGTATGGCCATTTTGTCTATCTACTTGCAATATCTTCATATTGGACTTCCGCTGAAATCAAAAGGGAAGTTTCATGTAGATTGGCATAATATAAGGCATTTGTGGTTAGAATAATCGCTTTGCGTGCCATGGCAAAGTTCGTTCTGGTGGATTTGTTCCCCAAAATCACAGCTACTTTCTGATTAACGCTTTTAGGGTTGTATACAAAGGCTACTTACTTCCCTGCCTGCATCATCAGATATGTTAGTTCAGAAAGTTGTCCTACATGTAATTAATTTTCGAATATCAGCTAGTACTGTTGACAGCTTGGAATATATTTATTTAGTGCTCCGTAGATCTCTTTCTTTCCTTACTGCAGTGCGTCACTTAAAACATCAAATTGGGACATTTTACACTAATGTACTAGTATCTACCGTTTTAAAAGTTGGGCAGGTTTAAAGGTTCAATTCTAGGCTTAGCAAGTGGGTTTTGAGTTTCAAAGAACCTGAATTGAATTGACTAATTTTTAGAAGGAATTTAAAATTTTAAAAAACACTTTTGTTAAATTGGTTTGCCTTTTTTTGGTTTAGCAATCAGAGACAATATCATTTCTTGGATGTTTTATATCTTTTCAAAGATATAAGTTGCTTTTCTATATGCTTTATTCACAGTTGGATCAAATATGTTAATTTTTGTAGGGATAGATCTTCATAAACCATGCTTGTTACTCGCAAGAAGGAAAATGCTTCCAAGAAAAGGAAGAGCCAAGGGAAATAGGAGGGACTGAGAGGTCAGTGGGCTACTATGGCCAATCTCATCTCCCAAATTGATACAAATGATGAACTGACAAAAAAGGCTTTCATTCTTATATGGAATTATTATAAGTCGGTTGTCAAAGTTGACACTATTAAGCATAAAGGCAAAAAGCCTGACTTCCAGGTCTTCATCTCCAAATAGGATCTTAATCACAAGGACTTGATTTTTTAGAAGGCTACAATCACCATGCAAATGTGTTGAGCCTTGGTTCTGTCTGGAGATATAAAGGCCTTGGAGAGGAATTTTTTAAATGTATTGCGTAAAAATATCAAAAACAATATTACAAAGGTGATTGATTTTCTTCTTTTATCTTATCATGCAACCATAGGTAACAATTCATAATGTAGGTATATATGGCATTCAAGAACTATAATAAAAACTCTAAAAGAGAAACTCACTTGGATTCAAAAGGAGATGGTCAAAGTATATTATAAGATTGTTAAAAGGCTTACATAAGAGTCTGGGTTCTACAATAAGGAATCAGGATATAAACTAGTTATTCAGAGCCAGCAATTGGCTACCAGATTTCGCCCAACAACTACAATTAGATCGCTTCGGGGGTTCATTATAGCGTGGTTGAATATAGTGTAGTCTGCCCCTACAGTCCTTGATCAGTTTCTTAAAAAGAAGATTCATAGTCTGACAATAAGTCAAATTAGACTGAGCTCGAGTCTGTCGTTCAAAAATTTTAGTTCAGACTTAGAGCCTGATTAGGCCCAGGACATATGAGCTGAGCCTAAACTTGATAAAACTCTACCTGGCTTGATTATTTTTTAATTTAAATTTTAAAAAATGTTATCGTTTTATTTAAAACAATATAATTTTTCTTAGAATTTTTAAGTTTTAGCCCAGGCCTAAAGCTCATTCAAATCAAGCCGAATCTGATGAATTTAGATCTAGCCGTGTTTGCGCTTATTTGCCAAGCTTATGTATTTTGTGGGACAAGAACTTTTTTGAGGAGCAAGTCCTTTGAGATTTAAAATTATGACAATGAGATCACTTCCTTTATTGAGGGGCTCAACAAATACAGAGAGCTTTTTGAGCCCACGCTTCTAAACCTTCCTTTGAGTGACTTGCATCAACGACTTCCTCACCTCCTAACATGCCTGAGTCTAAATCGATGATCAAAATCTACTACTGGTGACTTTGTGAATATTCTATACCTTTGGAAACATTCTACTATCAAAAGGTCTTAGGGCTATCTATCCCTGTCAGCATTGATCCTGCAACAGACTCTTCACACTGACCCCTCACCTGGTCTTCGTATTGACCTTTATGCTCGAAAATCAACACCAATTTTCTTTTGTTTGTCGAATTTGTTTTTCTTTTCAATCTCTTGTTCGTTTGCTTTGTTGTGTATAGTAAACATTAGTTTAGTGACTGTACTTGGCCTTAAGCGAATTGTCAAATACATGATATGCTCGAGTGAAAATTTTTATGTCTTGGAAATGTGCTTTGTCTTAGAGCGATAGCGTCTTACATGTACGATCACTTGGTCAACAAATTGTCTTGCAAATGCGCTTTGTTTTAGAGTTACAAGCGTTTTACTTGCGTGGTCCCTTGATCATCATATATGCGTCTTGAGAATTACCTTAAAGCAACATCTTATGTGCACGACTGTTTAATCAACATATCAATACCTGACATCCTCGATCATGTGTTAAGTATAGACTTGTCCAATCTATCGTATTTCTGCAAAACAATGTTAGAGGCTGTTCCAACGTCAGCACTACACTACCTAAATTAGCTCGTAATTGGAGTAGGTTGAAAGAAGGTGAAAGAGCTTAGACGATTTGTTGTTCAAGTGTCTTCTTATCTTTCACTTGGTCCTTCCACATGTCCATATCTCAAACCCCAACTATGGGGATGAAAAGATAGATAAGACGAGAGAAAACTTGTTGCATAAACAGAATGGTTGATGTTGGAAAACGAGTTAACCTATCAAAGAAAATTTAGAGTACAAACCTACTGTCAATCTGTCAAAGAAAAACTCATGGTACAAACCTTTAATACATTTGACAAATTAAAAAGGAGTTTTACGGGCCTTGAATACTCCAACATCAAAGAATAGACCCACTAACTACAAAGAAATGGTATCAAAACACAAGCAAAATCTGAAGACATTTCTAATTTTTCTCATGATGACTCAGTACATGTGTTCCAGAATTGTAAGACTCACATATTTGGAAGAACATTTGTAACAGTTGAGGAATCACAAAAATTCAACGTGCCCATGAAATCTCATTGCCAGGGTTTATGCTACAGCAGCGACCAAGACATGGAAAAGTAATTTTGATGGATTACAACGTATCCAACTGTCGCAAATCCCTGTCCTCGAACATAAATTCAAGGAAACAACCATAACGTCCCTCCAATCAATAAAAACTCACACCCTTCTTTAATAGTTTGCAGGCACAGGTCAAATGAAGTAGGCAACCAAGATAGGAAGAAATGTCCACTTCATATTTTCAATATTGATTAGCGAGTCCTATTTTGAATCATCAGCTTCCAATAGCTGTAATGTTTGGAATGCTTTGCAGAAACATTGCCCTTGCCGTAGGGTCAGTCGAAAACTGGCCAAGTACAGCAATTGTTGCTGTGCTACTTCCTAACTTCTCAATTCCTCTAGAGATCATACAAGTATGGCTAGCCTCCACAACAACCATCACATCTCCACCCAACAGCGATGAGACAGTCTCAGCAATCTGCCTGGTAAGTCTTTCCTGTACTTGGAGCTTGAAACCGTAGAAGTGTACCACTGACTGTAAAACGGATTTAGCAATAGGACTAGATCCCTCAGTGTGGAAGTACCCAATATGCACCACACCATAGAATGGAAGTAAATGGTGTTCACATTGAGACCAGAATGCCAAATTTAGCTCAGAATGCATCTGCTCTCTGAAATGGCATACTTCTCCTTCGGGTTTGAGATCCCTATGACCACATATGAAGCCATTAAGCTTCATATCTAAATTCATGGTTTGGAACTTCATTAACCATTTGATGAAACGACTGGGAGTACCAAGAAGCTCTATCCTTTGTGGATCTTCACCCAAAGACCTGAGAATAGAAGTCGCCGCTGCCACCATTACTGTGTTAGGTGGTTCTAGCTCAGAAGAAATTTTAGCATCTGAGGAGACACGGGATGGACACCAGTGGAGCTCTCGGAAGTTTTTATCATAAAATTTGTCTGCGTTTCTCAACTTGAGGAGACTTAAAAAATCAATCCATATATCAGCATTTTCATTTTCGAAAACACCTGAACCTGAACGGATCAATGCCTTAACCCATCCTTGGTGATTAGAGTCAAAAAAGAATGACTCCATGATTGGAAAATGAATGTGTGAACATTGGAGTATAACAGCAACACCAGCTGGCCTGATCCCATTATGCAGAGCTAAACATACTTCATCTGCCAGACGCTGTGGATCTTGGAGTCTTTTTGCAAAAACATCAGCAACTCTAGAAAGCTTGCTTAATCCTACAACCCTCAGACCAGAAGGGACATAACCCACATGACACTTAACATGGAACGGAAGCAGGCAAAACTCACAATAGGAGAAAAGATCAAGATCCCGAACAATCACAAGTCCCCCAGATCCTCCTGCATGACCAACTGCATTATCCAAACCAACTTCAGGAAACAAAGCCCCCTGAACAATGTCCTTCACCTTTTGTTTATAACCTGCACAAGCAAGAAACAGCCAACGATGAGCATTCATTAAGCGACACCATAAATTTCCGAGTAAATTAAGCACGAAAAGCAAACAGAGAGAGAGTGCATCTACACACATTACCCTAGACAAGTAAATTACGCTAGTCTTGATCATCTTGTTCAAAAGTATCACCTCTGTTTAAATTGGACATGCACACGAAAAGACCTGCTTCAAGTTAGTATTTAAGGCAAACCAGGAAATCATCCACTGAGTAGTGACTTATAAAACAATTATATTGTGCACTTAAAACCATGGTATAAATCTCAGATCTGTAAGAAACAGCCACTCAAATCATTAAAGTCTAGTTAAGACTACAAAGTTTGCTGTTATCTTTCCTGTTTTCTATTTAAGCTTGACTGGATGTTTCCCAATCTACTGGGTTAACGCATTAGGGTCTGAAAATGGCAAATAGACAAGGCAACTATGAATATAGTTTTCCAAACTGGATCTAAACCAAATTTTTTTGCATCATTTAACTGTATCCTGCAAGTTAAGGATCAGTACCTGCTCTTCAAGAGTGCATCACTTCAATAGATTGCTATAATTCATCCCTAAATCCCTTATAAAATAGATGGAAAGATGATATCTTGTTCAAGTGACTTCATTCGCTCCGCTCTTTTCCTTGAAGAACTAATGCTATCTTTCACGGGATGATGTCATCATATGAATGTATCCCGATATGAATCTTATCAGTTACAGGATGATGCCATCATATGAAAATTCTGATTGCAAAAAATAAATGCTATCTATTACATTGATAAAAGTAAGCCTACAGCTTGCATAACATATTAATACCCAGCGTCAAGAAATTATCAACCTTGATGCCAACACCAAAAATGGAGAAAACCCAAGTAAAGCAATCGCTTTCTTAAAGTGAAATAGTGGCCATTATAGTGAAAAACAAACAACATCCGGTGGAATAAGCAGAGGCGATAAACAGATCCAAAATAAAAGAAATCAGCAATATGCAACCCTGCAGTGGATTCCCATTTCAGGACATAAATCCAACCATCAAAGAGGATACAAATAATAAAATAATTCTCCTATGAATAAGCTTTTCTTAAATAATGACATATGATGTTTTAGTATGCCATCCACTGAAATTGAGACTATAACGGATTCACGTCAACGTCTGCAAATTCTAATCTACGGCTTAGCAAGTTTAAATTCAAGGACAACTGTCGTAACAACATAGTGACGCATAGGAAAGGAAATAACCAAAAGGAAGAACTCGAGAACTGCGGGGAGCAGATCCCCAAAACTTATATTGACAACGAATCCATCGGCGGGTGAAAACAAATTCAGAGTTAGTTAAACAGAGTAAGGACAAGCAGGTACCTTTGGTTGCTTCTCTAAACGCCTTAGCGACGCGAAGTGGAGTCTTTCTAAGACCTTCTCTATTGATATCTTCTCCAAGACCTTCTAAAAGAACTTTCACAGATTCCTCAATAGCTAAAGTTTCTGGCTCTCCCTCAAATCCTAGCTCAGCTCTTCGGAATTTCACTTCATTCTTAAGCTCCAGGTCGAATTGTCCCTCATCCAAAGCGCCCATTGACAGCCAACAAAACCCAACAACTACACCAGCTACAGATGCCAAAAGAGACGGAACGGAAATCGTTCAATCATGGGAACATAATATAATGGCGAATCTCAATTCTTTGAAGTATCCACATAAAAAACAGCAGCAGTAATAACAAGTTAACCCAAATCTTTAAGCTCCCAATGCAAAATGAATCAAAAAGAAAACAAAAACACTCGAAACGTTTGAGGAACAATATGCAAAACAAAAGAGGCTTTCAAGACAAGCATACACCAAACAGTAAAAGATTGGAGAAAGTACCAAAATGACACCAAAGCAAATGAATATAGAAAGGAGGGGCAAGGAGGTAGTTAGAAGGAGAAAAGGTGGCAGGGGGAGGAGCGGTGAGGGTGAGGAAATAGAGGCTGAGGAGAGGGAGAAAGGTAGGGTAACTGTTGATCTTTGGAATGTGTGGATCTTTTATTTCGGCTCATGGTCATGGGAAATGGGTACGGGTCTCATCAACTACGTCATTGTAACTGTAGGCTTTTCGGGGTCTCTACATCTAATCTCGTCCGCTGTGTTTACAAATTCGAGTGGGAACGCAGAGAGGAACTTCAAGACAAAATGCGATTTGGTTGTCTTCTTTCGATTGTGGGTATCTATGACCATAATTTACAAAAACATTAAAAAAACGTTGACTGCATTTATAATATATATTGGAGTAATCTTTGGTAGGACATGTTGTCTGTCAAGTTTCTGGTGGGAGAAAAGGTACCGTGCTTGGCTGTGAGTGGCATTTTGGCACCGACCCACAATTGGTAGTGTGTCAAAGACAAAATCTACCCAGGTTTGTCCTTGACCCATATATATATATATATATATATATGATATTAATAATTAATTAAATAATAAATATAAACTTATCTCAAATTAATTAAACTCAATTCAACCAATGATGATGATGATGAACAACAATAATTTATTTATTCAACTCCAATTTAAGAGCTACATTGTCATGTTTATTAACAATATGTAATATTGAATTATTTTAACAGAAATTTAAGATGTGAAATTAAATATTTTTAAATTGCTTAAAAATATTGTATTGTTATTCCATATGCTGTGAAGACCTTTACGATATTTGAGGTCTTTTTAAGGGCATTCATGCTAAATTTTATCAAAGCCTTTTGGCCATATTCTCACTTTACCTTTTTACTACAAGAAATTCTAGGTGTTGTTAGATTTATTTCCAAATTCTAACACTAAAATACGAATGCTCTATGCACCTCGTGAAAGAATACGAAACTGTGAGTATGTTTTGTAGATTTATGGAAGTTGAAAATAGATAATTTGTTAATTATTTGTTGTTAAGGATAAGTAAAGGAATTTTACTTTCATAATTGTACATATATTTTGCAGATATTTTAGTGATATAATCTGCCTTTTATTTAGCCTTGTATTTAACATATACGATGTATATTTACCCTTATAAAATCATATAAATACAACACTAAAAGATACCCAAAGTAGGGTAATTATTCTTCCAAAACCTCTCTTCCTTCATGGTATCAAAGCATACTTAAAATTCTCCTCTCTTTTTTTCCTAAAATCTTATTCGCCCTCATCGACGCTTCTCACTGATCTGCTTGCTTGCCACTTCCACAAATTAAAGTTTGTTTCTTATCATTATCTCTCCAGGTAACATTTTTCTCCACTTCTCTTTGTCTCTTTCTCAATCTTCATTATGGCACCATCTACTAGTGGCAAAACTCATGAAGCCTTTATCGTCAACAACATCAAAGCACATATTCCCATACTTTGGACTTTGTTGGTTCTAAATACAAAAATTAGATGACTTTACATACTGCTAATGCTATGAGTGTTGGAGCCTTTGGCTATCTTGATAGTTCCATCAAGCCTAAAGACAAAGATAACGAACAATAGACTAAATTAGATGCCCTTATTGCCACTTGGGTTTATCAGACTATTAGTTAGGATGTTTTTGGTATGATTATGTTAGTGGAACCACTTCTACTCATGAATTATAGAGCTACATTGAATCTCTTTTCAAGGCCAATCTTAGTGCCTAAAAATTGCAGTTAACCAAAGAATTTAATTCCATAAGAATGGGTTATTCCTCTATCAATGACTATTGTTCCTGTGTGAAAACTTTAGCCAATGTTTCGGCCAAGGTTAATGCTCCTATAAACAGTACCACACAAGTACTTTGCCTCTTTAATGGTCATGATAAGTGTGAATTGCATCATATTTTAGGCCTTAGTTTGATAGTGCTAACTTAATCGTTTAGAATGTGTTTTGGTTAGAAATATGTTAGTTTGTTAATTAATTGCGTTTAAGTGTTTTTTATGGGTTAGTACAAGTCTTTGGGCTTAATTATTACATCTTTAAGGTACCTTGATGTATTTGATAGTATTTCAGGGTCAACACTGAAGAATGGAGAAGTTTCGGAGACATTCGGGTTGAAACAATAGCCCACGATCAAGGCACGATCATCACAGAAGGCTCAGATATGACCCACGATCGTGGCTTGCAGGGCCACTGTTGTGGCCTGTATTGGGCAGACACGCAGACACTCAGAAAAGTCAAAATTTGAGGGAGTTTTTAGACCTTTCAGACCCCGAAAAAGCCCTAGGGCTATCCAGAACACAAAAGGTATATAAAGAATAAGAAAAAGAACATGAAGGAACTTTTGCATCAGCCACTATTGAGAAACCCTAGAGAGAGTTCATCGAGAGATTGAGAAAGAGAAGAAGGAAGAGAGAAGTGGAGAAGAAGCTGACACAAAGTACTTCCGATAATGGGAGGTTTCCCGTTGTTGCTACCTTCGTCATCTATTTAGATCTTGTTTCTGGTGTATTTTCAATTTTATTAATGTATAAAATTGGAATAATCGTTGATGATAGGATTGTATAAATGTTGAGGATGTTTAAACTCACCTTCGGGTTGTTTTTATCTTTAATTTAATAAAAATCTCATTGTTTTATGTCATTTAGATTCATTATGATTGATTTCTAAGATTGCATAATTTAGTAATAGACTGAGAAGGTGAATTGAATGAAACATGATTAAATTGGGTTAACAAGAGTTATGTGATTTAATAAGAATGAGAAATCAATTAAATTGATAATTGTGTGAAGAGAGATCTTACATAGGTTCCCGATAGTCTATTGAAAAACTTCATAATTAGGGTTTAGATAGATTGTTAAATGAGAAATTGCAATTTTCCATAATCTGATTGCGATTTATAATTTACGGTTAATGGTTATAACTCGAGAGAGAGTAATCAACCTTAAGATCATCTAGCACCAATAATCCAATACTTCATAATCAGTTAGGTTAGTATTAAAGATACGTAAAAATTCCCCTTTCTCTCAATTGGTAATTCTTTAAGTCAATTCTTAAATGTGTGCATTGCAATTGCTAATTTGTTGATATTTTGTGATTAATTCATGAATTGAATTACTTGATTAAATTGCATTCCTGTTTTAGTTTCGTTATATTTTAAATATTATGCATTACTTTGGCCTTAGATTTTAGGATTAGATTAACTCTCCTCGTGGGATCGACACCTTAGGTACTACACGAATGACCGATACGCTTACAGATTATTGAGGTTAAATATTAAAACTTACACATATCGAAAAACCGTGATCAAGTTTTTGCTGCCGTTGTCGGGTAGGCGATTATTTTAGTTATATAGTTTAAAGTGTGTAGTTAGTTTTTAATTTTTTGTTTTTGTTTTTTGTTTTCTACTTTTGAAATCGTGCTCTTGCATGAACACAAGAGTCATGAGAGGTTCGAGTCGCACAACTGAAACCTTAGATTTAGACATCACTTGACTAGAATGAATCATTAAGAATGCTCAGCGAGAAGAAGAAGAAGAAATAATGAAATCAACAATAGCCGAGGAATTTCAGCAAACTTTGGACTATGGAGCAAACCAAGAACGTCAACAATAGACCGTTAAGGACTTCATGAGATCAGGGTTCAATGCAGCTAACCAAGAAGTAACTAGACCATCCATACAAGCAGCATCATTTGAAATCAAACCAGCTCTCTTAAACATGCTTCAACAGAATGTGCAGTTTTATGGACTAATGAACGAAGATGCTAACGCACATATAGTGAACTTCCTTGAAATTTGTGATACCTTTTAGTACCGTCAAATGTCGAAAGATGTGGTTAGATTAAGGTTTTTCCCTTTTACCCTTAGATATAAAGCAAAGGCTTGGTATCATTCCCTTAACCCAGCTAATGTCACGATGTGGGATCAGCTAGTTCGTGCTTTCTCAGACAAATATTTTTCCCCTAGCTAAGACCATTAAGATCATCAAGGAAATTACTAACTTCCAGCAAAGTGATGGGGAATCGATCTACGAAGCGTGGGAAAGATACGAGGATTTGCAACGGAAGTGCCCACACCATAACTTACCCAAGGAATTCTTATTGCAAACATTCTATAATGGAGTAACTCCACATACGAGAGGCATAATTGACGCAGTTTCAGGAGGTTCACCGATGAGAAAGACGGTTGATGAAGTGGAAGAGCTTATAAAGGAGATGGCGAGTAATAGCTGCTTGTGGATGAACGAGCGGAGTAGACAAACTACTACCTTCCTAGAGCAAAAGGGAATTGTGGTTGTTGATCAGATGACAGAAATGCAAGCTAAAATTGATAACTTGACGCGACAACTCAACAACATAAAGGTTTCATCCTCAACTCCGGTGAATGCCGTGTAACTCAAGAGTGAACTCTATGGACAAATAAACCATGATATAGTGGACTATTACTTGATGAAGGAAAGCGATCCAGAATAAGTGAATTATATAGGAGCTCAATATGGATGAGGAGGAGGCAACAATTCCCACTCCAACACCTATAACCCTGGGTGGAAGAATCACCCTAACTTCTCTTAGATAAACAACACTAGAGGATAGTTTAGACCTCAAGGACAATCAGGCTTCCAACAAGATAAACCAAGCTTAATGGAATCCAAGTTGGATAAGATTTTAGATAAAATTGGAGGCATAAAGGATGCACATAGGATGTTTAAAAGCAAATTCGAGCAAGTCACTAAAAACTATGCCTCTTTAATATACAATCTGGAAGTCAAAGTAGGTTAACTAGTAGAGGCAATATCTACTCAAAATTCGGGAACCCTTCCAAGCAATACTGAGTCTAACCCAAAGGAACGGATCATGGCCATTACTCAGACCCAGGAAAAGGAACTTAAACATGCAAAGGAAGACAGAGATAAAGCAAAAGGACAAGCAATTATGAAATTTCTTTTAAGTGAACTCGTAATTAAGCCAATCAAGGAACTTCAACATAAAATTTCATACCCTATTCTAACTCAGCGGAAGTCAATTTCAAGTAGGGCAACAAGGAATTTTAAGGAGGTTAAATCAAACAAGATTGAGGACACAACAGAACAACTACAAACAAGGTTCACACTAAAGGAATCAATCAAGAAGAAGGTTAAGGAGCATATAACGGAAGAAAACCCTAACATAGCACAGAAGAAAGAGGACACAGGAGATTTTTACATTCCATGCAGTATCAATAGAGTCAACATAGATAGGGCATTCGTGGATTTAAGAGCAAGTATCAATATGATGCCCTATACCTTTAGTCAGAAGTTGGAGTTAGGAAAGTTAGAACCCACCAAGATGTTAGTAAAAATGGCCGACAGAACAGTTCATCAACCGAAGGTAAGGACTTGCAAATACAAATTGATAAATTTACCTTCCACATATACTTTTATATATTAGATATTGGAGAAGATGTGGAAATTCCTATGGTCCTTGGATGACCATTCCTGGCCACTGCTTGCACGTTGATGGGGATGAACTAACTCTAATGGTATGAAAGCAGCAAATAACCTTCAAAGTGTCAAAGAAAGATAATAGATCTCCTTTACCTTCAACTAATATTAAGAAAATCGAACCTCGAGGATAATGGGAAGATATTGAGGATCTTGGGAATGAATTTAGAAAGAAACGATCACGTAGAAGGAGAAGGAAGGAGAATCACAAGGAAGGTGTAATCCATAGCATGGTAGCTCATGTGCAAATTATGAGATCAGTGACTGCACTACCATTGCATCATTCACTTGAACCACTGTGAGCAAAAAAAGAGCGTCAAGCTATCGACGTTAAAAAAAGGGCGGCATATGAGGCAACCCATGGAATTTTATTTCCTTTGATTGTTTTTAAAAAGTTTGAATTCCATAATTAGGATTATTTCTTTTCCAAATAAAATTGGAAAGGCATAGGATTTCGATATGAACTAAATGATCTAGGAAGTAAGTCAGGAGAGGTGAAAGGGCCATAAATAGTTAATAAGTGATTTCAGGGAAGTGGAGAAGAACAAAAGAAGAAGAAATATTTAAAAAATTGGTGTAAAACTGTAGGCCACAATAAGGGTAAAAAGGGGGACACGTGATTTTAAAACTCAAAATTTACCATTTTACCCTCCAATCACCTATATATTCAGTTCTAACTTCATTTTTTCACTCACTTTCATTTTTACTTTATCTCTCTATATTTGAAACCTCCAAACATTCTCACTTCTCTCTACATAAATTTCAAACTTCCAAATTTCTTCCAACTTCTACTGACTAGCAAGCCAATATGTCATCCATTAAGCAAACAGTAAGGTACGATCAATCAGCGGGGTGAAACCAAGTCTCAGGACGAGGGTAAAGAAACAAGGCTGGCAATTACGGAGCACCTTTCCTGATCTTCTCAGATGAGGAAGGTACCCATTTTCATTCGCTTCGCAATAAACAAATTATGGTTCCAAAGTATTTTCATTTTGAAACTTTAGATAGATTAGAATAGCGAGACAAGGTTGAAAGTTTAGCAGAAAAAATTCAGTTCATTCAATTTCAATTCCTAGTTTACAAAGAACTTACCTTAGAAGTTTTTACATCCCTTCAATACAAATCTAGCAACCCAAAGGAATTGTGGTTTAGAACCTTATGGGCTTGATTATGAAACTTGGTATGAAATTTGGAGTTTCCTCGAGTTGTCTGTAGTGGATCAGCAAAATCATTTCCATGTCAAGCCCTACTGGACTGAATTAACTGGGTTAGAGCATTTTGACGCTAAGAACTCACACAACATCATTAGGAGCCACGAAAACTTGTTAATGCACAAGTTCATGTGTCAAACCATGTTTGACAAAATGAAAACCGACAAATGTTCGACGAAAGAACTTTTCATATTATGGTGCATAGATCATAGCATCCCAATTTGCATAACCACCCACATCTTTAATGCCATCATTGCTGCTTGAAAGAAAAGGAGCAATAACTTAGGAATGGGCTACTTGGTTTTGGCCATAGCTAAGAACTATAGAGTTGAGTCAACGAACTCATAGTTTACTGGCCTAAATTCATAAACCATCATCATCTATGGCGAGTCGAAATCCTAAAATCCCATAATATGGAACTTCAAGAGATTAGTGCCAAGACACACGTTAAGGGCAAGACTGGTCAAGTGAGTTCAAGTGCTTAACAACAACAAGAAGAGGATTCAACCAGCGAGGAATCTGAGGAAGAAGAAGAAATAGAAGAACCGGGCTAGAAGAAAGTACTAGATACATTCTCTGCAAACAACAAGGTAATTACAGATACACTTGAGGAGAACTCTAAAAGAATGAAGGAGATGGCCCAAACTCAATGATCTCAGAGATGGGACATACATCGTATCCATCTTTATTTCGAGGTCAGGGTGTTCAATTACCACCTCCAACACCATCCCTGCCTCTATCACCATGAGGCTTTGTTCTAACCCTATTTCTTTTTAAATTTAGTCTTCATTTTTATTATGTTTTTATTTTACTTTAATTTATGTTTCTTCTTTCCTTATATGTTTGTTTTTTCCCTTTTCACATTGAGGATAATGTGTTGTTCAAGTGTGGGGAGGGTTAAGTGGTTTACTTTGAATGTGATTTTGCATATTGTATGATAGCTTTTAGGTTACATATTGTAAATTGTGTGAATGTGTCAATGGCTTAGATGGATTTGAATTGATTTAATTTTGAACATAATCTATTAGGTTGTTAAGAATCATTAGCTTGCATAATTAGTGAATTGGGGTCTTTGGCTAAATATGCAGCTTAATTAGAATTTACTGTGAGTTTTTGACCCTCTAAATTATCACATTCATTCAAAATTTGAGGCCTTTCGACTTAAATAACTTTGCTAGTGCTTTTTTATGGAAACAAGTAGCTAAAGCAACAAGGTAGGCAATAAAAACTTGTTTGTTAATTTTAAATACATAACTATTCCGCTGGCCTTCGAGTTATGAATAGAGTTAGTAGCCAGTTGAGAACGTGATGTAGCTGAGTAACCGGATTGACACGCATCACAAATGTGTGCCTTCGCATAAAAAGGCTATAATGATGTTCCAACCAAGTGGCTTAATAACAAAACATGAAATAGTCGAGTAACCGGATCGACATTTATAACCAATGCTTGCGTCCACGTAAAAAGACTAAGTCTATGTTCACAAAAAGTAAATTAAAAAAAAGTGTTTTCGAATAAAAACCTACCGAACTTGTAATAGTTGACTTTTCGTGAAAATGCACTTAGGAGTAGTTATATAGTTTGAATGATCAAAGAATTATTAATGTATATGTGCAATTGAAAAGGGTAAACAATTTAACACTTGAATCTGGATTAATATGTATATGTAATTCAAAGGCCCAAGATGCGGATTTGGCATGTTAATGATTGAAATGACTCAAATGATTGTGTTTAAATTAAGTTGATTTCATGAAGTTGAAGCCATTGTCTCATTAAAGCAATGTGTGACGTGTGAATTTCATTGTGTTTGTTATTTTGTTTGCCTGAGGATAAGCAAATGTTTAAGTGTGGGGATGTTGATAAGTGTGAATTGCATAATGCTTTAGGGCTTAGTTTGATATGTATTTAAGTGTTAACTTATCGTTTAGTATGTGTTTAGCTTAGAATTGTGTTAGTTTGTTAATTAATTGCATTTAAGTGTTTTTTATGGGTTAGTACAAGTCTTTAAGCTTAATTATTATGTCTTTGAGGTACCTTGATGTGTTTTCTAGTGTTTTAGGGTCAACATTGAAGAACGAAGAAGCTTCGGAGACATTCGGGCCTAAATAATAGCCTACTATCATGGAACAACAGGCCACGATTGTGACAAAGAGTTAGCCCACAATCGTCGCCCATACACTATGATCATGACAGAAGTACAGGACACAGCCTACAATCATGGCCTGATTGCTACGATCGTGACAGAAGGCTCAAATGTGGCCCATGACAGTGGCTCAACAGAAGTGCAGGACACAGCCCAGGATCATGGCTTGATTGCTACGATCATGATGCACAGACACTCAGAAAATTCAAGTTTGGAGGGAGTTTTTAGACCTTTTGGACTCTAAAAAAACCCTAGGACTGCCCAGAACACAAAAGGTATATAAAGAATAAGACAAAGAAGATGAGGGAGGTTTTTCATCAGCCACCATTGAGAAACCCTAGAGAGAGTTCATCGAGAGATTGAGAAAGAGAAGAAGGAAGACAGAAGTGGAGAAGAAATTGATGTGAAGTACTTCCTGGAATGGGAGGTTTCTCGCTATTGCTATCTCCGTTATCCATTCAGATCTTGTTTGTGGTATATTTTTAATTTTATTGATGTATAGAATTGGAATAATCATTGATGATAGGATTGTATGAATGTTGAGGATGTCTAAACTCACCTTCGGGTTGTTTTTATCTTTGATTTAATAAAAAACTAATTGTTTTATGTCATTTGGATTCATTGTGATTGATTTCTGAGATTGCATAATTCAGTAATAGACTGAGAGGGTGAATCCAATGAAAAATAATTAAATTGGGCTGATGAGAGTTAGTTGATTTAATAAGAGCGAGAAATAAATCAAATTGGTAATTGTGTGAAGAGAGATCTCACATAGGTTTCTGGTAGTTTATTGGAAAACTTCAGATCTAATTAGGGTTTAGATAGATTATTAATTGAGTAATTACAATTTTTCATAATCTGATTAGGGTTTATAATTTAGGGTTAATGGTTATAACTCGAGAGAGAGTAATCAATCCTAGGATTGTCTAAAACCAATAATCCAATACTTCATAATTGGTTATTTAGTATTAAAGATACGTAAAAATTTCCTTTTCTCTCAATTGGTAGTTCTTTAAGTCGATTCATAAATGCGTGCGTTGCACTTGCTAGTTTGTTGATATTTCGTGATTAGTTCTTGAATTGAATTACTTGATTGATTTGCATTCTTGTTTTAGTTTCATTATATTTTGAATACTGCACATTACTTTTGCCCTTAAATTTTAAGATTAAATTAACCCTCCTTGTGGGATCGATACCTTAGATACTACGCAAATGACCCGTACGCTTGCGGATTATTGAGGTTAAATATTAAAACTTACACATATCAGAAAATCGCGATCAGGTCTTAATGATAAATATTCCACCATTGCCAACATTAGCAAATATTAAGAGCCTTTGCTAGATTTTCTCAAAGCACGATCTATGCTTCTCATTGAGGAAGCCCGATTGTCCCAAAATGTTCCTCCTATCTTCTTACCCACTTTTCTCTATACTTCTACTTCTCAAAATCCATCCTTCTCTCCTTCTAACTCTCATAAAAATACTAAGAATGACAATTTCAATCAGAATGGTCATTGGGGTGGTGGTTGGAATAATGGCTATGGCAATTGTCGAGGTTGTAATCATGGTCGTGGTTTTTGGCATGGCCAGCAAAGGTTGGAATAATGGCTATGGCAAGCATCAAGGTCGTAATGGACAACAAGGTTATTGACCTCCTACATGGATAGCCTAACCTTCTTGGGCGACTCCAGGTGCTGTTTGGTCTACTGACAGGTAACTTATCAATACTGGTGGGCTTGATTTATTCAGATCAGGTCCTTGTGCTCTGGGTTAAGGAAGTGCTCATCTCACTTTGCTCATCCTTACTATCAAAGACTAGGCTCGACAACAACATCAACTTAGTAGTCAACATGCTCTTTAAGTCGATTCCCCTGATGGACAGCAGTAGCATTATAGGTCTGGCCCTCCTATTAACCCACAGATATTGCGTAAGCATTCCTTTCCATCTTCATAATGATCTTGTCACTCCTCATATCATCAAAAGTCTCATTTCTATGTGTCAACTCATAAAAGACAATTCTTGTTCCATAGAGTTTGATACTTTTGGTTTCTTTATAAAGGATCTTCAGACCAAGAAAGTCATTCTCAGGTGCAATAGTTTGGGAGAGCTATATCCAATGTCTATCTCCACATCATCATCTTATATTGCTTTGGCCATGTCCTCCTCCCCCACTTGGCATCATCGTCTTGGACACCCTAGCACTCCTACATTTAGTCATGTATTATCTCATTATTTAATTTCGTGTGTTAAAGAGACTAACTCCCATATTTATCATGCTTGTCAGTTAGGGAAACATACTAGACTTCCTTTTTGTTTCTCAAATACTATGACTTCTGCTCCTTTTGATGTTGTTCATTCAGACTTGTAGACTTCTCCCATTTTTAGTGAAAGTGATTTTCAATATTACCTCATCTTCTTAGATGATTTCTCTAATTTTGTTTAGGTGTATTTGTTGCATAGTGAATCTCATATGTGTAAAAAGTTTATATATTTTCGTGCTTTTGTACTCGCGTAATTCAAAACTAAAATTAAAATGTTTCAGTGTGATAATGGCACCGAATTTACTCATACTCCCTTTGTCACCTTCTTTGCTACCCATGACATTACATATTGTCTATCTTGTCCTAACATCGCTCAACAAAATGGGAAGTTGAGCGTATGCTGCACACCATCAATGATGTCATGCTTTCTCTCCTTTTCTAAGCCTCTTTCTCCCATCTTTTTAGGTAGAAGCCATGCATATGGTAGTGCATGTACTCAATATTCAACCCTTAAAAAGCCTCCATCATAAAACACCATTTCACAAACCACCCATTTATACTCATCTCCATATTTTTGGGGTCTTTGCTATCCCAATCTCTCCCACAACACTCCACACAAATTAGCTCCATGTTCCACCCCTTGTGTCTTTCTTAGCTTTCCTTCCCATCATCGTGGTTACACGTGCCTTGACCTTGCTGCCAATAAGGTCATTCTATCTCACCATGTTACTTTTGATAAGCAAATCTTTCCCTTTGCTATGTAGCACACACCCACTTCCACCACATATGACTTTTTTAATAACTCTCCCTCTCCTCTTCTCCTTCGCTAAATCTTCCAATTCTCATCTCCTCCTACATCTCCTTCCATATCGCCTCTTATATCTCCCTCCCCTCTTAATAACTCTGTACCCTCCTCTCCTTCCCCTCCCCCTCCTCCTCTTCTTCCTCCTCCATATCATTCTATATTGACTCCTAGCCAATGTGGTATATACAAGTCAAAGCTCCCTCTCTCTCTCTTTACACTAACTCCTCCTCCCCTACCTCGTGGTTACAAATAGGCCTTTTAGGATCCAAACTGGTAAAAAACAATGCATGATGAATGTTTTCCTCTTGTTAAAAATGATACTTAAGATCTTATTTCCCGATTTGTCAGGGTAAATATTATCAATTCTAAGTGGATTTTTAGGAACAAGTTCGACTTTAATGGGAATCTCACTCGCCATAAAGCCTGTCTCGTTACTGATGGTACCTCTCAACAACCTAGTTGGATTATGATGAAATTTTTAGAGTTTTTGTAAAACCTGTTATTATTTACATAGTGTTGAGCTTGGCGGTCTCTTATTCTTGGCCTATTCACCAATTAGACATCAAGAACGTGTTTCTTCAAGGCAATCTTCATGAGACTATAT
Organism: Erythroxylum baracoense; assembly: GCA_025629805.1. Lineage (NCBI taxonomy): Eukaryota > Viridiplantae > Streptophyta > Magnoliopsida > Malpighiales > Erythroxylaceae > Erythroxylum > Erythroxylum baracoense. Next base: position 6,501,713 of record JAOTAY010000009.1, on the reverse strand, counting down.
ATATGCCCCAGCCATTGGGTTTTGTTAGCACCATTAATCATGATTATGTTTGTTGTCTCAAAAAGTCTCCTTATGGACTTAAACAAGCTCCTCGTGCATGGTACCAAAGATTTGCAACCTTCATAACTTCTATCTGCTTTATGAGTTGCCACTCCGATACCTCTCTCTTTGCGTATCGTCATGGCAAAGATATGGCTATGCTTTTTCTCTATGTCAACGACATCATACTGAAGACTTCATCTAATGCTCTACTCAACTCCATTATTTCTTCTATTAGCAATGAGTTTGCCATGACTAATATTGTAATATCTCATTTTTTCATACTAAGGGTTAGAACCTTAGACCACTATACACGAGAAATAGCATAGAGAATATATGAAATGCATTGCATTCACATGCATATCACTAGCATACAATGTGAATATTGATTGTACATATTGCAAATACTATATATGCACTCAATTGACATTTTTTGGGGTATGAACAATTTAAAATGGTAATGATGTGAATTGTGATTTGTTATATCTTAAATTTTGGTCTGATTTTTTAATTATTAAGTTAGGACTTATTTGTTAAAATTGAGAGATTTATGAATTTATATGTAATTTTGGACTAGGAAAAGCACCAAATGGCAAGACAAATTGATAAATGGCAATAGAAATAAGTAAAAAATAGTAGTAGAAATAAATGACACATGGCATTAGGATATATTGCCAAGTAGCATAGAAAATTGGGTGACAAATGGCTTGGAGATTGAGACATAAATAGACTACTTATTAAAAGACAAATGTGGAATCATAAGAAAATAACAAGTGGCAAGTGACAAGTGTCACAACACTTGCCACTCACGACACTCACCTTTGAAAGACCATCTTCATTTGTCTTTCATTTGCTACTTTTTGCTTTATTCTCTCATCTTCTTATTTCTTCTTCATTTATGACACTCACCACACAATCCACAAAACGTTGAGTTTGCTATCATCCTTCACTTAATCACTCTAAGATTTCAGTTATCTTCATCTTTTTATTGAAAACCTGGCCTATTCTACCTTGAAAGTTAATGATCGTGTAAGCTTGGAACCTAGGGTTTCTTGGTGATTTGAAGAGCTTTGGAGTTAAAAAAGTAAGCAAGATCTTGTTCTTTATGGCTTGTTATAAATAGAAGCATAAATGATGAAAGTTTAGGGATAGACTGATGGCTTAATGGTGTTTGATGTGTGTTGAAAGTTGATGAAGGTTGATGAAGAAATGTATAAGTTTATTTTCTGTTTTTGTATAAATGATTAATAATAGTTTCTGAGTTATTATATGGATGAACTTAGAAGCTTTTATGCTTGTTCTTGGTGTATGAAAACCGTGGATTATAGGCTATGGATGATCTAATTGGGATTTGAGGTATAATTAATGATGAATTCATGATAAAGATAGGTGTTAATGATTAAGGATGAATTCATGCTAAAGATAGGTGTTAATGAAGTGTTTTCAAATATGGAAAAGTTAGGACTGCATGTATGATGGTATAAAGTGAATGGTAATGAAGCAAATGAGTAGAGTTTTATGAGATTTAATGTAACCAATATGGAAGCTAGACTAGCATAAAATGAAGTAGCTTTATAGGACATAAATTCTGGAAAAATTTTAGTAGTGATGTCTTTAAATATGTGAAATTTGTGGAGAATTAAGGAAGAAAGATTATGCACGATCATGGCCCTCAGTGCATGATTATGGCCTGTTTACTTGCCTTCTGTCATGATCATGGCTAGGTCCCTAATAATCATAAGCCTAGGTCTGGATTGATAATTTATGTTTTGTTTACATCTTGAACCAACTGAGAAAAAAATCACTCTAAATTGGTGTATTTGGACTTGATTAAGGCTTGGAATGAACCTAGATTGTTGCTTAATTAATTGGTTAAAGAGCTTGATATGTTTAGATTGATAATTGATGTTTTAACATAGGAATGAATTGGTGATATCAATGTCTATGAAATATGAAAATTTAGAGTCATTAATGGAATAAAAGTGTTCTTAGAAATGCTAATGTGATCTAAAGAAAGTGAGTAAGGTGTATTAAGTAATAATGAATGAGAATTTAGATATTATATGATCATATAATGCTAAAATAACATTGGTGAATAAATGATTGATGATATTAGAATGAGCAAGTATTCTTGAGGTATAAACCTAAATGTAAACTAGACATATCCAAGTAATAATGTTTGAATGATCATGACTTGTGATTAAGGACACATACTTGGGAAAGTCATTGAGGCATTGTACATAACACATATACGTATGTGTATGATTGAATACTAATGTAAATGATCAATTTAGTAATGTGTATAAATGTGTGTATTGCATGAATTAGACGCTTAAGTCGAACATCAGCGTCCAGACATTGCCAGTTCGTCGAGGCAATAGCTATCTAGAGCTTATTGTGAGTCAACCTGGACGTTTCTCACTAGGACTGATTGTATCTGCTTAAATTTTAGTTATTAAGCTGTTACTGATGTGAATGTGTTAATTTCAGACATTGATGGTCTGAGGATTTTGACAAATGAGATTGTATTGGGAGTGTTTCTGATTGAATGTGAATTGGGAAAAATATGTTTCTCAACAAAAATGTTGAATGCCTTAGGTCCGATGAACATGAAAAATAATTGTATCTAAAATGATTGAAAGTTATTAAAAGTTTAATATGTGAATTCATGCATTTCATTACATTGTTATGCATGATCAGATAAAGGAGTTGTAACTAGAGTGACTAGTGAAAAAAAGCTTAAAGCTCAGAAATGCGTATAAAGAGCCACAGAGTCAGTATATAAAATGAGCCCGGTATCCACAATAGATACGAGATAGTTATGAATGGGCCCGGTATCCACAATGAATATGGGACAGTTAAAAAGGCGTTCGATCACAACAAAGTAATAATGAAAGTGAGTCACATATGTATATGCATTTGTACACATACATGTATTGTGTGAAAGATTACATGAGTTTACTGAATTGTGATGTTATGAATGATTGAGAAAATGATCAAATTATTATGAAATGAGTTTATGAAATGTGTGATGTTCATGATGTATATTTGAGATGAAGTATAGTGTGAAATTGCTTTTGATATGTGATATATGTATTTTGATATGAATGAGCACATCGATGATGGTTCACTCACTGAGTTCACAAAACTCATCAAAATTGCAAATGTTGATTTTCAGGTATGAGGGAGACATAGTTCCTAAGGCAAACTAGTAGAAGTCTAGTTCTGTTAATTTTAGACTCACGAGTGGCTCAAAGGTCAGTCAGCTGATACTGAGGAGTTTAGATAGAATGTTTTTATATAGTTTCTCATTCATGTAGAATGTTGTAAAAGGGTAGTAAACTCTTTTATGTTTTTGAAATCGAATGTATGGATTTTGTAGTGAAATGCTACAATGTAAATTATGTTTTATAAGTAAAATGGGAATGTTTGATTTTTTGACTACTTATGTTATGCATGATGCCAAAATAAGTGAATGTAATTACTTTAACATGTGGTTTTCATAGGGTATGTTCCTGAACGTCCGCCAGATGTTTGGTATGTGCCTCGTGAAGGTGCGGTGTTATAGTTTTTGATATCAGAGCATTGTTTGGCATCCATAGGAACATATAGGAACATTTAGACATGATATATAGTGAGAGACTTGGATAGTAATTAAGATTATTGATTATTATAGGTCATTCGCTATAGGTGATCAAATTGCCGAATCAGCTGGGCTAGAGTTTGTAGGAGCCAGTAGAGAGTCTCTAGTACCTCGATTTGACCAAATGCCTTATAGAATTCTTGAGAGGAGAGAAAGGAGATATGATAAACTTAGAAAGCAGGGGACTGTGGACTTCTACGAAAGTACAGACCCTGCTGAGGCAAAAGGATGGTTAGAGAGATCCAAAAGGATATTTGATCAGGTAGACTGCGAGTCAGATGAAAGATTTGACTACACGGTTTAGTTACTGTAAGGTCTAGCTTACCAATGGTGGTAGATTGTTCTTGGCAGTACCACCCAGCCTTGTAGTTTAACAAGGGAAGACTTCTTAAAAATCTTCAAGGAGAATTACACGTCAAAGATCTACTTGGGTAGGAAGATGAAAGAGTTCTTAGATCTGAAGCAGGGAAGTCTCTCTGTAGCTGAAAATATAAGATAAGATTTAATGAGTTAATAGGATATGATATTGTATTGATTCTGACTGAGAAAGACAAGTGGAGACTGTTAGAAGAAGGGATGAATATGGAGATTAAAATAAGGTTAGCTATTACAAATCTAAACACTTTTACTGAGCTGAGAGCTGCCTCGATCCGAATTGAACAATTACTAAAAGATAGACAAGAAGAATATAAATAAGAGTTCAGAATGAAGAGACCTAGTGAGTCTCAACTTGATTCTGGCAGAAGATTTAGTAAATACCAGAATAGATCATTTCGACCATCGACTAGATTAAGACAGTTGATGTTTAGACAGAGAGGTAGTTTTGTACAAACTAGTAGTAGTAGGGGTCCAATCATTGGGCAGTCGCAACAGATGCCTAGTTGTGAGCATTGTGGAAAGAAACATAGTGGAGAATATTGGAAGATAATAGGAGCTTGCCTTTGTTGCAACTATTTTGAACATCAGATTAGAGAGTGTTTTGCAGTTTTAGGAGCACAGTTTGGAGTGAGAGGAGGAGCAGTAATTGAAATGACTTTCTAATAGAACAGAGTTAGTGGATCAGGACAAAGAGGCAGAGGTAGAGGAAGAGTGAGTTCAGATGGTCCTACTGTCAGGATTGAGGTATGGAGTAATCAACCGTAGTATCAGGACAGAATTTTTTTCATTACTAAACAGGAGGCTCAAAACTCCCCAGATGTTGTAGTAGGTGTGTTAAATGTTTTTAATTTTGAAGCATTTGCATTGCTAGATCCAGGATCTATGCATTCATTCATCACACTGCATCTGACATCTAAACTGCATTATAAGAGAGAAATGTTGAATTATGATTTAGAGGTGAGTACACTAGTAGGTAGTACTACAGTAATTAGTGAAGTTTGTAAAGGGTGCATGATTTAGGTTGATCAAGTAGAATTGAAAGCCAATCTGATAGTATTACAGTTGAAAAAGATAGATCTTATCTTAGGTATGGATTGGCTTACTGCTTATAGGACTGTAATGAACTGCTATATTAAGGAGTTGATTCTTGAATCTCATGATCAGTCGAGAATAATCTTTTGAGGTGTTAGTCAAATAATGCCAGCTAGATTAATTTCATTAATGAGCGCTTTGAGATTGATTTGAGGAGGATGTGAGGCTTATTTAGCCTATGTAATTAATATCCGTGCTGAGCAAATTGTACATGATATTCTTGTTATTAGGGATTTCCTGGTTGTGTTTCTGATAAGTGTGGATTGCATCATATTTTAGGCTTAGTTTGTTATGTTTTAAGTGTTAAATTGAGTGATTAGTATGTGTTTAGGTTAGAATTGTGTTAGTTTGAGTGTTTAAGTGTTTTTATGGGTTATTATAAGCCTTTGAGCTTAAATATTATATTTTTGAGGTACCTTGATGTATTTGTTAGTGTTTTAAATATCGAAGAATGGAGAAATTTCGGAGACATTCGGGCTGAAACAACTGCCACGATCATGGCACAATAGGCCATGATCTACTATTGTGACAGAAGTAGTGGAGCCAACCCATAATCGTGCCCCATATACCATGATCATGACAGAAGACTATGACACAACCCATGATTGTGGCCTGACTGCCACGATCGCGGCCTGATTGCCACGATCGCGGCCTGATTGCCACGTTCATGATAGAAGGATTGGATGCAGGCTATGATCGTGGCCTGCGTCGGGCAAACGCACAAACAAGTGAAAATTTCAAATTTCAAGGGATTGTTCAGAACTTTTTGACCTTAGAAAAACCTTAGCGCATATTTAAAGAACATGAAGAACATAGAGAAGGGGCTTTTGCATCAGTCATAATTCAGAAACCTTAGAGAGTGCATCAAGAGATTGCGAAAGAAAAAAAGGAAGAGAGACGTGGAGAAGAAGCCTACGCGAAGTACTTCCTAGAACAGGAGTTTTCTCGCCATTGCTGCCTCCGTCATCCATTCCATTCTATTTTCGATTTAGTTTCAATTTTATGATTGTATAGAATTTGGGATAGTCATTGACGATAGGATTGTTTAAATGTCGAGGATTGTCTAAACTCATCTTCAGGATGTTTTATCTTTGATATTAATGAAATTTGATTATTGTGTTTTTATTGGATTTCTTATGATTTAAATTCTGCACTTGCATAATTCGGTGATAAACTGAGAAGGTGAATAGAGTGAAAAATCACTAAATTGGGCAAACGAGAGTTGGGTAATTTAATAGAACAAGAATTAAATCAAATTGGTAAATTTGTGTGAAGAGAGATCTTGCTTTGGTTTTTGATAGTTTTTAGACAACTTCAGATCTAACTTAGGTTTTATATAGATTGTTAATCGAGATATTGCAATTCCCATATTCTGATTATAGTTTATAAATTAGGGTTAATGGTTATAAATTCAAGGCATAAGCCTAAATATTTGCATGCATCGAATAAACCTAAAGGAAGGACGTAGAATGGTGAGGAAGCGTCAACGGAGGTTGAATCCTAATATAAAGGAGGTGGTCAAGAAGGAAATCATAAAACTCTTAGATGCAGGGATAATTTATCCCATCTCCGATAGTGAATGGGTCAGCCTAGTATAATATGTACCTAAGAAGGGTGGAATGATGGTAATAGAAAGTGATAGTGGAGAAGTAATTTCAACAAGAATAATCACAAGATGGAGAGTATGCATCGATTATCATAACCTCAACTCAAAGACTAAGAAAGATCATTTTCATCTTTCGTTCATAGACCAAATGATAGAAAGGGTAGCTGGTCATTCTTTTTATTACTTCTTAAATGGATATTCGGGATATAATTATATTTTCATCTACCCAGATTGTAACACCCCACTCCCGCTGGACCCAAACCCGATATCGACGGTGATATTCGAGTCCGTGCCCCGCGAGGGTGGTGTGTCACATCACTAAACAATCAAACAGTCAGTATATATATATTTTTTAAAACCATAAACATAAAGTATAGAAAATCAGTAACCGAAACGGTTCACTTTGTTTTATAATCATTTGATACA